>CM021102.1:226573386-227153224 GCA_007115665.2 Sequoiadendron giganteum
TTCACTCCCTCTCTCTCCCCCTCCCTCTCTTTCACACTCCCTCCCACACCCTCTCCCTCTCTTAGGTCTCTCACTCTCACTCCTTCTCTCTCCCACTCCCTCTCTTTCACACTCCCTCTCACTAGATATCTCTCAAGTCTCTCCCTCTCACCCCCCTCAGACTCTCAAGTCTTTCCCTTTGCACCCTACCTACATAACTCTCCTTTTCTCTCTGTCTCTCTCCCCCTCTCTCTCTCCGTCTCTCTCAATTCTCTCTCTCCCACCCCCCCTCTCTCTCTCTCCCTCCCTCTATCCCTCAAACCCTACCTAACTAAGTCCCTCTCACTCCAACCCCTTCTCACCCACTCCCTCTCCTTTAAAATCTCACTTCCACCCCCTCTCCATCTCTCCAGACTCTCTCTCTCTCTAAATTCTCCCTCCCTTTAAATACATAAGTAAATACATACATACATGTGTAGATAAAATCTTACATACATACATACAATCTATAAGCATTGATACATATAGGCATACGTACATAAATACAAGCATGCATACATGACATACAAGCATACATGTACATACAAACATATGAATATATTAGCATACATTCAATATATTGGCATTTAAAATAAAGGAGGACATAACACAAGCGTCTTATAATGCGCTAGCATTATGTTTTATTGACATGTTTCCCGCGGAAGCAAAAACAATGCCAAAACTGAAATATAACGCGAGCACGTTAAAACGCACTCGCGTTATAGCGTGCTTGCGTTATAGCTTGCTTTGGGAATTCATGATCCTTAGGCTTGTTATTTTCCTTGGATTACCAACCCAAAGGCTTGGAAGGCATTCCCAATGACCAGAGATGTGTTTTTAAAAAATCTACCATATTTCACATAATCGAGTTCGTGCTCACCGTTAGGATTGCATGTGGTTCAGTATCGAAAAAATTGAACACACGGGTAATGTTGGGTTCTCTCTTAGCTATCCAATGATGTAAGTTTTTTCATTTTCTAAAAATGTTAAGCCTTTCATTCATAATTTATTTTATTTGTATGTCTTTTTTTTGCCAAAAAGCAGTGTTTGGTATTTTTTTCGTTATAAATTAACCGATCATTGAAGTTTCAAATAAATTACATTTTTATAAACTAGACTCCATTCTACAAATTTAAAAAATAAAAAAAATAAAAAATCATTTAGTTTCCAAAATCTGTAGGGGTAGCACGGCAAAAATTCTGTTTTTCAGGAAATGTCCACTTCGAAAATTAGTAAAAAATCAAATATTCATTAAAAAATTATCAGAAAAATTATGCATCAACTACATACTATTAGTTAATTTTTGACCATTGCGATTTTAAAAATACTAAAAAAAATTTCACCATACGAGGGTCGTACAAGAGTTGTTATGTTATGTTTTTCTGACAAAAACAACACCAATTTGTGTATGTCCCTCTTTTCAACCCCTTAATATCAACCATTTTTAAAATAAATTAGTACTTTAGAAAGTACACTCGGAGAACTTCGATCCTTGTTTTTGTTCTATCTCAAAATTTTGAGTGTAACTATCCTGAATTTCACGTCCAAGGTCAGTATTTCCTGATTTCAGAAAAAAATTGTCCACTTAAGTCTCCTTTTTGGGAACCATCTTTGTGCACTTACCCGTATTTCCTAAGTCCTTGGAATGTGTTGCACAACACTAGGATTAGGAAGAGATTAATTTGGAATGAAATAAATATGAGAACTTTAGTGTTGGGCACAAACTTTGAGGGAGAATCTTGTTTGGCTTGTGCATGCATATGAGAACTCAACTTGGCAACCCTAGGAATGGATTTTCTCAAGAGGCTTCGTGATTATATATTTGATAACTCTTATGAGTTTGTAAGCAAGAATATTGTCTATTATTGTAGAAATTGTATAAGAGAGTTTTGTGATAAAATATTGCAGGTTGTGAAGAAGATTTGTTGAAGAACGAAGGAAGCATATCAAGGAGAATTTAATCAGTTTTTTTGTAATCTTAATCAAAGGGGTTTGTGCAGGTTCATGATGGGCCAAAAAGTGGCAATATGTAAGTGATATGATGGCCCATGTGGCTGACGAATTTTTCTTAACCCAAAATTGATGAAACGAAAAGGGTTTTTAAAGGAGATTCTTACCTTTCCACCAATATAAATTATGCTTTAATTTGAATTTAATAAATAATATTATTCATTTTCTATTTGAATTATGACTAAAGTCTTAATTGATAGGTTGATTGGAAAACATCTATAGCTTTCAAAGGGTATCACATTTTTTGAATCTGAAACATGTGTCACATTCTATGCTTCACATACTATAGGATTAAAAAAAAAGAATTGAATTTCATGAAGTTTTGACCAAGTTAAGGTGGTCAAGCGTACAAGTTTTTATATTTTTTAAAGTTGTAATAAAAAATCATAATTAATTATTTACTTGGAAAAAAATTACAAAAAAATATGCATCGCATTGGGACATGAGTCTTCTACTTATATCTAAAATCTTATAAAAAAATATTAGCATTTTATTGTGGTTAGGGTGGTTAAACAAACACCTACTTCTCATTTTTTCCTTGAAATTTAAGTACTACTGCATTGAAATTTCAAATTTTCACCAAAAATATTTTTTAAAATTAAAAATAAACCTAGTAGTTTAGAAACAACATTCAATTTCCAATAGATTCTATTGTTACATATTTTTTAAATAATATAGTTAACTAATTCATTTTTTTATGTCAAGTTGTCTAGATCTGATTTTTTTGAATATTGTTGCCACTTAAGGGCCTGTTTTTCCTATGATGATCTTGCACATGCCCAAAGGTTAAATAATACAAGCAAGACCAATTCTAGTGGAGTTTTTTCCCGAAAGGGTTTCTCCACGTACATATTGTGTATTTTCTATTATGTCTTATATTTCTTGTACAATCTTCTGTCTACTTTCTACAACATTAAGATTGATCTAATTCAAGATTAATCATACACAAGAGATTGTGACAAAGAATACTAAAATTGAATCTACAGTTACACATGATTTAAAAAATTTAAGATACATTTTTACTACAGTTTTACCTTTATTTTCAACAAAAATATGAACTTTTAGCTTCATAAGGCTAAGCAATTTGTGTTATGCTAAACACTTATGAACACAATGCAAATAGGATAAGACATGTTCAAAGAGTTTTTTCTTACTTCATGTAAGGTATCCTCTTAGTGAACATTATTCCTAATGTATCCAAGAGAAAACAAGTCTAGGATAAAAGATTTGTAACTTAGGGAATGCAATGTGTAACATCACCACTAAGAGGAAATTTGTATGCCAAGAAAGGTCACACTCTTGGAGGACATCAAACCCAATGACACCACCAACAAGAATACAAATCTAGTGAAGTAAGAAAAACGCACAACGAAACATAAGAATATATAGATCTCCAAAATCATGGTGCCAATATATGCCCCCACTTTAAATAAATTGCTAACACCATGCTGTGAGCAATTAATTTAAAGTAGCAAACGATAAATGCTAACAAGTGTAGACATGGAAAATGTACAAATTCATTTTGGCACACTTGATTCCGATTACTAACAACGTTTCCTCTCAGATCAAATTCTAAGCATTTCATCACTTTCTATCCTTTAATTCAATAAATCACTATTTATTGGATTAAGTTTATCACCTCCTTTGATTAAATTAATCAATTTAATTTAATTAACCTTACATTGTTGTTTAATTAAATAAATCATTTTATTTAATTAAAGTCTCTAAAGTCCTTCTAGTAAATTAAATAAATTAAACCTTATTTGATTTAATCTAACACATTCCTTCTTTATTAAATAAATCAAATCATTTATTTAATGAATCATTTCCTCTCAATTTTTGACTTAAATCAATTCATAAATCTAAGTCTAAATTGTCACATCACCTAATTCTTCATTAAGTTAATCAAATCCCTGATTAAGTTAATCCTTCTCACTAAAATTCTCTAGAAAATACAACTTGCACAATAAATCAATTACTTTGATTTATTAATTCTCCTGTTTTCCCTCACAAAGCATCAAAAAGGGAATATTCCTTATTTGAATTCAAAAAGTCCAAGTGGACTTGGTCCTTCCAACAAGGCATTAAAAGCCTCTTACATGTCCTTGACCTTGAGCCAAGTGACATTAACTTCATTCCTTTTCCCTCTTCAACATGTCATTTCTCAAGTTCGAAATGCCACCAAATTGCATTTATTGGCACATTGGCCAAAACTTGCACATTCCTCATCCAATCACACTTGGACAAGTGGCACAATGCCATTGGACTATCTTTTGTCCCACATTGCTTATTTCCACTATCTCTTCCAAGATTTGAATCTATAAATTGGAGACTCTTCTCCTCAATCTTCATCCACAATTTGAGTAAACTTATTATACTCAAATCCATCCATCCACAACTCATATGCAAAGTTACTCTCTTCAAGTGAGAACTGATTTTTCTCTTTTCATCCATACATTCCTACCATTTTCACATTTACATCAAGGTTATGCTCAAATCTCTTTGGAGATTTGACCATTTCTTCATTAATCCACATTGCAACCATAGGAATTGGGAAAGGGCCAATTGCAACATATCATTGGCACCAATTCCCCCATAAGATCTTTAACTTATTGGCTTAATTAGGATTTAGTTCAAGTTTCTTGCTTTATGTTCTTCATTTTCCTAATTTTAGCTTAATAGGTGGATTTCATGGGGAATCCTTCAAATCTTTACATGCATTTTGATCTAACACTAACAATGTTTGACTTCTTTGTGCATTTTTAGGTTTAGGGGTTCACATTTTTGGCGCTAGAAGGACCAAAGCATGCCTCCTCAAGGACCAATCATCTCAAACACCTCTCCAACAACCCAAATCACAATCACCACCACAATCCCTCCACCCTCCATGACAGTTGGCATGATTCCTGTTCCACCACCAATCCCACCGAAAGCCAACACAACAAATTCATTCACCACTCTAATCCAAACCTTCCAAAAGGCAAACCAACAAAGAGTACTCCAGCAAAAGCAGCAAGCCCAAGCACAAGCCCAAGCTCAAGCGCAAGCTCAAGCCCAAGCGCAAGCTCAAGCTCAAGCGCAAGTGCAAGAACAAGCTCAAGCTCAAGCCCAACAATAGGCACAAGCTCAATACCAAGTGCAATTGCAAGCGATCCATCTACAAGCCTACCAACAAGCCCTGCAAGACTTTCAGGCACAACACCAAGCTAAACAACAAGCTTTATTGGCACAACAGCAGCTCGACGAACAATAAGCATTGTTGGCGCAACAACAGCTAGACCAACAACAAGCGTTACTAGCTCAACAACAGATTGACCAACAGCAGGCTTCATGGGAACAATAGCAAATGGACCAACAACAAGCGCTATTGGAACAGCAACAGTAAGATCAACAACAGGCGTTGTTGGCACAAATGCAAGCTTATCAACAAGCCTTAAATGCACAACCAAGCTCACAAAAAACACTAACCAGTACTCTCCCCACCCATCAAACACCTCCAACACCTCACCACTCATTCATCCCACCCCCCGACCCAAGCAAGGATGTCGCAACACAAATCAGACTGCTTTTGTAGCAGGTGTTGGACTTGCAAGCAGGAAAAACCACAAGGACACTAGGCAACTTGTGCCCTTATCCATTCGATAGAAGTCTCACCATGGTACTGTTCCCAAAGGAATTCGAGATCCCCAAATTTGATAAATACAATGGAACAGGCAACCCTGAAAACCACGTCAGGGAATTTCAGGTGCACTGCATGGAAGTCGCATATGATGACACGTATCTAATGCGGCTCTTCCCCTGAAGCCTGACTGGTCCAGCTATGGAATGGTTTTCTCACCTACCCATAGGCATTAAAACATTCGACGAAAAAGTGGAGGCTTTCCTTAAAAATTATGCTTTTAATATGAGTGCGGATGTCAGTTTAGAAGAACTATCTACACTCAAACAAAAAAAGGAGAGTTATTCACATCCTTCTTGCAAAGATGGTGATCCAAGGCCAATCATAGCAAGTGGACCATGCCAGAGGAACAAGTTTGCACCATCATAGCCAATCTAGATGAAAACTTGGCGTTCTACCTAAAAATGCAGTGCATCACATCTTACAATCAACTAATTCCAAAGGTGCTCAACATCGAAAGAGCCCTTACTGCGTGAGGAGGCACACCAACATTCACTTCACCACAGGATAACCACCCGTCTAACAACTACAATGATAAACCTCGAACATGGTCGAGCAACAAAAATATCACGAACGATGGCATGGTCGACGCTAAGGTAGTCATCAGTGCTCCTAAGCAAAATACCCAAAATCATCATCAACCGCAAAATCATAATCACAACAATGTGCAGACTAATGCGGTAGTGGCACAACCACCTTCCACTAGTCAAGTCAACAATGTGGGTAATCAAGGAGGACCACCTCCCCATAAAAATTTTACCCCAAGAGGAAGTTCATAGCCCTTGGCGAATCGATTGAGTCTGTCATGAAGAAACTGGTCAAAGAGAACCTAATCAAGATCTCTAACTCCAAACAATACACGGAGCCCATGACCAAACCACCGTGGTACAACGAGAATCTCCTATGTGACTTCCACAAAGTCAAAGGACACACCACTACCAACTGCATGAGACTCAAGAATATCATCCAAGACCTCATCGAGGATAAGGTCATTAACATTGAGCAGTCGTTCGAAAACCAAGACCTAAAAATCTACACAAATCTAATGCCAAATCATAACCAAGGGAACAATCAGGGAAATAACCAAGGGAATAATAAGGGTAAGCAAAAGTATGCTAGCGCTAATCTAGTATACGAGGAGATAGTTGGATGTGTCAACGAGATGGTTACTGTCATAAATATCAAGGGAGCCAACAATGATGTGGAGTCACCACACGAGGCGAAAAGGTTACCATTGCTGGGGCACCTGCTAAGACCCCCATTACCAACACAAAGGCCATCCCCTATGATTATAATGTAATTGACCAGCTAAAAAGAACACCCACACAAATTTCCATCATGGAATTACTAAAAATCTCTGCTTCCCATAGACAGATCTTGGATGAAGCATTAGCTGCGTCTACCGTTGCTACCAGCCTTGATATAGAGCAATTTCAGGCTATGGTGGGTAACATCGTTACCCCAAATCTCATCACATTTTCAAACCAAGATTTCCCCCCACAGCAATCTCATAACCGCACACTCCACCTCCAAGTCCTAATCCATAAAAAGAAAGTCAAGAGAGTCCTGGTAGATGGTGGTACAGGTCTTAATATTTGTTTGCTAAAACTCATAAAAAAATTGGGATTCGTCGAGGATTCCATCAATAAGAACAAAAGCATCACGATAAGAGAATATGATGACTAGGAAAGAGTGTCTCAGGGCACTATCAAGATCCCCATCCAAGTGGGGCCAGCAACCATGGAAACAACCTGTCAAGTTCTTGACCTTGATCTACCATACAACATCCTCCTGGGATGCCCATGGATACACGGAATGAAGGCAGTGACCTCAACCTATCACCAGTGCATTAAGTTCTCATATCAAAATGAGGAGGTTACTATACATGGGGATCTCGAACCTTTCACCTATTGCAAAAACTTGGAAGCCAAGTTTTACAAGATCCCTCAAGTACCTAAAAATGATGAAGGACCATCCACTTCATACATAGACCCCGCTAATCTCGCCTCCACTTCTGTGACAGAGACACCCGCCATCCCCGACATATCTGAGATCAAAAACATGATACAAGAAAATGGATGCGGTGATTATAGAATAAAGAGAAATGCTTTTGTTGTAGGAGAGTTACCACAATCTCCTAGGTCACATGGGCAACCACAATTGATTCAAACACCTGTTCACACTAGAATGGAACCTACTGGATTCCACCGTTGGGGGTATCTCAGTCGGGAGAATGTGGATGAAGAGGACATCACAAACACTTTGTACCAAGATGAAAGACCCACTCCCACCCTACCCATGGAGGAAACAAACAGAGGGCTACAAATCATGTTCGGCATGGGCTATAATAGGAATGAAAGCCTAGGAAGAAACAATGATGGACGATTGGAGCCCATCATGGTGGAAAGAAGGATGTGAAACATTGGCCTCGGCTATACTCCTCTGAGTATAACCATACGTGGCAGAGGTACGCCCAGAAGAGCAGTCCGGTCCTCTCCTCGGGTAACAACAACAATCCCTAGACCACCTATTTGCTTAACAATTACACCTTTGACGTTACCGATGTATGTGCTAGTAGTGATGACGAGGATACCATAGCAAGTCTCCCTAGACTTTTCGAAGAGTCCACCTTGTTAATGATTAGTGCCTCACCCGTTGAGCCAAGCCAACGAACCCACCAAATCCACTTAGTGTACCCCCAACTCATTGATCACGACCAATGGGGACCGCCAATTCTAGACTCATTCAAAAATGACGAGGCTCTCTAAGAATTCATGGGAATAAGGGATACAATCCCATGCGGAGATCACAACGCTGGATTCAACATCACATTGGACACACAAGCATACTATGGGAAGACGATTGAGTCCTTCAGTCGTAAAAGAAAAAGATCGAGAATAAGCTCGGAGTTATTGAGTGAAAACCACACTGTGGCACTCTCTAACCATAAAACAATAAAAATAAAGGATGCATCTGATGGTGAAAACCTCCCCGAGGCGCCAGAGGATGAAGGATTCAATCTCCCCCCTACTGCTCTACACCAAGCGAAGTCAGCATTATTGGCAAAACAGTGCAACCCTATCAACCTGGGAACAGAAACAGAGCAACAAATCACATTCTACGCCCAAACACTTCAAACAGAGGAACAAGAACTATTGGGAGCATTCCTAAAGGAGAGAAAGGTAAATTTTGCGTGGACCTATGCAGACATGCTAGGCTTGGACCCTGAAGTGGTAGTGCATCATTTGGCCATTTACCCCGGAGCAAAACCAGTCAGACAAAAGCTAAGGAAGATGCACCCACAAATAGCCTTGCTTGTAAAGATTGAGGTACAGAAACTTCTGGATGTTGGCTTCATACGCCCGATCAACTATCCAGAATGGGTATCAAATCTCATACCAGTCTCAAAACCAAAAGGGGGCATCTGCATCTGCACTGACTTCAGAGACCTAAACAAAGCGTGTCCCAAGGATGACTTTCCACTACCCAACATTGACATGATAGTGGATATGATGACCGAACATGAGACGCTCTCCCTAATGGATGGCTTCTCGGGGTACAATCAGATAATGATCACAAAAGAAGACCAACACAAGACAGCATTCACATGTCCTTGGGGCACCTACTGTTGGAACGTAATGCCATTTGGGTTGAAAAATGCAGGAGCTACATACCAAAGAGCCATGACATTAATCTTCCACAACATGATTCATAAAACAGTCAAAGATTATGTAGATGATATACTGGCTAAATCAAAGAAGAGACAAGACCATATAGCAACTTTAAGTGCTATCTTTGACAGGCTCTAACAATATAAGGTTAGACTCAACCCGAAGAAGTGTGTCTTTGGGGTACAATCAGGAAAGCTGCTAGGATACATAGTTTCAATGAGAGGAATAGAGGTGGACCCTGCAAAGGTAAAAGCAATCCTCGAAATGGAAGCAACAAGAATGTTAAAACAACTAAGAGGATTGCAAGGAAGACTCCAGTCCATCCGGAGATTCATAGCACAATTGGCAGATAAACAGATTGCCTATTCACACCTACTTCACAAGGGAGTAGCTTTCAGATGGGATGACAAATACGAGCAAGCATTCACCAAAATAAAAGAATATCTACTTACACCACCTATATTGATGCCACCAATTGTGGGGAAATCATTAATCCTATATATCTCTGCAACAACAGCCGCCCTGGGGGCCCTTTTAGCCCAATATGATGAAAAGGGAACCGAGTGGGCTATCTACTACATCAGCAGAACAATGGTGGGACATGAGCTCAATTACACGTCAATAGAAAAAGCTTGCCTAGCACTAGTATTTGCGGCTCAAAAATTCAGACACTACATGCTAGTGCACCAAATCAAGTAGATCACCAAAATAGACCCTCTAAAATACCTATTGTCAAAAGCAGCACTTACCGGTAGAATGGCTAAGTGGGTAATGATATTATATGAACATGATATTGAGTATGTAGAATGAAAAGCCATAAAAGGACAAGTCATTGCGGATTAGCTGGCAGAAGCTCCCCTCTACACAGACAACCCACTCATATCAGAATTCCCAGATGAGTCCCTTTTTAACCTTAGTGCAGCAGACCACTAGAAGTTATACTTTGATGGCTCTCACACACAACATGGATCAGGAGCTGGTGTGTTCTTCATCACACCACAAGGAGACTGTATACCTAGATCATACAAGCTAGCATTCCGTTATACTAACAATATTGCAAAATATGAGGCTTTGACCATAGGTCTCAAGATTGCAGCACAGTGGTGAATCATGGCACTAAAAGTCTATGGGGACTCGCAACTTATCATCAACCAATTCAACGGTGAATACCAAATGAAGGATGATAAACTCGCACCATACAAGAAGGTGGTAGAAAGCCTCAAGGAATCTTTCATTGACATTACCTTTGACTAGATACCAAGGACAAACAACAGAGCAGCCAATGCAATGGCGACAATTGGATCCTTACTGAACACCCCTCATAATGTCTCAAAACATGAATTCCTTGTAGAGCAGCTTCTTGTACCCACATTCGAGGTACCAGAGTCAGAATACGTGTGTGAAATCATTGGTCTCGACGATGTTTGGTATCATGATATATACACCTACCTAAAGTTAGGAATCCTCCCCACTGACATCACCCCGAACCTAAAACACACTTTTGTCAAAAGGACTTCACGATTCGTCATCCTAGGAGAGACCCTCTTCCGTAGGAGTACAGACGGAACCTTGCTACATTGCTTAAAACCCAAGGAAGCCTTGACTGCTCTAACTGAGGTACACAATGGCACGTGTGAGTCACACTCAAGTGGTATGACCTTGGCTAAAAAGTTGTTGAGAATAGGGTACTACTGGTCGACGATGGAAAAAGAGGCACACAACTTTGTCAGAAAATGCCTACAATGTCAACAACATGGAGACCTTATTCATGCACCAGCTCAATAATTGCATCCCATTGTTACACCTTGGCCCTTTTCACAATGGGGGCTCGATCTCATTGGTAAAATAGCACCCACCTCATCCAATGGCCATAAGTTCATTATCACCGCCACCGAATATTTCACAAAGTGGGTCGAAGCAATTCCCATGACCTACATCACGGGAAAACAAATATCCAAGTTCATCCTGAATTACCTCATTTGCCGATATGGTGTTCCCCAATCCATTATCTCTGATAATGGGACGCCCTTCAGAAATCAGGATGTCTGTGATTTGTGTGAAAAATTCAAAATCCAACACCGTTTTTCTACTCCATATTATCCACAAGGCAGTGGCCAAGCAGAAGCTACAAATAAAACCATTTTGAAAATCCTCAAAAAAAAAGTCAATGACTCTGGTTGTGACTAGCATCTGCAGCTAAATCCCACCTTATGGGCCTACCGCACTAGCATCTGTATGCCAACAGGCGCCACCCCATTCTCTCTGGTCTACGGATCAGAAGCCATCCTCCCTATTGAGATCGAGCTCCCGTCACTGAGGATATCATTGCAAAACCTCATCACAGATGAGGAATACAAGGTCACAAGACTCAATGAGCTGGAATTACTAGCTGAAAGGTGCATGGATGCCCTTAATCATCTACAAGTGTACCAAAATCGCCTAAAAAGGAGCTACAACAAGAAGATCAGACAACGCACTTTCCAAATTCGTGACCTCGTGCTGAAAGAAAACCAAAAGAACGTGCCAAATCTGGATACAAAGGAAAAGTTTGAGCCCAACTGGCTGGGACCCTTTATCATCACTGCAAGCTACAAATCAGGGGTGTATCAGTTGTCGACACCAGAAGGCGAGCCCCTGCAAGAGCCCATGAACAGTTCACACCTCAAAAAGTTTTATGCCTAAATCTTGCAAGGTATAGAACCAAAAATACAAAAAATTAGAAAAAGTCCTGAAAAAAATGGTTACCTTGATGAAAACCTGGCAAACAGGGGTCTGGGTGACAACAAAAAAATCAAAAAATACAAAAAGTCCAAAAAAAATAGAAAAAGGATTAAAAATAGTAAAAATAAAAAATTTGTCCTCTAGTGAAAACCACTTTGGTGGCACTTTTGGCAAGTACCTTGGTGAAAACCTAGCAAACAGGCACTAAGTGTAAATAAAGCACCTTCCCCATCTACTAGGATCTGTATGACTCTTTCCATCACTCATTCATCCACTCATTCGCTCGCATCCATACCATAGCCTGCGTTGGTGTCTACACCATGTTCCACCATGGAACTACTTGGCATTTCTAAGGTCAGTCTGTCTTGCCTTTATCGAAGTAGTCTGTCGCACCACACTGGGGGCACATTCTCACAACATCGGATCGGATTCGTGTATATTCTTGTGATCTTTTTCAAAATTTCATCAGAAAAAACCAAAAACATTCAAAAATTCATCAGAAAAAACCAAAAACATTAAAAAATTCAACAAAAAAATCCAAAAACATCCAAATCATCAAAATCCCAAAACATGTCGAAATATCGAAAAATCTTCAAAATTCATCATTTAGTCTTGTCAGTCTTCCACCTTGTTGAACTACGTCATCTCTGAGCTTGAACATAGGCAAGGTTGATCTTTGATCATCCCCCGAGACATTTAGGTTAGTCCTTTAGGCATCCGTTGCATTGGCAATCCGTTTGCCCATCTATTCTACAGTTAAGGTCAGTCCTTTAGGCATTCGTCGCATTGGCAATCCATTTGCCCATCTATTTTACAATTAAGGTCAGTCCTTTAGGTGTCTGTCGCATTGGCAATCCATTTGCCCATCCATCTTTTCATTAAGTCAAATATGTCGTTAGTCGAACTACGTGGTCTCTGCATGTATAACATAGGCAAGGCTAATCTATGGATCAGCTCTCGAGACCCCTAGGATAGGTCTTTAAGTTAGTCTATTCGTCATAAATCTTGAAAATACCAAAAACATTGAAAAATCTTGAATATACCAAAAACATTTGTAAAACATCTCAAAATTCCAAAGATAGCCTCAAAACATTTGAAAAACCCAAAATGGTGCACTCATCTCATCTCGCTTTTGCCCATGATTGCCATTGCTCATAATAAAGTCAATCATCGCTTTCACCCTTTGGTGAGTCAGTCAGAAGCAAGTTTAGCAGGTTCCAAAGTGAACACCTAATCGTCAGAGTCTCAAGTCTAGAGCAGTAAGCAAGCAAGTTAGTCATGTCGGAGTATCAATAGCTTATCACCCAATCAGCCCCATCAAAACCCTAATCACTACATGTCCTAAGATGAAGCTTTCCTATGATGGACATAAGCATCAGGTAACTCTCACAGTAGTTAGTCTTGGCTAGTGGTATGAAGAACATTAGCTTGTGTGTTTACTTTACTTTGGTCTCTTTTGACTTATCTTAGTTTGCACTCATTCCAAGGACCTCTCAATGATGCCTAAACAAAAATAGGTTTAGAGAGAAAGGAATAGGGCAATGATCATTATCTTTTATCTGCTATGCTTGTGGGATACGCTTGTAAAATAACTTAGTTATGCATGTTTTGTCTGGTTTGTAGGGAGGATATTTTAAGTGTCTTGTTGACCACATAGGAAAGCTTGCTTTTCTATGTTTTGGTCGGAGATATTTAGAATATCTGAACTACATCCTGAATAAAATATGTATGCTAAGTGTGAACAAGAATACTCCTATCTAATTTTCAAGTCAAAGTCCATCACACTAGGTACCACACCATCCTGGTTCGTAATACCTTGATGCCTCGTACCTATGTGTGTTATCAAACATAATGCAATTGAACCTTTGAAAATCTCAATTCCTATATGCAAATGTAAAATCACCATCATCATCCTCACTAACTCATTAATTCTACGTTTCTTCTACCTTCTTTCCACACTAGCATGGTATTATAACAGTGATCAAAACATCGCTCATACGTACATCTTGCATCCACTAGATAGTTAACATCAGAAGAGCATTATATCATATCAAAATCTTAAGTTATGAGGAATAATAAAATTCCTTATTCTAAACATCTTAAGACATCATTGCATCATACATCATCATTATTGTACCACTACCATTACCATTTGCATCCATTACCATCATTAATACACATTACATCATTTAAAGCACGGAAAATACAAAAAGAAATGCATTCATTACATACACTGCATCATATAAACCATAAGGATAGAAACATCTCATAACATCACATATTGGCATTCACATATTTGCATTCACATCATAAAAGGGTGAATCATCTCATATATATCATCAAAAAATCACTGTTATCATACAAAATTGGATCAGGTGTCCATCGGATACATAATACAATAAGGCCAAAATACTGCAGCCCATATATCAAAAATGAAGCAAAACTGTCCTGTGATCAAAAAGGGGGCGGGCCCTGCTGGCTGTTGCCCTCCCCATCCTGTCTCTCATCATGTGCCTCTGTTGGTTGCCTCCCTGTCTACTGTGAGAAGTCTGGCACCCTGCGGTCTGATGGCACTACCTGTCGATAATGATGTCGATAGTACTCGACCTCTCTGATAGCCTCTCTGTAATCCCGAATATCAATCGATCGGGCCTGAGATGAGGACGCTACACTCTCTAACTGTCACCACTGGCCTATCTCTTGATCCCTCTCGGATCATGCCTAGTCTCTCTCCGCAATCAGAACCTGTATCTGCCCCTGTAGCTGCTAAATCAGCACATCTCGATGATTGGGCTGCCCTGTCGGCTGTCCTGTCGGTTGCCCTATCGGCTGCCCTGCTGGCTGATATTGGGGATCTACCCTCGGCTGCCCATCCTGATCTCTTGCTCGGATGGGTGACTACTGAGCCCCGTCCCTGGGAGGTGTCTGATGAGGAGGTGCCTCACCCCATCCTCTGCCTCACCCCCTGCCACCTGCCCGGCCCCTGCATCTGCGTCGTGGGACAACTGCACCTGGAACTATCAATCTAAGAGGAGGTCTAAACCATGCCCTGTAAGCTACGGTGACTCCTACATCTGCTGGCCCCTGATCATATGGCCATGGCCGAGCAACTAACTGCCTAAATGAGGACATTGCCTCGTCTGTTGGAATGGGTTGGCCCCATGCTGTCTCTCTGGTAGTGCATGCAAAGATGGCCACATACTGGTCATCGAGCCTATCTTGTACCTCTCTGAACTGACGAGCAACCCTGCTTGGAAGGTACCTCTCAATCATGGTGTGCTCTCAGCCCTGCATCAGCCTGTCCTATCGAGTGAAGAAGAGCTGCTGATCATCATCTATCCACGGACCAATACCCATCCACGGTCTCCAGATGAACTCTCTCATCTCATCAAGAACTCGCCGCCAGTGCGGAATACCACTCGCACTAGTAAAAGAAAAGTGCATCAGTGCCCCGTTGTACCGTCAAACAAGGGGGTCATTTGTCTCTAGGGGAACTGGTGTGATATCTGGACGAAGCATTGAGATCCTCTCCCATCCCCACAATTGCATCAAGGTGCCTCCTGCCCCGATGGACCTGTTGTCTATGTAAGCAAACTCGTGAAGGTCTCTATAAAGGGATGCTAGTAGTACCGGACCCCAGGCAAAGCACTCCCTCTGGTGAACCATCTGATCCCATGCAAGTCCCCATCCTAGACTGAAATATCGGCCCCGCCGATCAGGTACCACAAGCCCTGAGATGATAGTAGCAATGATCAGTCGATATGTGTGCACACGGTCATGATATAACTCTAGATCAATCTGACCATCGCAAAACTCAATAATGTCCATCTACATCACTCCGTAACAGGCCTCTCTGCCAGCATCTGGATCATAGATGACTCAGGTCCTGTGAATGGGCAATCGGAGGATGCGCCATACGTCCTCAAGAGTGATGGTGCCCTCGCCAGTAGGAAGATGAAAGGAGGAGGTCTCACTGTGCCATCGCTCTGCCAAAGCCATAAGCATGCCTAGGTGAGCCCGAATAGGAGGGGCATACACAATGTACCAAAGGCCAATGGCACCAAGGTGCTCCTGGACCAACTCAGGCATGGCCCCTAATCTACTAAGTACTGGTCATCGATGCTCCCGTGAATAGAGTACACCAGGCTCCTCCTGCACAAGAAAGGCAGTCGCATCAGAAAAATAAAGTTTCAAAGTTCAAATCTGCCTTAAACTGGCAAATGCGGCGTTGTTTGCAGGTGGGGTGCAGTTTGTAAAGTTCCAAATTGCACCACCACGGTGGAGTTTGTCATTTTAGCAGTCACAAAGTGACCCGCGCGGTGCACTTTTCATATGTGGTCATGTTTGACGCAAACCCTAAATTCCTAACTAACCTGCGCGATGAAGAATGGACATGCGGCGCACTTTCGGCCAACCAAATGCCAAATTACAAACTACCCCGCGTGGTGGACTTCGCATATGCGGTGCAATACAATACCTTGCGGTTGCGATAAGACACTTTTTGCGGTGCCATATGGCACCACGCAGTTTGAACAAAGTCTAAACCCTATTTAATGCACGTAAAATGATAAAATTGAAAGACGGATAGGGGTACGTACCACGGGTCCTGCGCCGACTGGCCGTTGATGTGTCTGAACCCTCTCCATCACGTGCCTGGGAAGCTGTCATTGTGCCATTTCGACTCAAACTCAGAGCTAAAAGTTGAAATTTTCTAAAGGCTAAGATTGCAAAATGAATTGAAAATGACCCCTCGCGGTCTATTTAAGCCTAAAAATTAGGGTTTTTTTGACCTAATTTGACCTCCCAGCTTGGATTTTGGTCCCTTGAGCCCGTTCTCGACCAACTGAGAGTCATTTTGTGTCCCTCCTGGTATTTTAAAGCAGTTTTTTGGTATTTTGGGGCATTTCTGGCCTATCGGGCACCTTGTCATCTTTTTCGCGAGACCATCCAAAAATTCAAAATTTTCGTCTGGTCTCTCGAGGGGGCAATATCTAGCAATATCCTCCTGTTGGGGCAGCAGTGGGGCATCTAAAAAATTCAAAATCCTGAACCGCCGATCACAACAGTTTATTCTTTGAATCAAAGCAACAAGTACATTGCTTCAAAGAGGGGCAAAATGTAGACATGGAAAATGTACACATTCGCTTTGGCACACCTAATCCCAATTACTAACAACGTTTCCTCTCAGATAAAATTCTAAGCATTTCATCACTTTCTATCCTTTAATTCAATAAATCACTATTTATTGGATTAAGTTTATCACCTCCTTTGATTAAATTAATCAGTTTAATTTAATTAACCTTACATTGTTGTTTAATTAAATAAATCATTTTATTTAATTAAAGTCTCTAAAGTCCTTCTAGTAAATTAAATAAATTAAACCTTATTTGATTTAATCTAACACATTCCTTCTTTATTAAATAAATCAAATCATTTATTTAATGAATCATTTCCTCTCAATTTTTGACTTAAATCAATTCATAAATCTAAGTCTAAATTGTCACATCACCTAATTCTTCATTAAGTTAATCAAATGCCTGATTAAGTTAATCCTTCTCACTAAAATTCTCTAGAAAATGCAACTTGCACAATAAATCAATTACTTTGATTTATTAATTCTCCTATTTTCCCTCACAAAGCATCAAAAAGGGAATATTCCTTATTTGAATTCAAAAAGTCCAAGTGGACTTGGTCCTTCCAACAAGGCATTAGAAGCCTCTTACATGTCCTTGACCTTGAGCCAAGTGACATTAACTTCATTCCTTTTCCCTCTTCAACATGTCATTTCTCAAGTTTGAAATGCCACCTAATTGCATTTATTGGCACATTGGCCAAAATTTGCACATTCCTCATCCAATCACACTTGGACAAGTGGCACAATGCCATTGGACTATCTTTTGTCCCACATTGTTTATTTCCACTATCTCTTCCAAGATTTGAATCTATAAATTGGAGACTCTTCTCCTCAATCTTCATCCACAATTTGAGTAAACTTATTATACTCAAATCCATCCATCCACAACTCATATGCAAAGTTACTCTCTTCAAGTGAGAACTGATTTTGCTCTTTTCATCCATACATTCCTATCATTTTCACATTTACATCAAGGTTATGCTCAAATCTCTTTGGAGATTTGACCATTTCTTCATTAATCCACATTGCAACGATAGGAATTGGGAAAGGGCCAATTGCAACATATCATTGGCACCAATTCCCCCATAAGATCTTTAACTTATTGGCTTAATTAGGATTTAATTCAAGTTTCTTGCTTTATGTTCTTCATTTTCCTAATTTTAGTTTAATAGGTGGATTTCATTGGGAATCCTTTAAATCTTTACATGCATTTTGATCTAACACTAACAATGTTTGACTTCTTTGTGCATTTGCAGGTTTAGGGGTTCACAACAAGTAAAAAGACATGAGAGCTTATTTGGAAAGCCCTATGTCAAACATATGTTTCCAAATGAAGTTGTGTCATGAAGAGGGGTTTCCCCTAGAAAATGAAATCCCAAAATCACATAAGGGATCCACAAATTTAGGGTCAATGTATGTAAAGTTGCTACGATGATATTATAGAGCTCAGAGACATCATCATTCCCCAAATACTTGTAGAACTAGAAGAATGACACATAGAGAGTAAAAACAAAGAAAATATTTTGGGTCAACATGGAAGAGGCCTAAATTTCTTGACACCTTGCATCATCCCCAAAAGGAAAACATAAGACAAAAATAAAATATAAAGGTTTACAACATATAGAAGAATGAAGGTACAAATAGAGGAATGAACATAAAGACACAACAAACAAAATAGTACAAAGGATCACATTATGCACATGCAATCACATAAAGAACATGAAAAGAAAATAAAGATAAGACTAGTAAGGCACATGTGAGTCAACCTATAGCAGGTTGTCCACATCCCAATCTTGATCATCATATGAGGAAGGCAAACAACTAGCCAAAGGGACAACATCAAGTACCAAACTAGGAAAAGCACCAGGTTCAACACGTGGTGAAACACTCTTTGTAGGAGGATCATCACGATTTTTATCATTTAAGCTCATGGAAGAGGAAAATAATAAATTTAATTCTTTATGCACTTCCTCACCAATTTTAGTAGTTTCATTATAATCATCCAAGTTTATCACAACAAAAGGTCTAATGATAATATTCATGGAAGGTTCATGTTCTTTTTGGACATTCAAGGTTTAGGAATTTCTTGTTTTGACGAAGCAGGAGAATCATCATGCATTGCTTGAGGTAAGTTTGGATTTTTATTTTCTTTGTCACTCTTTTCTTCTTTTTCTTGTAAAAAACAAGCAATAGCACAATGTCTATGCCTATGCCCTCTAGCATTTTGATTCAGGTTTTCATTCGATTTTCAAGTTGCGATTGTGTAGGAGAAGGTTTATCAACCATAAGTTTCCTTTCTTCCCTTAAGGGAGGAACGGAAGGAACCATGTGAGGTTTTTCAACCACTTTCTCTGTATCTTTGTTAACTAGTTTGATTTTAGGAGGGACATTGGGACTTATTTGGTTATCTTGTGGTCCCTTATAGGAAATAGGTGAAGGATTTTCTATGTTTTGGTCTTCGTTACTTGGAAGGGATTTTGGTTCAATCATAATCTCATCAAGGATAGGAGGTTCAATCGTAGGTCTTGAGGCATATTAGTAATGGATAATTTTTTTATGCGCTTTTCCTTAAACGTTTGATATGATTTGAAAAAGAAGTCCTCACAAGGCCTAATAGGTTCCATAGGTTCAATCTGAAAGAAATCTAATGAGAAATTCCCACTGGATGACATAGGATTAAAGTCGTGCTATGATGCACAGTAAAGATCTCATTTCCAAATGGACACTTTAAGCATCTATGTACTATTGATGGGATGGCATTCATGGAGCTAAGCCATGGGTAGCCTAGCTTCACATGAAATTTATCTAACGAAAGGATGATGGAAAATGAGACATTTAATGTTTTTAGTCCAAATTTTAAAGGAAGAGTTATCAAACCTATCGTAGGGAAAGAATAAACATTACGCATATTAATCCATGCTTTCAATTTTTCAAAAGTATCTTGATAAAGCTCATGCAAAAATAAGAATTCTTTACTGATCACATACTCTACACAAATGGGATCAATTAATATCCCATTATTGGGCTTGTCTTTAATTCTTCTAGCTATGTAAAGAGGACCATCGGGAGCATGTTTAATTATATCATGTCGTGAGAAAGCAATGTCAACAGGCATTTTGGTTAGGCCCTTACGAGGTTGCACTTCAATGAAGTTGACCAAAGGGTTTCTAGCATTTTTCTCTAAATTTCCTATATAATGTTGCATGATGTGATCAAGCCTAAGCACCATTTCAATTCCTTGTTTAGTTTTAATTAAGTTTCTTATGTTTTGTATCATAGATACTACATTAGTGGTGATGGGTTCAGAACTTACAAATTTTTGCAACTGCTCTAACTCTTCATCCATTCTCCTAAGGTTCTCATGAGGGAAATTAATAATCATTGCATCAACATCAGTCACATTGGTTGTAGGTAGGGAAGTCATTGGAAATTAAGTGTTAAGGGTATGGTCCATAGTAAGTTGACTAGTGTCATCACTATGAGTGAAAGAGTTAGAGAACCCAAGATCCATGGGAAATGATGTATTACAGGATGACATGAGTCTTGAACTACCTCCCACGATAGTATTGGAAATAGGACACCAAGTTGTGAAGCTCATACAAGTTTCACAAACCCAAGTTGCACCCAAAATGGATAAGAGGTAAGATGCAAACAAACACCCTAGGATGTAAAGTGTAATGCAAGTACGTAAAATAATTTTTTAGATTTAAAACAATACAAATTTTTGATTATGCTATGCAAAAAACTAAATATGATCTTTTAGATGCAAATTTGAATTCAAATAATACATTGAATTTTACCAATTAAGCTTAATATCAACCATTTCAGATATCAAAAATTCAAGAAACTGAAACAACAAACTAAATATAGAAACACATAATGTAGGAACAATGTTTTTAATGCTCAAAAATTCAAAAAAATCCTTGATCAAGGACTCATTCACCCATGGGAAAATGGGTCTCATTTTAGGGTTTTTAAAAATTCATTTACAAGTTTTTGAGATGATTTCTATGGCTTTCAAATTCTAGTTTCAGACACTAAGTTATAATTTCAAATTTCTGTAAAATGAGGTCTAAATGCAAGTACAAAATAGTGCTAAATGACAAGCAAAAAGACCTAATTTGATATGCAATTTTGATTGAATTTTTTGATGTAAATGATTGATGATGTAATGTTATATAAATACTATACAAAACGATTGAGTTTTTTGAAACTTCTAGATTTTAAAGAATGTAAAAATGTAAACCTAAAACCTTATAGAAGATTCAAACTAATGCAAGTGAACAACCCTAAATGAGATGCAAACCAATGCAATGCAATACAAATGAATGCAAAACCTAGATCTAGGGCTGAAAATGGAGTCCACATAAGCAAGTTATGATGCTCAAAAGTTAAGTTCACCAAAATGAAACAAAGAAAAATAGGGTGTTTGAGGGGTTTTGAGGATCAAATTTGATGTGATGAGAGACCTATTTTTATTTATTTCATTAGGAAATGAGATCCCTACAAAAAAATTGACTAACAATCCTTAGGTGAATCAAGTCAATGTGAAAATATAAATAGATTTCCTTATGACTGAAGGATGAGGGTCAAGGTCAAACAACACTTTGGGGAGAAAAACTAAAAATAGCAAATCAACTCTAAAATGCAATCTGACACTTGCAACAAAAATATTAAACTCAATATTTGTAGAACCAGAAAATAGATTGTAGATCTAAGAAGGGCATAAACATGTGTACAAATGACCAAAGGTTCCTTCTAGAAGTTGATCTAAGACTCATTCGCCCATGGGTGAATGGGTCCAAATACAAGGGTTTCAACAATCTTTCGGGAGCCTTTGGTGCAGATCTATAGCTTTCGATTTGTCTAGGATTCAATGTCAGAAAGTCATAAGTCAAACCTGTAGGAGAGATTTCATGATTTGACAACAACTTCAAGACAACTTTTGCAACTTTGACAACTTTGTAAATATTGCTCTTCAAAAGATCTTCAATTCTTCTTCAACCTAAATCTGCAATCACATGCACACAAGAGAGAAAACTATTTGTTTTTGGGTGAATGGGGGGGGTCAAACCCCATTTTGGTAATCAAAACTTGAATTGAAATGAAACATGAAAGAGAGAATGAAGAATAAACAAAGCTATGTTACCACTCAACAAACCCTTGAATGAAACCTTGATAATGGAGATCTTAGGAAGTCTACAACCTGCATGAAATGGTTGAATTGTATGTGGATCTTGACACTTGAAATGATGATTGAAATGTTTGAACTTGATCTTGAAACCTACATCACAATGTTAGCTCCAAAAACATGCATGATGCAAGAAGACTATGACCTAATGAATATGTTGCAAGAATGGAAAGAGGAATGAAAGTGTTGTCATTGATGTCAACCGTTTAGCTGGTTATCTACTAGTTTTTATTGATTGTATATATTAAGGATATTGAGAAAATTGTATTAAAAGAAGATTACAGGAATTCAACTATTGAGGATGTTGATCCAGTACTTGTGAACTATGTTTTTTTGTGTTTTTGCTAAGGTTTGGGAGAATTGTTTCTAGTCTGGATTTCTCTTTGATGAAGTCTTATGACTTGTGGTTCTAGATTTGTGTTTCCCTGGTTCTATTGAAGATGGTTTCGGTATTTGGAAGTATCTATCTTAATTGATTTATGTGTTTTACACTAGTGTGGTTGATTATGTGTCAAGCACTATCTTCGAAGTTGATGAAGTGTGTTGGATCTATTATGGGTCCCAGTGAAGCATGTGTTTGGGTCAACCTCATTCTAATTCCACCCTAGGATGTTCAGCACCAACCTAATTTGAATTTAAAGTTGGATGGCCGACTTTGTATCTTTTCAAGGTTGAAGATGGTATAAATACATAATGTGCTAGCAATGAAAATTATACATAAGAAAAGAAGGAAGATAAGTGAAAGAGCAAACATGACTTTGATGTTATCTAAAAGTTTGTTAGTTATGTGTGTGGTTAATCAATCCGAAGCTTACTATTGAGTTTCCAGATGCGGTGAGCAGAAGGTGAACTCTATCATTCGTGCAAGTTGATCAATGATTATGGTGGAATCCTTTGTTGCATTGGGATTGTTGTCTCTCTGTAACAAGTCTTCTTTGTATCTCTGTGGAAGTGAGCCCTCTAGGTTGTAGCCCTTTGGCTAATGAGTCCTTATTTCAGGTAGTGAGCCTTATCTCAGGTAGTGAGCCTTATCTTAGGCAGTGGGCCTTTTTGTAATCAATTTTGATATTCTCTATAGTTTGAGTTAATCCTCACCGTGGTTTTTCCCTCATTGGGTTTTCCATGTATATTTGGTGTTATTGTGTTTGTGCAATGGCATTTTATGGTTAATCGCTTAATCAATTTATGTGCTAGTTTCGATAATTGAATTTAAGGTTATAATCTATGATAACTGATTCACCCTCCCTCTTAGTCGTCCCATCCAATGGAATATATCTTGATCACTATAATAAATCTCTATTATATCTGCTCTTGAATTCTCTTGATCAACTTTTCTCTTATGAAATTTCTTTTGAAATCTCATAAAAGTTCTCTTCATAATCTCTAGTTGAAACTTAGTGAAGTAACCTTGTATTTATAGGTATGTATCCTTAATTTCTTGAAATTCAAATATCACAAGCCGACATTGTATTAAGGATTTAGAGATGTTGAAATATTGTCAAAAACATAATTTAAATTTGGGTCCAAAGGTCTAGGGACCCACTCGCCCATGGGCGAATGGGTCCCAGGTCGCTATACCTAGAACACACATTGCTCAATGTAAAGTGTTATGTTTAGGCATTAATTATTGTCAAGGTTCCTCTTCAAAAAATGCAATTTATTAGTCTTTGTAAATGAATAAAAGGGATAATTAAGGCATAATTAAACTCAAATTAATTAAAAGCGCCCAAATAATTATGAAAATGTAAAGGGGTACATTTATCAACACTAAATTAAGACATTATTAAGTCCATTTTAAATTAGGAGGGCCCAAACAATTGAGAAAATGTAAAGGGTTACATTTTTCTACACTATAGAAGTAAAGCCAAGAGTAAACTTACAAACGATCATGCACTTGAAATCTTCCTCCAAGCTTCACCTTGATAACCTGCACACAAGACAAGTGAGGAAAAATGTTGGGGCTATTTCAAGGCTTGCTGCAGTGAAACCCCTGCTTTGGTGTTCCCACCTCCATAGATAGCCAAATAGATAGAAAAAGTGGACAAAGTGAATAAATAAGAAGTGATAAAAGCAATCCCCACTCAAGGAGGAGAACTCATACCACTAAATAGCAAGTTGAGAAAAGTAATCTATTCACAAATAGATAAGAAACAAGAGAGCATTATTAACAGTTTGTGACCCCCTCTTGAACGCATAAATGCATTGTTGAATACTTGCAAGAGAGCTTTGGCTATTGGAAGGACCTCGGCCTAGTAGAGCTTCGTTGTAGAAGTGATATTGTAAGAAGGATTGAAGTGTTAGAATGAGAAGGAACCCCAAAAATGAGAGGAAAAAGAGAGTTTTGTTGTTGCAAGTGGCGGGAGGATCTGTTACACTTAGAGTTTTGATTATAGGGACATGTGTCACGAGTCAGGATTCCAAGATTCTACATTTCAAACTAAGAAAACTATGTGGACGCTAGCACGCCACGCAAAGGCCTGTGCGTTGCGCAGGCGTTCAACACATCAATTTTCGGGAAATGAGGTGACAGATTGTTGTTGCTTTGTCGTTGGTCCTCGTGGAGTTGGGATCATGAAATTCTAATCCACAAGGTTCTTATCATAAATGCGATTAAACGTAATAAATGCAAGGCCAGATACTTAAATGTGAAATTGCCCCTAGGGTGCAATTTTATGAAATTACACATAGTAAAGGATTCTTGTCCTAGTGGTATTCCAGTAAAGAGGATGCTTCTCAAATTAGGCCCACAATTTATTTTGGCAAAAAATTATAAATAGAAAAATTCATTATCACCAACTTTTATCCTTGTATTTTTTTTACTATCCTTCTATTTATCAAATAAATAATATATAATCACAAGTATTAGAAGTGTTTAGTTTGACGTCATTATGAATATTATCTACCATATTGTCCATTTTATAATAGCATGAAACGAGTTTCCATGATAATATAATTCATTAAGCTATAATTAAAGTTCCTTCCTCAATAGACGAACAAGAAAGGACTTTCCCACTAGACTAACACAAATTGATAAGGTCTCCTTGCCTCAATCACCACCAATGAAGGAAGAGGAGATAATTGAGGGGAGAGAATTCCTCCAACAAAAGGAGTGATATTTATCATCAATAGATTTAGAGAGAGATTCAAACAAAGAAGGGTTCAACCAATAAGAGAGATAAATTGACCAATAGAAGAGGTCGACTTAACATAATGCTAAAATTCATAAATGTGTAGTCAACCTATCACTACATTAGGGTTGCAGTATCATTGCTCGAAACAGTGGACGGATGCTGATAAGCCATGACACTAGAACATATTTTTAAAAGTAATTAGGAAGATACTATCGCGGATACGTTGCTTCAATTTTCTTTCTTCTGGGTAAAACTTTTGCATTGTACCGTCTCCAAGATCAAGCAAGCTGAAAATTTTAACTTTGCTCCCCCTCTGCGGACATCTACCTTGAAAAATAGTTTTGGAACAAAATATATGCCAATATGACAAGGAGAAAACTTAGGGTTGAAGAAAACATGGCAAACAAGAATGGAATTTAGGGTTTTACGTAGCTTACACTTTAGAATATGTTCAAATTTGTTTGTACAAGAAAAGAAATAAATTTATCAAGAAATGTATACTTTTGAAATCTGACCAAGAAAGTCTTGTGATATTCACTCTAATACTGCTCAATCAATCTAATCTGTTTCTGTTTGTGTTTTCTGTTAGTATGAATATGATAGTCTCGCTGGTTGCAACGGCAGCTACAGTAGTGAGTGCTGTGTTGACATACAAATCAATAACAGAGCATCTAGCGCTGGAGGAGCAGTACGGCCTATTGAGAGACACAGCTGCAAAGATGTACGAAACTTCAAAATATCCGGCCACCATTTTGGTCTTCGGATTTGAGAACCATGGCAGGAGTTCATTCATCAACACAGTTTTCAGAGTTGTGTTCAGAGAAAATGGGTCGTTTGTCATGAGAGCAGAGACGGGACCCTCCAAAAATACCACAACTACAACGAGAGTTTTCAGGGTAAAGAACCAGCTCTCAACGTACCCCAAATATTTGGTAAATCTGATCGACACGCCCACCTTCTCGGAGTATGATGATTTGGATGAAGAGAAGTTGAGAACAATTTTGAGAGGGGAAAATGCATCGGTTTTAAAGAAAATGGGTGTTCCTCCTCCCGAATGTGTAGTGATCGTTGTTAGAGCAGATGCTTCTGGCGTTGGAGGATCTGCTTGCGAAAATCTTCCGAATTTAGCCAAAATTATACGCAATGAAGGTCAAGCAATTTTGTTGTTTTTTCTTTCACTATTTCTGCACAATAATTTTATCTTTTTCATCAGTGGCTCTCTGTTAATCAAGATAAGATTATGTCATGTTTTCAAGATTTTTTTATTTTTTTTGTTTCAGGGCTTCAATTTGTTGTAGTATTGACACACAAGAAAGAGGCAAAGACAACAATGGATCTGCAGGAACTAACTAAACAAGTTGCTCAGATGGTGGGCACAGATTATGTTAAGTGCATAGACAATTATATTGCACAACATTCTTCTGGGGGACGAAATGTGGCATATGTGAATAATAATTTCAGTACAGACATTCAGACACTTAGCATTCTCAGGCAGTGCTTCGAGTATGTCAAGCAGCGACGTCAGTTAACTGAAAAAAGGAGCATGGGCAAGTCGAAGAGTAAATGCTTATCAATATCAAAGGAAATCCAACCTTGCTTCGACCATCATAATGGTGAATAATTGTAAAAAATATGTTCTCTCAATTATGCTTTCCTTTTAGTGCAATTCGATTGATTATTTGGTATTTCTAGCCTTATATCACAGAGCTTGAAATTTGGATGTCATTTCTCTATATTTATATAATTTTAGCTAAAGCTTTAGCTGTTTTTTTTTTTTTTATCTTCATATGTTTCCATACACTCATATTTCTATATGCCATATAGACTACATGTATGGCATCTCGCATGATTAGACAATTATTCACTACACAGTCTTTATTATTTCTTTACCTTGGATCATTCTTGCAGGTGTGAGACTAATCCTATATATGTGGATCTGACCCCAAATTTTAAAATTCCTATTTCACTAGTTGTTGTGAGTTGTCTAATCAAATGGTTTAATAAATTGTTGTTAGGTCATAGTATTTAAGGTCATTCAATTGAATTCAGTTCACGTCCTATAATATCTAGGAATATTCTATCTTCCAAGATCATTTAAGCATTCAATGAGTAAATATTAGAACACTTCAATTTGGTATACTAAAAAAAAATATCATTTATATTAACATCGTCATTTAGAGCATTTTCATGATTACTTAGTGTCTTCCAATCTTTTATATGATTATAAGGATAATGTTTTCCAAGGTTGACCTACAAGAACATGTACCCTAGTTATTCAAAAAACTCTTTAGGTATTCATAAATCCTATCAATACTCAAAGGATAATATAAAGTAGAAAATTGGGTGAACTAAAGAGTAGAATTGTATACCTAGTACTACTAGATCTATATGATAGACAATATTGTAGACATAAAAATAATCTGTAAGTGTGAATATTGAAGGTCTAAACCAACTATTTTAGTCGTGAATTGTCATCAATTGATAAATATTTCATATACACAAATACGAATTTGGTGAATATATTACAACCAATGGAGGGCCAAATCACTTAGATTTTATGAGTTATTAGCCAAATACATTTCATTTCACTATCAATTTATTTTATGAAGCATTTGTAACTAATATTTTTGCCATAGTAAACTACATGTTTCTAATGATAATTCACTTGGAATTTTGGATGCATGTATTAATTTACCCACATATTCACAATACCAATAAAAGATCACTATGTATGAGAACCCATTTTGTAATACCATTATAAATCAATACCAATCCTAAGGTCATAATCACCTTGAGAATTAAAATGTATATATTTTATCGAGGTTAATTCACCCAAAGTTTATATGAAACATTTTTATAATTATATGGTATTTTCCAAATTATTACTATACTATTCAAAAATCCTATAAAATTTTCCATATATGGATTGATATGAAAAAAATTGAAACTCTAATTAGTCTCTTACACATTTTATTTAGCTTCAAGCTCTCAATTTAGTTCATAGGAAAGTTACAACTATAGACATTAGTGAGTCAGCAAAAACCTAAATGTAATCTAGATCATTTATTTATAGTGATATAATATTATTAATCCTCTTTTTATTTTTACTTCATTCTTATAGATGATACTGAGTAGGGAAACAACTAGGGCCCAAGGATCTATATTTTATGATTCCTTTTTAAACACAAAGATATTTTTTACAGCTTTTATTTTGTGAGAGGTGTTGAGTATGAACAAGTTTTAGAAAGTGGTTAAGGGAGGTCATCAAAATGTAAAAGAATACTTCCATACTCTGGCATTGTTTAAAATCCATCAAATGGAGCTACAACATTAGAAATTATATCATTTGAGTTAATTGAACTGGATGGCAATGTTGCAGATGATGTTCTAAGGGATACCCAAGGTAGTTGAAACAAGTTCATTGAATTGGATGACAATGTTGCAAATGATGTTCCTACACAAAAGGGGAAAATAAAATTCAAATAAAAATGAGGCATGAGTGATATATGAAAATATTTTTTTCAAATTGATTGGGTGTCAAATTAATCATTCATTGAACCAATAGAGGATGCAAACAAATATGAACCTCCAATAAAATGCAAGTGTAAGATTTTTAGTTGAAAATGTTATATAGAAAAGAAGTTATAGCTAAAAATTGACAATAAAAAATATATTAGTAGATATTATATGATAAACAAATCATAGATGGAAAGGAGAAATTAGTGATAAGAAAAAAAGGAAGATTGACTTCATGTTAAGTGTGCCCTTGAATATGATGCATAAATGCAAAGAAAGGTGAAGCTTGCTATATGTGAAGGTTCAATTGAAACTTAATTTAGAAAGATGGTGGGAGGAGCACAAATGGCAAAAAATATTTAGTTGTGTTAATTTTTATATTTTAACCATAGGACATCCTATGAAAAACTACCTAGAATATAATAATTTATTATTTTGTGGCTGTTCCTAACTTTCTTAATACACATTGTTCAATTAAAATGGATGGGATTGGGCAAGTTGTCTTGTTGAGGTAGAAAAACAAGATTTATAAGAAAAAATAAAAGAGTCAAATTTTATTGTATTATCTTTAGATAAAGCTACAATGGTAGATAATACTTCTTGGTAAGCTTATCCACTCTTTGTTTATAAAATTAAGGAGAATGTGAAATAGAAAAAAATATTTAAACTATTTAAAAAATATTTGAATGAAATTGGAGTTTTGGATGATTACACAATTTCCAAAAAAAAAATGGTTATGTAGTGGTTGATGGAGCTTTAGTAATAGAAAATCATAGAAATGATATTTCCATAAAACTATAAACTACTTCTTCACCATACATGATTGTCATATATTTCATAGCCCACATGATGAAATTGACATTTAAAAATGTGAGAAATTTTTCTAAAGTATCAAAAGTTGAAGATCTTGGCCACAAGCTCTGCTCATATTTCTATTGAAGTCCCAAATGATTTATTAAATTTTAATATTTTGTTTGAGGAATAACTGCACAAAAAAGCTTCTTAAAGATTTTGATACTAGATGGATCTCCTTACATGGACCGACATAATGAGTTTTTCAAAATAACAATCCTTGATTAGAGTAATGTACGAACATTACCACACAGTAGAAAGAGCTCTTGATGTATTAAATAGGTTAAATTATGGTTTCCACTAAGTTAACAAGTTTTTTAAATCTTTAAAAATGTGACAAGGTGAAGGGAAGGGTTCAATTTGTCAACAAATTATTTTATTTTCTAAGTTTACAAGTTCACAAACTCTCCAAAAGTGTGAAAAGGTTTGAAGTTTTATGGTTTTTTCTAATTTTTCCAATTCGTGAACTCTCTAAAATTGTAGCAAGCTTCATTAGTTCACCAAAACCATAAAAGCGTGAAAAGGCTTGAAGGTTCACCAATTTACCAAAATTGTAAAAGTTTAACAATGTTTGTTTGTAAAAGTTTGACAATTTACCCAGAGAAAAGATGTTGGTGCACTAAATAATATAATAACATCCATGTTGAATTTGGATGACCGAAAGATGAAAATCTTGGTTCTTCCACTTTATACATGTGGATTTAAGATGTTTACAATCACCTTGTCAATAAAATTTTAAAAGACTTTACAATAGATTTTAAGTGGCCTACTCATGTCTTCAAGTAGATTGAACAAGGGATTTATTATTATCCATGAATTTTAGGGATATAAGGGTGGTGAATGCATTCATTCAAACCAACTTCCATTCTACACCAAAAAACCCTTGTCAAAAATATTTTAAACCATTAAGTTCAAGAAATTAAATCTGTGAATAAAAGATCTTAGGTTTTCTTCCACATAGAAAGATGAAAATCCTTTGGTTTTAAGAATTACGGGATCAAACACTTTTAGTTTTGCATGACAATATTAGATATTATATTTGATTCAAGTTTGTGTAATTTATCATGAATTCAAGCATAGCAGTTTCAATTGTTTTTCTTTTTTCATAAAAGTGGCTAAGCCACTAAAAAATTATTGAATAAAAGATTACAACAGTACAAAATAAAACTCAATATTAAAAATAGGAGAGCCTAGTTTTAGCATATCATTGTGAAAACTGTAGATTTCACAATGAACCACTAGAAAATGAAGTCTATTTCATACCTAAATACCCAACAACAATCAAAAAACATTAAGATCAGCTCATATGAAAGGATCAATGAAGTCGGATTCGTAGGAGAAATTATTTTCATAAGAACGTGTGAAAGCCCCAAGCATATAAGTATATGATTGTTAAAGACGTGTCCACGGCTTCGCATGAGGGAAGCTTGACAGAGAACATGAGAAAACCCCTATCATATTAAACCATGATTGCAAACAATATTAGATTGTGTGCTAATAGGATAATCAATGCATGCTTACACAAGACAACTGAAGCAGGATCCCTTATCAAAAGAAGAAATGATTGTAGGACTTATTAATAAGTGATCCAAACAAATTGCACACAAATCTCCCCAAAGAATGGATATGCAAGTAAATGACGCAATCAAAGAAATGATGGAGTTGTCAAATCAAGGCCCAAAGCAAAGAAAAACCCAAAAGAGGGTAAGGATTTCATTAATGGATGGAGATATGTTAGAAAATACGAAACTGATTTCCAAAGATCACGATTCCCACAAAAATATTTACCGTAAAAGGAAACCACAATCATGAATAAACAAGGTTGAAGATTGGAAGATGGTTGGGAATAGAAGCATGTGAACAGTCAAACCAATGAAATCATTGGGGTTAAGATCCAGAAGCAAGTCCTTATAAATCACATTGGACTCCAAGAATTAGAAAAAACATGATAACGAACCCCCAGATAAATTCAAGTGGATGTCTACTTGATTAAAGGGGAAATTTCATTCTCTGAAAGCTCTTTATATATCCATTGTTCATCTATTTCTTTGTTCGAAAGAAAATCAGCAGCATGATTTTCCTCACTGAAACAATGAGATATTGTGTAACTATTAAATAAAGATAACTGGAGAAGAAATTTTTCTAAGAGGTATTGCAACTGCCAAACATGCGATTTTTTATTGGTGATTGAATTGAAAATAACCATGGAGTCCCCTTCCACTGCAATATCTTTAACTCCCAATGATTGTTCTAGTTCTAAGCCAAGACTGAGAGCCTCTAGTTCGACCTTATTATTTTTCCCATCAGGTAAAATTTTGCAAGCAGCTTTCAAGATTTTTGAGTCTGAGTTTGCAATTACAATACCAATCCCATATTTCCTAGGGTTGCCTCTGGAAGACCCACACTAAAGCAGAACAAGAAAATAGTGCCTAAAATAGCATTGAATTTTAGTGTATTTCAGTCCACGAATCAGGTGATTTGGCTAGCACTAAACTTGGCGCAAAAAGGCATGGTCTTCTCGGTGCCGAATTTTGTGCTGACGTTTGCACCATTTGTTGCACCGGACCTTGCACCGTAGTTAGCGCCAAGAAATCATAGCGTCCACGTTAGTGCCCAAAATAGCATCAGGAACTAGCATCTCTTCAGCCACCTAAAACAGCACCATAAATAACACCGAAATTGGCGCCCAATTCGGCTTTCAATTTTGCTTCTATGTCTACTCCCATATTTGCTTCTAGTTTTGCTTCCAATTTTGCTTCTGGTTATGCTTCCACTTTTACTTTCAGTTTTGCTTCCACTTTTACTTCTGGTTTTGCTTCCAATTTTGCTTCCAGTTTTGCTTCCACGTTTGCTTCCGTTTTTGCTTCCAGTTTTGCTTCTGGGTTTGCTTCCACTTTTTCTTCCACTTTTGCTTTCGATTTTGCTTCTAGTTTTGCTTCTGAGTTTGCTCCCAGTTTTTTTTCAACTTTTTCTTCCAATTTTTCTTCCGGTTTTGCTTCCAATTTTGCTTCCAGTTTTGCTTTCGGTTTTGCTTCTAGGTTGGTTTCCAGTTTTGCTTCCCATTTTGCTTCCAAGTTTGCTTCTGATTTTTCTTCCAGTTTTGCTTCCAGGTTTGCTTCCGATTTTGCTTCAATTGTTGCTTCCTTTTTTGCTTCTAAAAATGTTTCTTGTTTTGCTTCCATTTATTAATTTACTATGTTTTATTTCAATTTAATTTTAGTTAAGTATATCGTGCCTCTTAAATAACTCATATGATTATACAGTAAGTAATTTAATTATTTAACTCATATGATTAAATAATAAGATAATTTATTTATTTTGGGTTGGTAACACGAAATTTTTGTATTGCTTGTAAATATAAAAAAGTACATCTATTGTTCAATGTCATTACCAACTAAAAGAGCTTAACACTTCTCTGATTTTTTCAATTACGTTCTGGAGGTGCCAAGCATTAATTTTACCTTTCATCACCACCTGAACTATTATTGTAACATGATCATCATCTATAATTAAAACAAGTGAGTCAAATATCTATAATTTAATTTAATTTGACAACATCCATCCTAAGCAGTAAATTAAAATCATCATACGTAATAAATATCCATCCAAAAATCATCGACCACTTTTAATATATATAAATTGACAAGTCAATACTAATAAGATTGTCATCATATATAACTAAAACAAGTGAAATTCAAATATGTCAGTACATCAAAAACATGTCAAAACGATACATGTACAAATGATATAAATAAAATTCATAAATTATGTAACTCAAACTGATACAAGTCAAGATGATACATGTCCAAATGATATAGTGAAAATGAATCATGTCAATATGATACAACTCAATAATATAGTACTGTAGGCCGTGAAAATGATACATATGATAGTAACCATGAAAAGTGTCATCATAACTATATATCAGCAATGATCCATGATGCAATCTATATGATCATGAATGGTTACTACCACCAACTGTCTCATCATCATCATCACCATCATCATCGTCGTCGTCGTCATCATCGTCATCATCATTGTCATCGACCTCAGTGTCTTTCGTATCTGCATCATCAACATCCTCAGCCATGTGATCTATACCGATAGAACCAATATTGTGTGTATCTATATCATGTTGACCATCTTGATCTTTTAGAAGACCCGTGTTCTGCAAAAAAAAAACATTTAGAATGAAAATTTATTATTTATTTCATGCAATAATTTATTTTTCAGTTATATATCTAGTATTACAACATATGAGATGAAACCATAATCATATTACATCATATCAAAGTGCACATACCATAATAAAATTTCAAAAAAGTTACAGCTAATACTGGTGAGTTAGCAAAAACTTCAGTTTTCAAAAATAAAGCCAATTAGGCTGGCAGACTTGTGGATTAGACCAGCATTTGGTGGAAGAGGAAGAAAGATGTACTCCGCATGTACGCTATTCCTCAATCTTAGCTTGATGGCATCAAGGAATGGTTGAACTCCATGGATATAAAGTATTATGAAAGCAAAATGAACTTGAACTGACGACCAATTTTGAAGACTAATATTGATGATCCAAATAAATTTATTGAAGATGTTGGTTGGGAATTTTTGAATATGGAAGCTAGTGATTATGATTCTGATAATTTAGAAGAGTCAGATCAAGGATACGAACCCTCTCATGTAGAAGAGGAATCATAATCAGATTTCATGTAGCCACCATCAAGAGTGTTACAAGCCAATTAACAAGATGGAGGGAATTCTTATATAAGGATAATTTTCATTGTTGTAGGTACCAACTTTAATGCCAACTACAATGGAAACATTGAAATTCCCTAGTAGTATTTATGTTAAGGAAATATCCTTTAGATGCAAGGATTCAAAGCACATCAACCATGTGGTACAAATGATTAAATCCCAGAGATGATCTGTAGCAATGAAAGAGTCTGAAAAGGCAGAGAGAGCTACATTGGTGACTCGGGAGAAACTTCATCTTTCAAAAACAAAGGCAATTAGGTTGGCAGATGTGTGGATTAGGCCAGCATTTGGTTGAAAAGGAAGAAAGATGACTGGAACTCTGGAGGCCCACCATACTAGATTTTGGTATTCAACCATGAGAGCAGAAGAGAGAGCTGATATCATGTATCAAAACATTAAGCATGCATTCTTCCAACCAACGGAGAAGGAGATGATTACTTTGCTTTATTTTCATTTGTATAACCATATCATGGCATGGGAACCAAGAAGATCAAGGATGTCCAATTTTATGTGGAGGTAATGGATGTGGCACAAACTTTAGGAGGGGCAAGAAGGTCAATGTATGATCCTGATGAAATTCAGGAAGAACAACAAGAGAGGGACATGAAAAATAAAATCAATGTAGAGTTTCAAGGATTTGTCAAGCGAGTAAGAGAGTTATGGGAGCAGCCTCATCTAAAATATTTTGAACTAGATTTTGATATAGCATTTAGAGAGGTTGGTTTTCATGGAAGAGGAAGAAAGATGATTACTTTGCTTCATTTTCATTTGCATAACCATACCATGGCGTGGGAACCAAGAAGACTAAGGATGTCCAGTTTTATGTGGAGGTAATGGATGTGGTCTAAACTTTAGGAGGGGCAAGAAGGTCAATGTATGATCCTGATGAAATTGAGGAAGAACAACAAGAGAGGGACAGGAAAAATAAAATCAATGTAGAGTTTCAAGGATTTTTCAAGAGAGTAAGAGAGTTATGGGAGCAGCCTCATCTAAAATATTTTGAACTAGACTTTGATATAGCATTTAGAGATCTTGGTTTTCATGGAAGAGGAAGAAAGATGATTACTTTCCTTCATTTTCATTTGCATAACCATACCATCGCATGGGAACCAAGAAGACCAAGGATGTCCAATTTTATGTGGAGGTAATGGATGTGGTCCAAGATTTAGGAGGGGCAAGAAGGTCAATGTATGATCTTGATGAAATTGAGGAAGAATAGCAAGAGAGGGATAGGAAAAATAAAATCAATGCAGGGTTTCAAGGATTTGTCAAGCGAGTAAGAGAGCTATGGGAGCAGCCTCATCTAAAATATTTTGAACTAGAGTTTGATGTACCATTTAGAGAGCTTGGTTTTCATGGAGTTCCTTTCAAAGCCTCTGCTTTTATTGTTCCTATGGTAAACTGTTTGGTAGAGTTAGTGGAATTAACTTTCTTAGTAATCACTATTAATGAGATTGAGATTATCAATCAATTAGGCTCTAATTTCTAGTAGCGATGAAAGAGTCTGCAAAGGTAGAGAGAGCTACATTGGTGACTTAGGAGAAACTTCAGCTTTCAAAAACAAAGGCAATTAGGCTGGCAGATGTGTGGATTAGGCCAGCATTTGGTGGAAGAGGAAGAAAGATGACGGGAACTCTAGAGGCCCACCAAAATGAATTTTGGTATTCAACCATGAGAGTAGAAGAGAGAGCTGATATCATGTATGAAAACATTAAGCATGCATTCTTCCAACCAATGGAGAAGGAGATGATTACTTTGCTTCATTTTCATTTGCATAACCATATCATGGCGTGGGAACCAAGAAGACCAAGGATGTCCAGTTTTATGTGGAGGTAATGGATGTGGTCCAAACTTTAGGAGGGGGAAAAAGGTCAATGTATGATCCTAATGAAATTGAGGAAGAATAGAAAGAGAGGGATGGGAAAAATAAAATTAATGTAGAGTTTCAAGGATTTGTCATGCGAGTAAGAGAGCTATGGGAGTAGCCTCATCTAAAATATTTTGAACTAGAGTTTGATATAGCATTTAGAGATCTTGGTTTTCATGGAAGAGGAAGAAAGATGATTACTTTGCTTCATTTTCATTTGCATAACCATACCATGGCATGGGAACCAAGAAGACCAAGGATGTCCAGTTTTATATGGAGGTAATGGATGTGGTCCAAACTTTAGGAGGGGTAAGAAGGTCAATGTATGATCTTTATGAAATTGAGGAAGAACAGCAAGAGAGGGACAAGAAAAATAAAATAAATGCAAAGTTTCAAGGATTTGTCAAGTGAGTAAGAGAGCAATGGGAGCAGCCTCATCTAAAAGATTTTGAACTAGAGTTTGATGTACCATTTAGAGAGCTTGGTTTTCATGGAGTTCCTTTCAAATCCTCTACTTTTATTGTTCCTATGGTAAACTTTTTGGTAGAGTTGGTGGAATTACCTTTCTTAGTAATCACTATTAATGAGATTGAGATTGTTAATCAATTAGGCGCTAATTTCCTATAGCAATGAAAGAGTCTAAAAAGTCAAAGAGAGATACATTGGTGAATCAAGATAAACTTAAGCTTTAAAAAAAAAAGGCAATTAGGCTAGCAAACATGTGGATCAGGCCATGATTTGGTGGAAGAAGAAGAAAGATTCAATTGAAACTCTAGAGGCCCACCAAAATGAATTTTGGTATTCAACCATGAGAGCAAAAGAGAGAGCTGATATCATGTATGAAAACATTAAGCATGCATTCTTCCAACTAGCGAAGAAGGAGATGATTACTTTGCTTAATTTTCATTTGCATAACCATATCATGGCATGGGAACCAAGAAGACCAAGGATGTCCAGTTTTATGTTGAGGTATCGGATGTGGTCCAAACTTTTGGAGGGGCAAAAAGGTCAATGTATGATCCTAATGAAATTGAGGAAGAATAGCAAGAGAGGGATAGGAAAAATAAAATTAATGTAGAGTTTCAAGGATTTTTCATGTGAGTAAGAGAGCTATGGGAGTAGTCTCATCTAAAATATTTTGAACTAGAGTTTGATATAGCATTTAGAGAGCTTGGTTTTCATGGAAGAGGAAGAAAGATGATTACTTTGCTTCATTTTCATTTGCATAACCATACCATGGTGTGGGAACCAAGAAGACCAAGGATGTCCAGTTTTATGTGGAGGTAATGGATGTGGTCCAAACTTTAGGAGGGGCAAGAAGTTCAATGTATGATCTTGATGAAATTGAGGAAGAACAATAAGAGAGGGATAGGAAAAATAAAATCAATGCAGAGTTTCAAGGATTTGTCAAGCGAGTAAGAGAGCTATGGGAGCAGCCTCATCTAAAATATTTTGAACTAGAGTTTGATGTACCATTTAGAGAGCTTGGTTTTCATGAAGTTCCATTTGAAGCCTTTGCTTTTATTGTTCCTAAAGTAAACTATTTGGTAGAGTTGGTGGAATTACCTTTCTTAGTAATCACTAGTAGTGAGATAGAGATTGTTAATTTCCCGTAGTAATGAAAGAGTCTGAAAAGGAAGAGAGAGCTACATTGGTGACTCAGGAGAAACTTCATCTTTCAAAAACAAAGGCAATTAGGCTAGCAGACGTGTGGATCAGGCCAGCATTTGGCGGAAGAGGAAGAAAGATGACTGGAACTCTGGAGGTCCACCATAATGAATTTTGGTATTCAACCATGAGAGCGAAAGAGAGAGTTGATATTATGTATCAAAACATTAAGCATGCATTCTTCCAACCAGCGGAGAAGGAGATGATTACTTTGCTTCATTTTCATTTGCATAACCATATCATGGCGTGGGAACCAAGAAGACCAAGGATGTCTAGTTTTATGTGGAGGTAATGGATGTGGTCCAAACTCTAGGAGGGGAAAGAAGGTCAATGTATGATCTTGATGAAATTGATGAAATTGAGGAAGAAAAGAAAGAGAAGGACAATAAAAATAATATCAATGTAGAGTTTCAAGGATTTTTCAAGCCAGTAAGAGAGCTATGGGAGCAGCCTCATCTAAAATATTTTGAACTAGAGTTTGATATAACATTTAGAGAGCTTGGTTTTGATGGAGTTCCTTTCAAAGCCTCTAATTTTATTGTTCCTACAGTAAACTATTTGGTAGAGTTGGTGGAATTACCTTTCTTAGTAATTTCTATTATTGAGATTGAGATTGTTAACCTTGAGAGAGTAGGACTTGGGCAAAAGGCATTTGATATGGCTATTTTTTTCAAAGACTTCAAGTGGGATGTACTTTGCATGTGCGTCATTCCTCAATCTTCACTTGATGGCATCAAGGAATGGTTGAACTCCATGGATATAAATTATTATGAAAGTAGAATGAACTTGAACTAGTGGCCAATTTTGAAGACTATTACTGATGATCCAGATAAATTTATTGAAGATGTTGGTTGGGAATTTTTGAATATGGAAGCTAATGATTTTGATTCTGATAATTCAGAAGAGTCAGATCAAGGATATGAACCTTCTGATGTAGAAGAGGAATCAAAATCAGATGAGGAAGGTTTGGAAGATGAATCTCTTATGGATTCAGAGGAGGACGAAGAAGAAGAAGATTCTGAAGAGGAGGAAGGTAAAACATGGGATGAATTAGAAGCCAAAGCCAGAAATGCAGATAAGGAAAAAGGAGATGAGTTTAACAGTGAAGAGGAAAGGTGCTAATGAAAGGTAAAATCTACAAGGAAGTCTCGAGCACCTGATACTATAGATTCAAGAGGAATGCCTTCCAAGAGGCATAAAGTCAAATGAATTGAGTTCATCTACATCCTTCTACTATTTATTCATGTCTTTGAACCGTTGAAGGCATGATTCCTTCAACCTATTCACAAACATTTTCCCAGCATCCGTCATTCATACTTCCCCTGAAACCACCTTGTATTCTATCTTCGTATTGTAGCTACCAATGCAAGATTGAAAACATGGCATGGTGGAAAAAGTATATGTCCCAGGAGTGGAAGTCTTTGCTCCCTGTTCCACATTCTTAGAGTTTACTATCACTGATTTCCTCCTAGATCTTTTGCAAGATCCAGGAGTGGTTGGGGAATCAACTGATTCCCTTTGACACAGTTGATTTGTTTGCAATGTTTGAGGGGCGTTACCAGATTGTTTTTCTATGCATTTGGCAAGTGTTGTCCAGTCCACATTAACCAATTTGTTCATTGCCTCTTCCCCCAATATGGAAGCCAATTCATCTTTATCTTTGTCAATCTCATGTCCCTATATATATATATATTAATTATATTTCTTCTTGTAAATTTAGAAATAAAAAACTAAAAATTCAAATTCAAAAAAACTATGGAAACATTTACAAATATATAAATTGACAATGAATTACCTCATTGTGGCCAGTATTTGCTGACAATGCTTGCTTCCCTCCATTTCTTGACATTTTGAGGTGACCTAGGGAAAATTATTTTCATCCAGTTTGTGGAGGCAAACGAAGTACACACTGTCAGGTATGAAAGTTTTTGTCCAGTTTGTGGTGTGAAAGTTTTGTTTTATGGGCAAATATGTTCGTTGGGTTTGCTTAGTGTTGATAAGCTAGGGAAAACATGTTCGTTGGGTTTGCTTAGTGTTGATAACCTAGGGCAAATATGTTCATTGGGTTTGTTTAGTGTTCATAACCTTATCATGAAAACTCTTTCATAATGCAATCTTGCACGAATTTGTCATGGCATCAGTGACTATGGTGCGGCTAGGCAAAACCAAGTGGTTTCTACATTTATTTTCAGTAGTTGCTCAGCAATGACCAACCCAATTCCCATATTTGCCAAGCAGTTCACTATTTCCTTGATACCCATGTTAGGGAAAGAAAATGAAGGCATCCTCGCTTCGTGCTATAATATTTTGAGCCAAAGCTCAAATAGGTAGGGTAAAAATTTTTGTTGGTTTCTCAAAGGTTTTACAATTTATAATGATGGGACAATTTAGAGGTTGCCTGGACTGGTTAGGCCATGAACTAGTAAACAATCACAAATTCAAATGCAATACAAAGAGCTAAAAACAGTCACGAATTCAACCAAGAAAAAAAAATTGTAAGCTTACTTATGGTGTCGCAAAATAAATTGAATTTCTAATCAGTTGCTGGTAGCGCCCTACTCTCTTCCTTCGTACGATATTTTTCCCTTTTTTCCTTTTTCCCTTTTTTTGTCGTCTGATTTCTTCCTTCATGTGGGAAATTTTCAAATTTTTGATTTTGATTCATTATTCAACGCTTTAGTCAGCATTAGTTAACGCTAACTTTAGCATCGACTCTTGGTCGCATAAGGTGGCATCAAGTGTGCCTAATTTAGCGCCTATCATTGTTGTGTAGTGACTATTTTAATTGTTGTGTATCACAGGATCCATAGTGTTGGAAATAATTCCAACTCTTGCCATGTTTTTGTGGCCACCGTTGTCCCGTGGCTCCTTCATCAACTCATTGCATTAGACCGTGGTCTCACAAGCTACGTCATCCTTCTCGATGGTAGTGCGGTGAAAGCTTATGTACTCGAGTCTTCCTTTTGTTCCTGGCGATGTTGCGGTGACCCCCGTAGTATCGCAAATCTTCTACCATTGGTGTGTGGTAGTGTGGACCACACTATCCCATGGCTCCTTCATCAACTCTGTGCAGTAGAGTAGTTTTTACTATGGTCCTACAAGTTGATTTTTCCTTCTCGACAGTAGTGTGGTGAAAGCTTCTATGGAAAAAATTTTATTCATAAAGGTGGCCATGGAGAGAGGACGTGGACAGCGTAGAAATACTAAATCGCTAAGATAAAAGTGGGTGGAAGTAGATGAGACAATGGAATCTACAGATACAATAGAGGTAAGAAGAGAAAGCAACCTCAACCAAAGGAGGAAGGTGTTTATGAATTCACAAATGCTACAACATAGAGGAGATAAAGTCATTTTCTTGTCCATGAGTCCTCTGAGGTCAAACTTATTGGTTGAAAATGCACAGGAATGGTGATTAAATGTGATTCTATAATCAACTGAAAATTTTGAAAATTAGGATAGCCAAAACATGATATCAATATGTCAAATGTATGACTAAAGTGAGGATTTGTGTTGGATAGCATATTCGTTGAATTGATATAATTGGTGTACTAAACATTATTTACTATGTTGTGTATTATAGGGGTGAGATGAGGCCATGGCAATAGATCGTGCCATATCAAATGAGGACACAATGGATGAAGCAAGACATCAGGTACTCAAATTTTGACTTAACTTAGGAAAAAATGATTTCATGGTATTTTGTGATACGTCCATCTTTTTTCACAGTATTATTGAAATTTATAATGTATTATCCAATCTTGACATAAATTAATATGCATGTTGTTGATTATTTTAGATGGAGATTGGAGAAAATGCAGAGCCTAAGCTCTCAACTAGCAAAAGAACAAGATATGTACGTGGACGTGGACCTAAAACTATTAAATCATGTAGATGATAGTGGGTGGAAGAGGATATGACAATGGATACTGTAGACGCAACAAATGATTGCACTGAAGAAGAGGTAGGTTAGGACTATAGTACATGGGATGAATACTTTGAGAAAATTGTTGTTTGTGGTTGTTCTATATGTCGTGGAAAGAAACAATTCAAACGAGGGATTGTACAAAGACATTACATATATGATGAGCTTCCAGTCGGTAGTATGCCTCCTACAATCGATTCAAATCCAATAGGAATTGTGGTGAGGAATTCTCCAATTTGATATAAGTAACATGTATACTTCATTTAAACATTGTTTTATATTATTTAAATAACTAATATTTTCTTCATGGATACTTGCAGGATAAAGTTATTGGTTTAAAGTTTCTTGGATCATCGACTTCCAGCCTAGAGGATAATGATCATTTATCAAATGATATATCTAACAAAAATATGTGCCAATATATCAGCTTGAAAGATGAGGAATTGACAAAAACAAGTAACAGAACAAGAACCCCGATGTAAAGATGCATAATTTTCTTAAAGACAAGGGGAAGGTGGACTACATACCCTATGAGAATGAATGTTATGGAGATGATGACTTGAACCTAAGTTTGAGATCAATTTACAAAGAGACATTTGATCGTCGACTATAATGTGGCTGGCCTAGTGATCAACAACTACCTAGAGTGTACGAGGTGTTTCAATTTTGGGGATACAACTACATGATACAACCCTCCAATATTTATGGAGCAAATCTAGACCTCTTTATTGTCCAAAATGTACATGTGGGATCCAAACATAGAAACAATTCAGAACAAACCACTAGGAGATTAATGCCATATTATGGTCCATCATATTACAATGGTGAATGGAGAAGGCTAGCAGAATATAAGCCTAGCATGTTAGCATATGCTCTAAATTCAAATATGTATACACATCGTCTCCAATTTGAAAGTGGAAAAAAAATGAATAGAGGTCATCTTATGTATATAGATGGACATGCATACACACACAAAAATATTGCAGGATTTATAAATAGTAGTAAGGGACCCTAATGTAAGACCGAATTGTCAATTTGTTGAGGTTATAAATGATAAAGATGGAGATATGGAAAGACAGGTTGATAGATTGATAATGGTTGAGGCTATTATGGACCTTACCATTGGGGATGAGTTATTGATTGATTACCCCTTCTTAAAATGCACTCCTACGCATAAGAAGAGGAAAGAACAAGGTCTCCCTAAGAATATTCTTAAGGGCAGAAAACTAAAGAATAATAAATGAGTGTGGAATGATGTTTTATAAACTATGTTGTCAAAATTGTGTTATGTAGCAATTATTGTATAAAAAATGTAGTCTATAAAATAATGTTCCATTATTCAATTGATGTATATATGTTCATACAATTTATATAATGTCTAATATATGTATGTTGTTCATGTGCAGGTATTTTTCTATGAAGATATTTTGGACCCGAAATGCATATTTTGTCATACATTATGATCCAAGATTAAGGCATGTATTTGACGATGCATTAGTGGATACTGAGAAAAATAATGATGGCCAACAAAATGAGAGATGGATTAGAGAACATCGAAGAAATTGACATCCATGATGATGTTGAAGATGGTTATGTTTAGGCACAAGAAGACAACAATCCAGAGTTAGATGATGTTATGGAAGACAACAATATGGATGGTATAGAAAATGATGATCCAAATACATCTGGTAACAATATAGATGGTCTACAGTCAAATTTCAATGATGATGAAGATGATGCAGGTCAAGATGAGGATGATGATAATATTAAATACTTGAAAGAACATATAAACATTGGCAATGATACACTGGATGACATTGAAGCAGACAATAATGTTAATGACCAAGACTTCTAAATTTTCAGAATTATTTGCAATCCATGTTTAAAAAAGGATGATTCTTATGGCCTAAACTTTGAAATGCTTCAGTAATATTATGTTGTACTTGGACAATTGAAAACCTATTTTATTCTCCTAGCAAGCTTTTCTATTTTCCATTATAATTCTAGACCAAACAACATTTGCAGGGATGGCCTTTTACACCAATCTTAATTTGTATGAAGTTCACGAACCTGTTGTCAAGCAGTAAATTCCTTTCGTAGGCAGGAAATGTAAGGGCTTCATTTAAGAAAAGATAAGTAGTCTCTTTCTGAGGGTAATCCACATGCAAAAACAAAAAAGCACATAAAAAAATAATTGTACAATAGAAAATCAGATTTAATTAGTTATTTCTTATTTCGCTTGCACACTTATCTAAAAGATATAGGGTATTCACCAAACATTTCCCTTGACAGAGCAAACATGTGCTTTCATTTATTTTTACTGTAATATCTCAAAAGTGAAATTGTTGTTACATAATGATGCACTGAGAAAATAATATATACAAAAAAATGCAAAGAAAATGTTTGAAATTTAACATGCAACCTACTGTGTTGTGCTGAAAGGAATCAAGATTAACTGGGAAAAACAATTAAAAAAAAATTTCAATGATTGTACTTAAAAGTGAACAGGATATGAAAAGTGTGGACAATGATGGTGCTGAAATTGAAAACCCGGATTCTGATGATATTACTGTTTTATGTCATTTGAGATAAAGAGCACATACAATTTTATATACATAGCAAATGAAGCTTTGAAACTAGTAAACTGAAAATGTAAACACTGTAAGATTTTTCCTTAAACAATAATTCACATACTCACTTACAAAAAAGGGTGAAGTATTTTTTATTCAAACTCTATTTTATTTAATAGACATAACAGTAAAAGAATATTTACAAGTACAAGAATATATACACTATTTCATAGAAAATAAGGAATGTTTCATTCAATATACAAGTAAAATAATATATCATCATCATCATATCCTTAATTACCTATTTCAATATCATTAAATTTTTCAATCTTTGGTATGAATTGTTGGCAAAAAAAATTAGGATTACTTGGATGCTTCTTCCATTCATTTTGTATCAACATATGTTCGTGAAGACACAAAAGTTAATAAAATATTAATGCATGTAACTCACAATTATTTAAATAAGCCACTTTTTTAACTTTATATATTTAAATAGTTTCCATTTTTATGTTGAACATGTAACAAGGCAAAATAAGCTCAAATTTTCAAAACAATTAGTAGCTCTACCAACATCCACAATAAATGCTTTACTGTATCAACATATTCATTCACATAAGCATAGTATTGAGGATCAATAACTGATATTCATTCAAATATAAGAAGAAATAAGTATGGAAAACATAAGAAAAATATAGAATGATAACACAGTCATGGAGAATCTCTGATAATAATATGTTCTCCATTATATTGCTTCAATTGATATATAAATAATAGAAGTCTTCAAAATGGAAATGATATATGATAATGATAATTTAAAACTAGGCCTTGGTTTCCTATTTATATAAGAAGCAACAAGCTACAGGCCTTTTACAAAATTAAACGACCTTTCATAACTACTTCTTTTACTAACAACTGTTTAATTAGCATAATTAAGGAAATAACAAGACTTAAGAAATTTTGACATATGGTTCCATTATTCAATGTAGAAGACCCGTGATAATTGATCTGGAAAAGTCTTCCTCTCCATGATGAATGTCCCAATGCTCTTGCCTCAGTGTCCTATTCTTCTAAAACCAAATACTTTTCCTCCCACTGATACACTATAAAATTTGATGGCCACTTAAATTCCTGGATCTCTTGCATGTTTGCAAGATGATTTTTCCATCGACTATCTAGTAATGCCTTTGTATCATTGACAAACTTTAGGTATCCTACATCAAGAACAATCAACCCATCCATGATCTGTTTTAGTCTGGGAAGACTGGTATCATCATCCTCCTATGTATGAGTAACACACTTATGAACAACCTAACTGAATTCTTTCTTCCACTTATCCAAGTCCTTCAACTGATCACCATATCTCATGATTTGAGGTATATACCACTGTTTCCAGGTATGGAATAAATCCATTTGTGTTACAATATTTTTATCAAACCCTTGTACATATTGAAATTCATCAGTAATCATCTTCACAATTTGTTCAGTTGGCTTTAATGTTGTGAGTGCATAAGGACTTCTTTGTAGAACTTTGCATAACTTAGCCAAAGTGTGGTGAATAGGCTGCCACCTTTTGAACAAAGGATCTAATACAAGCATATGTGTCTTTATTTGATCCATTGCCTGCTGAAGTGTTTTATAACTATCATGCACATTCTCCAGTTTATCCATAATTGATTTTATCCTGTGCTCAAGAATCTTTTCCATAACTTCACAAATTCATCTTTTCACTTCATCTTGGGTTTGATTGCTAGCCTTCTTTACTTCATCCACTTCCTTCTCTAAAGTTTTTACCTGTTCTGCAGAAATGTTCTTCACAATATCCACTGGAGCAATAGGAGGCCCATATAACACCATCTCCTCACTTTCTGAGGGTCCTGCTCCTCTTAATTGTTCTTTCAATTTGGCATTTAACTTCATCATTTAGGAACCTTTGTTCCTTTTCATACTCCTTCAATCTATCTTCTAATCCCTTAACAATTGCTTGAGTGAACATGGTCGAATGCATGGTAACTATGGCTGCCTCCAAAGGGGTGGTATCTTGTATTGTTCTTAACATCACTACCCCTTTCATCCCTTGAATTACATCCAATAATTTTGGCTTCTGTGTATTTTTCTGTTTGATCCATATGGCGAGGGTTTCAATCTTTGGGTTATACCCAATTCCACTCACACCTTCATCGGAGTCAAATTTTGTAGCTAGCATTGGATCTTCCTAAGCCCACACTTGATCAAGTAGAAACATTCTCTTTAATTCCAAACTAAGGAAAATGAGTATATTGCTCTTCAAGACCATTTCTCTAGCCTTTTGGGGGCTAATGTCAATGTTGTCAACTCTTAATTCCTGGAAAGTTTGTGCTACCATTTCATTTTTCTCTGATTCTTCAAGTCCTGCTTCAGCTGATTCCATCCTCTCTTGAAATTATTTTATCTTCATCTTCATCCAAAAATCCTTAAACTCAGGAGTCTTAATGAATTCATCATCTTCTATGAATCTCCTGGCTGCAATTTCCCTTTCATCTTCATATACCTTTGTACTTGTTTTTTCTACATTACCCATCCTTTCCTCATGTTTATGGGCACTAGTCTCAAGGATGGGTTGATCAACTTCAATATCACCTATCAATGACTATAGTATTGTAGCCACTTCCTCAGTATCAGCCACCTCTTCAGTATCCTCATAAGGTACTAATTGTTCAATGCTTCATGTCTTCTATCTTTTGGGAGGTAAATTCTCCATGGGAGGCTCAAAGGTTTCACCTGGGGTATGCTCTGTAGTTGTATCACCATCATGTTCTTCGAGATATGCTTCCTTCTTTCTATACAAGTCTTCAAATCTACCAATTATCAATTCTATCCTCTTGATGGGGTCCTTTTCCTCAACAAAGTATCCTAGGAAATCCTTGGACCTCTACTTCGTCCTTTCTTCAAGCTTCTTTTAATATATTCCCATTTTTTCCTTCTACTAAATACATCATTATAAGTAATGTAGTTTCCTATGACATCTTCTTCAAAATCCACTTGGTGTGGCACTGTCATTTTGGTAAGAAGATTGTGCCTTATGTTGTTCATATGATTTTCAGGGTCAAAGGCTCTTTCTTTTCTAGATTTCAATGCATATCTTGTCTTCAAATAATACTGTAACTCCTCTAGTGTGTCTGAGCCTACAGTCCAATCTTCACACTTGGTTTGGTTTGGCAGGAAAGTGCATTTCTTCTGCTTGTGCATTAAATCTTTCTCCATCCACATCATTTGCCACATAAATTCAAGAATTGCTAATCTGAGGGGCACAAATTTTGGCAGTATGTGTGGAGCAATAGGGCATCCATAAACTCTTATTATTGTAGCTTCTGGGAGGAAGAACCAATCTCCAAAATCGTGTGTATGACCTTGCTCTTGTCTTAAACCAAAGGTCTCACTAGTTGCACCATTTTTTTGGACAATCTTGGCATTGCATACCCAAGAACTTGAAGGATTTTGTGTACAAACTCTTCGTACAATACAACAAAGCTTGAATTATTGCACCGACTATCCTAAATATAGCACCATTTCTGGATAGGTGTGGGATTCCCTTGCTCATCTACTATAGCCAAGTCCATTCTTTTATTCCAATGGTTCCTATTCTGGTACAATATCAAATGACATAGTAGAGAATAGTGTTTGAATGAAATCCATGCTCTATCCTCAATAACTTGGGAGAATTCATCATCTAACGCCTTCTCAAGGTATGAAGCAAAGTCATACTCAGTATTAGTTTCAGGGTTTTGAATTCTCATGGCCATCATCATTAGGCCTATTGGCATTTTATCTTGAGCATCTATCCCCAACACTTAGCAAAGAGCTAAATACGTATTCACAAAGTAATACTAAAAATTTGTCACATTAAATGGTTCATTAGTGGTAGTAGAGATGGGGAATGTTCTGTTACCAATGCCTCTTTTCATATATAGGGGTACCTCATCACTTTTATAAGTCTTTTTTAACCTAGCATAATCCTCCTCACTTTTTTGTAGGTTTATCTTGGTCAGAACCTGCTTGTTTAACCCAAAACACTCAATGATGGCTTTTCTAGTTATTTCTACCAATACTATGTCATTTGGAAACCTTACTGTTTTGGTAGTTGAGTGAGTGTTTAGCTAGTAGTCTGATAAATTCTACATCAACAAACACATTTGGGACACTCAATGATGACTTTTCTGGTTATTTATGTTGGGAATTATGCCTCAACTTTCTGGTGCCCCCCTTTGAAGACTTAAGCGAATTCTCTTGTTTCCTTGGCAAAGTCTTTTGTTCTGGCAGAGGCGGAACTGGGATGGAACTTGGCATTGTTCTGTTTGCCTTGTTCTGGGTCTTGTTCCCGTTCTGTCTCCCGCTCTGTCTCCCACTCCGCTCCCCGCTTTCTTGGTTCTTTGAGTTTTGTTATGGCGGAGGCAGAACCGGAGTGGAACTTGGCATTGTTCCATTTGCCCTGTTCTGGGTTTGGCTCTAGGTCCAACTCCGGCTCCGGCAGTCTGTTGCTCTTCACTTGGTTCTGGCGGAGGCGGAACTGGTTTTGGAAGTTGGCAATGTCTGTTTGCCATGTTCCTGTTTTTGTTCCTATTCTGACTCCGGGTCTGCCTCCTGCTTTTGTGATTTAGTTCCTCTGGATGTTTGGATTCTCCTCGGGGAGTTTTCCTCCTTTTTGTCCATGTTCCGGATTGTTGTTTCTTGTAGTTGGCGGAGGCGGAACTGGAACTAGTTTGGTTCCTGATCTTGGACTTTTGGTAAAGTCCTATTTCTGTTCATGTTCCGACTCCGACTCCGACTCCGATCTTTTGTGCTCTCATCTTGGTTTGACCCCGGGTTGACTTTACCCGGTCAGTCTTGTTTCCGATGTGTTCCTCTTTTCCGTGGGTGGACACGAAACCGAATTGGTTCCTGAACCTGTAATTTCGATGGAGTCATGTTTCGACTCCAGTTCCGTCTCCGACTTCGACTCCAACAGTGTGCTTTTTCGGTGGAGTCCTGTTTCGACTCCTGCTCCGACTCCAACTCTGGCAGTGTGCTTTTTCGGTGGAGTCCTGTTTCGACTCCTGTCCCGACTCCGGCTCCGGCAGTGTTAGGTTTGGCATTGAATGCCTGGGCGGCTCCTTGCAGGGAGATCTGTCAAATCTGACCAGATGCATGATTTGCGGATGGTCTTCCTTGCTCTTGTTGAGTCGGTTACTTATTGGGTGAGAGATGTATTATTTCTAAGAGGCTTGCAAGTATGCAATGTTAGCATGTAAGTTCGATGAGTTTGCAAGAGACACGGGTTGCAGGGCAAGTGCGAGATGTGCGAGCTGAATGCGCAACCATGAGACTGCGAGCAGGATGCGCGGGCATGTGAATGCGTGTGCATGGGGCTGCAAGTATAATGCATGATGCATGGTGCATGGTGCGAGATTGCAATAGTTGGACTTGCAGGTTGGAGAGCCGAAGGTGTGTAGAGATCTGTAGAGAGATGGAGAGGGTGTTCGAGCAGTTTGCTTAGGCAATGTAAAGGTGAACACTCTATCTCTCGGATCTGGGCATGGGAATCTTTGGAGGCCAAATGACTGGGCTGGCCATGAGGCTGGCTATGATAGTCATCTGAGGAGCTGAGAGGAATTCTTGCAAGTACCTGTTACTTCTCCAGTAGAACAAGATGTAACTCTTGTATTGGCTTTGAGCCTGATATTGTATTGTAACTGGTTTTGTTACTGAATAATACAATGGCTCAAAATTTTGGAGTGTGGAATTTTTTACCTGAAAGGGTTTTCCCCACGTATATCTTTGTGTCTTCTTTTTGTCTTTCATGGTTTCTGGTTATGTTGAATCTGTTTCTTGTTGCATTCATTTCTCTCAGAGGATCAATGGGGGATCAACTGTGCTTGTTTCCGCTTTATAGCATAGTTGATTGTGTCTTTGTTGTGATTTTGAATTGAAATCACTAAGGCACTACTGTCTTAGATGCAAATCTTGATGACAGACCGAATCCGTATACCAACAAGTGGTATCAAAGCTGGTAGCTTGTTGCTCGTGATACCAACAAGTGGTATCAGAGCATGTTTAAGGGAGGTTGTGGCTTGATGATACCAACAAGTGGTATCAGAGCCTTCTCCTGGTTGATGAAGTTCTGGGTTTTCTCCTATTGTGATTTCTTAGCCTGGCAAGCTTGAGGAAGTCTGGAGAAATCAGTTGGTGATTGGTCCTTCAGTGAGTGGAAGTGTGTGCTTCATTGATTCAACATATAGTTTGAAAGGTGCTGGGAAAGTATGGAGTGGGTCATGTTGTGGCAACATGATCTAGAGCTCCTGATTGGTAACATTGTTCCTAATGCAAAGGGCATGAGATGTGTTCATGGTTGTATTGCAGCAAAGCGTGGTGTTCATACTAGGTGTCTGTGTGAGAGGCTCCTTGGTGGTATGGACTAGCTTGTGTCGTTGTTCAGTTATGGATTGTTGTGCTTGTGCTGGGTGTTTCTGACTTAGCACTGAAGGCATTTTCTCTGGTGCTCTGATTGCATGGAGGCTATGAGGTGACCTTGGTGGTTTGCAACTTCTGGATAGCCTAGCTCTTCCTTATGCTTGTGCATGACTGTGGCATTGGAACTGGTCTAAAAGGACCTATTGGTCCTGTGTGCCTCTTTCTTGCACTTGCATGGTTCAGATTCATGTCTTTGGCTCTGAAGGTTTTGTGTAGATTTTCCTAAAAATTCTACGGTGCATTCTCTTGTTTTTTCATTGTTCTGGTTTACTATGATGGTTTTGGTAGACTCCTGAGTTGTCCAGATGAGTAGTGAATATGGAGGTGTGTGGGTGTTTTGGAAACACTGTGGTTTTTTGCAGGTTTTGCACGATCAAGGAAAACTTGTGTTTTGTGGAACTGTTGTTTGTTATTTTTCTAGATCCTAGTTTCTGGGGTGTGACTGGATGAGATAGCTACAGTTCGACTGGTTTTGAGGAGTGGTGTCTTCTCTGCATGGGAGTGTTGGTATGCTTTTCCTTCAGCATTCTTGTGGTATGCTTTGATGGTTTTCTAGACTTTGGTGCTTGGGTTGTGGACGTGACTGGCAAATCAGATCTGTTGCTGATCTGGTGTTTGAGTCATGATTGTCTGCTTTGGCTATTCTCTTTGATTATCTCAGTTTTGCAGTTTTTAGTGCAATGATAGTTTTGCAGGTTTACTTTTGGTTGCATCCACGAGTTGTGCAATATTGTAGGCTTCCCTTACCTACATGCTTGTTGTGAGACAACTTGGAAGTGGACTGTCTATATCCATGAGGGTGTAACCATGTTGTGCAAATCTATTAGTTGACCTTGTCTGTGGTCACTTGTCCATTGGTGTGGTTGTTTTGAGATGAGAGGAGGAATGGCATTTGAGTACCTGAATAGTCAATGATGGGGACCTAAAGCATGTGGATCACGATGTCATGGAGAGTTGGGTACACTGGCTTAGTGTAAGCTTTTGAAAGTGATGGTGTGGTCAGTCATGGTGCTTGGAAAGCTCAGTGTCACGTTTCAGTGGGAGCTTTAGCAATGACTGGAGTCTTCTTTGGTGTTGCAGAATTTGCATCTGCATGTTCACTATTTGAAGATGTGTAGCACTTTGGAGCCATGAAGGACCTTGGTAGTCTTTGGCTGAGTTGCTGGTGGTGCTTGACAGGTGATGATGGTTTAGAGTTGTTTGCTTTATGTCATGATATACTCTTGCTTGTGCATAAGAGTTTTGGCATGTTGTTTTGCTCTTGAAGATCATGGATAATTCACTTGAAGCATGGTATCTCCCTTGGAGATGTGTAGATCATGGTGTCATGATAAGTTCCTGTTCTAGGTTATGGAACTTTGATAGTGGTCTGGGGGTTCTCTTTACTTTGAGTACATTGGTCATATGCTAGAGGACTTCTAGTTATTGCAGTGTTGCAGTTTGGAGTTAGCATGAGATGACAGGTGTTGATACTCATGGATGCATTGAGAATAAAGGTGAGGCTTGAATTCTTAAGTGAATGTTGTTGTTACAACTAAAAGTCAGAGAAGCCTGCACTTTGGTTGAATGTAAATTCAACAGAGATCTTGAAGGAGAATGCTCTTAGGTTAGCCATGGTGGCTTGTATATCTTGGATGAGCATGTTTCTTTTTTTTTCTTGATCTGCTCGGTAGTGGTGTAATTGTGAAAGGTATTTATCCATTATACTTTTCAAGTGCTTTATGTTTTATCTTTCATGTTATGAATCTTGAGTTGGTTTAGATTTTGGAGGATTCATAATGAAAGGTTGGAAAACATAGTTTATCTCCTTGTGCTTTTGAGGACTGAAAGGAGATGGTTATATGGGTAGGTCTGATCTTCTTTGAAGAGCTTACATCCATGTTTTGTTGGATGTTGTCAAGGCTTTTCCCTTTGGGATGTAAAGAAGATCATTCCTATCACAGCTGACATTTAGAAGTGTTTGTAGAAGGACATGGTTCTTGTTGTTTTGTTGTTTCTCTCTTATCTAGTCTTGTTCTTCCTGATTGCTCTTGTGACTTTAGATGTGAGTTGCCTTTGTGGTACCGGGTTGGTCACTATTTGTGGTTATGTGTTGTCACCTGGGTGATGACACAAAGGTGCCTGTGCTTCTTTCTTCAGTCAGCTTTGGAGGTGTTTGGAAGAACTATGGAAGATAGTTGATAGAATTTTTTCTTGCAGCAGGTGGTTGCAGATGTTGCAGATCAGTATGGATGTTCCTTGGAACTACATGGTTACATTTCTTTATGCTGGGTTTGGTGGACTTGGTATGCCTGGATCATTTGTGATGGTGCTCTATTTTGCACTCATCTGGACAGTGCCCTTGTAGTGGGAGTACTTGGATGTGTTTGGTCTATGACTGGTTGACACAGGGTGCTTGCTTGCTGCTGAGATGGGTGGGTTTCTTTTGATGGCATGAGTTCACTTTTAGGTCATACCTTTAAGGTATGGGTGGTTGGATGTTTTAGCATGAGCTGTGGGTGCTGGTTTTCAGTCACATGGGTTTGATCGGTTGGATGAGGGCAGTCTGTTCTTGATTTCCTTTCTAGCTGGTCAGTTTTTTCTTGTTCTAGAGTTTTGGTTGGAGTGGTGCTTTGTTGGTTTTTTCCTTTGCCGTCTGAAGGATCTTTTGCTTTCATTCCTAAGATTGTTGTTGTTTCACTTTGGTGTGTTCTTGTGTTTGGAGTTGTTGCTTAACGTGGTGGACATCTTTCTGATGTTGATGCAGTGGTTTTGATTGGTGTGTGAGAGCATGTGTTTGTCCTTGTTCGGGCTGGTATAGAGGATGCCTAAAATTCTTCGGCAAGTGGGAGATTGTTGGGAATTATGCCTCAACTTTCCGGTGACCCCCTTTGAAGACTTAGGCGAATTCTCTTGTTTCCTTGGCAAAGTCTTTTCTTCTGGTGGAGGCGGAACTGGGATGGAACTTGGCATTGTTCCGTTTGCCTTGTTCCGGGTCTTGTTCCCGTTCTGTCTCCCGCTCTGCTCCCCGCTTTCTTGGTTCTTTGAGTTTTGTTCTGCCGGAGGCAGAACTAGAGTGGAACTTGGCATTGTTCCATTTGCCCTGTTCTGCGTTTGGCTCTGGGTCCAGCTCCGGCTCCGGCTCCGGCAGTCTGTTGCTCTTCGCTTGGTTCTAGCGAAGGCGGAACTAGTTTTGGAAGTTGGCAATGTCTATTTGCCATGTTCCTATTTATGTTCCTTTTCCGATTTCGGGTCCGCCTCCTGCTTTTGTGATCTAGTTCCTCTGGATGTTTGGATTCTCCTCGGGGAGTTTTCCTCTGCTTTGTCCATGTTCTGGATTGTTGTCTTGCAGTTGGCGGAGGCGGAACCGGAACTGGTTTGGTTCTTGATCTTGGACTTTTGGTAAAGTCCTGTTTCTATTCCTGTTTCGACTCCGACTCTGACTCTGATCTTTTGTGCTCTCGTCTTGGTTTGACCCTGGGTTGACTTTACCTGGTCAGTCCTATTTTCGATGTGTTCCTCTTTGCCACGGGCGAACGCAAAACCGAATTGGTTCCTGAACCTATAATTTCGGTGGAGTCATGTTTCGACTCCAGTTCCATCTCCAACTCCGACTCCGACAGTGTGCTTTTTCGGTGGAGTCCTATTTCAACTCCTGCTCCAACTCCAACTCCAGCAATGTGCTTTTTCGGTGGAGTCCTGTTTCAACTCCTGTCCCAACTCTGGCTCCGGCAGTGTTAGGTTTGGCATTGAATGCCTGGGCGGCTCGTTGCAAGGAGATCTGTCAGATCAGACCAGATGCATGATTTGCGGATGGTCTTCCTTGCTCTTGTTGAGTCGATTACTTATTGGGTGAGAGATGTATTATTTCTAAGAGGCTTGCAAGTATGCAATGCTAGCATGTAAGTACGACGAGTTTGCAAGAGTCGTGGGTTGCAAGGCAAGTGCGAGATGTGCGAGCTGAATGCGCAACCATGAGACTGCGAGCAGGATGCGCGGGCATGTGAATGCGTGTGCATGGGGCTGTAAGTATAATGCATGATGCATGGTGCGAGATTGCAGCAGTTGGACTTGCAGGTTGGAGAGTCGAAGGTGTGTAGAGATCTGTAGAGAGATGGAGAGGGTGTTCGAGCAGTTTGCTTAGGCAATGTAAAGGTAAACACTCTATCTCTCGGATCTGGGCATGGGAATCTTTGGAGGCCGAATGACTGGGCTAGCCATGAGGCTGGTTGTGACAGTCATCTGAGGAGCTGAGAGCAATTCTTGCAGGTACCTATTACTTCTCCAGTAGAACAAGATGTAACTCTTGTATTGGCTTTGAGCCTGATATTGTATTGTAACTAGTTTTGTTGCTAAATAATACAATGGCTCAAAATTTTGGAGTGTGGGGTTTTTTACCTGAAAGGGTTTTCCGTACATATATCTTTGTGTCTTCTTTTTGTCTTTCATGGTTTCTGGTTATGTTGAATCTATTTCTTGTTGCATTCATTTCTCTCAGAGGATCAATGGGGGATCAACTGTGCTTGTTTCCGCTTTATAGAATAGTTGGTTGTGTCTTTGTTGTGATTTTGAATTGAAATCACTAAGGCACTACTGTCTTAGATGCAAATCTTGATGATAGACCGAATCCGTATCCCCGACAATTTCTACCAATACTATGTCATTTGGAAACCTTACTGTTTTGGTAGTTGAGTGAGTGTTTAGCTAGTAGTCTGATAAATTCTACATCAACAAACACATTTGGGACAATCAACCTTGCTATATCCAACATCCAAGCGTTTGACAATGGAATCTTCTCATTTCTCTTACTGTAAAAATACCAAAATAGGTCCCATCCAGATTTGGAAATGAGGGCATCCCTACAACTTTGTGCAGTGTCCAAGAAAAACTTCTTATTACCCTCTTTAGTAGACCCTGGAAGTATATCTAATATGGACTAATGGAGTGGTCTCTTCTTTACTTTAGGTTCTTCATCTTTAATTTTAGGCTGACTTTATTTTACTTATGCTTGTTTTGTTTTAGGATGGAGTGCTTTCTTCTTTACTTTAGGTTCTTTAGCTTTAATTTTAGGCCGACTTTCTTTTACTTCTAATCTTTTTCTTTTAGGAGGCATGTTTCAATTTTCTCTACTATGGATTTAGAAGACAAAACCTTGAAAGAATTTTTATATTAATAGAGCTCTTTCAGAGAGTTTTTGTGCACTTACCCGAGTATTTCACGCTTGCAGGACTTCTTCTTCTTGTATCCTTAGCTCCTTCCACGCTAGTGCACTACAATTGCATGTAATATTGGGAAAACTCACTTATCTTTGGATGGTGCAGTATTCAATCATATAAGTTTTGCCAACTCTTATAATTTAATAGCAATTAATTTTGGCAATTCTTGTGATTTTCTACATTTACTGCTGTAAATTGTAATCATGCCACGATTAATACCGTACTATCGTTGTCTTTTATTATACCTGTTGTGGTATGGTGATGTTTTTCCCTTCCCTTATATTGTTTACCACACTACCGCCTTGCTCAAGGCTTCTTGCTACAGGGTTGTGGTGTATACCGCTCTACCGCATATGTTGCTCACCTTCCTGGTGGTATAGCGGTGTATGCTTTTGATCATTATTTGAAGAGTGTCGATGAAACAATCTTATTTGTCTTACTAATATCTCAATGTCTCATCGACATTAGATCCTATGTTCCTCTAATGTTCGTTGCCAGTGTCGATGAGACAAGTTAATATCTCTTTTCAATATGCCACTGTCTCATCGATATTTTCCTACGGTGGTATTTCTTTATATATCGGTGTAACTCTTCCATCTCGGGGAGACTTGTGATTATCACTATGGTATAGTGGTGTTTTTCCCTTCCCTTCTGTTGTTTAGCGCACTACCACCTTGCTCAAGGCTTCTTGTTGCGAGGTTACGGTGAACACCACTCTAACGCATATGTTGCTCACCTTCCCAGTGGTATAGCGGACTATGTTTTTTATCATTACTTGAAGAGTGTCGATGAGATAAACTTATCTATCTTACTAATATCTCAATGTCTCATCGACATTACTTCGTTATATCAGAGAGTTGTGCTTCATCGAGCACTTGTAGATATACCTTGTCGATGTGACATAAGTGATTATCTCCTCGATATTCTCATATCTTGTTGACATTTCACTATTTTACATCGTCGATGAGACATATAAATAAGTCTCTTCGACATAGGGTTGTCTAATCTGGCCCTAAACCCAAAGCTAAAACCAAAGCTAAACTCGAAGGTAAATTCAGAGCTAAACATGATGTTAAACTCAAAGTTGAACTCAGAGCTAAAGGTTGAGATCAAGGCATTGTTACACTCGAAGCTAATATCGGCGCTAAAGACGAAGTTACTTTAGGCACTAATTAGCACCTGAATTAGTGTCGACTTGTACTAATCGGTGTCATAAATGCCAAAAATTGTGCCATCTCAATTAATAGCTCCAACTTTTCAAAAAATTGCTAAAAAATACATTAAAAGAGTGGGTGGAAGCAAAAAATGGAGCAAATCACAAGGATTTGTTGTAATGCCATCATAATTCAATTTGAAGCAATTCTCACTCATTTCACTAGTTATTGTGAGTTGTCTAATCAAATGATTTAATAAATTGTTGTTAGGTCATAGTATTTGAAGTCATCCAATTGAATTCAGCTCATGTCCTTTAATATCTAGGAATATTTTCTCCCTTCCAAGATCATTTAAGCATTCAATGAGTAAATATTAGAACACTTCAATTTAAAAGTTGAAAAAGCAATAAATGTAAAATCAGGGAAAAATTGATCTCGCAACATTGGCTAAGAAGGAGGTACTAACAAAATGAAGTACAGATGATGATGTCATAAATTACCTTTTTATGAAAAAGCAACAAGTTAAATAAGGATGATTGAGTGGTCACTTTTCATATTATGAATCGAACGAGCTAAGGATTAAAGTGTCGCTGAGAAATAAGGAGTTAGGGTTGTTGGCAAGTGAAAGTACGGAGAAAAAGGCTGAAATAATGGAGTCGAAGGAAATGTTGGTATTTAATCTGCGCAACAACAAATTGCAAAAATTAAGTTACAAATCAATGAATTTAACCATGAAAATATTCAAAATCTCAAAGATTCCCTTTCAATTGAGAAAATGCAAAAGGTCAAGAATTTAGGGCATAAGGGTTTAGATATTTGGAGCGAATTTCCATACTTTTCAGATGTGGACATTGTTCAGTTTGTCCTAAGAAAAATTCAAGGTGATTATATGATCTTTGATAAACCCTATGAGATCACAAAGGAAGCAATTGTAGCAATAGCAGGATTATGCAATAATGGAACCATTCTAGTAAAGAAGTCAATGAGGAACAAAGAAGTTGAATCTCTAACTGGAGTAATAGGAGATCAAAGGGCACTTCTAATCCATACTATAATTGACCCTATGATAAGGTTTGATGATGTATTTTCTGAAATTGTTACCATTGAAAGAGAATGTTGTGTGGAAGTTAGTTATATTGGTTGGGAAGCAAGTCTACTGATATTTGGAATGTTTAGCAGAGAAGGAAAATATTTGTAAAGAATACTTTGTAGGCAAATTAAGTACAAGGAGTTCTGGAATGGTTTCTAGTCCGATTGTGATATTTGAGGTAGGACCCTCCTCTAAAAAGAGGAAAGCAGGAAGAATCATCTTAAGTTCTCCTTTGGAAATAAATAAGCTAAAGACAGAGGAGAAGAAAGAAGAAAAGGAAGCAAAAATTATAGAAGCACTTGACCTAGAATCAATGGATGACAATGAAGAAGACTTCACTAAAGAGAAGGTGGTGAAGATTCTTGAGCAATCTGATGGACTGAAGAATATTGGAGATTTTTGTTTGTCACGACCATCATATGAACAGGATGAGATCACAACTATTTACATAATTCATAATGACATTGATCTAAGAGAATTGACAATTTTTTTATCGAAAGTATTGATTGAGAAGATTGAAGAAACTAAAGGCACAATCACCTAGTGAAACAAAATCTAGATGAGATACAATTGGCTATGGAAGAAAGATGTGGAAATGCACATAAGAGATTGACTGGGAGCATAAAAAAATTAAAGGCATGCATCAAAAGCTTAAACAGTTTGTATAGTTATTGTCTCTAGTGGCCTAATACTATTGGAAACTACAAAGCAAAGATTGATACTATTGAGCTTGAGTTGGATTCTATTGGAAAGACATGTATGATATCCTTAATGAGAAGGATGGAGTGCAGAAGAAAAGGATCAATTCCTCATAGTCTGAACTTGAAGTCATTGTGATACAAATGGATGGTATTGTGAAGACATTTTGGAAAGTTAAAGAGATAATTGAGTTAAGACTGGAATAGCTTTCCGGTCTCCTGGCGGAAGCTGAGAAAAATGAACAAAACATCACTATCCTAGATACTCTTCTAGAAACAATTGATTTGATAGTAAAGAACAATAGTACTTGTTTAAACATCAGGTTGGTAGTGGATTCCAAGAAGACATTTCTTCCAAAACTAAAAGAAAAATACAAGGAGATATTTTAAGGGAAAAAGTATTGAGGTAAAGAACCATTTTTTATATCATTTTTGAAGATTGTTTTTGTAAGAAAAATTTAAGTAAAGGGGAGATAGATCTTCTTTATTTTCCATTGATGTCAAAGGGGGAGAGAAAGCATGTGAAAAGGATGAAAATCATCACAACTCATCAAAGGAACTGCAAAGGTTGTTGTTGTTGGCTTTTCACATCTTGTGTTGCCATCAATGAAAAAGGGGGAGATTGTTGGAAATTAGATTGCATCAAATGGTTGTCATTAATGTCAAATAGTTTTCATTGATGTCAACATAGTACTTAATGTATGAGGTGGTCACCAGAAGCTATTCCCTATCGAAGATGATCGTTATATGTGGTCCGATGTGTTGGTTGGTCCAATGTGTTGGTTTTTAGGTCCAGTTTCTACAATGAGACAAGCTACGATTATGATATTCAAAGATCTTGGTTGACTTAGCATATGAAATATATTGTGTGGACTAGCTATGTTTTATGAATGTTTTTCCGACATAAGAAATGTGTTAACCTTATATGATACTGACCTAATTAATGATTAAGATATGCTTGTATATATAAATATGTTTTGAGGAAAGATAAGAAGAGGTGAATTAGATATGAAATGTGGAGTAAGTGTGAATGTGAAAAGGATTAAAGCAGTGTGTGAAGATTTGAGCCTAAATGCTTTATCAATTGTGGATCAGCGCAGTTTTGTAAAGCGACTATTGTGTGAGATAATACTTTATAATTTGAGCTTTATTGGAACTGAACCCCACACATCAAAGGTGTATCCTATCAGTTCAATCTTTTGGTAGTGAGCTACTATCCTTGTAGATTGGCAGTTAGCCATCTCTTGTATCTTCGGATTGTAACCCTATCAACAGTGAGTCCTTATCTCAGGCAGTGAGCCTTATTTCAGGTAGTGAGCCTTTTTGTAATCGGTTTTGATATTCTCTATAGTGTGAGTTAATCCTCACCGTTTTTTTTCCCTTATTGGGTTTTCCACGTAAATCTGGTGTTATTTTGTATATATGTTGAATTTGAGTTTTTGCATTGGCATTTGATGATTAATCATTTAAGCAGTTTTAAGTATTAGTTCCAGCGATTGAATTAAAGGTGAAAATTTATGACAACTGATTCACCCCCCTCTTCATTGTCCTATTCAACATTTCATTGTCTCAAACTCTGGAAATCTGTGAGTTTTGGTCATAGTATAGTTGGGGAAACCATCGCTTGTGGAAAATCTCAACAAATTCCCCCCATGTCAGCTTCCATGAGTTGATATTGAGTTCTAGTTTTTTGTTCATCCTCCAGTTAGAGGCTTCTCCTACTAACTGGTATGCACCCCAAGCGGCTTTAGTGGTCTTAGTGTAATTTTGTATTTCTAAATACTTATATTCCATTTGAACAAGTCATGCCTCAACTTAATCTCTTTTGGCGCTTCCCTCAAACTTGGGTGGAACAATCTTCTTCATATCTTTGGAAAGTTGGAAAGCCATATGCTTCTTATTTATTTCCTCAAATGGTGTTGGCGATCTTTCTTTTTCGTGATCATGGGTTTCGTCATGTCCATGAGAAGAGTTTTCACCTTCCTTCTCATTAACAGGAACCTCTTTCTCAACCCTATCTTGTGCCCTTTCTTATTCAAGGTTATCTAACCTTGCCAAAATTTGGTCAAGTCTAGCTTCAATTCCTATTGGTCCTTGCCCAACTTCTTGGCTACTGCTAGGATTGGTTCATGTCCTCACCATCTTCACAATATTGGGTTTTACCTGAATGTTTTATCCATGTTAGACTAAATTATGTTATCAACTATCTTATGGAAAATATTAGAAATGGAATCCATACACACATAAAGTATTCCACATAAGATTAAGCACATGATTTTGATAAACAAATAATTTTATTCATTTCATAAGGATTTAAATATCCTTTGATTACATGGAGTGACTATTCAAATAGTTGTGTGGACAGTATCCCTCATATTCACTCTCTAACACATAACTTAATGGAGTATATCCGACAGATTGATATTTTTGCTTAGCTCTATCTTTTTGTTCATCCCTTAATTGTTCATACCTATCCCAAAATGGATAGTGTCCTTCGGATTTATCATCTGATACATATTTATGAGGTTTAGTGCCAATATGGTATTCATAAACAATGTAGTCTACCATTTTCACAAAAAATTATTCATGAGACCATTTCACATCTGGCTGATCTCAAGGTACATATCCCTCAGACTCATTACTTGAGGAAATTACTATTACTTTAGATAGTGGAAGAAATCTAGGGTCCCTAAAGATGAATGTCGGGCTGACACTTCCTTCCGAGGGCATATCCCTAGAAAGTGATAATGACTCAAACTTTTTTGGTGAAATGGAAGGTATATTGTTGTACATAGCCTCCATCTTCATCTTCATCTTCACATCACTGATCTAAGAAAGTGCATGACTAAATGTTTTGGTGTCACTCAACTAGACAACATTGTTGTAGTTGGCTCCCTCTATTGTTTTAACAATGGCTTCTCTTTCCTTCTTGGCCTTGAGGTAGCACTCATTTTTTATTACTAACTTTTGAGCCATTAATCTAAGATGCACCATCTTGGCACAAGAATTCACAACATTTAGATAATGTTGGATGGAAAGAATGATGAGCTCATAGGTTATAGAGCTAAACCTAGTAACTCTGATACCACATGTAATATGGTAAAAGTTCAATGAAGTAGATTTTCCTAAGTTTTCACTATGTGAGTAAAATGAACTATGTAACAAGCCATTGCAATAAAAAAAAATTCCTTTCTTTATTGAGAGTATATGAATGAAGATGCTAAATAATATACAATAAGGATTTCCATTCCATTACAATATTTCACAAAGTACAATATTCGGATAAAGTACATAACTACATACATAGCTCCTTCGAGCTTCATAGCATATAGATGGTTCAAGAATCCGCCTTTCAAAACCTTGGTCTTTTGTCACCTGTTGAGGAGGAGAAGCATCACTCAATCACTTTTTTGCCAACCACGTAAGTTCATATGTGGTCCCTCACACATCTATCAATGATAGATGGCCCTACCCTTCAACAAAGGTATTGGTTGGGTAACCTCGTATGACATACCACTTTGAGCTTAGTGTTGTTACCTACATGACTAGGATTTATAACCTACGCTAGGTACCCCTCATGCATTTAAATGGACACATTGAACTGATAATGGAGCCTTAGGCAATCACACTACTTTGGCCAAATTATTCTCACTCGATACTTCAAGTGAAGGTCCACCATTCACTTACACTATAGCAAGCTCGTTTTGACTTAATTCCATTATATTTATGCTTAGGCAATCCCTCTACATAGGCAAGCTACTCCCCAGGATAACCTATCTCTTTAACACAACCTAAGGTAACACAACTCATTAAGCAAAGTATTAGTTCCCTCCCTTCACTGGATAACAATCCTAGGAGCAACCTACTAGTTCCCTCCCTTCACTAGATAAAAATCCTAGGAGTAACCTACTAGCCATCCTAGGCATAATTAATTATCTAGTTATGAGTGTTCCTTAAGCTTGTCTATGATTGGTCATATCTAGTATAATAACAATACCTATGACAAACAATCTCTCTTACCCATGTTTAATCATATCAAGTATAATATCAATACCTATGACAAACTGTCTCTCCTACCATGGAGCAATTACAAACAATGCATAAATAGAGTAAATAGTTTCCTCTTTTCTTTCAAATCAAACATTACTTTTCCCTATATGAAAGTAACTATAAAGACTAGTTTTAAAAGGTCAAGAAGAAAATCATTCAACAATAATGCAAACAAGGGAAGAATTTCCTCATTCCTGTGATAAGCTTTCCAATCAACTAGTTGTAGTCGCAACACTTCCAAAACAATAACTAGCCTGGTATCGATCCTTCAGCAAAGACTCAATAACCACTATCTCTCAAGTTGGAAAATACTTCTCTCAATAATAAAAAACTCTCACTCAATGTATTTTGGTAGAATATTGTAGATAGAAATGTATATAAAATGTAGAAACTTTCTCAAGAAATAATGAATAGCAGAATGTGTCTAAACAAATGAACTTACTCCTCTATTTATATAGCAGCCAGGTACCTATGTAGCCTACAAATTGGGCATGAACTTTGACAGCAAATTGCATGCACAGCAACACATCTATCTCAACTAAAAAGTGGCAAACATGAAAGCACATACTTAGCTTAAATAGCTACAGATCGACCCTCTTGATTCACAGCACTTACAGACTAATTAAAATCTCCACATGATAGAATTTGGTCTGTAATTTCAAATGGACATCTACAGGTTTAAGGATTCAAAGGTGGCGCTAAGGATTCATACTCACATACAGAGTTGGCATGATTTACTTTACTTCTAAAATAGTCAACATCAGATTTGCAACACCAAACTTATATATTGAATAAGTCATGATATGAGTCAATTCACATAATAACTTGATTTGACAAAGTCACTGACTGGTTTACATGCCTCTACAACTGTTGGTCGATACTTAGAAACATGGTAAATAGAGTTTACTAAGTCCATGGCTTCCACAAAAGAGGCATCGACTTATTATAACCTCATTCATCAACTTAATGACAACTCAATGTTTGCAGATTACGAACTCTTCTTTCGTAGATAGCAAGAGTAAAATTCAACTAAAGAATATAGTCATTACTATCTCATAGTTCATCCTTTGATTTAATTATAAAATAGTTGATAATCATTGCTTTAGACAGTCGATCCCAAGGAAAATATCATTTAAATATATATAGCATATACGTATATATATACTTACTTCTATATACATATTAGCACACATAAATATATATATATATATATATACGTATACGCACATATGTATATGTTAACTTATATATCCATATTTATCATATGTCAATAAAGCATGTATATATAATTGATATACAAATGAATACATCAAGATAGCAATCTCATTGTTATATAAATATATTGATTGTGTATACATACATATATATATGCCTTTATGTACATGTATACATGTATCGATACATTCATATGGGCATGTCCATTTTCCACCATACGCGTATATAGATACATATATATATATATACACATTCGATTCTTACACAAAAGCATACACAATTACTATGGTATTGATAAGAGACTATGGGCGATATATCTATGTGTATACATATGCATGTCGTTAGATTCATCAAATAGTTCCATGTGCATAAGTAACTTGTGCATGATTGTCCATAGATACGTCTACCTATGTACCCTCATGTACATGTTCCTTTGTGCATATAGTCTATCATCGTCAAGCATGTGTGTACGCATACATATTCCTCGTATGTTTCACATATCAATACAAACATAGTAACAAGGAAAGAACTCACAAGCTCAAACAGATAAACATCACCCAATAATGTACTCAAAAGTAAGCAAGACCTTTACTAATGCAGACAAATTGACTAAGGATGACTTACAAATTTTCCACTTAATAATTTGACTCAATTATTCTACTGTGGTGTGTGTAAGCTCAGATAGGTTACGTTACTGGTTACTCGACCAAGACCTTCTCCTGAGTGATACTTCCCCTCCGCCTAGAGGAATTGAATATATACCTGCAATCACTAACACTTGCACATGACAGTCAGTTGTTCATAAAATATGCAGTATACATAATACATCTCCAAAGTTAGAATATCAATTCAATATTCAACTGATCACATAAATGCATTCCTTCATATAGCATTTAAATGAGATGGAATTCATTCGTAAATCAGTGATAACAAAGTGCACACACAATTTATTCATCCACTAAATTCACAAATTACATTCATATTTTACCCTACATAGTAACAGTAAATAGTAATTACACAATTGGGGTGTAACAGAAATAGTTATGCTTAGGACATAAAAAATATATTTCTCTTGTTCATGGAAAATATTTCTTTGAAATGAGAAGCCCTGCAAATAAAATAACTACCACAACTTAATCATATGCCAACATTTGGTGTTGACTCTAGGACAAAGGTGGACCCTTAGAAAATTATTTTTTGGGTGACTTAAAAGATATTTAAAGCACGTGGATACAATAACAACTTAAGTCACTAGGGAATAAGGGGCCTTGGAGAATGATGAAAAGGGGAATTTGAGCTAGGAAACTTAAGATTTTAGGAAAAATAGAACTTTGTTGGAATTATTGTCATAAATGTCAAAGGGTAGGCATGATGGTCATTGATGTCAATGGACTAGCTTAGAAATTTTGGTTGCAGTTATAATGAAAGTCCTAAAGAGTTGAAAAGTTGCATAAAAAGTTACAATATTGTCATGAAAAGTTATCATGTTTTTATGGAGACTATTTTCAAAGGTTTATAGAGAAAAAATAGCATATTTGTTATAGGTTTTTCATGTACATGCTTTCTGTATGATATACAAGTATAGATTATATGTTTTAAGCTCATAATGGAATTATCTTTGCTCTCTGTCATTTCTAGGGTTTCTTTATAAACACTAAAGGATTTTCAATCATGGTACTTCATAGGATTTTCTTTTTTTTTGTTGACTACCTATTGGTGATAATAGATTACTTAATTCATAACTTAAGCCATGTATGAGTCATTGTTTTACCAACCCCTTCATCCTACTATCTATCGGCTCTACAGAATGTTTAGACTTTAGTATTTCATAATTTTGAGGCTTAATGTTTATCCAAGCTCTTAATCAATAAATCACGCAAAGTATGCTTAAGATCTAACGGTTGATGTTCCATCACAACATCTCTTCACATCATATTCTAGCTTTCCTTAGTGCATAGCTATATTGCGATATGTGATGGTAAGGATTTGGACATGTGTCAACTTATAATTATAGTGCTAAGACTCGTTGCATCACATTTTTGAAATTCATGAGCTTTGACTAATTTATGATGTGTGATATGCTGCTTTAGAAGATCAACGATCCATGTGTTATTCATCCTATGGACAACGTTGCATCATAGATGATCTTCGCATCACGTTTTCATTCTAATGAGTGTATATAGTTGATTGCAGCGCAAGGCTAATATGCATCACAATTATCATTCTTCACATGTAAAGCTAAAATGTGCTAATCCAAAGCAATGTAATGACAATCGACATGCACGTTCAAGGTGATAGAGATCAATGGACATGGTTGCATCACATGCAATGTATGTGCATCATGATTTCAATTCTTCAAGTGCAAAGTAAAAATGCACTAGGAAAATAGTATGTGATGGAGATCTCTAGTGCAAGTTTAAAAAGATCTAATCTGATGGTCATTTTTTAAAGTTGAAGCATATCAACAAGGACCCTCAGATCTTGGAGGAAAATGCATAATCAATGGTTGATATTCAAAGTGAGCAAACCGATACTTCCAAGAGATAAAATTTGAGGAGCATTTATAGAGATGAAGTCGATTTGAATGTATTTTTAAGAAATCATTAAGCAATAGCTTTAGGGGACTATGAAATAGTTAGGTTTTATGTAATAGATTATATCCTGGTCAGAATGATGGCATGAGTATTTTTTGAAGCAATGTAGATTAATTAAGTGAAAAGGTGCATTCTCAGGTTGAAGAAGAACCATTATTTGCATATATAAACTTGTAATATTGTAGAGGTTGATGCCTCAGAAAGATTGAATTGGTACTCAATTAGGTGAGCAGTATACCTTGAGGTTGGTGCCTCAAAACATTGTCTTGGGTGTCAATGTACCTATAAGTGGGTGCTTACAAAACATATGTAATATCTTTGATTGTGAGGTTGGATATGAGCAGTACAGTCAAGCAACTTTTCTCACCATGGTTTTTCCCTTCTAGGGTTTTCCACGTATATCTGGTGTCTTCTTTATGTGTGATTTTTTTGTGAAATCTTAAATCTTGTCTATTGTTTTAACTTGGTAAAAATTATTCTACTTTAATTCACCCCCCCTCTTAGTATATTGGTGTTCTTTCAACAAACTTAAGATTTGATTGTCTCACAACCTGTACACATCAATTATATCAAGAGATAAAATGGCATTTTGTGGGTTCACGAGAAGAAAATAGTAACATAAATTCCTTTTCAAATCAAAGAAGCAATATGAAATTATGCCACATGTTTAGTGGGACTCAATAAAGCACAAAAATTTAAAAGGCTTAAAACACACATGACGATAATGGGTAAATCTAGTGCTCTGAGAAAGGGGATCGATAAAAGCACAAAATAAAGGTCTTTAAGTTATAACTTAAGGGATCAAGTAACTGGGTAAAATAGTCAATAGAAAATTAGAACAAAAGTGTAATGGCATTGCTAAGGGTTAGGATTTTTTGCAGAAAATCACAATGAAAATTCATAGAAGCCCCTATAAAGTAGTCCATAACTTGAGATATCAAGAGAACTTAGAATTGTTAAGAGGTAAAAAATTTCACAAGTGTTATCAAAACCCAAGGGAAATACCTAGAAGGGAGATCAAATTCAAAAATGAGAGGCTAGAGAGACTTCAATTCATAGTAGCAAGGAGAATCTAGTCGCTAAAAATTATGACAACTTACAAGAAGTCTTAAACAATCACCAAATTACATATAATTAAGCCAAAAATATTATAAACCCTTCTCCACCAAATGCCATAAATACATTATAGAAGACAAGGTGGCAAGCACTTGCTACGAAAAAATGAGTTCCTCTTAACCTCACCGAGAAATCACCCTCACACGACCTTATGGAGAAACTGGTGCCCTTCAACCTTACCTGAGTTGGGACCTAATATGTGTAAAATAACTCTACGAAAAAAATAAGGTCCATCATGACAACTCTGAAATCCACACTTTGACCAAAAGTTGAACTCAGAATGCAACCAAGACTTGAAACTAAACAAGAACTAACCTAAAAGGAATGTCTAATCTAAAACATACTAACCTATGATTCAAAAAGTGAGATAACTAAACAAAAATAAAAGAGTGGGGTCCTCATTTAACAAGGTGTGTGTGTAAGGAACACTAGACTTCCCTAGTTCCTAATCTCAATGCACTAATATATAATTCCATTTATCTTAAGATGTCATCTAATTCAATGCAACACCTAATTGTATGATTAAGGATGCAAGAAACCAAAATTACAACCAAATTTAATATGACAATGTACATATGATGCCTTGCTTATATAAACAAGGTGAGAAATAAGATTAGACAAGATCGTGACAAGTGTCTTAATCCTATCACATGAGACAACTAAGTCATAACAACCTAAGATAAGATAAGATCTAGAAATGACAACTAAGACTTCTAGAAGGAATCTTAGAGCCTAAGTAAACTTGACATGTGAATATATCCCTCAAATCCCTAGTAAGAGAACTAAGTAGGTACAAGACATTTATTCACACTAACATATTAATCTTATATGTTGTTGGAGTTTCAAATCAAATCAAATTTAAAAAATCGTTGGTATTTGAAAGAATCGTTATTATTTTTAAATTTTTGATAGAAACATTAAATAATATAATCTTTGGTAGTTGAGGAAATATATAAAGAAACATAGTAGGTGGGAAAATTTATTTGATGTATAATTTTTACCAAAAGGTTGACTTTATGATGTACATTGCTATAAATTCAACTAAAATTTAATAAATATTTTTTATGGAGGATTTTATATCATCCATGAGTTTGTTTTGTTACCCGATATAGGAGCACAAGCCTATGTCAATACCTCTTCAACTAAGAGCTAGTAAAATTTTATAATCTCGGTAGTCTGGAATCCAACTCCATTTCTCCTAAGATGCCCTCTAATTCACTACAACACTCGACTATTCTTGATATAGTTTCTTGAAAATTTGCATTTATAGTTAGGTGTTCTCTTACACTATGGCCCAGGTCCTACCACCTATGGTGGCTTCCCACCTTCTCATTGATTTGAGGACTCGGAATAACTATGTTTCTTGGTATATTATTTAAAGGAGCAAAAAGGGTCCAACCAACTCCATCTCTAGTCGCACGCCTATATTAAGGGTATGCAGTTGTCTAGGGAAGGATCTAGCATCATTTAGGCTAGTTCCCTTGATTTTGTAATTGACAAATTGGCTACAACTATATTGTAGTCAAAATTATTAATATCTTATTTTAAAAAAATAGTGATGATTTATCTTTTTCAAAATTACAAAAACGTATTTTTAATTAATAAATAAAATAACACATGTGAAACTATTGAAATAATTTATGTTTATAAAATTTTGCATTATATGATATAATTGTGTACTTAAAATATGGAGTAAATAATTTTTTATTTTTAGATTGCAAAATCGAGTAGCCCCCCCTATAAACTGCAAACATTTTTCACGCCCTGCGGTACCATAGGGACAGGGGGAAACTAGACCTCGTGACCTCTTGCCTACAACATGATGCTTTAGCCAATCGAGCTAGGCCCCCGACCCTATGAAGTAAATAATTTATTTAAATAATGGATAACAAATTTTTTGAATACATCTATCTAAAAAATACCAAACACGTCTTTTAGATAGATGTATTCAAGATATGTATACATCTTATTAAAAATATTAAACATATACCCTTCATATAGATGTATTTAAGATCTGTGTACATCTATCTAAAAAATACACCACATATCTTTCAGATATATGTATACACACCTACTTAAAATATGTAAAAAACTAAAATATCTCTTTGTATCTTTTAGATAGATATCTATGAAATAAAAATAGTCATTATCATATTTTATTGTTTTATATTTTGTAGTTGAAAAATCATTATCATTATTAAAATGCATTAACTAGTAGACTCTTGAGTAGTTGAGAAATTATATGCAGAAGTTTTAGTCGAAGGAAAACTTTATTAATAAATCTGTTGAGGGTTTATAACTTCTTGGTGGGATGTACCACCTCATTAATAGTCCTCATCCAATTTGAGGAAAAACCCCTTCATAAATATATCAATGTTTACCCATTCATTGAATTGTCATTGGATAACAACCAAAGTGTGATTTAATAATTATATTTGTTCTGGAGAGCTTTGAAAAATGGAGGAAGCATCTATACTGGTTAGATATTTATGTTTGGAGCAATGGATTCTGATGGGAGTAGTATTGGCTGTGACACTGCTTCTCTGGAAAACATTATGGCTTGCAAGAGGAAGCAGCCAAAACCAGAATATATCGCTGCCGCCAGGATCTACTGGATGGCCGCTCATCGGAGAATCGATCAGTTTCTATCGTGGCCTGCGATCCGCTCAACCACGACAAATCATCCAAGATCATGAGAACAAGTAAGAAAATTTATCCTCTTCCTCTATAACCTGTCAAATTTATTCTTTTAGACGTTGGTTTCCTGATCTCTATCCAATTCGCTGCAAACTGGTATAGGAAATAAATATAGCTGAAACAGTCGAAATGAAAAAGTTTAGCAGATTGATTACTGAGCAGTCTCAGATTAGTTTCTGATTGTAGTCATTATTTTGGTTTAAACGTGATATTTTAAGCTTTGAATTGGTTAGGAATTTAAGTGGTTCATTAGAAATCGTATTAATCATTTGAAATCGACTGAAAGAAATAGTGTGATTTCAGATGAGCTACCTTACATCTCATCTATTGTCATGTTATCATGTAATACAGTTTATTAAAATTCAGGTACTTTTTATTTTTAAATGATAGCTTGAAAATAAGACTGTCAATTATTTGTAATGCAGGTATGGATCAGTTTTCAGAACCAATTTGTTTGGAAGAAGACGGATGGTTGTATCAGTTGATCCAGAGTTCAATAGATATGTTTTGCAAAATGAGGGCAGATTGTTTGAAGCCAATTACCCCCGCTCTTTCAGAGATCTTGTTGGAAAATATGGTTTACTCACTGTCCATGGTGATCTTCAAAAGAAGCTCCATGCAGTTGCTGCCAATTTGTTGAAACAGGAGAATCTCATCTCAGAATTCATGGATGATATACAGAATGCCCTGCTTGCAGAAATACAGAGATGGCAGCAGAAGGGTGCCATCCATCTTCAAGAGGAATGTAATAAGGTAGGTTGCATGAAATATTCTGTGTGTTTTTTCTAATTAATACAAGAAAATGAACATTTTTAAAAAACCCAAAAATAAAAATTCAACATAGGGATTTTGGCATCTCAAATAGAAAACGAGTTTCTTGATTATTTTTAATTCATTTTAAATGCTTTTAAATGATAATCTGAAATTTATATCATATATTTAATAAATTTTAAAAATTAAGTATTCAATTAAATAAATATTTTTCCTTTGTTAAGCTTGAAGTGTCTAGTTGATATGTTAATGTTTTTTACTAGGCTACAATTATTTTAAATAATATTATATTATATTATAATAAAATTTATTTTATATTAATAATCTTTTCTTAAATGCATAGGTTCTTCTCAAAATCATGGGAAAAAAGTTGTTGGACTTACCTCCTTCTGAAGAAACAGAAAAAATATACAAAGCTTTTGAGGCATATGTGGTAGCTATCCTTGCTATCCCCATCAAATTTCCAGGATCTAGTTATGCAAGAGGGATTAAGGTATTTGGTCTAATTTCATTGATGTTTGATGAATATAAATGTATTTGGATATAATATTGATTTTGGTTTATGACGAATACAGGGAAGAGAAACAATCATAAGAAAGATTGAAGAGTGTATAGAAGAGAGAAGGCAAAATCCTCAAGTGATTCGTAATGATTTTCTAACCAAACTATTGAAAGAAGAATCATGGCCAAATGAAATTATCGCAGATCTTTTATTATTTATAATGTTTGCTGGTTATGAGACTTCTTCCACAACCATGGCCTTTGCTATTAAATTTTTGACAGACAATCCACAAGCATTGGAGGAGCTAAGGGTGAGTGTTTAGTTGTAGTTAAAGATGAAGTTATAGATTTTGTAATGCTAATACTTATTAGGAATAAGCATGAATAGCGTATTAAGGCAGGTCTCAACATAAAAAAGAGCTTAAGTAGATGTGGGTTGTATTTTTTTTTAGTCAACATAAAAATATTCTTAATAAAACTATTTAAATTCCTATGCAAATGATTTAATAAAGGGTACATCTTAGAAAAGTGAAGTTTAAGGGTTGAAATTATGATATGAGAATCTTTTAGTTCTAAAATCCATCAAGTTGGGTATATCTAATTTTAAAAAATTAATAAAAATATTTTTTGGACAATAGACACACATTGTGCTAGTTGTTTACTTGGTAGATAATAGATGCACATGTTACATGCCATATTCAATGTATCTAGATGAAAAATTGCATACTCTTGGTCACTATTAATTTTTAGACCATATTTCCATAGTCATGAAAAAATGATATTTTGTAAGATACCTAATTCAATTTTGGATTGTGTAGGTTGAGCATGACTCTCTATTGAAGGAAAATGCAAATAGAAAGTTGACATGGGATGACTATCAATCAATGAAATTCACTCATTGTGTGAGTACATAATTTAATACTCTTTATCATGTTATCATATTCTTCATAGGATTGAATGACTTTGAAAAGTAAATTGGAATCCATGTGTTCAATTTGGTCTACTTGGCAGGTGATTAAAGAAACTCTTCGATTAGGTAATGCTGGCCTAGGGGCTTATAGAGAAGCAAAAATTGATGTCAAATTTAAAGGTACGATTTAGAAAAACCATAATTTAACTTTAATATTTCTTAATGTGAGAAAGTTGAAAATTTTAATGCTACACTATTGTAAATGTAGATTTTGTCATTCCCAAAGGATGGACAGTGTTTGTGCTCCTAGTAGGAACACATTTAGATGAAAAATACTATCCTAAACCATTCACTTTCAATCCATGGCGTTGGAAAAATGAAACTTCCCTAGTATGTCAACATCACCAACCTTGTTTTTTTAACTATGAGTTTATAAAAATTATAGAGGATATTATGTACTATATAATGCTAAGTTGGTTGAACTTGTTCATTTAATTTGTAGGTTTTATCTGACAATCCATGGTATATGCCATTTGGGAGAGGTGCCAGATTGTGTCCAGGACTCCATTTGGCTAGATTTGAAATTGCTCTCTTCCTACATAACTTTATCACTAAATTTAGGTGAAGTTGTCTATAATTTTTAAAATTACATACATTGTAAGATCATTGTTGAAAGAAGTCATGATTTTTGGAGAAAAAGGTCAAGTAATGACTAATTTGATTAATTGGTGGCATGTGCATGTAGGTGGGAACTAATTGAAGATGATCGAATTTGTTACTTTCCATCCCCTACCCTAGTAAAGGGTCTTCCAATTCGCTTATATGATCGTAAATGATGTAAAATAAGTGGACAACTTTAATAGATTAGAGACTTTGATTTTAACTGCATATAAACATATAAAATAATAAAGAATGATGTTATATGAACAATAAATAAAATATTTGTATCCACATACAATAATCATGCTAGTTGTAATCATGACATAAGCTAGATTTTTACATTACTTTTACTTTATCATTATTGACAATTGCTTATATATGTATATTTAATTACTACATGATAAATTATATAATAAATAATAAATATTTAGACATGATGTTTTATTCTAAATTCTTATGTAAATCAAATTATATACCAATATGTGATACTAACCATAAATTATTTAAATAGGATTGAAAATGTCTTGCAATTCTAGATAGAATTGGAGTTCAAAATGTATATATAAAAAAGAAAAAAGATAGTAAAATATACAAACCACTTAAGAAAAAACTCTAGAACATAATTTACTCTTGTTTTATTGAAAAAGGGACCCTAGGTCTAATGCATAGATCACTAACATCAATCATTTTTCATAGAACATTCAGATATAAAATAGCAAGGGAATTATATTGACTTACAACCTTGAAGGCGAGTCAATTAGCCTTGGATGTGATCCTTTAATCCCTTGAAAAATTGATTGGAATTGATTTTATTTTATTAAATTGACTAAACTATGTGACCTAATCTGAAAATGTGACTTTTTTGTAATAGAGGAACTATAAAAACCAAATTACATCAACAGATCTAAAAGGGCAGAGTTTTGTGCACCTTTCACATAAATTTGAGCCTAGGGCTGATGCAAGAAGTTGGGTCCACAAAAAGCTCAAAAAGTGGAAGTGTTTTTGTTGTTTTTCAGAATTTGTCACACTTGGACTAAAAAATTGAGGCTCTTACATAATGATTTTTTTTTAAAGTCAGTAATATGAAATTTAGCATTTTGAATCTAGTTTCTAAATATGTAAATTATTCAAATACCCAGATTGTAGAAATTAAATTTTGATAGGGATCTATAAAAACCACTTTTTAAAAGTCATTTTTTTACCATACCATGCACGTGTACGGACACCACTTTTTGACCCAAATAAAATTATTTTACTAATTCCTTTTGGGGAAAGAGAGCTAACAACATGAAGATTGATGAGGAAGTTTTTTTATAATTTTTTGTTAAACTTTTTTTTTTAATTGAATTTTTATTGGCCTTAATTGTTGTTTTTAAAAATCAACGTGTACGAACAGCATAATTTGACCTAAACTAAACTTTTTTTGAAACCTTTTTTTTTTCATTATGTAGAGAATTGTCTGAAGATTGATGCCATATAAAAAAAAATTACAAGAAACCTAACCAAAAAAAAATTATTAAAAAACAAAAAAAGCCTGATATCTTAAGTTTAAGGACTAGTTTGCTTAGAAATTAATTAAAAATAGCAAAGATAATCCAATATTAGTAAAAATTATATATTTGGAAACTAGACATCGTGTTGTCTAATGGGTTTTAATTTTATAGATTGATTCAGAAAAAAAGTTCATCAACCATATTGCCAAAGTTGGACATTCTTCTTCAATCTACCTTAGTTTTTTAGTTGTAGGTCAAAGGCTAATGCTCGGATTGCCAAGCCTTTCCCAAGCCTAAAACCAAGGCTACATGTGGGTTGGGAATTCAATTTTTAAATAATGTGTATGCGTAACGAAAATGTGTACGCGTTATTTAAATAAAACGTGTGTGTGTTTCATAACGCGTACACGTTATGTTTTTACCCGTTGGGTAAAGGTAGCATGTACACGTTATGAAACACATATGCATTCTTTTTTTAGAACGCGTACACGTTTCTTATATGACTGTTTTTCCCTAATTTGAAAAATTATGATAAAACATGTTTTTCTTGCAACATTCTTTTTCTGCAATACGGTCTAAAAGTGCCATTTTCTGCATTTTTTATTGCAAATTTGCCTTGTGCAGGGCATATTCTATTGCAAATTGTTGGAAGAGACAAGTGCAGGTTGAATTTTTTGAAGTGGAATCAAGTACAAGAATATTTTACAAGAAGATTTTTTTTAAAAGAGTTTTTGGATGTATTCATGATGTTTTTGTACTTCAAAGTTTATAGAAGAAAGGATCTTCATAGTACATAGTTTTAAATGAATATTTGAAGGAGATGGAAATTTGAAAATAGGTTACAATTGAATCATTTGTTGTCATCAAAGAGGGTTTGGTAACCATGGGATCAAAGCAAAGACAAAGAAAAAAGTGTAGAAAGGCAATGACACCCGAAGAAATTCAAGCAAATAAAGATATGGAGGCAAAAAGACAAAGGGATAGAAGAGAAAGGATTCGTCAAATGAAAAATTTGGAAGCATCTAGTTCCATGAATGTTCAAGAGGAAGCCATGAATGATGAAATGAATGTAGATGATGCAAATGTGGACATGGTGAATATGGAAGAAAATGCAATTATGGAGACAAACTCAACTATGCCTTCAACTTCAACTTTGAATGATATGGAAATAGTACCTATGCAAAAAACTTCGGGTATGTCTTCAAATCCACCTCCCAATGATATGGAAAATGCACCTATTCAAACAATCTCTCCAGGTATGTTTTCAAACCCAAGTCTTGATAATATTGATTTTGCTTATTTAGATGAAGCTGGATACACCATTGATGATATCAATAATTCTAGGGTTGAAACAATGCAAAAACAAAAAAATGATGAAAATATATCTTATGAGAATGCAAATGATAATTAAATCCCTCATATTGATGAAAATGAGAATGAAATCCCTTTTACATTTGAAAATGAAAATGGAACCCCTTGTGTGAATGAAAATGAAACCCCTTGTGTGAATGAAAATGAAACCCCTTGTATGGATGAAGGTGAAAATGTTTTTTTTACAATTGAAAAAGATGTGCTAGATTTAACCTTCGTGGTAAAGTTTCTTGGAGACAAATTAAAACTTATGGAAATAAAATACATAAAATGTTTTTTTATAGAAAGAAATTAGGATTCCAATGTCAACTCATGGTGCAATTGATGAGAATGTGGAAAATGAGAAAAGTGATGAAAAAATTAGGTATTTTTGTAAAACCAAAAAAGAAAGATGATTCAGTAGAACAAGTCATATCTAGTGTTGGTAATGCTATTGATTTTATAGGTAAGAAAAGTCAATCTAAAGATAAAAATGTGGCTCGTTGTGCAATAACAACTGCTTTAGTTGATAAAGCAACTTCAAATAAAAGAATGTTAAGTAAGATTAGTAAATGTATAAAAGTAAATCCTAAAACTTTGATAAGAGTTGCTAAAAGAAGAGAAATTAAATTGAAAAGGATCCAATTAATCAATGTTGGAGTTTTAGTGGTAGAGTCCCAAGATCGGACATGAAATTAACTAATGAAATTAAATCTTTAATCAATAAATTTTGGCATGATAATACAAGAGTATCACCTAACATTAGAGATGTCTTAAAATTAAGGGTTGGTCCCAAAATTTGTGTACCTCATCCAAAGCATCTCTTAGATATGACTCAAACTGAATTATATAAAAAAAAATTAGATGTGTCAATCTTACCATTGAATATTAACATAAGTCAAAGATCATTCGAAAAGTGTAAACCTTGGTATGTTAGAATTAATAAGCAACGAATCTCTTGTTGTTGTAAGAATCATGTACAATTTCGTTATTATTATGATAGTTTTCGATATATACGATGCACTTTGCATGTTAACCAAATAATGCAGGACATTTGTGGTATTAATATGCCACCTGAAAGAATCAAAGATTTTATAGCAGGTTTGTTTTGTGAACCCTCTAATGGAAACTTATTTTATTTAAAAGCATGTATTTTTGGAGAATGTGATAGATGTGCTAACTTTTCATTATTAGGAGAATGCATGCATGAAAGTAGTTTAGATGAATTTGGACAACAATTAGTGGATGTAAAAAAAATTTAAAATGTTGAGTATTCTATAAAAATTGGAAAAACTGGAAAACATTGTGAGCTAATTATGGAAAAATTTAGTGTGCATGCATTTATTAAAGAATTTAAAGATAAGATTGTACCTAAATATGTTCAACACTCTCAATATGCTCATTGGCTTGATAATCAATTTCGTTTATGTAAAAACACATTCCCAATTGGAACTATATTGTTAGTAGTTGATTTTGCTGAAAATTATACTCTTGCTCCACAAGAAGAAATTCAATCACAGTATTATAATTCAGTGCAAGTAGCTATTTTTGTTCATATTGTTTATAGACATGCAGATGATAGTAGAGAAGATAATAGATTTTTTTTGAGAGAGTACCATTTTTATGTAAGTGATAATCAATTACATTCATCTGAGTTTTTTCAATATTATTTCGATATATTTTACAAAAATTTTAAACAAAGAGGAATTCAAATGCTAGAACATCTCATATGGTCAAAGAATTGCACGAGTCAATTCAAAAATGCTAGAATGTTTTATTGGTTATGTAGAGTTCATAAGGAAAATAATATCCAACACATATGGAGTTTTTTTGAATCCGGTCATGGTAAGGGAGAACACGATCTAGCAGGTGCATGTGTGAAAAGAGCTCTTGCTAGAGAGCAACTAAAATTTGAGGATGTTACAAAATTTAGAGATGCACGTGCAATTGTAGATTGATGCAATACCATATTATCTACAAGAACAAGTGAGAGCTCAACAATTCAACGCTTCTTTTGGTTAGTTGAAGAAAATGATATTTGTTCTTGACAAGATTGTGAAATAATTAATGGGTCTACAAAATGGCATTCATTTAAGAGTTCAAATGCAAACAGATGGACAATATGGACAAGGGAGTTGGCATGCTTTTGTCAATTCTGTATTAATGCAGGTGATTGGGAGGCGTTTGAAAATACGGAATGGGTCGAACAATGGCAACAAAGAGCCTTAACAACTACATCAACACATGTTCAACATGGAATGATAATTGAAGATAATCAAGTGTTTGCATCAGATGATTATGATCGTGTTTCTGATCTTGTACAAGAAGGTACATTATTTATTGAGTTTAATTTTATATATATGCATGTTTATATGTGAATTAAATATAAGTCACTCTTTATTGATTTTTTTATCTATTTTTGTAGGACATGTGTATGTTGTTGTTGCACCTGAGGGGAATGAAGAGGAGACGGATTACTGGTTGGCTAGATGTGTTGAGAGAAAATATAAGTTGGTACATCCTAGAGTGGATGATGATAACTTTGAGTATCCAACTGGTTCAGTCGTTGTTGTTGGCACTTGGCTTCAAAAATATTTGATAAGAAAGAATGTATTTCCTACATTTGAATATTATGAAAGACACAAGAAGATTATACATTATTCACATTTGATTTTGGAAACCAATATAAAACTAGTTAGATATCAAGGGAGGCTTGCTAATAAATATTTATGGACACTTTCAATGGATGATCATGAGACAATCATAGATGCATTACAAAAAAGAGAGGATGCAAATGGTACAACAGAGTAAATAAATATTGGTAAGTATATCTAGTTGTACATATATATTTAATTGATATATATATTTGTCTTTAGTCATTTCCTAATTAAAGTTTTATATCATTTTTTGTTTTAGGTCTCCCTTGAAACTAGATGCTTTACAAAAAAGAGAGGAGATGCACTCTTATTACAATGGAATTCAAATCTAGAGACAGGTAACTATATATAGTTGTAGATACATTTAGTTGAGAGTATAAATATAAAACTAAATTTAATTCATTGTCATTTTATAAAAAATTTATAATTGATTTCATATCCCCTTAAGCCATTCTCTTAAAACCCCTTAAGCCATCCTTTTGTTTACCATTAATCCATCCTCTTGCATCCCCTTTAAGTCTCTAAATTAATTCCCCTTAATTCATTCTATTAGGACCCCTTAATCCATATCCTCGTATATCTACCCTTAATCCATCCTCTTGCATCCCCTTAAGTCACTCTCTCAACACCCCTTAATTCATCCCCTTATTTACCATTAATCCATCCTCTTGCATCCCCTTAAGTCTCTCTATTAATTCCCCTTAAGCCATTCTATTAGGACCCCTTAATCCATATCCTTGTATATCTACCCTTACTCCATCCTCTTGCATCCCCTTAAGTCACTCTCTCAACACCCCTTAAGCCATCCCCTTATGTACCATTAATACATCCTCTTGCATCCCCTTAAGTCACTCTCTCAACACCCCTTAAGCCATCCCCTTATGTACCATCAATACATCCTCTTGCATCCCCTTAAGTCTCTTTATTAATTCCCCTTAATACATTCTATTAGGGCCCCTTAATCCATATCCTCATATATCTACCCTTAATCCATCCTCTTTAATCCCCTTAAGTCACTCTCTCAACAAATATATATGGGTTTTAAGGGTTTAGGGTTCATCTCCTAGTCTTAAGGTCCTATGGTTTAGGGTTTAGGGTTTGTAGGGTTCATGAGATTCTTAGAATAACTAATCTATATGGGTTAATGGTTTAGGGTAAGTCTCCTAGACTTTAGGTCACATGGTTTAGGGTTTAGGGTTTCTAGGGTTCATGAGATGCTTAGAATAACAAATCTATATGGGTTTTAAGGGTTTAGGGTTCATCTCCTAGTCTTTAGGTCACATGGTTTAGGGTTTAGGGTTTCTAGGGTTCATGAGATGCTTAGAATAACAAATCTATATGGGTTTTGACCATTTAGGGTTCATCTCCTAGTCTTTAGGTCACATGGTTTAGGGTTTAGGGTTTGTAGGGTTCATGAGATGCTTAGAATAACTAATCTATATGGGTTAATGGTTTAGGGTTGATCTCCTAATCTTTAGGTCACATGGTTTAGGGTTTATGGTTTCTAGGATTCATGAGATGCTTAGAATAACAAATCTAAATAGGTTTTAAGGGTTTAGGGTTCATCTCCTAGGATTTAGGTCCTATGGTTTAGGGTTTAGGATTTATAGGGTTCATGAGATGCTTAGAATAAAAAATCTATATGCGTTTTAAGGGTTTAGGGTTCATCTCCTAGTCTTTAGGTCATATGGTTTAAGGTTTAGGGTTCTAGGGTTTCTAGGGTTCATTCTATCAACTCCCCTTAAGTCAAATCATTCTATGACCATTAGGTTTCTAGGGTTCCACCCTCTTACATCCCTTCAATTCATTCTATCAAATCCCCTTAATCCACCTCTTGCATCCCTTGAAGTCATTCTATCAACTCCCCTCAATCCACCCTCTTGAATCCCCTTAAGCCATCCTCTTAAAGGACCCTTAAGTCAAATCCTCTTACATACCCTTAATCCACAATCTTGCATCCCTTAAGTCACTCTCATAATTCCCCTTAATCCATCCTCTTAGGACCCATTAAGCCATATCCTAGGGTTCATGGCATGCATCCCCTTAATCTACCCTCTTACACCCCTTTAAGTCATTCTATCAACTCCCCTTAATCCACCCTCTTGCATCCCTTGAAGTCATTCTATCAACTCCCCTTAATCCACCCTCTTTAATCCCCTTAAGCCATCCTCTTAAAGGACCCTTAAGTCATATCATCTTACATACCCTTAATCCACAATCTTGCATCCCTTCAGTCACTCTCATAATTCCCCTTAAGCCATCCTCTTAGGACCTGTTAAGCCATATACTAGGGTTCATGACATGCATCCCCTTAATCCACCCTATTACATCCCTTTAAGTCATTCTATCAACTCCCCTTAATCCACCCACTTGCTTCCCCTTAAGTCATCCTCTTAACTCCCCTTAAGGCATTCTCTTAGGACCCTCCTTAATCTATATCCTCTTAGTCCCCTTAATCCATCCTATGGCAAACATCATTTGAATTTGTATGGAATTTATAAGATCCAATTTTGTAACTTTTACTATATATTGTTCTTTTCTCGCATGAATTATTTACTTAAATGACTCATAAAAATTATAGTTACTTTACTTACATTAATTATTCTTGCAGGCTCTCATCAAGTCAGTCTACCATGTGATTGTTACTGAAAAAATATTTTATCAAGAGACTATGTAAATATCAATTTTTGGTCTTCACCTAAAAGTTGATAAACTAAATAATTGTATATACATGTGCACATATATGTTTCATCATGTTATATAGTTTTATTAAACATCAATATACATTATATATGTTTGTTGAATGTATGAACTTAAATTAGTTACTTTTTAAATATCGTGTTCCAATTTTATAGATTATACATTTCATGTCTTGTATTTACCACATTTTATATAATTGTTCAATTGTATATATTATACATTTTATACATACAAGGAGATAGATTTTTGTTTATTGATTCAAATATTTGCTAGAATTGGAAAATAGTTAAAATTACCTGCCCTTAATTTATTATGAATATAATCTAAACTATTTAAGGAATGTTTTAATTTGTCACCTAACCATGTGATAAATTATATATATGAAATTTGATTCTAGAGATAAGAATTTATATACTGCATGTATTACTTGAAAATTAGATAAAATATTTATACATACATGAGTGCATATAATCATCAAAATGAACATAACACAATCATAATTGATTTCATATATAATCATCACATTAAAGTCAACTGATATATATAAACACAAATATGATAATATTAATCGATATAATGTATGTGAAATGGTCTATGAAATAACATGTTCAAAATGTATATGTCAAGTCCAACACATATATTTAAATAAAACTAGAGATTTATAGTCCATTTAAAATTTAAAACCATCTAACTATCAGGTCAATCAGTCAAATCAAGTCTCCTCTTTGTTCTATGTCTATTAGACGTACGGTTTGCATCATGCTATAAAAGAGTACAAGAAACTTGAAATTAGATTTGCAATTATTTTGAAATTTTAATATAATTAAACATATTTAAACTTGAAAATATAAACTTTTACATAAAAATATATATTTAATTAAATATCTAGTAAAATACAATAAAAATGATTTTTAGTATGCATAAATTACCATATGATCATGTGAATCTACTGGCACATTTTGTTTGAAATGGGTAGCATAACTGTCACTTGAGAAGATCCAAATGCCTAATCTACTATATCCTACATATTCATATAAAGCAAACAATATGTTAAAACCTCGAATATATATATTTAAAAGATCCGTAATAATTGTTTAGGAGATTTAGTAAGTTTACAACCTCGAATGATATGACCTCATGATCACGCACCTGAGATTGCCCATGCATAAATGTTGACGATGTCTCGGGTGCACCTGCGATGGGTATCTCATGAAATCCATGCATATAGATGTACAACAATTTGTATAGATCATTCACGCATGTGTATGTAAATGAAAAAAAAAAATAGATCTATGATGTGTATTTAATTCAAACTTAACAAACTTTTGAAAGCACACACCTGAGTTGATGATGGCTTAGGAGAGCTCACCACAACTTGTGGTTGGTCAGTATTAGGTATCGTATAACCTCCCTGCACCTAGATATAATATAACAATTCACAAATGTGTACACATTCAAAATAAATTAGATATATCCACACAAACTATTTAATATGTATTGGTTCAAGTACTTGACCAAAAGGTGAGCCTAGATCTACAGCACTCGACATATAGACACGATCATTTTGAGTTTCAGGCATCGTGTGATCATGCATCTACATCGAATAATTATTGAATTAATATATTTTATTATATATATAGTTTGATGTTATTATTTTCATGAATTTTGCACATTTCAAAAAAAAAAGAATTAAGTTCAAAAGATGAACATACTTGTGTAGGATGATGCTCAGAATATAGTAAATCCATATATGACTCTATCCCAAATACGTGTGGGTCACCTGAAGTGGATGCCTAAGTATTCATATTGCCTAAGCCTCCATGCTCTCTATTGACCACTTCAGCTAATGCGTGTGTAGTTTGATGAGTGAGATGTCCTGAAAGCGAACTCAATGCTCCTAATGTCGACAACATGGTATGATGTTGAAATGCAGCAGGAACACCAAGAGAAGGAGGAACAATAGGATAAATCATAGCACGTTGTTGAGGATCAACATGTGCTCCTAATCTATGTTGGAGCATGCCACGCCCAACTCCCTGACATGACCTCATATCAAAATAGTTGGGTTTTAAACCCAACTCAAACTCAACACATAACTTTCTCAAAAAGTATAGGGGCACCTCAGAATTGTCATGTGGTGGACTATCAAACACCATCCACCATCTATCCCAAAAATGTGCAGCTATTTAGGGGTGCCTACACCATAAAATTGAAATTCATTTTTTGGTGGGTGGAATTGGTTGGTTTATTTGGGGTTTAAAAAAATATTGGCACGTGGCTTGTTTGAATATTTCAAGGTGCTTAATTTCTTTATAAGACAATCCATTTGCATAGAATTGTCTCCTCTCTTCTCTCCATTGATGGAACCTATCTAGGTCCACATCAATAGATCGAACAGAATCGACAATAGTTTGCATCGTAGATGCAAAGCATGTGAGATGGGGGGGGTATTCTAGGCTCATTTTTTATTATATCTATATTTCCCTTAATCGCAATAAGATTTTCCCTAATGCTCTCTCTCAACTGATCCTGATCTACTACGAGGGGTGGGGGGTTAGGAGGTGGAGAGTTTGGAGGTGTGGGGTTTTGTTGTGGTTGTGGGTTTGGATCTATGAGATCTATAGGAATTTGTGGTTCAGGCATAAAATACTCTATGTTAAATTTGGGATCCATGTGAATGTAACCAAATGGCAAATACATGTTAAACAATTAAAAAATATATATCAACAAACTAATTAAATAATGCACACAATTTGAAATTTATTTAAAAATCACATTGAACGTGCACAAATTTAAAATACATTTCATTTGAAGACCATTTGATTTATAACATTAAAAAATACATAACATTAAAAATCCATAGCATGTACACGTTAAATTGAATCCATAAACTTATTTTTATCTAGATATCACTTGATAATTAAACAATAGCTAAATTTGATGATATGCATTAATTGATTTATTTAAAATAAATAAAACCACATGGATTAAGGTAAAGACTTAAGATTTATTTAAATAAATCACCATAAACATTTAAACTAGGAGTTGGATAAAATGTATCAAGAATTGAGAGCTCACAAAAGGCTACAATATCAACAATGAGGCTTCTTTGAATCATTATTGGAAAAATTAAATAAGAAGATTAGAAATAGAGACTGTGAACATGAGGTGAGGAAAATTTTAATTTCTATAGGTAAAGGACTAAAGAATGAAAAATAAGACACATGTAGATATATAACTTTGATTTCTCAAATTGGGTGTTAATAGGAAGTTAGGGGTTGTTTAGAGAGTCTTCTATTACATATATAAAGGTGGAAAAAGAGAACCTAAAAGGTCCCCAAGATAATTTAGGTTATGAACAACTCAAGAATGAGTGTCAAAATGGGTAAATGATGAAAACCATGTAGTTTAATTCAAGTAAAAATTATACTAGATTCTATTTGTATTAAAGGATTATTGTTAGATAAGGGTGCTCAATGGAGCTCATATATATCAAGCCTATCATTAATTAACAAATTCATCAATAAGTAATTTATTCTTCTAAGTTTTTATGGGTCTCTAGAGCTTTATCTTTTGGGGTGAGGGGACGTTTACTCATAGGTGTGGTTATTTCCCAAAAAGAGTATATCTATAGAGCTAAGGTATATCGATTGTGAATTTAAATGTGTATTTATCAAGTATGACATAGAATTTAATTAAATCCAAAGACATAAATTGATTTATCTAAATTTTCAAATTTCATGATAAGAGACACAAGTTCTCTATAGTGGGACAAAGTAGTTAAGAATAAATTATAAGTTTAACACTAACATTAATTTATAATCTCATTCATTGTTTTCAAAGCATACTATTTAGATAAGAATAAAAAATTAATAGAAGACATTCAAAGGGATACATAGATATATGCTAATTCAGTAATTGCAATACATACAAAATAAACAAATATGAGCTTGAGCTCTATTGACATATTGAAAATGGCTTCTTTAAGTACACAAATATTTCACTAAATTTAAATTTAGTTGTACAATGAAATCATATTTATACATGTGAATTGGCACGTGCATAATTTATTATGAAAAAATGGAACAAATTAGATCTTTACTATAAATTATTTAGAGATTTGATGACATGAAAACATATCTATGTCAAATAAAAAATGTAAGAAACCTCAAAGGAGGGATACTTCTAAAATAATGTGAAGTGAAAGTTAAGAACCAATGACAAGGAGGACGCAAAATAAAGCAAGAAAGGAGGACAATTTCCAAACTGAAATTATTCAATTTGAGCAAGAGCAACATGATCATTCCTAATGAGATTGAAACTTGTAACCATACTAAAAAATGAGAATGTTTAAACTATATAGTTGAGTATGTAAATGGTGTTTAATGTATCTAGTTTACATTTAGGGTTTAGGTTGAGTATGGAATGTTTTAGAATTTATAATAGTATTTTATTATATATTAGAATTTTTTAAATATTTTTGTAATTAATATCTCCAAAAACCTTCAGTCCATGAGATCGAATATAACATATAATTTAGTTTAAAAAATATACATAAACCCAACTTGATTTTATAAATAGTACTATTTCTAATTGCAACCCTTGAATTCTAACTCTAAACCTTACCCTAACACTCACACTAATTCTTACTTGAACCATGGACCCTAATTATAACTTGAACCCTAATTGTAATTAAATTCTATCATAACCTCAGTTGAACCCTAACCCTAACCGCATATAAACCTTAATCATAGCCCTAATTAAATATTGATTGAATGTTAACTCTCACCAAAATTACAACCATAACCCTAATCCTAATTTAATTTTAACCTCAACCCTAACCCTACACCAATAGAACCCTAATTCTAACTCCAACCCTAACCTTGATCTTAACTTTTAATTCATAATCGTAATCCTAACCCTAACCCTAATAAAAATATAACCCTAACTCTAAACATAGTTGAATACAAACCCTAACCTCAACCCTTACCCGAATATTTATCTTAGAACCCTAACCATAATGAATTTTAACCCTAATTGAACTCCAACTTTAATTCAACCCTAACCCTAATTGAATTCTAATATTAAACTTAAACCTAATCGTAACCCTAATTGTAATTGAACTCTAACTATATATTAAAGCTTAACCCAAACCTTTTTTGTACCCTAGCTTTAACCTAATTTTAACCTACAAATAGGGTTTTAGTTTACGTTTTAGAGTTTAGGTCCAAAGATTAACCTGGGTAAATTAGTTTTTAAGGACCTATGTTTTTTAGAGCCTAGGTTTTAGGGTTTTGAAATTTCTAAATTAAATGTGTCGAATTTAGGTTTATTTTTTATGGTTTTCAAAGTAGAATTTAACGTTGTTTATTTCGTTGATGTTTTCGGTTAATTAAATGCAATTTAAAAACTATAAAATATTAAACTAAAACAAACTAAACAAACAAAAACTAAATAACAATTATAAAACAAAAATACAAGATATAAAGCAAAAAAATGGCAGAATTCAACCAACCTGGAGGTCGCTGAGGTCGGTTGCATCGATGGGAGGAGGTGGTAGTGAAAATTTTCTTGAATCTAGCCCTTTGAAATGTGTACACGATCTTCTTCTCCTTCTAGCATGGCTAAAACTGACTGAAAATGATATCACAGTCACTTATTTTAAAAAAAAAAATAGCTTTAAGAAACGTGTACGCATTTCAAAAAGCGTATGCATTTAATAACGTGTATGTGTTTCATAACGCATACGTGTTTTAGGTTCACGTACCCAAATCATAATGCATACACGTTTTGAATTTAGGCTCGGGTACCCAATCCATAACGCGTACGTGTTTCGTGTGAGATTTTTTTTTTGGCCAAAACTTCCCCTCTTCGTGGACCCAACTTCTTGCACTTACCCCCTAAATTTTCTACATAAGGGCCCCTAGGGTGCCTATTTCTAGAGAGCTAAAACTTCAATCTTCTTCCACAATCCTCAAGTCCCCAATCTAAGGCTTCTTCCTTTCAAATCTCATTGTCAGATCTTCGTTGGTTGTTGAGATAATTGAGTTTTTGTATCTTGTCAAGGTGTAGATTTTGAATGGAACAATGATCACTTGGTCTCTAATCTTCTTCAAATCTATATATCTTGCACATTCAAAGAGAGAGGAAGGGTTTTTCCATATATGGTCTTGCCTTGGTCAAACCCCATATTGGTGTTTCCACCTCCATAATGGAAAAGTGCATGAAAGAGATCTTATCCTTTTGAGGGATAGAGGCTAAATGATAAATGAATGATGAATCAACAGTTAGATGCAACTCACCACTCAGATCTAATCTCCTTCAAGGAATAAAGTCATGCACATCTCCTCAAGGCTTGATTGCAACTTAGATTTTCTTACACCCCGAGTGTTATTAACTATTTAGTATTACCTAGTTTGGTAAATTGCTTAATAAATGTGAATGTGTTTTATTTATGAATTTTGATGGAAATATGATGAATGAATGTTCAATTCAAATTAAATGCTTTATGATTCAATATATAAAATATATATTATGCATATGACATGTATATGATGTATATGAATGCATTGATTTGGATAACTACTTTTATGGTGAACTAAGTTGAATGCGGGGACAAGTTCAAGCCTCCAAAAGGGAGGCGGGTATCACCTAGGAGAAGAACTTGGTCTGGTAACCTTTAATTCAATCTTATTGATCATTCACACACTCACTACCTAGTTGTTCTTAGTTAAGTCAAGTCAGTTTGGGTAATACCATGGGTGATCCCACAATACTGGTTTACAATTTTTGGCCAAACTGGACAATGAACTTATTTTTTCTAACTAAATCTTCACTTTCGAGCACCTATAGTGGCTAAACCGTAAGGAATTTCAAGATGATGCAAACTAGTGATTTGTTCAACATTTTGTCTGTAGATTCTAAATATATTTTTTTCAAAAAATTTGGAATCATATTGCACTTCTTTTTTTAAGGAGTGATGCTCACTGTATACAACATAATTTTTTTTCCATGATGGATAAAATCCTAAAAAAAAATTGAATTTAGATTTGTAATTATGATATCTAGTGCTTTCATTTGGTTTCATAGTGTTTTATTGAATATTTTTTCCTTAATCAAGTTTCAAAGTCAAACCAATTACAATTCAGACATAGGCGGACCGTATACAACATAAAAAAATTTGTATGTATCGAATTTATTTATTTTTGTTGGATCAAGGACTTCAATATCTAGTGCACTGATATTTTTTCAAAAAAAAAATTGATAATCTTCTTTTTTTCCACATGTGTAGAACAAAGAGCTTGATTTTCGATGAAAAACTTGTCTTTAATCAAACTAAACAAACAAATACATAATAAAACCAAAACATATTAAAATTATATTTTTTGGATAGCTCATTCCAAGGACTACCATCATCCAATTGGGTTTATGAAGTCTCCTCCATTTTCATCCTCAACTCGAGCTTTGAAGGGAAAAATTTTGGAGATTTTTGGTGCTAGACGGGAAGAAAGGGGGAAAAGGGAGCTTCTAGGGAACCAAGGTTCACTAGAACCAAGGGGTTTGCTCGAACCCCCTAGTTCTAGTGAACCCCCAATTAATGCAATTAAAAAATAAACCCATTAAAGGGTCTATCGAACCCCCTAAAGTGTATTCCATCCGAAAATGCATTTTTCCTTCCGCGCTGGAATTGTAAACCACTTTTGTGGGTTTACCCATATATATAAATGAAAGTTGATGGAGATAATCTCCAAGTGCATAACATAATTTTATTCTTAAGTGAAGTAGTGTAGTGAATAAAGCACATATCTCACATAATGTGCAGCCTTTAGTAGAATGTAAACCAGCGCATAAAGAACTTTAAGACCAAGTCAAACCAATGAATAAAGCACATAGGAGTTTATTATTGTTGTTTAAACGTTTGAGAAGGAATTTAATTATGTTTTAAAAGCATTTTGAATATGTCAAACCATGCTATAATTATGGGCACCAACATATGAATGTGGTGCCATATTGCAAGTGTTTGGAATGAATAAGAGTTCTTCAAAATATACATAAGCCTACAAATAACATTTAAACTTAGTCAAGAGAAAACTTGGCAGTATCATGTGAAGGAATTCGAATTAGGAAACTTTTTTTGAGCTTGTTGTCCCTTTTATCAAGTCGACTCAGCCATTTGAATTGTGAGAATTGTGATGTGTTGCAAACCTATGAGTTAGCTTGGTGAGTCGTTGCATGAGGTTAGAAAGGTGGCAGAAATATTAACTTGTGGGTAAAAGCACAAAGTTGTGTCACACTTTCAGCCAACTTATCAGCAAAAATTAATTTAAATATTTCTAACTAAAATCAATTTTGGTCAAACATATGATCTGATTCATTATAGCTAAGTTAGATACTTCTACATCTTTCTCAACTAAAATTGTTGGCTAAAAATATATGGAGCACCACTTTGAGTCCAATTTACCAAAAAAATAAAATTATTTGAAAAACTTGAAGTTTCAGTAACTCCTACTAATGTAAATAAAATTTTTTTTTTAAATATAAAAAATACTATTTTGTAGATCCATAAGTGTAGTTTTCAAAAATATATTTATTTTAATAGTTTAATTATTATTTATATTCTATTTTATTTTATTATTAAAAGTAGGTTATCAGCACAAAATATTAGGTTGATTACCATGCCAAGGAAAAATACTACAACTTATTAAAAAAAATTTAAAAAATATGATGCACTAGATAAAAGAATCTATTTCAAGACATGGTATAATTTTTTTTAGTTTAGATAAATATTTAATATGAAAGTTGGCATCTAATGGAAACAACTATTTTTTGATTCATGCACATTTTAATATTTATTTAAAAATATATATTTATCAAAATTGGAAAAAAATATATCCATGCACTAAAGTTTCAAGTTATAAATACACACAAAAATTTTGAAAGAAAAAAAAAAAAATTTACTATAAAAAGTTTGATGTCTCATGCAACTTCATTTTATCAGCAACTAAACTATAGTGGCTACCTACACTACTTTGGCCAAAGACTCGAAGTTACTGGGTGATGAGTCTTTGGCAAAAGTAATGTAGGTAGCCACCATCTATACTATCAGTTCATTGTGTGATCCAATTTACATTCTAGGCTGAGGTAATAATATATGAGGTAGTAGACATTATGGTAGCTCTAGATATGTAGGACACGTCGCTATGCTTAGAAAAGCCTATTTGAAGGATGATGTTACCAAACCAATCTCTTTTTCGAAGGGAAGGCCATCTTACCAAGTTTGGTAGATGTGTGGAGGACCATAATAAGTCCATGGTTGGTAGAAAAGTGCTTGAGTGATGCTTCTCCTCATGCATTTGGCAACCAAGATTTGGTAGGACATTCTAGACCATTTGTATTTCTAGTTCTTGTAAAGCTTGTTGAAGCAACGTATGTAATCATGTGTCCATCTATATGGAAATTGTAATGTGAAACATTATCTTGAATATATTTATGTAAAGTTAAATCATACTTATATTATTGGAATGATTCTTCGATTATACACTAGAAAATTTTGGATAAAGTTATATTTCAAATGATGCATTTATTATTGAATACAAAAGAAAAAAATTATCACTTTTACATTAGATACATAGAAAAATTACAGGTGGATAAAAATTAGTAGATTTACTAGGTAGAACAATACACATGTTACAAATTTACATTCTTTGAAGACCTACAAATGTTAGTCCTCACAAACCAAATGTATGCATAAACATGAACAAACTCACATAAAACTTGGCATGATGCTTTGACAATGAAATGTTGTAATATCTCTACTCTTGAGCACTCTTGACTTGATAATAATTGCTTAATGTAATATAAGAGGGATTTTTTACACACGGGTCCCTTTGTTCTCAAGAGATCACCAAGGAATGAACTTCCCTTATACACCTCAACTTGAATGAATCGATGAAACTGTGAAGGAAAGCGGGAAAATAATCTCAAACTTTGAGAGAGCCAAACTTCAAGATTTCCACCTATGGCTGAGGAGCTCTCGGCCAAAAGACTTCAATGTAGTTTTGGGACGCCAGTGCGGTACACTGGCATCCTAAGCTACGAAGAACTCAGGAGCTCAAGCGGGTGAAGTTGAATCTCACTTCTAGACTCGGGTCAAAAGCGTGGGAGACCAAATAATCGACAGAAAACTAGAAACTAAAGGAAAACATAAAAGAACCCAAAAACCAAATTACCTTTGTGTGTCTAAGTCTTTATTCCAAGCTTCACTTTGTTACTTGCACACAAAAGATCAAAGGGAAAAAGGTTGGGGTTGTATAGGGGTCTGCCTCAGTCAGACCCTTGTTTTGGTGTTCCCACCTCTATGGACAACCAAGTTTGGAAAAGAGTGTAAAGGAAGTAAACAAAGTGCATGGTGAAAGCAAAACCTACTTCGAAGTAGAGCCCGCACCACAAAGTAGTAAATGAGCTAGTAAGAAAGAGTGATAGGGAGAGAGAGCATTACCCAGGGGTCGGGACCCTCTTCTAGAGCACATAGGTGCACTGCTATGTGCTTGCTTCGGATCTGGTAGCTGCTTGAGAGTGTGTAGCTGTTGGAGGGACCTCGATCCGACATGGCTTCACTTGTAAAAGTGTTGGTATTCAAAGATAGAGCTTACCCAAGACTACAGAAGTAGTGACAATGCTTCAATTGATGATATTCCAACCCCAAAATGAGAGCCAAAAGGGGTTTTCCATGCATGCAAGGGCGGCACAGAGTCGTTACACTCGAGACCTAACTGCCAGAACATGTGTCACAAGGGTCAATTTTCTAGATTCGTTGTTTCAAACTTGAAAAACCGCCAGGACGCTAGCGCGTCGCACGGGCGTCCGTGCGCCACGTAGGCGTCCAGAGCCTAGATTCTCGAGAAACACCTTGTCGGGCTTTTGTCATCTCGTCATGTGTCCACATGGATTTATAATTTCTAACTCATGGGATTTTTCCATTAATGTTTCTAAGGTGTCATAAATGCTAGGAAAGATGCGAAAATGTGGAATTTCCCCTAGGTGCAATTTTGTGACATTACATTTTGCCCCCACTTTAGTGGGCTTGATTTTGGAAAAAATCAACCTCACTAAAGTAGAGAAGAAAAAGTTCACCCGAATTTTGGATTTTACAAAAATGTGTGCCAGAAAGGGAGACCGCAAAGGTCATCGAGGTCGAGCTAACCAGTACCAAGGATGCCCCCAGCTTTCAAGTTCAGCAAACAGTAACACAAAAATGGTGAAAAATCGTTCAAAACTGTATCCTACAAAACTAAAATTTTGAGTCAGTTTTGAAAAATCGGAAGAAACTACCACGAAGAGAAGAATGATCAAGAAAAATTCCTTGATTCAAAGTAAAAATATGATAAAGAGGTGACTATATTCCCCCTCCTGAATTTTCCCCCAACATGGTGGGGTAAAGTTAGGAGAAACTAGGGAGCCACGAACTCTAGGAAAAATGGGCCCCAGGGGGCCTATATATACCTAGGTGGGCCCTTAGAAGGGTCATTTTCACTATTTATTGCGAGCAAATTGTTGAATTTTTTGAGAGAAAAGTCAGCAAAATGTTGAGCAAGAGAGCGTAAGAGGCACCGAGGCTAGATCAGCTACACTAGGACATCACTGAGGGTCACGACGTGGACCAAGTAGGCCTCTAAGCCTCAATTTTAGTGCATTTGAGTTAATTTTGTGCAGTTTTCCACTCGTCGAGGTGCATAGGCGTCCTAAATCCATGCTCGCATACTTGATGCACATTGTCATCTATGACACGCGTTGGGGTCCTGGATCCGCGTTGGCGTCCTCTGGGCAATCATGGCAGTCTAAAATGCGTACGTGGCATGTAGACGTTTGCATGACGCACATATGTCCCTTTTACATTTTTTCTTTCTCTATGATATTTTTGACTTAGAACTTTTTTTACTCTTTGTAGGAGTACCCAGTGATCTGAGAGCATCTTGAAGGGTGAGCATTCTAACTCATCCACGAGCAGAGGGATCGCCTTTCTCAACACGAGATCACACACCTGGAGCGGATCAATCTCTGGCGTGTATTCACTATGTCAGAGATATGATACCACGAGAGGATGCTCATCACTCTAATGGAGCAGTGGGACACCACCACATCATCTTTCCAGCTGCCATGTGGAGAGATGACTATCACTCTTGAGGACATCTATCAAATCCTCGGGTTGCCCATCCATGGATGACGGGTGGCCCTAGATGACACTTGATCGGTGTGGGAGCGTAGTGAGGGTGTCCTCTACTGTACAAGGAGGACAGATGGCAGTGATGGCACTGGTCACATCTACACTCACTGGTATGACCAGGCAAGAACCACAACGTCATTGCTACATCAGGTGATGGTTGCCATAGCCACCTTTTGCATCACCATAGACGGGCAAGGCTTGCACCTTCACGGGGGCCTCGTCCCTATTATCAAGGATATGGTAGAGCATCAGACTAGTTTTTCTTGGGGGTGTAGCATGTTGGCACACCTGTATCAGGAGCTCGGGGGTACATGCACTATGAGTACCACAGTCTCACAGCGTGCACACTTTTGTAGGTGTGAGCTTTCACCCATATCATTTGCACCCGGCCAGTCGGTTTTCCCCAGCGACGGCCATATTAGATCCCAATGGCCTACTGGTACAATATGATAGGTTAGTGGCATTTTGGGGATTTGCAGTCTTGGAGGCTACAGACTGACATTGTTGTTGCAGGAGAGGTTCACTGGAGACCCTACCGATATTTCAAAGGGGTCAACAATAGCAGGTTTCTGAGGAACCTCTAGCGGGACCATTTTTTGGTTGGTCGCCATGATTTTGTTATTATTCCTTATTACTAGAGTCAGTTCATGCAGCAGCATGGTCGTATTCAGACTATACCGCCCGACGTGCCTACATACACCAAGGCACATTGTAGTGCGTTGAGGGTGGGTGATCACCCTCGCCCTTCCATCATAGACATCATCCCCTCAGACAATGATGAGCCTGACCATGATCTATCGGCCATGGCGGTGGTAGATAATGTCGAGGTAGCGATGGATTTCATGCAATGGTGGGAGAGGCATCGTCCTACTCCAATTTTCGGTGAGGGTGCTCTGAGAGGGGACCCTAGCCCACAAGAGGACGTGCCCCACTAGCCCTCATAGGACAGGAGGAGAGGTTGCCAGCAATGCGACATGGAGGAGGAGTCAGCATAGGAGGAGGAGGTGGTGCCTGCGAGGCCGAGGTGGCAGAGGAGATTAGATCCCCTCACAGCTACTCCCATTTCATCAACACCACCAGTCTCCACTATCCCAACAGTAGTAGCACTAGCGTCACCAGGGTCGGTCATCGATAAGGGCGGTGCAGGCCCTAGCATCGACCCACAACCTAATCCCACATGGAAACCAGGGGATCCAAGTATACATAGTACATTACTGCCATGTTCATGCTTTTTATCTTTCTATTTATTATTATTTATATATGCCATGTGATACTGATTCGTGTTTCTCTCTCTGTAATTGCAGAGGATGCACAGGGATGGATTGGGCTCATAGCTCAGTGTATTTCAGAGGTGGCCCCTACCATTTTGATCCAATGGACAGTTCTTGAGGCCTACCAGCTGGTTTCAGTAGGGAGGCATGCCCCCACTTTTGAGTCGGTATCACGTCTGAGGACTGCTTACGAGGAGCGAGGTGCGGAGGTTGTATAACTAACCATAGAGCTGACGGCCATGTGGGTATAGCGAGATCAGTTGTCGAGGGAGTTGTGGATGGTGCTCACCAAGCGAGATATAGTAGTGATGAGGGTCAATTCCACCGAGGTGGCACACAACGCCCTTCAGAGCTGCATTGATGAGCTCGATGTGCAACCAATAGTTGTGATCCCTGCAGATGTCTAGTAGCTACAAGAAGAGTTGATCCCGGCGAAGATGGATATTTATTTGCTATAGGGGGAGCTGAGAGAGATGCAGACAGGCTTATTTGCATCACGCTCACACCAATCCCATTCATAGACCACCTTGCATCCTCCTCCCAGAGCACCAGAGCAGCCACCAGAGCCAAAGGGCTCAAGGAGCCATGCACCACAGGGATAGGAGTCCCTCTTTTTTATATCATTTTTGTGTACGGATATAGATACACATATATATTTGTAGATCTTTTGTATAGACACATATTCAGCAGCCACTCATTTTTTATAGTAGTGGCTTGATACATGTACATGACATTTGATTCATACATTGGACATATATATATATATATATATATATATATCGGTTTTAGTATCATGGCTTTGTTTATGTACACGTTTTCCATTTTCAAGTATGCTCATGCTATGGATGTCATTTGCTTATATGGATGTATATGTTTACATTAGATGTTAATCATGATTTAATTAAACATGTTTGGGTACATGTTAAAAAAATACCATGATAATCTAATTACTTTAAAAGATGTAACGTGATGTATGGATACATAGCATAGTCAGACACATATATGTATGTTTCATTACACACACACACACATGGTCACGTCACAAAAAAATTCATGATGTGAAAATGAGCAAATGTCAATATATGCAGTATTACTACCTTTTAGGGAGAACACCACACATGTGACACATTAGGACACTACACATAGTATCAATGAAGATGCATCGCATTAACAGGCTCTTTTAAAGGTGTTCCATCCATAGATGATAATCCATAGGCACCCAAACCATACACAGAAATCACGGCGTAAGAACCTAACTAGTTAGGACTAAACTTTCCTTTCTGATCAGGTGGCACATTTACATTTCACTAATTTTCATATAGAATCAAGCCTCATAGCTTAAAGGTCCCAGGAATCACACCTTGATTATACTGTATTGATAACAACCATTGATAAGATTTAAGATGATCGAGGGCCTGTAAATGGTGCTCATCGAGCATCTCTAGCTAATGCAAGCAGTTAGTTCAATAAGTTTCACCATCAATTAACCCTCTAAGGGAAACTCGCAAAGACGGAATTTCCAACTCTAAATGAATGATAGCTTCGACGCCATAAACGAGGTTATAAATCATTCTTCCCATTTCCATACGAAAACTCATGCGATAAGCCCACAAAGCATATGTTAATTGAATATGTCAATCCTTACTGTGTTTGTTAACTTTTTTTTGAAGAATGAGTTCAAGCGTTTTATTAGAAGCTTATGCTTGGCAATTGGATTGTGGATAATATGGTGTAGAAAACCTGTCTTGAATATGAAATTTCTCCAAGAACTGCTTTACTTCCTTGTTTCTAAATGGTGTACCATTATCAGATTCAAGCATAGCAGGTAGCCCAAAATGAGAAATGATATTGTTCAAGAGGAAGCTATAGATAGTTTCAACATTCATAGATTGGAGTGGAATAGCTTTGACCCATTTTGTGAAATAATCCGTAGTGGTAATGATAAAGGTATGTCCCTTGGAAAGAGGTGATATCTTTCCGATAATATCCAACCCCCATTTTACAAACGGCCAAGGAGATGTTTGATTCTACAACTACTGACCAGGAGCATGGATAAGGCGGCTATGTTGTTGACATTGAAGGCACTTCTTGACAAAACCAAAGGAATCTTGTTCCATTGTTTGCCAATAGTATCTCATGTGTAACAATTTTCTCATAAGGGATTTACCACCAAAATTTCCACCTCCAGAGCCTAATTAGGCTTCTTTAAGGGCAAGGGGTATTTCTGCTTTAGTGAGGCACCTTAGCAACAAGTTGTTATAAGCTTTTCGATAGTGAATGTCAAATAAGATGGCATAACATGCTGAAAGCTTTCGTATACGATTGCGATCATTTTTTTTCGCATCACCAAGAAATCTTCTTGTCTTTAAATAATTGTAGTTACTAGAGAACCACTCTCTTGAGTCTGTGTGAAAACAAGCCAGAGACTCGAGCTCAGGTTGGTCAAAAACCACCAGGGTTCGCAAGACCTTAACCACAAAGTGATATTCTTTTGTATCCTCTTCTAAAGGTACCAAGGAAGCAACACTTGCCATGGCATCTGCATGTCTATTTTCTCTCCTAGGAACACTATTTATTGTGAAAGAGGAAAACTAATTAAGCAAGGACAAAGTGAGGTCTCGGTACTGGGACAATCTACTTTGTTTAGCTTGATAAGTTTCTGTGATCTGGTTCACAATAAGTTCAGAGTCACCCAGTATATGAAGATGTTTAATCTTTAATGCAATCGTGGCACGTAAGCCAGCAATAAGATCTTCGTACTTGAAGATATTATTAGTACAAGAAAAATATAATCGGAAGGATAGGGGGACCGGTTTTCCTTCGGGGGATATCAGGACCACTCCCGTTCGAAAACCAGTCTGACACCTCAATCCATCAAAGTACATCTTCCATTTGAGATCATAATTAATCATGAAAATATTCTCGTTAGGGAACAAATCCGACCCAGGGAAGGAGCAATATGAGGGAGCATCTGCTAAATGATTGGCAACCACTTGTCCCTTTATTGATTTTTGAGTGACAAATTTTATATCGAACTCAGAAAGCAACATAACCCACTTTTCTAATCTTCTCGCAAGGTCAGCGCTAGAGAACAAATGTCTCAAAAGATTTGTTTTCACTATGACATGAGTTTCAGCATGGAGGAGGTAGTGCCTCAACTTCTGTGTAGCGAGTACAAGAGTGAGGTATTGCTTCTCCATGGATGAATAATGGGTTTCATAATCAACAAGGATGTGGCTAATGTAGTAGACCGCTCTCTCTCTTCCTGTATCATCATACTAAGCTAGCAGAGCTTCCAAAGTGTATGATGATGTAGCAAGGTAAAGCAGGAAAGGTCTATCTTGCATAGCCGACATCAATACAAGAGGATTGGTCAAATAAGCTTTGATGGATTCAAAGGCTTTCTAACACTCTTCATCCCATACGAAGCGAACATCCTTTTTCAATAAGTGAGTGAAAGGGAGGGTACGATCAGCCAACTGAGATATGAATCTATGAATCACTTGGATCTTCCCCTGTAAACTTCGCAATTCTATGAATCGCTTGGATAAGAGACTATAAGCCCAAGAAGCTTGCCAGCGTCTATTTTGAAGACACACTTATGGGGATTGAGTCTCATCTTGTAAAGTCAAAGTCTTTCAAAGATAAGACGAAGGTTCTTCACATGATATTGATGATTTACAGACTTTTCCAAGATGTCATCAATGTAATTTTCTAATATTTTAGGAATGAAATCATGGAATATCAGGGTCATTGCTTGTTCGTAATTTGCTCCTACATTCTTTAAACCAAAGGGCATGAACACATAGTAGAAGGTACCCCAAGGGGTAGTGAAGGATATCTTGTACTGATCGTCTGGGTTAATACGGATCTGATTATAACCCGAGAAGCCATCCATAAAAGATAACAACACATGGCATTTAGTCGATTCCACAATCATATCTATATTAAGAAACAGAAAATCATTCTTAAGAGAATCATTATTAAGATCTCAAAAGTCAATACATATACGAATACATTCATCAGGTTTGCTAACAATGACTATATTCAAAATCCAAGGAGAATAATCAATAGGACGGATAAAGCCTATTTTCAACAACTTCTCTATCTCAGTATTGACCATTAAAGCTACCCTAGGATTGATCTTTCAAATCTTCTACTTAACAGGCTTGGCATCAGGACATAGAACAATATTATCAACCACTATTGATTCATCATTACTGGGAATATCCTCATATGTCCAAGCAAAGATATCAGTTTGAGTACGCAAGAGAGTGGAGTGTTCATCTACTTCTTTGGAAGAGAGACACCTCCCAATCTTGATTACCTTTTCTGAAGATTTAGGATCCATGAGGACTTCAACAGTATCTCCTTTAAGGAGAGGGTTGCGGTCCTCGGGATGAGATATTGAAACATCATCGCTAACGTTAGATAGTGGGTCTTCCTCATCAATGCTCAAAATGAATTCTCCAAAGTATACTTGCTTATGTAAGAAATACGAGAATCATTTCTTATGATGATAAGAAGGCAACGGAGAATAAGCACCTACAAATTCCCCTAACGCTTCATCCAAAGAGAAGACATCCACAGGAACCTTCTTGGCTTGTCACCTTTCTTCTATCAACTCCGAATGGACCAAACTTAATGGTTCAGCTGAAATCATATTAACACTCCACCAAGGTTTTTGTCTAGACTGTTCAACAAAGCTTCCCAAACCCAGATAGCATTGTCATTGCTTAAACTGGATAGGGACTTGTATCCCTTTCTCGATACGTCCTAGGCCTTTTTTCCCATAGTCATATTGAGAAGTGAGTTCATAACCAAATCCATAATGAGTTTGTAGAACTTCAGGAGGGGGTGGCTCCACATAGAGTGTCTCATTCCACCAATGGACATCAAAAGTATCTACGAGAGTGGTCCCACTTCCCTTACTCAGTTTGCAAACATTAACCTCCTTTACAAGAGGGGGTCACTCTCTAGGGGAGGAGTGGTCTCCTAGATAGGATCACACTTCTCTTCCTCAATGGGAGTGTCACCCACCCTCATGTTAGCAGAGCTTGGAAATTCTATACCAAAGGGGTCCAACTTATACTCTGCTATGAAGAACTCAGAGAAGTTCAAGGAACCCCAATCATCACCTAAGAGAGCATTCGATTGAGGAGATGAAGGAGAAAATGGGGGAGACTTGGGATCTTCTGCTTTAGGCGGCTCATCTTGGTCGATACTCGCTCGGGGAACAACTTCCACAGAGGGTATCGATGAAGAAAATGCCATAGCATCAGCAGTTAAGGAGGGAATACAATTCTTGAGAGTGGATGCTGCCGAATTACAACCAGCAATGGCCAGCAAACAAATTTGCACAGCCTCTGGATTTGCTTTAACCGTAACCACCTCATTGTTAGCAACAAACTTTAATGAACAATGTAAGGTAGAAGTTATTGCGCCCATAGTGTGAATACAAGGTCTCCCTAAGAGAAGATTGTATGATAATGGGCCAAGCATCACATAGACCAACGTAGGCAAGGTAATAGGGCCCAGCTACAGAGGTAGTATTATCATACCCAGAGCTTGGTGGCCAGCATTATCAAACCCACGAATATACAAGGAAGAGGTTGCTAAAGAAAATGAATCAACTTTGATTTTAGGCAATAGGTCTATACCGCAAACATTGAGAGTTGAACCAGTGTCAATGAGGGTACACCTAATACCAATGTTGTTAATGTTAACTATAATCATCAAGGGTTCCGCTTGTTTCTACACATACGGAGGTGAGATTTCTTGCGGATAATATTCGGCGAATGCGCTCGAATATGTGCCATCAAAATTTATAGGCCTAGTTGAGGCATGCAAGAGAATCTTTTGTAAAGCTTCCTGCAGCATCTCCTAATAAACTGGAACGGTCTGAAGCAAATCTTAAAGTGAGATCTTAGCTGGAGTAACACAAAGCTACTCAATAAGATCATAATCACCTAGTGCTTTGATCATAGGTTTAGGATTTGAAGGAAGGTTAGGTTGATACGGTGATAAAGAAGTAGGAGTTTGAGTTGGTTGCAAGGTAGGAACAACAGCTTCTTGTTCTAAGTTTTGTTTGTTTCCCCTGGTATTGTAGTATGCCCGACAACATTATAAGAAGTAGAGTCAGTAGCTTTCACAAACCTCAAATATAAGTCCAATGGATCACTATGACATGAAATTCCATAGATAGAATAGTCCTTTCTAGGGAATGGCTCAGCTTGGGTCATGTAAATGATGGGTTTCTTAGGGCTCGGAGGAGCCACGGAAACTATAACCACATTTATCGACTCCTCAGTTGGTGAGGAAGGAGTTTGTTTAGAATATTTTCAAATAGGTGAGAGTTCTTCTAACAAATCATCTAGAGCATCCTCCAACATACTGAAATCTTGTTCAGAGAAAGAATTATCATAAATATATGACATCATTAAAATGGATCCGAAATTTAACGTCAGGTTCACCAAAATGTGATATAAGAGGGATTCACCGCACACGGGTCCCTTTGTTCTCAAGAGATCACTAGGGAACGAACTGCCCTTATACACCTCAACTGAATGAATTGATGAAACTATGAAGGAAAGTAGGAAAATAATCTCAGACCCCGAGGCGAGAGAGCCAGACTTCAAGATTTCCACCTCTTGCTAAGGAGCTCTTGACCAAAAGATGTCAGTGCGGTTTCAAGATTCCAGCGCGGCTCACCGTCATCTAAAAGATGTGTTGGCGTCCTAAGCTACAAATAACTCAAGAGCTCAAGCGGGTGAAGTTGAATCTCACTTCTAGACTCAGGTCAAAAGTGTGGGAGACCAAATAATTGACATAAAACTAGAAACTAAAGGAAAACACAAAAGAACCCAAAAACTAGATTACCTTCGTACATCTGAGTCTTTATTCCAAGCATCACTTTGCAACTTGCACACAAAATATCAAAGGGAAAAATGTTGGGGTTGTATAGGGGTCTACCTCAATCAAACCCCAGTTTTGGTGTTCCCACCTCCACGAACAACCAAGTTTGGAAAAGAGTGTAAAGGAAGTAAACAAAGTGTGTGGTGAAAGAAAAACTCGCTTCAAAGTAGAGCCCGCACCACAAATTAGTAAATGAGCTAGTAAGAAAGAGTGATAAGGAGAGAGAGCATACCCAGGGGTCGGGACCCTCTTCTAGAGCACACAAGCGCACCGCTATGTGCTTGCTTGGGATCTAGTAGCTACTTGAGAGTGTGTAGTTGTTGGAGGGACCTCAGTCTGGCATGGCTTTGCCTATAACAGTGTTGCTATTCAAGGATAGAGCTTACCCAAGACTAGAGAAATTAGTGACAATGCTTCAACTGATGATTTTCCAACCCCAAAATGAGAGCCAAAAGGGGGTTTTCATGCATGAAAGGGCGGCACAGAACCATTACACTCGAGACCTAACCGCCAAAACATGTGTTGCAAGGGTTTGGTTTCTAGATTCGTTGTTTCAAACTCGGAAAACCGCCAGGACACTAGTGTGTCATGTGAATGTCCATGCACCGCACAGGCATCCAAAGCCTAGATTCTCAGGAAACACCTTGTCAGGCTTATGTCGTCTCATCATGTGTCCACATGGAGTTAGAATTGCAAAATTTTGACTCATGGGATTTTTCCATTAATGTTTCTAAGGTGTCATAAATTTTAGGCAAGATTTGAAAATGTGGAGTTAACCTTGGTACAATTTTGCGACATTACACGATAATGCTCTTCATTTCCAATTCTTTCTACATGATCCTCAAATGGTGAATAACTAGGTGTTCATATGCAATTAATATAATTTACCAAAAACTAAATCTTTATAGCTAGAATTTAGGATTTGAAATTGAAATAATAAATTACCATCCTCGACATACTAAAATTTGAGGCCAAATTAAGAGGACAATGGTGCCTAGGATGCCCTTGTCTAGACCCACTTTTTTAGAATCTAAAAAGTTGGTGGCAAATATTGAATGCATACTTTCATTTTCTATATTTGGTTTTTTCAATAAATGTTTAAAATGGGCCACAAAATGCACAATTTAGGAAATTAGGGGCATGATTAGGTTCGAACACATAAGAGGGAGAAAAACCTAGTGTAAAATTTTCAAGGGTAACAAATTGTGATGCTACATTTATCCCCCACTTTAGTGAGTTTATTAACTTACGCTCAAACTCACACTAAAACAGAAATATGCCAAGAGGTGTCCAATTATCCAAACATTGAAGAGATGGGATGAAAATGAATCTAGGGGGAGTGTGCAAGCCCTCATGATTTAAGATCCCATAGAAAACCAACATAAGAACAAAGGAACACACATGTGAAATAAAATGCAGCATCACAAACACGAAGCATACACAATTAAGACATGTGACGCATGTGATTTAATGCAAACATAACACGAACATTAAATAAAACACAAAAAAAATGCTAACACAATGCAAACATGATAAAAACACGATGCAAACACATAAAATACAATAATAACAAAAAGAAACACATAGTTAGTACTCAAGGATTCGATTCTGTAAAATTTTAGGGAGATTAACTCCTTCAGAAGGTTCATCTTTGACAAAGGAAAATTTATGTATTTTTCTTTCTATCAAATCATGTACATATTAGTTAGATGTTTTTACTTTCCAAAAAGTGTGCTTGCACACCTTGCATGCTCCTTAGGGGGATGTATGTTTCTATATTTCTTGATTTCCTCTAAGTGCAACCTACATATGTTTTATCTTGCTCCTAGGAGACCTATCTGTTGCAAGGTCCCTTCATGACTCTATGCCCAATGGGATAACAAGTCCTCTAAATTCCATGATAGCAAGCAATAATCCCAAAAAAATTGCCAAAATGTTGATATTTCATGCCACCCTTATGACATATTATTGAAAACTAATCTGAGAGATCCTAATAGCCTATATTGCATGAAATTTCCTTGAAAAGGTCCTAAATTTGGCTAATTCCTAAGGTTTTGGGCTTTCATGTTTTCGCTTACCTGCCTTCTAGCATGCTTTCTCCATCGCCCCCACTCCTTCTTCTCTTTCACCTTTCTTCTTTCTATTTTTACCAAAGTCTTTCAGGTTTCAATCATTAGCCTTACCCTTTAGCTCTTATCGCTTCTACAATAGGCCTCAAGACTTCCCTCTGATCTCTAATTCCTCATCGAGCCCTTTTCAAATTGCCTAAGATTCAATCCTTTAGGTGTTAGGCGCCAGGTTTTCCCTCTATCTCCTTCCTTTTCTCCTTCCATTTTTCTTAGTGTGTATCTCTTCTTCCTAACCCCCAAAACAAGAATTGCTCTTGGCTTTTGGGCATCAGGCCTTCAGCCTCTCACCTTCCTTTTGTCTCCCTGATTCCTTCCTTCAAAAATTTGATTGTGTCAAATTTTTAGGTTTCAAGATTCGAGCTTCTCCCTTACCTCTTACCTACTTTAGGTAAGAGGTAGACCTTCTTCTCAACCTCCGACACCTGACAAGGTGGCCACCTTTTGGGTCACAGTTCTATCCTTTTCTCCTCCCTTCTTCTAGAATTTGGTATGAAGCAATCCCAATGCTTGATTCCCGACAAAGGTGATTTTTTGAGTCTCCATACCATTTAATGTTTAATTGAGTGTTCTTTCAAGCTTGAAGGCTCAACAATTTCATGGAATGGTATGGTTTTGCATGACAGCACCATTAATGCTTGAACCAGCATCTCAACTACTTGTTTCAACTTTTGGCCTTCAAGAACAACATTTAATGCATTCTTTGACTTCTACAAGTGAATTTTTTGGGCACCCATGCTCATTTATTATTTTTATTGACCATTCTAACATTTCCATACCTTGCCTCCATCCTTTCACTCACATACCCCATTTTATAGCAACATTCATTGCTAGGGAATAGGTGGTGAGTGTTGCTCTACCTTCTTAGGCACAAATTTGATTCACTAATCTCCTCAATCATTTTATACTATACATTTGTTGACTTTTAACCCTGTCTGGGTTAGGGTTTTGTTTACAATCACCTAAGTTATACTTCATCTATAAAAGAAACACTTGTATTTTTTTAAGGGATCTTCCTCTGCCTTCCCTAGGGTTTTTCTCTTCTATACACTACATTTTGTATTCTACCATTGTGAATATTTCTTCAAAGCCTATGTTAATAATATTCAACCATTTATCACTATTATCTCTTTTATATTGAGTAAATTCCTTTACCTTCAAGTCTAAGTGAGTTTTTTGGTTGTTTCATTGATGTATTGTGTTGTTCTAAAGCAAGAAGAAATGCATTTCTATCTTGGTGTACCACCTTCCATTTCCCTTTCATGCATTCCTTTTAACCCTTTTCCCCTATGAGTTGTTAGAGTAGGGTAGTAGTAGGATTTCATGTGTTGGGTTGGACCAACACATTCACACTTAGATCAGAAGAGGAAGTCAACCTTCTCCGAAGACTTGACCTCAATTTACAAGGTCCCACACCTTGAGGTCATTTCAATGGCATTAGAACGTTGAACTCCATGTTAAGTAGGGTGTAGTTTTATGTGACAACAATGCTCTCAACATCAACATATTTATAATAATATTCTTGTATGCCTCCAAAAAATAATGCATTTTCCTTGATTGTAATTAATAATAAAACCTTTAAAAATTATTATCCCTCTAATAATATTTTTAAATTTTATAAGTGAGTCCATTTAATGTAGTAACTATCCACTTACAGAAAGGAAGGTTTTATCTACCAAGGTAACTAAATTCAACATGATTTATTTTACCTAGTCTTAGTTTTGATGGTCTCCCAACATAGGGTCGAATTAATCAATCAATAACTATAAATTTATTTTCTATATGTTGTTTCATTACCATTTCTTTTATAAAAGGCCAAACGCTTGAGCTATTTTTATTAATATAGAAGAAAAAATATATTCTTAAAGGTTAGATTAGAATTACATCAAAAAAATTGCAACCCTCCCAACCAACACCCAGAAAACAACCACACATAATGAGGGTACCAAAACTTAGAGTTGGCTATGAAAAATCGGCCAATCCATTATCCAAGCTCCCACCACCCAAAAAATACTCCACAACCCTACTACAAGCTAATTGCCAGCCAGGGAAAGACATTTGGTATTCCATAGATAACAAAAATAAAATGAAGACCTTATAGAAATGGTGAACTATTCATCACTTAATTCCTATACATAATTGATAATGCCATCACCAAATTTTAAAAAAAAAAAAACATCTAAGTATTTTATCAAATTCTAGAAAAGTTTCTTAATCAATTATAACATTGTAAATCATTATCTCAACTCATTTCCTACTTCTTAGAGTTATATATGTTCAATATGTTTTCATGTCAGATGTAGCATGTTGTGTAAAATTAGTTTATTCTAAAACTTATAGATGATTTTCTCTTAGAATTATTACTTCAAAACTCAACAAATAAATTTGATAAATATGGCATAAATATAAAGGTATGTTATTAAGAATGGTTATGTGTCAAATTTGGTTGATTAGTTTACTTCTGAATGACATCCTCACTCTTTTTACAACTTGGATAGTGATCAAGAAGCACTCTTTATATGCAAATTTATGGACAATCAACTCTTCAATAATGGTATGGGAGATGAGGAAGGAAATAAATAGAATGCTATTCCAAGGTTTTGAAAGACCACTATCATCATTCCTAAACAAGCTTGAAGCAGTGATAGTTGAAGTAGAAAATAGTAGAGCAACCCGAGTGAACATATCGAAAATGAGCTTCACAAATTAGGATGCAAAGATGAGATAGGTTTTGTATGGGCTTAAAATCCCCTCCCCTGGTTCAATGGAGCGGGGAAAAGAGAAGAATGAAAGGAAGAGAACTGGCTAGAAATATCCACAACAATATTGGCACAAAATGAATTATGATGGGGCATCGAGGGGAAACCCTGGTGTTTCAAGGGCGAGATATATAGTCTAGAACTAGGAAGGGAAAATAATTGGAGAACTCTCACAACCTCTCCCCAATGGTTCAAATAATAAATCCAAGCTTCAAGCTCTTATTTTGGGTTTACAACTATGTAAAGAATTGAAGCTAGAATTAGTTGAAGTTCAAGGTGATTCTTTAATGGTAATTCAAGGTATTAAGTTTGAGAGAGTAGAAAATTGGAAACTACAACCGCTAACTTTGAGAGGCTGAAAGAATTGATTGAGATTTTCAATAATTACAAGATCCAACATACCTTCAGAGAAGCTAACAGAGTGATAGATAAATTGGAAAATGATGGAGAAGATGGGATTCAAAAAAGGAATTTAGCAACATAGATTATAAACATGTGAAGATCGAAGTGAATAGGGAATTGGATACTAAATAACTTTAGAAATAGTGATACCAATTTTTATGATTGGTGGAACCACAAAATTTATCAAGACTCATTTCACGGTGGATATCCGAATTCATGGGTTATATATGGCAATCAAGGGTTTAGGAGGTGAAGAGATGCTTCAGAAAAGGGATAGAGAACCACCTTAATTGTTACCTCATGTGGAAAAATACTCAACTTGATATTATCATACAAGATTTGACATACTTATTATCATCATATGGTGTGGTAATGCCACATAACAACAATCATTCAAGTAGATAACACATGGTGGTATAAAAATTGGGGGCTGATATGGGGTCTATTTAATGAAACAAGTAATGCTCATGCAAATTGGCCTTGAGTAAGTGTAAGAGAGGGGGACCAACCACACCAAGGCTCTAGGTCATGGAGAGCTGAGAGCAGAGGGCTGTCGTAACTTACCTCAAGCTAAAGGGTGTTTGGGATAAGAATCGAGAATGAAGAGAACTCTCAAGTACTTTTGTCACTCTATAGATCCAAGAATCTAAATGGGGCTAGACAAGCCAGTTTCTGGAGTTCAAACTGCACCTCAGATAGCTCTTTGTCTAAGGATGACAACACGGGTCTAGGAATACAACACGATGCACTAGCGTCTCTCTAGTGCACTGGCATCTCTCTGGCGCACTAGCATCTCTCTAATGCATTGTCGTTCGTACGACCAAAAAGCATAAAGTACAATATAAAACACCAAAGAACCTACTAATTTCCTAGCTAACTAGCTTTAACGAAATAAATAGAATTACGAAGTACGAAAAGTAGCTATGTAAAAGATAAAGCAAGTAGATGAAGACAAGGGTGACGAATATCAACTCACTAAAGCTCTAGTTTGCTAGCAAGCTCCACGCACACATTCACCTACACATAAGCAAGAGGGGAAAAATGTTGGGTTGTACGGTGGTTTGCCTCAGTCAAACCCCTGCTTTGGTGTCTCCACCTCCACAGACAGCCAAAAAAGCCATGAAGTAGAAAGTGCAATAAAGGAAAGATGAAAGGAAACTATCAAACACTACAAAAGATGTTATACTACTCTATCAAACCACAAAAGGAAAATGAAGTGATACCACCTCCACCCAAAGGCTCTCAAAGCCCATGAAGGGAGAATGTAAGCAACGAGCTTGGAAAAGTCAACATGGCCGTAGCAGTGACAAAGGGAGGTCTTGCAAGACTCTAAACTCACAACTTCTATGGCAGCACCACACATACAAGGATGGAATTGATGGAGTAACAAGCTTGGTTTTTGCAATGCTCAATAGGGTTGTGTAAAAAATGCTTGAGAGAATGAGATAGATTGTTAGAAAATATTGGAAGAATGAGTGAATGAGTGTGTGGAAGATGAAGTAATAGTGAAATGGATGCATTTGAAGACCAAAATGGGAGAGAAGGAGTCATTTTCAGGTCGATTGGTAGCACAGAGGTATTACAATTCATCCCTAATGAGGAGTGTAACGTCCCTGCGGACTCCAAAGGTAGCAATTTATCAAGAAAAATGGCGTGTTGCACAGATGTTCACACACCATGCTTGCAACCCTGAAGAAAATCCCCCCACCAACACACACAACACATGCCAGGTGGATGCAAGGTAGGTGGGTGATTTGGAATTTCACCTTTGGTTTTGATTTTCTAAGGTGAGGGTATGCAAAAGGGGAATTTACACAAGGGGTGCAAATTTTCTCCTATATAGTAAGATTCATCATACTAGAAGTTGGCACAATAGGAACAAATCCTTGTTTTAGAGTACTTCGATGAAGGGGGAAATCATTATTAGCAAGTCTGGCACACTTGGTGGGGTTATTAAAAATGTATCTAGAGGCTAAATTTTCCATTCGATTTTTTGAACATAGTTTTGCGGGTGGCACCCCCATAAGGCTAGTGAGCTCTAGATGTCAAATGACCTTTCTGGGGGAGGTAACGAAGTATAGACTCAAGACATTATTTTTTGAAAATGATCTTGTCTTTGGGAGTGACAAAATTAATGTCGGGTTGGGAATTCTTGGAGGTGGAAGAATGTTACTAGGTAAACACTAATATCTCTTTGAGGTTTGTGGTTGCTCTTCTTGACCTTCATCTTCTGAAGGACCTGATTTTAATGATGGTGAGAAATATGGTCAAACCCGACTTGTTGGGTGGTGTCGAAGGCATTATAGGGCATGCTTAGGTGGGGATTGGCATTATATGATCGTGATTTGGGCTTGCTCTTGAAGCTCGGTGCAGTTATGAAGTTTTATCCCTTCCTCATATACAATAAAGGGGAAGAGTTGTGGAACCATCATGTTAGGTCATTGAAGGGAGTTAATTTCCTTAATAAAATGTTAAACATGAAGCCAGTTTAGGATTTCGAGTGGATTGGTGAATTTATCAAGTATCTCATGAAATATCTGAGTAGTAATGGTTCAAATAGGACTTCCTAGTAATGGCAATTTATTGGTTTTTATAATGGAAATGTGGGATTCAGTATGAATATATTATGCCCTATGTGGCATTTTTTGTGTTTTTGGGATCTGGTTTCGGCTTGGTGTAGGGCTCTGCATAACTTCTACAAGCCACATAGAAAATTAATAGTATCTCAAGATAATATATAATGCCTTGTGATGTAAATTTTGTAATGTTGGGATATAGTCATGGCCCTATGCAAGACTTTGTGCAGCCTCCACTTGGATGAATAGAAATAGAAAGGATAATGGATGGATGGTAGACCTTAGAAAGAAGGCATTGAGAAAATGTAACTTTTTGTTATCAATATATAATACATCTCTTTTTTAGCAAAAGAGTACGTTATTAAGAAAATTCACAAATATGATAAAATATAGGTTTTTAGGTAAGGACAAGATAATGGATCTATTTTTAAGTTAAAAAGTGAAAAAAAAATCTTGAGAATGAAATTTTATCATAGGAGTAAAAATTTGAAGCACTTACGCATAGAATATCAAAATAATGTAAAAATGTGAAACGAAAGATTATTTATTAAGCTTTTTTATGTAGGTTATAATATCTATGAAGCTAACCAGCTCAAAAAGTTGGCATGTGAAGTATTTTCCTTGGAAAATGTGGCATTTCATTTGGATCAACTAATTGGCAAATGATGATGTTTTGTCCAATGTGCTTTCTTTGAGAATTATGCCAGATTTATATGTTCTTGCATCAGTTGTTCACATGATGTTTTATCTTCCCAAGGTGCCAATGAGCTACATTATTTTGTCTTTTTCCATAAAGGTAAACGTGTAATAGAAATCAATTAGAAATAGATCCATAATATTAAATGTTGCTCTAGGAATTAAATGTCACCGTAATCTAGACCTTTGGTTTTGGATTAATCCTCGCCACTCACTGTATACTAAGTTTCCTTTCCTTCTCTATAAAATGAAATCATTTTTTCTTGTAAATTTTAGTCTAGAGGGATCAACAACTATTGAACTCAACTATATTTAAATTTATACAAGTAGAAGCATTGTTGATTCCTAACATATGTTATTTTTTCAAATAAATTGCATCGTTCCTTTTTTAAATATTGGATGAAATTCAATTGTATTAATGATGAAATGCTTTGATATTTGATGGATCTCCATTTCATACCATTTGTGATTTACTAATTGTAAGTTACCTTTTACAGTTAGTCTTTAATTGTAAGTTAGGTCATTGAAGGGAGTTAATTCCTCTAAATATTGCACTATTTTTATGGCGTTGTGAGTCCCTTTAATCAAGAAAAAATTGGTTTATATGTGGGGATCTATCTATCTAAACCATTGAATTTTCATTGTGATTGTCCATAGGAATTTCAAACCCTTCCATCTCACTTATCCTTTAACATTTATTTTAAAATATCAAAATTAGTTAGGAAAAGCATCATCTCATTTCCAAATGGATGATAAAATCATTTTAAAATCTCAAATATGGAAAGGCATCTAAGATTTCCCTACTTTATAGAGATTCATATCAAAACCCTCATTAGATTTTTGGTTTATAAATTAAGTCCCTTTGTTGAAACAAGAAAACAAATTAAACTACTAAGTTATCTTGTAAAGTCAAGACTTGGCATTCAAAGCTCATTTTTTGATTCATTCAACGATTTGATTCCTTTCAAGAGAGATAAAGCACTCAGTATTTTATTTAAGTTGTATGCGAAAACACCCATCAACACAATGTATAAGTTGGAAAAAAGTACACAATATAAATGCTTACACATTAGGGCCACATCCTAAATAGAGAGCTCTAGCTTGATATACAAGCTTCTTTATCTTTTGTACTTTCTAATTCTACATTATATTTTATATTCCAACAAGTATATTAGATCTTTAATTTTTTAGTTTTTAACCCAACTCTTTTTGTCTTTGAATTATCTTAAGAGTAGGAAATGGAAAAACTATATCTATAGGATTTTGTTTTAGCTTTCTGTTTAGGTGTGGAGCCTGATTAGTCTCCAAGTGGGAGATTGTTGGTATGTGGTGACTGATCATTCTATATTGTACACTCTTCATGTATCCTTGAGGGCGGCCTGGGTTTGGGAAGGGGCCCCGAGAAAAAATTTTGTCCTGCTTTTTCACGAAATTACCGAAAAAGGGAAAAATTATAAAAAGGAAAAAAACCCTAATTTTGTATAACCCTAATTTATAAAGGGTTTGGGATAGAGTTACAGTATGATAAGAAACAGGCAATTATTCGTGATATTGTAATAAGGTTTTTTACACTGGTTAATGAAATCATTGGATGGTTGCGGTTTGGTGGATGTAGCCCACATTGGGTGAACCACGTTAAATTTTCTGTGTTAATTTTATGTGTGATTTTATTTCTGGTTTATTTGATAAAATCTGCATTTAGCTTTTAGATATCTACCATTAAAAACCTAACACTTTCTATTTTCAACAACAGAGTTAAAGTTTATCAACACATAAAAAACCAAGACATAATTGTATCTAGTGTGTAGTATAGAAAAGTTAAAATTTTAGGTGAAAACAACTAAATAAATTCACTTTTTCTCCATTAAACTAATTAACACAAACTAAATAAAATTTCATATTTTCTCTTTTGTAAGGAAATAAAATAATTAAGTAACTTATAACTAAAGATAACCAATATTTGAAATTTGAAATGGGTCCACTCCTACCATTCTTGGAGCCCTCACCCTATAGTCTAATGATATCTTCTTGATACTCCATGTGGCCTCTGGAATTTATTTCAAATCCCATGGTGACTTGGTAGTGGTTATGCATGCATCTACCATTGAGAAGGTGATTTGTTTAGTTTCAATGGATGATTTTCATGGGGAGTTGAAGGGGGATTCTAGATTGTCAATGACTATCTTTTCTCAAGACAATGTTCCTAGTGGTACCCTAGGCATCCCTTCTTCTTTACCTATTCATTTGTATGTGGTGGTCATGAATGGTAATCTCTCTATATATGCCTCTCAAGTCCTCATCCTTAAGTTAGACCAATGTCTCTCACCTGCACTTTGGTCATCCTTGTGGTGGTTCTTGTATTAGATGGTGGATAATGAGGATTTAATTTCCAATATCATTCTATTCTATAAATTTACCACATGTGGCCCTCCTTCCTAGAATTGTACCATTGGATTTCAAAGAATTAGTTACCCATGTTAAATGAGAGAGTGGAACTTTATCTCTATTTTAGGGGATTTTTATGGTGGTATTTGATTCTTCAAATGATAGGGATTTGTTCAAAAAAAATTGGATGTGGACCTAGCATTCTCCTTTGCTTCAACCATGTTCTCCTTCTTTTAACCCTCTAAGTCTATTAATATTATGCCTAAATTGTCTCTTATGCCCCTCCAATTTTGATGTGACTTTACTTTTGAATCTATTAACAATGATCTAAGTCACTTTCTAAAGGTCAACACAACTACTTGAAACTATCCCACACATCCTTTGTTTGTATACTATTGTACATCAACTTCTTGAAGGATCTTCCTAGGTAGGTTATCTTGCAAGTGGAGGATTGACCCTAGACTAAGTCTATTGACTATGATGGCATCCTCTTCCACTATAGCCATTCCTTTTCTACTAGGAATATGGCTTCATATTGTCCTCATGCTATATGTAAGAATAAATCCTCTACTTGGTGGTAGAACACCCTCCCCACCACCCTACTATATTTCCTGAGAGCTCTAACTACAACTTAGGGTAGTTGATTTGTTTTCTAGGCACCATTTGAAATCCATAATTTTTACAATGACTCTTATTGTACCTATTAAGGCTCTTGTGGCTCCCTTAGTTCCTATTGGAGTTTCTTCCCTAGTTCCTAATCTCGTTGTTCCAATATCTAATTCAATTTCTCCTAATTTCCTCTGATTTAATGCAACACTCAACTATTCCTGCTACAATTTCTTGATAGTTTTCATCTCTAGTTAGGTGTTCTTCTCCCTATATGGTGCCCTAGGTCTTTTCATTTGTGTTGGCTTCCCCCCTTCTCCTTGGTCTATGGACTTGGAGAACTATGTTTCTTCGTATATTATTTAAAGGAGTAAAAAGGGTCCTCTCAAGTCCATCTCTTAGTCACACACCCAGATTAAGGGTGTGTAATTGGATAGGGAAGGGTTTAGAATTGTTTAAGTTAGTTCTCTTGGTGTTGTAATTAGCAACTTGCTACAATTTTGTTGAAGTCAAAATTAGAAAAATCTCTTATTGAAAAAATAATGAAGACTTAACCTTTTTTAAATTGTACAAAAATATTTGTTCAAAAATAAAATAACATGTGAAACTATTGAAATTAAAAAAAAACTAATAAAACTCTACATTATTGATATAATTGTGTGCTTAAGATACATTATGGAGTAAATAATTTATTTAAACTGTGGATAAAAGATGTCATAAATACTTATATCTAATAAAATATCAAACACATGTCTTTCATATAAATGTATTTAAGATACATATACACCTATCTAAAAATATCAAAGACCAAAATATCCCCTAACATTATTTAGACTAATGTATTTAAGATATCTATATTAGTGGTAAATAATGTTAGTGTTTTAAATAAAAGTAAATTAACAAAACTTTGGTAGTTGAAAAAACATTATCATTTTGAAAATGTTGGTAAAAGCATTAAATAATAGAATCTCTCGTAGTTGAGAAAATATATAAAGAAAACTTTATAGTTGGGAAAATTTATTTCATTTAGAATTTTTACCAAAAGATGACTTTATGATTTACATTGTTAGAACTTCAAATAAAAGTCAATAAAGATTTTTTATTGGAAGATTCTACATCATCCACAAGCATATGCTAATACATCTTCAACTAAGAGTCAAGCACTAAGGAAGTATCACTCAATGTGAATATTAAAAGACACATCTTAAATATATCTATCTAAAAACACCAAACACATTTTTTATAGAAATGCATTTAAGATACATATACATCTATCTAAAAATATCAAATAATGTATTTAAGATACGAAGGAATGTACCATCACCCTCATCAATTATGCTCAACAAATTCAACGACCACTCTTTTTTGATAACTAAAAAATTATAACCACCTTATCCATTCATTCAATTTTGATTGTATAAAAACCAAAGTGTGATTTAATAATTATATTTGTTCTCGAGAGCTTTTAAAAATGGAGAAAGCATCTATACTAGTTAAGTATTTAGGTTGGGAGCAATGGATTCTGATGGGAGTAGTCTTGTTTGTCACACTACTTCTCTAGAAAACATTCTGGCCTGCAATAGAAAGCAGCCAAAAGCAGCATATATCATTACTGCCAGGATCTACTGGATGGCCTCTCATCGGAGAATCAATCAATTTCTATCGTGACCTGTGATCTGCTCAACCACGACAATGTTAATTTATTGTAGCTTGGACAATTGTTTTTTCCAATCCCAAGAATTATTATTTAATTCTTGAGACTTCTAGAAAGAAGTTAGTTAGGTTCAGATAATTATCTAATTAATTAATCTTCTGAAAACTTCTAGAAATGAGTTAGTTAGAGATAATTAATTAATTAGTTGATTCCTCTAGAGACTTCTAGAAACCAGTTAGTTAGGGTTTGTTAGAGTCTAATTAATCTTAGCGATTGATTGAGATTAAATCTTGGTCATTGGTTTTTCAATGAGAATAGTTTAAAAGGGGATCAATGGGCATTTGGAGAACACACACACTTGAGAAAGATTTGGAGTGATAGCAAGGGCGCAGTGATAGTGTTGGAGGCAGCAGTGGTGTAATTTCAGTAGGAAAAATTGAGGGAAGAATTTCCGGAGAAGAATATTGTCGGAGCTTTGTCAGTAAGAGGCAAGCAGTTTATGTATCTCTTGATTTGCTGAAGATTAATATAATTCCTCATCTGCAGTAATGGTTTTCCCTCCAGAGTTTTTTCGGGACTATTTGTTCAAAAATATTGTGTTTATTATTTTGCATGTTTTCTTCTCTATTCCTGTGCTTTTTATTTGTGAAGTTGCAATTGTATTATTTTTCAATATTTCTTGTGAATTAATTTTCGGAAATCAAATAATCTTTATAGATAGAAGATTAATAATCAGTCAAATCACCCAAGATCATGAGAACAAGTAAGAAACTTTATCCTCTGTACCAATCAAACTTATTGTTTTAGATGTTATGTATATAAAACGTTGTTTTCTTGATCTTTATCCAATGCGTTGTAGAATGGTTTAAAAAATAAGCATAGCTGAAATAGTCGAAATGAAAGATTTTAGCAGGCTGATTACTGAGCAGTCCCGGATTAGTCGATTTGTTCTTCATGGCATCTGTTGTCTTGTTACCATGAAATTCGGGTAGTTTTTATTGATAGATTGGAAATGAGATCATTTGTAATGAAGTTATGGACCAGTTTTCATAAGTAATTTGTTTGGAAGAGCACGGATGGTTGTATCAGTTGATGCAGAGTTCAATAGATATGTTTTGCAAAATGAGGGCAGGTTGTTTGAAGCCAATTACCCCCTTTCTTTAAAAAATCTTCTAGGAAAATATGGTTTACTGAATGTCCATGGTGATCTTCAAAGGAAGCTCCATGTAGTTGCTGGCAATTTGTTGAAACAAGAGAATCTCATCTCAGACTTCATGGATGATATACAAAATGTCCTGCTTGCAAAGATACATAGATGGCAAGATAAGAGTATCATCCATCTTCAAAAAGAATGTAATAAGTTATATTGTATATCTTTATTTCATGAAATATTCTCTATAGGGTGTATGAGCTCTACTAGGATTTTTTGTGTATGTGGTGTCTAGCATCATATTGCACTTCCTGTGTAGGAAATTCCTCTTTTCTTATGTGTACGATCACATATACTGTGGTATTTTTTTAATATGCCTTCAATCGGCTCTAACCCAATAGTTCATGCTAGTGTTAGCAGTTCGACAGCTCTACTCAACGGATCCTCCTCCGAACAAATGGTCACGAATTTTTTTTTCCAAAAGTCTTTCACAAGGTAAGTTCTCTGACCCCCAACTGATGTGGTTTTTCCTTTACTGAATTTTGACTATGCTTGTCAATGGCTTGAACAACACACCCCTATTGGGTACTTTGTTGGGAGGGACCCCCTGAAAGTGTGCTTAAGGAATGGGTCAATTGGGCCTAGGTCCCTCATGGGGTCCGCCTTGATGTGGGCCAAAATTTAACAAAGGTTTTTTTCTTGTTCCACTTTGCGGAGGTCAATCATGTCCAAACTATTCTAGCCCATGGTCCCTGGTATGTTTGGTCTTCTTTGTTGGTTTTCTAGGCATGGACTCAAGACTTTGCTGTCTCAAATGACACAAAGTTGTGGGTCCCGATCTAGATTGAGTTTCCTAATTTACCCTTGTCGTGTGTGCATTTTCTAAATAATATTGTGTCCTCTATAGGGAGGGTGATTTGCATTGAACCAGATAGGTTTTTTTAGGCCTGACCCCTAAAGAATCTTCTGGGAAAATATAGTTTACTGAATGTCCATGGTGATCTTCAAAGGAAGCTCCATGCAGCTGCTTCCAATTTGTTGAAACAAGAGAATCTCATCTCAGACTTCATGGATGATATACAAAATGCCCTACTTGCAGAAATACAGAGATGGCAGCAGAAGGGTGTCATCCATCTTCAAAAGGAATGTAATAAGGTATGTTGTGAAATATTCTCTATGATTTTTTAGTATTATAAACAAAAGAACATTTTGAATAATTATACAAGTCTTAAATCACTTTATTTTTTCTATGTTAAGGTTGAAGTTGTTCAATTGATCTATTATTATTTTTTCCAATACTAGAATAGTAAGATATGACCCTGTTAATTTTTTCTCAACAATTATTTAAATGATCTTGGTAATTTATACTTATACAATATAATATTATATTAGAATTAATATAATTTATTTCGCATTATTCTAATTCTATTAGATCTTTCTAATTTTTAATTGCTATATATTTTTGTTAATTTACAATTATTTAAAATAATATTAGATTTTAAGTATTACAATTTGTTTCACATTAATAGTCTCTTCTTAAATATATAGGTTCTTCTCAACATTATGGGCAAAAAGTTGTTGGATTTACCTCTTTATGAAGAGACAAAAGAAATCTTCAAAGTTTTTGAGGAATATTTGGCAGCTAACATTCAAATCCCCATCAAATTCTCAGGATCTAGCTATGCAAGAGGGATTAAGGCACCTAATCTAATTTCATTGATGTTTGATGAATATAAATGTGTTTGCATACAATTCTAATGTTGGGTCATGAAAAATGCAGGGAAGAGAAACACTCATAAGAAAGATTGAAGAGTGTATAGAGGAGAGAAGGCAACATCCTCAAGTGATTCATAATGATTTTCTATCCAAAATTTTGAGACAAGAATCATGGCCAAAAGAAATTCTTGAAGATTTTTTATTATTTTTAATGTTTGCTGGTTATGAGACTTCTTCCACAACCATGGACTTCGCTATAAAATTTCTCACAAACAATCCACAAGCATTAAGGAGCTAAGGGTGAGGTTTAGTTGTGGCTAAAGATGAAATTATAGATTATGTAATACGAACACTTATTAGGCATAAGCATGGATAGTGTACTAAGGTTGATCTCAACATAAAAAGAGCTTAAGGATGTAATTTACATTTTTTTGTTTAATAAAACTATTTAAATGCTTATATAAATGATTTAATAAAGGGTCCACCTTTAAGAAGTGAAATTTAAGGGTTCAAATTATGATATGTGAATTTATTACTTCTAAAATTAATTTCAAGATGGACATTACTTAGATGTATTTGATTTTTTATAATTTTAAAAAGCTTTTATGGACTATAGACACAAATTGTGTTATTTGTTTACTTGGTAGATAATGGATACACAAGTTACATGTTCCTTAGAATTCAATGTATATAGACTACAAAGTGCATACTCTTGCTCACTCCTAAGATTTAGACCATCTTTCCATAGTCATGAAAAATAGGCCACTATGAAAGACCTATTATTAATGAGAAATTTATCCCTAAAAAGATATTTTGTAAGATGCCTAATTCAACTTTAGATTATGCAGGTTGAGCATGACTCTCTATTAAAGGACAATGGAAATAGAAAGTTGACATGGGATGACTATCAAGCAATGAAATTCACTCATTGAGTGAGTACATAATTTAATATGTTGCATCATGTTCTTTTCTTCTCCATAGTATTGAATTGTTTAAAAAGGCACATTGACATCCATGTGCTCAATTTGGTTTGCATGGAAGGTGATAAAAGAAACTCTTCGATTGGGCAATGTTGGCCTAGGGGCTTATAGAGAAAAAAAACATGATGTTAAATTTAAAGATACCATTTAGAAAATTATTAATTTAACTTTAATATTGCTTGAGGTGAGCAAGTTGAAAATGTTAATGTTACACTATTCTAAATGATTTAAGTGCAAATGCAGATTTTGTCATTCCCAAAGGATGGATAGTTTTTGTGCTCCTAGTTGGCACACATTTAGATGAAAAATACTATCCTGAACCATTCAATTTCAATCCATGGTGTTGGAAAAATGATTCTTCTCTAGTATGTCAAGGCACCAACCTCATTTGTTTAACTATGAATTTTTAAAATTTATGAATGGTATTGTTTACTACATAATGTTAAGTTGGTTGAAATTATTTATTTAATTTGTAGGTTTTATCTGAAAATCCATGGTATATGCCATTTGGGAGAGGTGCTAGATTGTGTCTAGGATTTCATTTGGCCAGATTTGAAATTGCTCTCTTCCTGCATAACTTTGTCACTAGATTTAGGTGAAGTTTTATATCATTTTTAAAAGTACATGCATTGTAAGATCGTTGTTGAAATAAGTCCTAATTATTTGGAGTAAAATGTCATGAAATGACTAATTTGAGTAATTGATGGTATGTACATGTGGGTGGGAACCAATTGAAGATGATCGAGTTTGTTACTTTCCAACCCCTACCCTAGTAAAGGGTCTTCCAATTCACTTATATGCTTGTAAATGAATATTGTAAATAAGTGGATAGCTATACGAAATAGGAGGCTTTGATTTCATCTACATATGAAATAATATAGCATAATCCCTATATGAACACCAAATAAAAAAATTGTAGTCACATATAAATATCATGCTAGTCAAAATTATGACATAAACTAGATTTGTAGATTAATTTTACTTTATAATTACTAACAAATGCTTATATATGTATGTTTTGATTATGATAAAACTAGAAGGACTTATATATATGTATGTTTATTTACTACACAAGAAATTATACAATCAATAAAAATTTATTTAGATATGATGTTTTACTAAAAATTCTTATGTAAATCAAAGTATATACCAATATGTAGATTGAAAATGTTGTGAAATTCTAGCTAGAGTTAGAGTTGAGAATATATAATGAAAAAAGTAAAAAAGATGGTAAGAATGTATAAATCACTTAAGAAGAAAAATCTAGAGGGATCCACATTCTCATAAGTAAGGGGAAAAAACACTAGTTTCCTCCCCTCGTATTTAAGATTTCATATTATATTAGATGAATGGTGTAGAGGTGGAAAATGGTGTTTTTTTTTTAGTTTATGTCACATATCTTTCATAAATATTAGTGTGTTTTGACAATATGGTGGTTAAATTTCATATGAAGATAATAAGATATGTATGAAATTGGATTTAGAAAATCTCCTATCTATGAAAGTCTTATATATATTAGAGTAATGATGTGACCATTCTAACTTAGCTCTAAAGTAATAATAATGTATTTTTATAAATACCCGCTTAACAATTAAGACTAAGTAATAAATTTATTTTTGCTAACTCCTTATTTATTTAATTTGGAATCCCTTCAAAAATACCCCTATTTGGTATTGCTTGAAATTAATTAATAAGATAGCATGACTTCAATATGGTTAATATTTAGGAATACACTTATAGTATATATACAATTAAATTCTATGGTTCCTTTCTCCAATAGACATAAATGTCATAGCTTCAGTTGTTAAAAAGTGCATGTAATAAAGTCTAATACAAGATAATTAATATTTTTTGAGGCTTTCTATATAGAATATATGGAGGCTTTCTATATAGAATATATGGTTTTCTATCCTACTAGTTATTTTGTCCAAATGTCATATTTTTTATAACTTTTCGTAGATGAGATATTGTTAAAAAGTGCATGTGATAAAGTCTAATACATAATAAATAATATTTTTGAGGATTTTTATATATAGCATATATGTTTTTCTATCATTGCCCTATTTCTTAGAATTATGACAAATAATTGTATTAATAAAAAAAACACTCTTTCATTAGTTTAATTTAATAAGGTGATAATTATTGGAATCAATTTATTTTAAATTCTTACATGGATAGTTAAATTTTGGAAAGATATGCTATAATTAATTTTCAAATTAAAATTATATGTTAAGGAAGAAATAAAAAGTTAAATATGATTAAATAAGAGTAGTAATAGATGAATATATTTTTAGATTAATGTTAATTTATTATAGAAATCTTAAAACACGAGAAAATAGATAAAATTAAGTAATTTTGTTTTATGATTCATAATGGTGCATTATATTACTATTGATTAGTTTTAGATTTATTTTTTTAATATTCTAATTTCTTGGTCATGCACTTGACATACTATTCTATATCATAGCATTCTTCTATGATGATTAATTAGAAAGAGTTGGAAAATAGATTCATGACAATGTTTTCATAAAAAATATTTAATGAAAAGTGCAGCCACTTTAGAGATAACTTCATTATAATTATTTATTTTTATTTAAAAAGAGGAATGAGAAGTTATAGTCAAGGTATCCTCTTACTTCTATAACTTGAGGTGCTTGTATGAATTCAAGGGGTTGTTGGTTGTAGCCTTTTGGAGTTTCTAGATAAGAAACTTGTAGGTTGTGACAAGGAAGGACTCGTTAGAATTCTTAAAGGTGGATTCACACAAAGGATTTTAGTAGCACTTCAGTTTGAAGGATTCAACACTCATATTAGGTGTTATGTGAAATTTGAAGTTATTATTATGTGAAATTATTTATTTTTGGCATGTACTTATTTTATTTTTGTAAATTATAGTTAGCTTTACTTTTGAGAATTAATTTAGGAACATAACATTCAATTAATCTATCATATGCTCTCACTTTGCCCTCATAGGATCTAGTTGATCATATAGTTATGAAAAATGAAAATGTTTACTAATCATATGATCTCGCCTTGCCTTGGTGATTATAAAGTGATAAGTATTTTAAAGAAAATTCTTACTATTATTATTAGTGTTGCATAATCTTGAAAATAAAATAAATTATTTGTTTATTATAAATGTTGAATTGTTTCACTTCTATTCATTTCATGTTGATAAAATATAAATATTGGTTTGTATATATGAATATTGTATTTACACAAATTTAAAGAGATCTTAAATTCAAAATATATTTATTATAGAAATTAATTTTATGTAAAAAATATATTTTTAAGAGACGATATAATAAATACATATATTATATGCATCACTAAATTTAGAAGAAATACAACAAATATATATATATATATATATATATATATATATATATATATATATATATATATAAAGATATTCAAAAGTTTATTGTAATATAAACAAATTATGTCCTCCATATGTTGTGAGGGCCTAAGCTAGGTGTTTCATATGTTAAGGATACAGTTACCAAATATGTTGGTGGCAACAACTTTGTTATAGTTACAAATATGTAACGTTGAAGCCTAGACCCTTTATAATTTATAAAATCCTTATTAGTACTTTCCTTTGCAAGTATACTATTATAATCAATCTTTTTCATTGGTTATTATCAATTATACTTTTGAATCAATTATATCTTAGTCATTTTTAAATAAAAATGTATATTTATATCTTTGAAAGTGTAGACATGGAAAATGTACAATTCGATCCAACGCACTTGATCCTGATTACTAACGTCATTTCTTCTTAAATCACACTCTCAGCTTATCATCACCTTTTGTCTCTTAATTAGATAAATCACTATTTATTTAATTAGGTATTTCTCTCCTGTTGATTAAATTAATCAATTTAATTTAATTAACCCTAAAACCTCTTTTAATTAAATAATTCATCTTATTTGATTAAATCCCTAAAGTCTTCTTATTAAATTGAATAAATTAAACCTTATTTATTTAATCTAACATTATCCCCTTTAGTTAAACAAATCAAAAACATTTATTTAATTAATCGTTTCCTCTCAATTTTGATTTAAATCAACCCATAAATTTGAGTCAAAATTGTCAAATCACCTAATCTCTCATTAAATTGATCAAATCTTGATTAATTTAATCTCAATCACTAAAATCCTCTAGAGAATGCAACTTGCACATGAAAATAGATTTAATTCATTTATTAAATCTCTATTTTCCCTCACATGGCATAAAAGGGGAATATTCCCTCAAATTTGAATTTGAATCCAAGTGGACTTAGTCCTTCCAACAAGGCATTTATTTCATCTTACAAGTCTTTTTGCATTGAGCCAAGTGGTCATTACTCCATTTGACTCTTTCTTCACCTTGTCATTTCAACATTTTCAAAATTCAAATTTATGCATTTATGGGCACTTTGATCAAAACTTGCACAACCATCAACCATTCACATTGTGACAAGTGGAATTTCACTATTGGTTGAAGGTTAGTCCCACATTGCTCAAATCTTGCTCTTTATTCCAAATTGAAATCTATAAATGAAAGGTTATTCCTCTCATTCAAAATACACAATCTCATGCAAAGTTACTCTCTTCACATTGAGAGCTAATTTTGTCCATTTCTCCTCAAGTATTCATCATTTTCATGATTTCATAGCTAGGTTATGCCAAAATCTCATCAAGCAGATTCAATCATCCACAAATCACTTAAGTCAACAAAGGAGTTGGGAAAGGGCCGATTTCGACACATCAATTGGCACCAATTCTCCCATGGGATCAAGAGTTTGCTTTGTTTAAATAGATTTGATTTAGTTTCTTGCATTGTTCTTCATTTTCTTTCTATTTAAGCTTTGTAAATAGATTTCATGGGGAATCCTTCTTTTATCTTGCATATAAATTAATTCATGTGTTTGTTTGTCATGTCTATGCAGGAATAGGATTGGGGTTCACATTTTGGCACTAGAAGGAGGGCAGAATTGAAGGATATCATCACATTTTTTTAAAATTATGTTCTTTCTGACATTTTTTTTGTGCACACAAGAAACTACGTTGCACCCAGTCCCGCAGCACTATATTGCACCGCTTTCAGAGGTGCGGCGCTATATTGCACTGCAGTAATTCTAAACTACGCTGCACTTGCTTTCCCGCTTAAAATTTTCAAAATTTTAAACTTTGTCGCATTCCAAACTATGTTGCATGCCAAAACTCTGCCGCATCTGCACTCTCTATTTCTGCAAACCACCACAGTATTTCCAAACTGCGACACATTTGCTAACTGCGACGCATTTGCTAACTGCGACGCATTTGCTAACTGTTAGAAATTCAAATTTATTTTTTCAACATGTGTCTTTTTGTTTTCAGCTTTTTGAGTTATTGACCTATTTGTTGTTCCTGTATTCTCTGGTTTTTATCATTTTACAGGTTAGGACAAGGAAGAAAGTGAAATGGAAGGATACATAATGGCATCATTCCCATCTTATATTAAGTGTTTTTGAACACTTCAGTGTTGTTTAACACTTTACAGAATTCTCAATCTCTTTTAAGGATTTGTTACCTTTCATGCTTTAAAAAACACTAAATTTCCTTTTGGGCTCTAAAATGAACACTATAAAATATTTCAATTTTTGCAACAAAAGGCTTAAAAAGAACCTTAGAAACAATCTACTAGATTTGGTTTAAGGTTAAAAATTTAACAAGGCAAATTCACATTTGATTTAGTTCTTTAAAATGGATTCACATTTGCTTTGTGGGTTTAAAATGAACAAGTGTTGTTATGTTTTGTAATTGTTTACTCAAAATAATATCATCAACAGGACATATGCGCTTCTCTCGCACCTCACGGTGATCTTGAGAATCAAAAGCTCTTTTGGTGATCTTAAGTTGAGTAAAGCAATTACCTCCACATTTCATTTTGGGATTAAAATTGAACAAAACATCTTGCGAGTGTGAGTAAGCTTATTGCGTGTGTTCTCCCTTTGTTTCTAAACAAAGGTTGATCGAACTACGAATATGTTTGCTCGCTCTTGTTTATCTTAGCGGGCCTGCCTTGTGGGAAAAAGTACTCACCCAAGGGAACAACCCAACCGCTAACACACTAAGGACAAGTTTATTTCCAACCAGGATATAAAAATGGGTACTGGAACAAAATCTAGTATCACGCAGTTGGCTCCGACGAGAAGGGCAGCAATGGTCTCTCGCCACATGGGTCAACTCCCACGAACGAAAAGTCTAAATTAAAACCCTTGTTTAACAAAGGCCAAATCCTTATCTATTTTTTTGGTGTAAAAGGTCATGTCCTTTGAAGCTGCCCCACATTATACATGTGGTTCTATTGTAGAGATGAAAAGTATGCCATGGGAGATTCATGGGTACTGATGCTTGGATGACCCGAGAAGCGAGTGCACTATAAGGGGGAGCCTGTGTGGTCAAGCATCTAATCATCTGCAATGAATATGCATAGCTAGATTTATCCAAGTGGGAACCCAACAAAATATTGTCTCTTCATCCTAGGGTTGTACATGTGCTTGGAATCGAAAAATACATTGCTTGGTCCTCAAAACATTTGAAAACAAACATTCACAAAGAGCTTCAAATTTCAAACCCTTTGGAGGAAACAAATATCCTTTGACAAATATAAGTGCTCTTGCTTGCCCTAGGGATTATTTCCTTAGAGTTTTCTATGTGCTTGGATTTAATCATCATTTGTTTTCACTAAAGTCAACCTAGGAAACTGTGCTCTTAAAACCTTGATTTTCACATAAGGCACCCTGTGGAATGAAAAGGAATTAAGACATAGACATTTAGTTTGAAATCATAATCAAGAAAGTGCTTTTGGTAAAAGGAACTCATTAAGCAAAGATAAGAACAATTGGACCTCACATGTGTTTTCTCAAATGATTTCTCGTAAAATCAAAATCCAAAAACCAAGGTTCAAGAAACTTAGTCTAAAAGCTCATGAGGAGTGTCTTGAAATACTTTTTGAAGTTAGAGAAAGATTGGTGTATAATTTCTACAAGAAGGCTTCAAATAACAACCCAAGTTTGTATGAATTCTATTATCAACAAAATCTAACTCTTTTTCAAAGGTTTTATTTTCTCACATAGGAAGTATGGCATGTTCTTCAATACCGAGGTCTTGTAAGAAGGAGTCTTGTCTAGATCAAGTCTAGGATAAAAATCATCACTCTCATCCACCTCTCCATCATCAAAATAAAATCTCATCTGACCAACAAACTCTTGAGAACTTTGAAACATCATTCATGCTGAACTTATAGGCAAAATTATCATCACCTTGTTTGACTTAACACACCTAGTCAAATTATCAATCCTCTTAAACAAATTTACCTCTAGGATAATGCAACTTCCTAAGGTCTATAAGTTCATTATCACCTTGATTTGGCTTAACACACTTAGTCAAAATCACCCCCCTCAAACGAGTTTTCTCTAAGATAACACAACTTCCTAGGGTTTACAAGTTCATCATCATCTTGTTTGACTTAACACACCTAGTCAAACTATCAAAATCAAAATCATTTCAAGCCCTAAAAATTTTAGCATCCCCCACCCCAAAAAAAAATTTCTTCAAGATTTTCACTCAACTGCATCATCCATATTCCATTTATCTTTCAATCCCATCATCACCTTTTGATCCTTAGATTTTCCTAGTTCTTCTCTATTGTGCCTAAGATTAAGATCAAACGGTCTCTATTTTATGGTCCAAACAAGATCACAACACAAGAGGAACATGGAAATCACCAAAGAAACATCAACTTCAAGTGACTTAAGTCAAGCAACCTCCGAAGTAAACCTTAAGGGATCAAGCAATCCCCCAAACAGCTCTTCTCTACCATCACAAAATCCTCAAGAGGAAGGCTATGAAGAGGACATCATTCATGATGACTTGGGAATGACACAAAAGGAAATAACTAAAATGATTCAAAATCTAGAGAATCATAGAATTGCCAATGCCATGCTAAAGCTTAATCCTTCTCTATATATACGTACATTAACAGAAGGAGGGGCCCAACTCCCTTCTGACCTTGATGTAAGTACCAGTATAGAAAGGCCTCTTGCAATCATACCCCCAATGTCAATTCCAAATATCACTCAAGAAATTCCCCAAACCATATCAACAATCACATCGACCCCATCGGTTGTTAACAAGGGAAGTGCCATGTTTCGTGAATTACAAAAACATCGCCTTGTAAACAACACAGAGGTAAAAACCAGCACCACACTGGATAACTCCATCCTGGTGAATCCATCACACCCTTATTTCCCACTTACTTTCCATAATCACGTGGACTCATCATCATTCCATGCAACACCAATCTATTCGTTGAACATACAAACTTCTCTACCCATGATTTCACAAGGAGAAGGTGGTTTGTTCGGAATAGTGGGAGTCACTAACCCATTCTCATCATCACTTTTCCAAGGGAACATACCATCATTCCCTCCATTACCACTCACATCTGTATCACCTCTTGGGTTGATTCTTCCCCCCCTATCCACCGCTATTTTCTCAAATCAAGGCAATCTAAGCATCACATCAAATCCTCTCCTTTTGCCAGTAGCATCACAACAATAGGTGGCAACCATTCAAGCCACCACGGTCAATACATCAATTGGTCCCCAAATCCCTCAAAGCATACCTTCTGAAGGACCAAGCATCTCAACCACACCACCAACAATCCAAGTCTCAGCTACCAACACAACCCCTCTACCCACCACAACGATTGGCACCATTCCCAATCCACCACCAATCCCACCAAAAGCTAAAGTGATGAATTCATTCATCACCATGATTCAGGTAGTACAAAAGGCCACCCATCAAAGGGTACTTCAACAAAACCAACAATCTACACAGCAGGTTGCTCAACAAGCGCAAGCACAACTAACTGCCCAACAATCTGCACACGTTGCACAAGCCCAACAAGTCGCACGAGCCACGCAAGCAGCCCAACAAGCACAAGCTCAAGCTCAAGCCCAACACCAAGCTCAACAGACGCAAGCACAATACCATGCACAACTGCAAGCAATTCATCAGCAAGCATACCAACAAGCCCTGCAAGATTTTCAAGCACAACAGTAAGCTAAACAGCAAACTTTGTTGGTGCAACAGCAGCTAGACCAACAACAAGCCTTATAGGAATAGCAGCAGATAGACCAACAAAAAGCTTCGTTGGAATAACAACAGCAAGATCAACAACAAGCATTGTTTACACAAATGCAAGCATATCAGCAGGCCTTAAACGCACAGCAGAGCTTGCAGCAAACCCCCACCAATACCCCTCTCATCAATTAAACACCGCAAACACCTCAAAACACATTCATCCCACCTCTTGATCTGCAAAACGATGTTGCAGCACAAATCAAATTGCTCTTGCAGCAAGTGTTGGACCTCCAATTAGGAAAAACAACCAGAATGTCGGGCAACTTTTGCCCCTATCCATTTGACAAAAATATTACAATGGTACCGTTCCCAAAGGGATTCAAAATCCCCAAATTTGATAAATATAATGGGACGGGAAACCCTGAAAATCACGTCAGGGAATTTCAGGTGCATTGCATGGAGGTTGCATATGATGAAACATATCTAATGCGACTTTTCCCTCAAAGTTTGACTGGTCCTACCATGGAATGTTTTTCTCGCCTACCCATAGGCATCAAAACATTCCAAGAGATTGTGGAAGCATTCTTTAAAAACTACGCATTTAACATGGGTGCAAATGTTAGTTTGGAGGAACTATCAACGCTTAAACAAAGAAAAGGAGAGTTATTCACATCCTTCTTGCAAAGATGGCGATCCAAGGCTAATCAAAGCAAGTGGACCATGCCAGAAGAACAACAAGTTTGCACAGTCATATCCAAACTAGATGAAAACTTGGCATTCTACCTAAAAATGCAATGCATCACAACGTATGATCAGTTGATCCCAAAGGCGCTCAATATTGAAAGAGCCCTTACTGCGCGAGGAGGAACATCGACAATTCCTCCATAACAGGATAACCGCTCGTCCACCAATTATAATGATAAACCTCGAACATGGTCGAGGAATAAAAATATCACAAACGACGGAGTGGTCGACGCTAAAGTGGTCATCAGTGCCTCTAAGTAGAACATCCAGACCCATCAACCACAGAATCATAATCGCAATAATGTGCAAACTAATATAGTGGTACAATAACAACTGCTTCCTAACAACCAAATCAATAACTTGGGTAATCAAGGAGGACCACCTCCCTGAAACAAGTATCCTCCCAAGCAGAAGTTCACGGCCCTTCGAGAATCTGTTGAATCCATAATGAAGAAGCTGGTTAAGGAAAACCTCATCAAAATTTCCAACTCCAAGCAATACGCGGAACCCATGACAAAACCACCATGGTACAATGAAAATATCCTTTGTCATTTTCATAAAATCAAAGGGCACACAACCGTAAATTGTACGATGTTAAAAAATATCATCCAGGACCTCATTGAGGACAAGATCATAAATGTCGAACAACCAGCTAGAAATCAGGACCTTAAAATATACACGAATCCGATGTTGAATCATAATCAAGGAAATAACCAAGGTAACAACAAAGGGAAGCAAAAGTATGCCAGTGCAAACCTTGTGTATGAAGACATTGTCGCATGCGTAGACGAGATGGTCACTGTCATTAGTGTCAAAGGAGCCAACGTTGATTGTGGAGTCACCACATGCAGCACAAGGTTACTATTGTAGGGGCATCACAGCCATCTAAGACCCCCATTTCAAATCCGAAAGTTGTTCCCTACGATTACAGCATCATCGACCAGCTAAAGAGAACCCTCGCCCAAATCTCCATCATGGAATTATTGAAAATTTTTGCCACCTATAGAAAAATCCTTCATGAAGCATTAGTTGCGTCCACCATCTCTGCCACCCTTGATACAGAGCAATTCTAGGCTATGGTTGGTAACATCATTAGCCAAAACCTACTCACCTTCTCCGACCAAGATTTCCCCGCCTAGCCATCTCACAATCGTGCACTTCATCTTCAAGTGTTGATTCACAAAAATAAAGTCAAAAGGGTCCTGGTGGATGGAGGCGCAGGCCTCAACATTTGTTCGCTCAAAATCATAAAGAACTTGGGATTCTCTGAGGACTCCATCGACAAGAACAAAGGCATCACCATAAGAGCATACGATGATCAAGAAAGAGTGTCTCAAGGCACTATCAAAATCCCAATCCAAGTGGGGCTAGCAACCATGGAAACCACTTGTCAAGTACTTGATCTCGACCTACCATACAACATCCTCCTAGGATGCCCATGGATCCATGGAATGAAAGCGGTTGCCTCAACATTCCATCAATGCGTCAAATTCCTATACCAGAATGAGGAGGTCACAGTACATGGTGATCCGGAACCATTTGCCTATTGAAAAAACCTGGAAGCCAAGTTTTATAAAATTTCCCAAGTACTAAAAAATGATGAAGGCCCATCCACTTCATATTTAGATCCATCTAACCTTGCCTCCACTTCTGTGACAGAGACACCCTCCATACCTGACATATCTGATATCAAACTAATGATCCAGGATAACAGGTGCGGAGATTACAAAATGAAGAAAAATGCATTTGTTGTAGGAGAGTTACCACAATCTCCTAGGTCACATGGGCAACCTCAATCAGCCGAAACACCTGTCCATACTATTAGGGCAGATCCTTCTAGATTCTGTCGTTGGGGGGATCTAAGTCGGGAAAATGTGGATGACGAAGACATTTTAATCACGTTGTACAAAGATGAAAGGTGCACACCCACCCTACCCATGGATGAAGCCAACAGAGGATTGCAAATAATGCTTGGTATGGGCTACAATAGGAATGAAAGCCTTGGAAGAAACAGTGATGGACGACTGGAGCCTATTGTTGTAGAAAGAAGAATGAGAAACCTTGGCCTCGGATGTACCCCTCTGAGTATAATTGTACATGGCAGAAGTACTCCTAGTAGAGCAGTTAGGACTCCTCAAGTATTAGCAGTCGCCCTTCAACCACCTATATCCACAAGTCTGCCCCTAGATAATTTCACTTTTGACGTAACTGATGTCTGCACCAATAGTGATGGTGAGGATACCATAACTGACCTTCCCATGCTTTTTGAGGATTCTTCCTTACTTATGATTAGTGCCTCACCCATTGAGTCAAAATGCCAAATTCACAAAATAAACCTAGTTTACCCACAACTCATCGACTATGACCAACGAGGACCTCCGATTCTAGACACATTCAAAAACGATGAGGCTCTCTCAGAATTCATGGGACTAAGGGATACAGTACCATGCGGAGATCACAAAGTTGGGTTTGACATCACACTGGACACATAGACCTATTATGGGGAGACAATTGAGTCCTTCAGTCACAAAAGAAAAAGAACGAGAATAAGCTCAGGGTCATTGAGTGAAAACCACACTGTGGCACTCTCTAACCAAAGAATAGTAAAAATAAAGAACGCATCCAATGGCAAAAGCCTCTCTGAGGTGTCGGAGGATGAAGGATTCAATCTCCCCCCTACTGCACTTCATTAGGAGAAATTGGCAGTCTTGGCAGAAAAGTGCAATCCTGTCAATCCAGGAACAAAAACAACACCACATATCACCTTATGTTGAATCACTTTTGACAGAAGAACAAGAACTGTTGACTGCATTTCTAAGAGAAAGAAAGGTGAACTTCGCATGGACCTATGGTGACATGTCGGGTCTTGATCTAGAAGACATGGTTCATCACCTAGCTGTTTACCCAGGGGCAAAGCCAGTGAGATAGAAATTAAGAAAGATGCTTCCTCAGATAGCCTTGCTAGTCAAGGTGGAATTGTAGAAACTCTTAGGTGTCGGCTTCATACGCCCAATTGACTATCTAGAATGGGTATCCAATCTTGTGCTAGTTTCAAAACCAAATGGGGGCATTTGTATCTGTACTAACTTTAGAGACCTCAACAAAGCATGTCCCAAGGATGATTTTCCACTACCTAACATTGATATGATAGTGGACATGATGGTCAGGCATGAGATGCTATCACTAATGGATTGCTTCTTAGGGTATAACCAGATAATGATCGCAAAGGAGGACTAGCATAAGATGAAATTTACATGTCCATGGGGCACCTACTGCTGGAACATGATGCCATTTGGGATAAAAAATGTACGGGCTACATATCAGAGGGCCATGACACTAATCTTTCATGACATGATACACAAAACTATCGAAGATTACATGGATGATATACTGGCCAGATCAAAGAAGAGACAAAATCACATAGCAACCCTAAGTGCCATTTTCGATAGACTGGAGAAGTACAATGTCAGACTCAATCCCAAGAAATGTGTCTTTGGGGTACAATCAAGTAAACTTCTAGGATACATAGTATCGATGAGAGGAATAGAGGTGGATCCTGCTAAGGTCAAAGTAATCCTCGACATGGAGGCACCAAGGACACTAAAACAACTCAGAGGCCTACAAGGCAGACTCCAATCCATCCGAAGGTTCATAGAAAAACTGGCAGATAGACAGATTGCATATTCACATCCACTACACAAGGGAGTAGCATACAAGTGGGACGACAAGTGCAATCAGGCATTTGATAAAATCAAAGAATATCTACTTACGCCACCAGTGTTAATGCCACCAATCCTAGGAAAGTCATTAATCCTGTATATCTCGGCAACAGCAGCAACCCTTGGTGCTCTTTTAGCTCAGCACGATGAAAATGGGATAGAGAGGGCCATCTATTACATCAGCAGAACAATGGTTGGCCATGAGTTAAACTACTCATTCATTAAAAAATTCTATCTAGCAGTAGTGTTTGCTTCACAAAAAAATTGACATTACATGTTGGCACACAAAATCAAACTCATCGCCAAGATTGATCCCCTAAAGTATCTAATGTCAAAAGCAATGCTCACAGGAAGGATGGCTAAGTGGGTCATGATACTATTAGAATATGACATTGAATATGTGGAGTGAAAAGCAATCAAAGGATAGGTCATTTCAGACCAACTAACAGAGGCTCCCATCTATTCAAAGAATCCACTCATATCGGAATTTCCAGATGAGTCCATCTTTAATCTCAGCATAGCCGATCACTGGAAACTCTACTTCAACGGCTCATACACACAACATGGATCAAGAGCCGATGTCTTCTTCATCACCCCACAAGGATATTGTATACCTAGATCCTACAAATTGGCATTCCCCTGTACCAACAACATTGTAGAATATGAGGCTTTAACCATAGGTCTTAGGATTGTGGCATAGTGGTGGATCATGGCACTAAAAGTCTATGCAGATTCACAACTTATTATTAACCAATTCAATGGCGAGTACCAAACTAAGGATGACAAGCTGACACCATATAAGAAGTTAGTAGAAAGCCTCAAAGAATCGTTCATTCATATCACCTTTGAGCAGATACCGAGAGATAACAACAAAGCAGCTGACGCCATGGCAACAATTGGATCCTTACTGGATATCCCTCGCAATGTCTCAAAACATGAATTCTTGGTACAACAGCTTCTCATACCCACATTTGAGGTACCAAAGTCTGAATATGCGTGCAAACTCATTGGTCCCGGTGATCCCTGGTATCACGACATCTATACCTACCTAAGAATAGGAGTCCTCTCAGCTGACATTACCCCAAACCTTAAACGAGCCTTTGTCAAAAGGTCCTTACATTTTGTCATCCTAGGAGAAACCCTCTATCATAGGAGCATTGAGGAAACCCTTTTGCGTTGCTTAAATCTTGAGGAGGCAATGACTGCTTTAACCAAAGTACATAATGGCACTTACGGTTCACACTCGAGCGGAATGACCTTGGCCAAGAAGTTGCTGAAAACCAGGTACTATTGGCCAACAATGGAAAGAGAGGCACACGACTTTGTCAGAAAGTATTTACAATGCTAGCAGCATGGAGAACTTATCCATGCACCAACTCAAGAACTCCATCCTATTGTTACACCATGGCCCTTTTCACAATGGGGGCTCGATCTCATAGGCAAAATCACACCCACCTCATCCAATGGCCACAAGTTCATTATCACCGCCACAGAGTATTTCACAAAGTGGGTTGAAGCAATTCCCATGACCTACATAACTAGAAAGCATATTTCCAAGTTCATCCTGAACTATCTCGTTTGTCGATATGGTGTCCCCCAATCCATTATCTCTGATAATGGGACATCTTTCAAGAATCAGGATGTCTGGGAATTATGCGACAAATTCAAAATCCAACATCGCTTTTCCACTCCGTACTACCCCCAAGGAAATGGCCAAGAAAAATTTACTAACAAAACCATTCTGAAAATCCTTAAAAAGACAGTCAATGACTCTGGTCGTGACTAGCATCTATAGCTAAATCCTGCCTTATGGGCCTACCACACTAGTATCCACACACCAACAGGCACCACCCCATTCTCCTTAGTCTATGGATCAAAGGCCATCCTCCCTATTGAGATCAAGCTCCCATCACTAAGAATATCATTTCAAAACCTCATAACAGATGAGGAATACCGGATTTTAAGGCTGAATGAGCTAGAGTTATTAGATGAATGGCGCATGGAGGCCCTCAACCATCTACAAGTCTATTAGAATCGCCTGAAGTGCAGCTACAATGAGAAGATCAGGCGACGCACCTTCCAAGTCGGCGAACTTGTGCTGAAAGAAAACCAGAAGAATGTGCCAAATCCAGAAAGCAAAGGAAAATTTGAGCCCAACTAGTTGGGACCTTTCATCATCACGGCAAGCTATAAATCAGGGGCATATCAACTATCAACACCAGAAGGAAAACCTCTGCAAGAGCCCATGAATAGCTCTTGTCTCAAAAAAATTTATGCCTAAAAATATTGCAAGGTATAGAACCGAAAAAATACAAAAAAATCAAGAAAATGTCCTGAAAAAATGGTCACCCAGATGAAAACCTAGCAAATAGGTGCCTTCGTGACAACAAAAAATATAAAAATACAAAAATACAAAAATCAAAAAAAGGATTGAAAATAGTAAAGAAAAAATTCATCCTCTAGTGAAACCACTTCGGTGGCACTTTGGACAAGTACCTTGGTGAAAACTTGGCAAACAGGTGCCAAGCATAAATAAAGCACTCGCTATCCATTAGGATCTACACGATTCACTCATTCATTGCATTCCATCACTTTTCATTAATCTTCCTTCCATCCATTCACTCACATCCATACCATGGCCTAATCTTGTGCTCGTATCATATTCCACCATAGAACTACTTGGCATATCCTAAGGTCAGTTTGTCCTGCCTTTATCAAAGTAGTCTATCGCACGACGCTGGGGGCATGTTCCTGTACTTGCATCGGATCAGATTCATGTATATTCTTTGTGATCTTCCCAAAACATCAAAAAATCCAACAACATTCAAAACATCGAAAAATCCAAAAACATTCAAAACATCGAAAAATCCAAAAACATTCAAAAAATCCAAAAATCCAAAAACATTCAAAAAAAATCAAAAATCCAAAAACATCAGAAAATCTCAAAAGTCTTTAAGAGATTCATCATAGAGTCTTGTCAATATTTCACCTTTTCAAACTACGTCATCTTTGAGCTTGAACATAGGCAAGGTTGATCTTTGATCATCCCCCGAGACACCCTAGGTCAGTCCTTAGGCGTCCGTCGCAATAAAATGGCAATCTGTTTGCCCATCTATCTTTTCATCAATCGAGTCCATCATCGGTCGAACTACGTGGTCTCTATGTATATAATGTAGGCAAGGCTAATCTATGGATCAACTCCTAATACCCCTAGGATGGGTCTTTTAGTTAGTATCTTCATCAAAAATCTCGAAAATCCAAATATATTGAAAATTTTCAAAAATACCAAAAACAGCCTCAAAATATCTGAAAAATCCAAAATGGTGTTTTCATCTCATCTCGCTTTCACCCATGATTATCATCACTCATAATAAAATCAATCATCATCGTCATCCTTTGGTGAGTCAGTTAGAAGCAAGTCTAGCAGGTTCAAAAAGTGAACACCCTAATTGTCAAAGTCTTAAGTCTAAGTCAATAAGCATGCAAGGTAATCAACTCGAAGTATCAATAGCTTATCATCCAATCAATCTCACCAAAACCCTGATTACAACATGTCCTAGGATGAATCCTTCCCACGATGGACATAAGCATCAGGTATCTCATAGTAGTTTAGTCTTGGCTAGTGGTATGAAGAACATTAGCTTGTTGGTTTACTTTATTTGGTCTTGTTGACTTATCTTATTTTGTGCTCATTCCAAGGACCTCTCGATGATGCCTAAACAAAACAGGTTTAGAGAGAAAGGAATGAGGCAATGATCATTATCTTTTTTATCTGTTGTGCTTGTGGGATACTCTTGTAAAATAACTTAGTCATGTGTTCTTTGTTTGGTTTGTAGGGAGGATGTTTTAGATATCTTGTTGACCACATAGGAAAGCTTGCTTTCCTATGTTTTGGTCTGAGATGTTTAGAATGTCTAAACTACATCCTGAATAAGGGTTTGTATGCTAAGTGTGAACAAGAATAATCCTATCTAATTGTCGAGTCAAAGTCCATCACACTAAGTACAACGCCATCCTGGTTCTTTATATCTTAATGCATCGTACCTATGTGTGTTATCAAACATAACGTAATTGGCCCTTTGAAAATCTTGACTCCTGGAAAGCAAATCACCATCATTATAATGACTTGTTGAATTTATTTTTCATCTACCTTTGTTCCATACTAACTTGGTATCATGACAATTAATCAGAACATCACCAATGCATGCACCCTGCATCCACCGGATCATTAGCATAAGTGCATATCATACCACATTATCATCATCTTAAGTTATGAGGAATAATATAGATTTGTTATTCTAAGCATCTTAAGAAATCATTTCATTACATTCATTGCACATCATACATGGCATGAATCATTAAGTACATAATAAAATCATTAGCATCCATTTTCATTTATCATTTGCATATCAATATATCATCATTAGCAGACATTGCATCCATGTAATCATCAAAATGCATAGAAAAGATACAAAAAGAAATATATCCATCATATATAGAAGCATACATCATATCGCATGAACATAAAATAGAAGCATCTCATAGCATCACATAAAAAATTAAAATGCATCCATACATCATAGGACATATCATAAATCTAACAATCTCATTTATATCATCAAAAATATACTGTCATGATACAGAATCGGATCAAGTGTGTATATCAAAAAACATGATACAATAAGGGGCAATAATCGGAGCCCATGAATCAAAAAATGGAAAATTGTCTGTGATCAAGGGCTAGCCTTGCTAGTTACTGCCCTATCCCACCTACCTGTCACCGTGGTCCTCTGGTGGCCTCATCCCTGTCTGCTGAGAGAAGTCTGGCACATGGCCTGCTATTGGCTCTACTTGTTTGTAATGTTGTCGATAATACTCGACCTCTCTGACTACCTCTCTATATGCCCATAAGGAAATTGAACGGCCCTGGGATGTTGAAGCTGCACTCTCCAGCTACCTCTGCCGACCAATCTCCTGATCCCTCTCGAATCGAGCCTGGTCCCTCTCAATAGTGATTGTCAAAACCTGTTGGCATGCCTAATCCCTCTCTATAGTCAATACCAAAATTTGACCTTGCAACTGTTGGATCAGTACATCTCTGTGGTTTGGTTGCGCTCGTGGCTACTGCTATGGGATTGCTCTATCCCCCTCTCTGGGCTAGTCAACCTGTGCCCCTACCCGTGGAGGTGCCTGTTGTGCCTGATCTCTGGGAGGTGTCTGATGAGGAGGTGGTCCACCTCCTCCTCTATCTTTGTCCCCATCTCTATCACCTCTACCACCCTATCCTCTACCCCTGCCAATTGATCTGCCTCTGGGTCTCTGTCATGGAGGTATTGTGCCAGCAACTGTCAATCTCAAGGGAGGCCTAAACCAAGCTCTGTACACCTGGGTCACCCCTGCATCTGATGGTCCCTGATCATATAGCCACGGTTGGGCCACTAGCTATCTAAATGAGGACATTTCCTCTACTGTCAGGATGGGCTAGCCCCATGTCATCTCTCTCATAGTACGGGTGAAGATCACCATGTACTAATCATATGGTCTATCCTAGACCTCATCAAATTGACGGGCCACCCTGTCTGGGAGATACCGCTCTATCATGGTATGCTACTGACCTTGCATCCATCTGTCCTACCGGGTGAAGAACAACTGCTTTGCATCATCATACCATGGGCCTATGCCCATCCAAGGTCTCTACATGAACTCCCTCATCTCATCAAGAACTCGTCGCCAATAGGCAAGGCCACCTGTACCAGTGTGAGTAAAATAAATCTGTGCCCCGCCATACCGCCAGACAACAGGGTCATGAATATCAAGAACAACTGGGGTAACATCTGGACAGAGCACTGGAATCCACTCCCAAGCCCAGATATGTAACAAAGTAACTCCAGCCCCGAGGGCCCAGCTGTCCAGATATGCAAACTCATGTAAATCCTTGTAGAGGTAGGCTAGCATCATTGGCCCCCAAGCAAAGCACTCATGGCGAACGCACATCCGCTGCCATACCAGTCCCCAGCCTAGACTAAAATATCGGCCTCGCTGATTAGGTGCCACGAGACTAGAAATAATGGCTACATGTAAGTGGGTGCTCTACCCCAATATCACTCCAGGTCGATTTTTCCATCAAAAAGGATGAGCTCATCAACACCCATGACATCAAAGCAGGCCTCTCTACCCTCCTTTGGATCATAAATCACTCTGGCTCCATGGATAGGCAATCAGAGAATGCGCCAGACATCCTCAAGAGTGATGGTAGCCTCACCAGTAGGAAGATGAAAGGAGGAAGTCTCACTGTGCCCCTGCTCGGCCAAAGCAGTCATCATACCCAAATGTGTTTGAACGGGAAGGACGTAGGCAATGAACCAGAGACCAAGAATACCAAGCTACTCCTGAAGATATACATCCATACCCTACCAGCTGCTAAGCACTGGCCATCTGTGCTCCCTCGAATGAAGTATATCAAGCTCCTCTTGCGCAAGGGAAACCACCGTGTCAAGTCTCATAAAAAAATCTGCCTCTCGCATTGGATTTTCATAGTGGAAACAAAAAATACGACGTTGTTTGCGATTGCGGTGCAGTTTGAAAAGTTCTAAACCGCGTCGCACGACGGACTTTAACAAACCTAATTTCTAAACTGCGTCGCGCCGTCCTATTTGTGCACACGGCCAACTTTGACCCCAGAGACCCTAAATTCCTAACTGCGTCGCACGATGCTCTTTGCATATGCGGTCCAATATAGGACCATGCGGCACCGACCAAGCACTTTCAGTGGTGCTATATAACGTCGCTCAACCTAAAAATGATATGGACCCCAATTAATGCACGTAAATCAAAAAATTAAAAGTCAGGATGGGGGTACATACCACGGGTCCTACGTCGGCTGGCCGCTGGTGCACTTGTACTCTCTCTGAAACGTTCCTGGTAAGCTGTCCTTGTGCCATCTCGACTGGAACTCAAAGCTCAGAATGCAAAAAATTCTAAAGGCTAAGTGTGCAAAAGTGACCCCTCAAGGGCCTTTTAAGCCTGCAAATTAGGGTTTTTTGACCTAATTTGGCCATCTAATTAGGGTTTTGGTCCCCCGATCCCATTTTTGTCCAATCGAGGACCGTTTTGCATCTTTTTTGGTGTTTTAACACATTTTTTGGCATTCCAAAGAATTTTCAACCTGTTGGGCACCTTGTCCTCCTTTTTTCACTAGATCATCCAAAAAATCAAAATTCTCATCCAATCTCTCGAGGGGGAAATATATCAGCATAATCCTTCCGCTGGGGCAATAGTGGGGCATTCGAAAAAATTGATAAATTTTGAACTTTTGATCACAGCAGTTTATTCTTTGAATCAATGCAACAAGTACATTGCTTCAAAGAGGGGAAAAATGTACAATTTGATCCAACGCACTTGATCCTGATTACTAACGTCATTTCTTCCTGAATCACACTCTCAGCTTATCATCACCTTTTATCTCTTAATTAGATAAATCACTATTTATTTAATTAGGCCTTTCTCCCCTGTTGATTAAATTAATCAATTTAATTTAATTAACCCTAAAACCCCTTTTAATTAAATAATTCATCTTATTTGATTAAATCCCTAAAGTCTTCTTATTAAATTGAATAAAGTAAACCTTATTTAATTTAATCTAACATTATCCCCTTTAGTTAAATAAATCAAAAACATTTATTTAATTAATCATTTCCTCTCAATTTTGATTTAAATAAACTCGTAAATTTCAGTCAAAATTGTCAAATCACCTAATCTCTCATTAAATTGATCAAATCTTGATTAATTTAATCTCAATCACTAAAATCCTCTAGAGAATGCAACTTGCACATGAAAATAGATTTAATTCATTTATTAAATCTCTATTTTCCCTCACATGGCATAAAAGGGGAATATTCCCTCATATTTGAATTTGAATCCAAGTGGACTTAATCCTTCCAACAAGGCATTTATTTCATCTTACAAGTCCTTTTGCATTGAGCCAAGTGGTCATTACTCCATTTGACTCTTTCTCCACCTTGTCATTTCAACATTTTCAAAATTCAAATTTATGCATTTATGGGCACTTTGATCAAAACTTGCACAACCATCAACCATTCACATTGTGACAAGTGGCATTTGACTATTAGTTGAAGGTTAGTCCCACATTGCTCAAATCTTGCTCTTTCTTCCAAATTGAAATCTATAAATGAAAGGCTATTCCTCTCATTCAAAATACACAATCTCATGCAAAGTTACTCTCTTCACATTGAGAGCTAATTTTGTCCATTTCTCCTCAAGTATTCATCATTTTCATGATTTCATAGCTAGGTTATGCCAAAATCTCATCAAGCAGATTCAATCATCCACAAATCACCAACATTTCAACAAAGGAGTTGGGAAAGGGCCGATTTTGACACATCAATTGGCACCAATTCCCCCATGGGATCAACAGTTTGCTTTGTTTAAATAGATTTGATTTAGTTTCTTGCATTGTTCTTCATTTTCTTTCTATTTAAACTTTGTAAATGGATGTCATCGGGAATCCTTCTTTTATCTTGCATATAAGCTAACTAATGTGTTTGTTTGTCATGTCTATGTAGGAATAGGATTGGGGTTCACAGAAAGTATATATGTAATTTTTTTAACAAATGGTCATTGTTCTTGCTTGCTCTAGTAATTCTTTTCTTTGAAGGGAGATTGAGAAGATGGTGTTTTCTTGTGGAGGCGTCGCGACAACTCTGAGAGGTCGCATAGGCTAGGGGAGACCATTCCTGATTCCTTTTGGTGTATGCATGCTCGTTGATTTGCATGGGGGTGGGGGGTTGTGTGGTGTGGGCCTATTTGGGGGTGGCCTGACGTGGTTGCATGGGGATTCTTGGTTGCTTTGATGTAGGATATTTTATTTTTTGTTGTTTGTTGTTCCCTTCTTGGTTGCGTGGGGGTGTGTTGGGTTTATTCTGACATGGTTTTTCCTCTATGTTCATTGTGTTTTGGTAGGATTTGTCACTGGAGTTTGATAGAGGTTGGCCTCCCGATTTGCATTTGGTTCCTCAAAAATTTTGGTATTGTGTTTGCTTGGAGGTGTAGGGCTTTCTCATGGGTGAAATTTTTTAGAGGTATGGACTCAACTATTCATTATCTATCTTTGCATGTAAAGGACATGGAGAATTTAAACAAATTTTCATCTAGGGAAGGTACTTCATCTTTGAAAGACCTACCTAGAATCAAGAAAATGAATAGGTGTTTGGAGAGAAGCCAAGATCATCCTGTGTTGGTGATTCAACTGGAGTCAGGTTTTGGTGATGTTAATTACTTGAGCAATCATGCTCTAATTTGCAAATTTATGGGGCTTTGTCTTTCTCTGCCAGTTCTTGAATCTTGGGCCCAGCGAATATGGAATCTCAAAGGTGATATGGAGATAATGATGGCTGCTAATAATTACTTTTTGGTTGTGTTCTTGTGCATGGCTGATAGAAATAAGGCTTTTGAAGGAGGTCCTTATTTTTATAATGAAGTTGGTCTCTTCATCAAACCCTAGCATGTGGGATTTAATTCTTTGAAGGAGCTTTCATCAAGGGTCCCTGTCAAGCTTCATCTTCCTCAACTTCCACTTGAGTTCTGTGGGACTAATATTTTGCATATGATTGTGCTTTTTCTAGGCAAACTGGTTGGCTTGACTCAACAAATTGTGGATGAAAAGGTAATCTCATATGCCAAAATCTATGTTGAAATTGATTTAAATAACCCCTTACCAAATTATGTGGAAATTTTCCAAGGATCCTCTTCTTGGATTCAATAGTTTGACTATGAGACCCTTCTATTTGATATTGAATTTGTCATGAGTATGGGAATCTGCAAAGGAAATTCCCTTGGTTCAATCAAGAAAATGTTACTGCTAATGCTCCCTCTAACTCAGCGCCTAGGAATGATAAAGGGAAGGCCCCTATGGTTGATGGGGCTGCTAATAAGGAGGACTTTATTCCTATTAAGTCTCACAATAAGGGAAGAAGCTTGAAGAGAACCCTCATGTATAGACAGATTGATGAGGCTATTAATCAGTTTGATGCTTTGGAGGATTTAGCTCTGGAAGAGAGAATTCTAATTGAGTTACAATCTAGTATGGGGGTCTTGGGTGTGTCTTTGATATAAATGGGTGAGAATTGTAACTAGAATTCACCTTTGGTGAAATTACAAGATGGCCAAATGGAAACAGATCTTCCTTCTCAATTTTAAGATACTACAGATCCAAGTGAGACTTTGGCCTTGAAGGAGGTTGGTGCCTTGGAAAATCTAGTTCCTTCTCAGGTGAAAGAGTCTTAAGATTCCAAGAAAAATAGTAGGGTTGTGCATGTCTTGGGTCTGCAGAAAAAGACCCTCAAAAAGGGGCCTCCTGAGAAATCTTCTAAGGTGGGATGTAAGAAGGACCACGAGAATTTTAAATTAATGGGCAAGACGTTGGTGGATTTTGGGTTGGTGAAGACCTTAGACGTCCACTTCTCCCAATCTCACAAATATTTGTTATTTCAAGGAATGTGAGGGGTATGAATATAATCCTTAGATAAAAGGCTATTCTTGAGATGATTAGGATAATTTTGTTATCCTGATATTGTATTTATTCAAGAAACTAAATTAACTATTGTTGGTATGTTGGATAGAGTGCCTAGAGTCTAGAATAGTGGATTTTATTAGTGTTTTGGTGCCCTCGGTAGCTTTGGTGGGGTGGCTTGTTTGTGGGGTCCAAGAAAGGTTGTTCCCCAGTGGTGAATCTTGAGTCATTCCTCTATTTCTATGGTTGCTTCTTGCTTGGAATTTGGTGAAACTTGTCTTTTCACTAATGTTTATGCGCCTCCCGATTTTATGGGAAAATTGTAGCTTTGGGCTCATGTTAGATATTTTCAATCCATCGCTCCTCTTCTTCCCTGGATAATGGCAGGTGACTTCAATGTTATTCCTTGTTTGAAAGAAAAAGAGGAGGCATAGCTAGGCTGGATCCTTCTGCTTCTTAACTAAGGGACAACATTGATTGTCTAAATCTAATTGATATGAAACTAAATAATGGAATCTTCACTTGGAATAACAAAAAAATTGGCAAGGATTTTATTTCAAACAAGTTGGACAAATTCATTATTTCATGTTTTTGGGTTTGTGATAGGTGGGCTTCCAGCTCAAAGATCTTGGAATGGGGAGGTTATGACCACTGGTTGATTAAACTCTCAGTTGTTTCTTTTAGAGCTTTTAGAAATCCCTCATGTTTAAGTTTCAACTCATGTGGTTCTATGGTCCTTTACTCTAAGATTTGATGAGTGAATGGTGGCCCAAAGGGAGGCCTACTTTTTGTAGGGCTATGTATTCCTTTGCTAAAAGGTTATGTGAAGTATAGGTTTACGAAGTGGAATAGATAGTGTTTTGGCAACCTGCACTTCAAAAGAATGATAGCTCAAGCTCAGTTGGATTCTATCACCCATGAAATATGGGATCATGGCCTAACTGATGTCTTGGGCCAAGAGATGGAAATAACTTCTAAGGATCTAGAGGAATGGGAGCTGCAAGAGGAGATTTTTTGTAAGCAAAAGTCTTGTATTAATTGGCTTCAGGAAGGGGATAGAAGTACTTCCTTTTTCATAACTTTGTGGCTGCTAGGAGGAATGGAAATCTGATTATTTCTCTAGTTTCTTCAAAGGGTACCCAGCTTTCTTCTCTAGGGAGATTACTAGGAAGGATTCTTAGTTCTTTATAGCTATGTTCATTGAAAATTCACCTCTTGCGAGTGCGGAGGAAAACTCTATTTTGGCGTGTATTCCCTCTTTGGTTTCTAATGAGATGAATGAGGCTCTCCTTCAGCCTATTTCACTACAAGGGTTGGAGACAATCGTGTTCCAAATTAAAAAAGGGAAAGCCTTAGGTTTTGACGACTTTCCAATTGAATTTTTTAAGGAGTTTTGGGAGATTATCAAAATGGATCTCTTAGAGGTGGTTCGTGAGTCACAAGAGAATAAACAAATGCTAAAATCCATGAATTCCACTTTTCTGGATTGTATTCCTAAAAGGGGAGGTGTTAATTCTTTAAACCAATTTAGACCCATTTCTCTTTGTAGCATGGTTTATAAAATTAATACCAAATTGATTATGGAAAGGCTTAAGCCTTGGTTCAACTCTTTGATTCCCAAAGAGCAAGTTGGATTGGTTGTTGGTAGATAAATTTTGGATGGGATTGTCATTGTTGTTGATGTCATTCATTCAATGGCATCCTCTAAGGAGAACGCCATGTTTATCAAACTAGATATGGCAAAAGCTTATGATAGAGTCAATTGGGCCTTTTTGCAAAAATTTCTCTTGGCATTTGGATTTGACAGTGAGTGGGTTAATTGGATCATGAGTTGTGTAACATCTTCTTCCTTTGTGGTTCTTATCAATGGTGAGTCATCTAAGTTATTTGGAGCTTCTAGAGGTCTTCACCGAGGGGACCATTTATCTCCTTATTTATTTATTATTATGGTTGAGGGGTTGAGAAGATTTATCAAATCTAGGGTTAGACAAGGATTTATTTAGGGTTAGATTTGGGGTAACAGTTTGCCTCCACACTCTTACCTATAATTTTTTAATGATACAGCCTTGATGGAACTGGCAAGAATAAATGAGGTAGTGAATTTAAGAATATATTTGGAAACCTGCTTGGATACCTCTGGTCAAAGGATTAATGAGGATAAGTCATCAATTTTTTCTTCAATACTCCTTGGCTTATTCAGATAAGTATTTCTCAGATTCTTTGATTTCAGATTGATTCTTTCCCTCTTGTGTATCTTGGGATTCTCCTTTCCACAGGTTCATAGCGTAGAGGATGTTGGCAAGAGGTATTGGATAAGTTTCGTAAGAGGGTTAGTCATTGGACTTATAGATGGCTTTCGTTTGCTAGGAGAGTGACCCATTTGAAATTATTTATCTAGGCCCTTCCTCTTTATAGGTGCTTTGTGTAGGTTTCCCCTATGAGTTTTATTAAGGATTTTTATGTCCTTACCTACCAATTTCTTTGAGCAAGAAATATTCTCTCTTCGAAGTGGATCTTGGTAAACTGGGCATCTATTTGCAGGCCAAAGCAATTGGGTGGTCTCAGGCTCAAGTCAAAGAGGCTGAATGGTCAGGTTTTAGCTACCAAGTTATATTGGTGATGGTGCACTTTTCAGGATCAGGTTTGGACTAGAATCCTTACTTATAAGTATCTTTGTGGGGTGAATTCCTTTTATGTGCCTCGATATGGTCTTCTTAGGAAGGGGTCTATGATTTGGGATACACTCAAGAGAAGGGGTGAAACTGATCAAGGAGGGGCTTTATTGGATTTGCAATAAGGGATTTGAGGCCCTTTTCTGGCATGATTCTTCAGATATTTATCCCCCTATCATATAAATATATCACCATTTACAGCCCCTTTGTGATAGTATGCTAGCAGCTAGGTGGAGTAAACTAGAGGATTTTTAAATTGTTCAGGTTTTGGGGTAGGTAGAGGTATCTCGTTGGAAGAAGTCGTAGGAGTGGCGCCTGGAGGCACTGAGGAAGCGTGTCAATAGCTAGATAAGATTTTGACTAGTAGACTATATAATTCCCTTAAAGGGAGAGATACTTTGGCTTGGGCCCTGACCTGAAGGGCAAATTTTTGCTTGCCTTGAGGTACTTGGAGTTGGATAGGTAGTTGCATGGGAAGATGGTGTTCCTTGGTGGAAGCAGGTATGGAATAAGTTTTTTTGCCCTAAATGTAAATTTTTCTTATGGTTGGTGGTTCAAAATAGGTGCCTTACCTAGGAGAGTTTACACAAGAGAGGCTTTGAGGGTCCTTATATATGTGTTCTTTGTTCCAATAATGAGGAAAATGCCTCACATATCCTCTTTTAGCACCCTTACTCTAGAGAGATCTAGCACCTCTGGTGGGTGGTGTGGAATCATTTTTGTGTCCATACCACTTCTTTGTTTGTGTTTTTGGGAAAATATGGGTAGACCTCCAACTAAGACATCTTTTCTTCAAATTTCTTGGATCATTGGCCCTAATTTTATTATCTAGCATCTCTAGTTAGAAAGGAATCAAAAGATTTTTCAAGGTGTGAATTTGGTGGTGGTTCACTTACAGTGAAAGATTTTCTGCAGGATATAAGAGACTATTTTAACTAAATGCGACCTTTCAGTTGATGTGGATATGTGTGATGTTTCTTTTGTAAGGAATTTGAATATGAAGGATGGAGGGTCTAGGTACTCTGTTGGTAGGGGTCCTCAATAGGCCAAAAAGAGGATTCATTGAGAGGGTCAATGGCTTCCTCCTCCTCAAGGTACTCTAAAGATTAATATGAAGGGCTCTTCCAAGGGGAATCCTGGGCATGCGGGGATTGGCGATATTGGTAGAGATAGTGATGGAGATGTGGTGTTCTTCTTCTTTATTTATAAGGGGCAACATTCTAACAACCTTATGGAGGCTCTTGCAATTCTTCATGTTGTTGAAAGAGGTTGTTCTCTTGGCTGGAGGAAGATTATTTTTAAATTTGATTCATAGATCGTGGTGGATATGTTGAATGAGCAATGATTGGATGGTGCTAATTGGCACCTAGCCATAGTGGAACTAAGAAAATCATGAACCTATGTTGTTCTTTGGAATCTATTTTGTTTTGTCATATTCCTAGAGAGTGGAATAGAGTGGTAGATCTTCTAGAAAAGTGGGCCTCTAAGCATTTAGAGAGGTGGGATGTTGGTGACTGGGGACTCTTGTCCTTAGAGTATTATTTGGCCCTAGAAAAATTAATCATGGAGGATAGAAATATGTAGCCAATTTCTCTATTGGGTTCCTCTAGGGACTATTTTTTGTTGATGGGTGGTTGCCTTTCGGTGGGCATGTGGCCTTGTGCTTTGTAATGTTTCTCTAATTTCAATAAATTTTTACCCCTTTTCTTTTAAAAAAAATTAACAAATAATATTCAAAAAACAAATTAATAATAATCTAACTAGCTAATCTTTTTAGTTGTGATATCAGACTTCACATAACTCAAGGATAAAATTATTAATTGCAATATCTATGATTTGTATTTTCAAAGAGCCACAACTAATTGCTAATTTTTAGGAGAATGCTTAAATTTTAATTTTATTAAGAAAAAAATAAAATGATCTATTGACTTCAATTCTTTGTTTATTTCCATTAAATTATAGTATATTTACCATGATAAATAAAATTATAACCATTTAATAGGAAAGGGCTAAAATTATAGCCATGATTTGATGAAAAATATCTCATTTGATTGAACATATTTTCTTTTTAATTAAAAATATAATAAAAAAATTATAATTTAATAATTGTTTAAAATGGTATAAAATAAAATTGAAATGGGACCACTTAAACCACCAACTCCAATTAATTTTTGGGTTGATGGGGTTGGATTTTTCCTTCAATTTGGTTAGATCAAATAGTGTCAGAAGATTCTATAGACTTTTTCTTATTTTTTGAAGTATGTGAGCATCTCCAACATCCATGGAAGATGAATATCTAATAAGTTTTTTTTTGCAAGGGTTACATGTATGTCAATATTTTACATGAACTAAATTTTTTACATGTATATATATTTTTGTATCTACGTAAATCAATGATTATATGTTAAAAGAAAATAAAATTAATGGGCTTCTAGGTTAATTAATAATAATAATTAAAGTAACTAGGTGTAAATTAATGTTACAATAAATGAATATTTTAAAAAATTAAAATGATTGTATATTTGGTAACATACAACATTCAATTATGGTGATTATCTACTATTGTGCGGGCTAGGGGAAACCCTAACCCTAGTTTTCTTTTTGTCGTGCTTGTTAGGAAAAGCAGTGCTAAGCTTCAAGAGATTGAACCACCTTTTCCCCTTTCTTGAAGAAGGTATCGATGAATCTATCATAGTTATCATTGCTTTTTTCTGAATATGTTCTTCACACTTCAGACCAATATCTTTTACAATTAAAATTTCTATGACTTGGAATCACACACCCCCTATAGACACAAAACTAAAAAGCAATGTTAAGCTTCAATAGATTGAACCACCTCCTCCTTCTGCTAATATTGTTAAAGGGAGCACTAGCTCGAGCACAAAGTATAAGGGGAAAAGGCTATTAAAAGCACAGAGGAGTCCTCTGGTCCCTCTGATAAATATTATCTTTCCATGATGAAGGACCTTCTTATTATCTCCCCAAAAAAGAGAAAAGGGTGTGTCAAAATGGGTAGCAAATATTCCTTGTTGTCCCTTGCAAAAAAAATTATTGAAAGTGAGTGCTCAAAAACCCTGCATGCCACCCCCATTAAAAGTAAAGTCCCTCCCCTAGTCAAGTTTGGAAAATAAAAAAATAAAAAAGTAATCTCTACTAAGGATGATGGAGGTCCCATCAACATTTCTAATATCGAAGGTGAGCAACATGCTAATCTGTACCCAAAGAAGAAGAACTAACTGTCTTCTAAGGGTCATAGATCTGCTAGGTTAGCCAAAGTGCTTGTTGTGGGTACTTCTTTGACAACTAAAGGCTTACAGTTTGCTTCTTCCTCAGATAAGGATGAGCATGAATTTGAGGATGAGGAGTTACTTCCCCATTATTAGGATATCTATAAGGATGAAATCCATAGTGCGGACTAGGAGGTGTACCTATATATTGAGGTTGAGGAAGAGCAATATGAGGACATTGAGGTGGAGCCAAGTGACGATGCTGAGAAGGAGGAGTTGTGTGATGAAGATAAGGAAGAAGATGATAAGGAGGAAGAATAAAATGAGGACACTAAATATAAAGACGAAGAAGTTAATATTGAAGAAGGAAATGAAGATGATGAAGATAGAAACTTGAAAGAGGAAGAAGAGTTAATCCTTGTTCCTTTAGAAAAATATAAAGATGTGGTTGACAAGGGTGATAGAGTTGAAAAAAGTGAGAAGGAATTTCCCGCTTATGTTAGATATCAAATGGAGACTTTGTAGAAGAATGTTAAGGATATGGAAAGTAAGATGAATATTAGCAATGATAAAATCAAAAGAATAGAATTGACTATCTACAATCTTAATTCTATCACTCAGGGAATAATTTTGAAAGTTGTTATGGGAGTTGTCTCAGGAAATTCTAAAATCAACAATCAAAGAAAGAAACAAGGAAAAGACATTGACCCTCAGTTGGCTAAAGACAATGGTAAAAATGGGAAGAAGGTCCATATCAAAGAAGATTGGGAGGTGTCACTTGATTATTTTTTGGAGAACTATGACCTGATCAATTAGCTTTTCTTGGATCTTAGGTACTATTTCCTCTAGTTGTTGGTGGTGTTGTTTCTTTTCTTTAGTTTTTTTGTTTCTAGAAGGTTTGTATGCCTTTGCTATGGGTTTTCTTTAAAAGTTGTTGTTTTGAAATTTGGGGTCAAGGCCCCTTTTCCTTGCTAATATAATAAAAAATAATATAAACTATAAAAATATTATATGATACTTGATCCCCTCTTCGGAAAAATGAATCTTCACAAACCACATTTTTTTGCTTGATACAACTCTCATGAATCATTTTTAATAAATGAACAAGGCCCACTACAATAAGTCAAAACCAACATATATAAACACTAAATTAAGTTTATAATTGTACACAAAAATCAAGGCAAAAATTAGACTCACAAAAATATATCTCCAAATACCAAAACCACCAAAACTATAGATGTAAAATAATAGCTAAGAAAAAGAAGAAAATTCCATGACCTACACAAAATCCTTCACTTGGAAAAAAATAATAACACAAAAACACTTAAAGCATAGTATATTCTAACTCTAAAATGGAAGGATTGGCTAAAGAACCACTAAAATATAGAGACAAAATCCTAAAAAACACAATCCAAATGCTCCCCCTTTTCCTATTTATCTTCCCTCTTGAAAATTAAAAACTTGGTGCCATATTTAGTGCAACCACTTTGGATCTCATTAATAACCCTTGTTTTATTATTTTTCATGGTTCTACCATGACTACTACGCATCCATTAATAAATCAAACCTAATACATATACCTTTCAACATTGTTATTTCCTTGGACCCCACAACTACCTTAGTAGGGATGTATACAAAATATGGAACCATAAACAAAGCATGTGAAGTGTTTGAATGAATGCCTCTAAGAAATGTGGTCTATGGACAAAATGGATTTTTTGAAAAGTATTTGGCAAGTGTGAATCCAAACTCAACAACCTTTGTTAGCATTCTACCCACTTGTGGCAAAATAGGAGCTTTGAAATAGATTATGGACATATGTGAACGCATAATGAAAGTGGGGATTTTGTCATGTATTGTAGGGAAACTACATACGTTGGGCGTAGTTTCCTTGTTAGACTTTTATGAAAAATGTAGAACCATATACAAAACATGATGAACTACACATAAACTTCAAAATAATAATCAATACAAAAACTATATTAAAAATAAATATAAATAAAGTAGAACTCTCTCTTTGCAAAATTTCAAATCTAATTAAAATGAGAACTATGAGAAAAATCCAATCAAACAAGCACAGCTCAAGAGAATTATTTGCAAACTTTAGTAAAATATTCTTTTGTTGAGTTATAATAATTCATGAGAGATTTGGTTACTTGTAAATGCATTTTGTGGGACCCACTTAATTGTAATAATTGGCTAATGTATATATCTTTAAATGTTTATGTTAATTTACTTTCATTTAATGGACAACATTTTAGTAAATATAAATAAAAGAAATTTATGGTTAAAATTTTTCAAGTAGTATCATAAAAATATCTTGATCATAGGGTTTTAAAACAATTTAACCTATACAATTCCTTATGGTATTGCTATCAATTTCCTACTTCATCATGGAGGCAGGCAACTACTATATTGATGGGATTTTACATGAGATCTAGAAACTCTCTATTAAATTTTGTAGAAAGCTTATAATAGTTAGGAATGAGTTTAGATCATTGATTTCATTGAAGGTTGTAGATGTTGTAGACTGTGATTTTGATGAGAGTGTGTTGGATAAGTTTTTTAATGGGTTTTTTGGTTTCAAGGTCTTGATGCCTATTGGTTAAGCAAGATTTCAATAAATCTTATGATAGAATGCACTGGAGTTTTATTCTTAAGATGCTATAATTGTTGGTTTTTTGTCCTAAGATTTGTAAGCATGTTCAAATGTTATTCAAAGATGCAAGTACTTAGTTATTAATAAACAAAGCTTTATCAAACACATTTCCCTTACAACACTCAATCAAGAGAGGTTTCCCATTGTTACCTTTTCTTTATGTTCTTATTGTTGATGCTCTTGGGTATATTTTATAAAAGTACAACCTATAGAGAAGGGGGATTCACTCTTCATGAGTCTCTTTATTGTAAAGAGATTCCTAAGAGGCGAATTTCCCTAAACTACCTTAAGGTACAAAGCGAGAGTTTCAAAATTAGAAAGATCGGGTCACAGAGATTTTTTGAACAAACTAGCAAGTTCTCGGCCAAAGGATGTCAACGTGGAACAAGGAAGACAATGCGGCGCATTGGCATCTCGTATGGACCAAAAACTAAGAATATCATAGAAAACAAAAAAGTGACTACTAGCAATCTGATTACTAAGAACTTACAGAATGCGAGGAAATGACAGAATATGATAAAACTAAAATAAAGTAGAAATGATAAAGCAAGAGAAGGAAAGATAGAAACTACTCACAGCTTGACCCAAGTAATGAAGCGTCCAGCAAGTGAATACCTTCAATACCTACATGCATAAGATCTAGAGAAAATGTTGGGGTTTTATAAGGGTTTGCCTTAGTCAAACCCTCATCTTCATGTTCCCACCTCCACAGATAGCCAAATAGATATATAGAGATAGTAGGAATGAAATGAATGCAAGAGTGATAAAAGCAATCCTCACTCAAGGAGGAGAACCCGTATCATAGGGAATTGATAAATCCCAAGATGCTCACAAGCACAAGATAAGGGTGATATTAGTTGCAAGGCTAAGGAATCCAAAAAGAGAGCAATAGCTATGAGAGCTAAGAGGGTTGCAAGGATTGCTATGAGAGCTTGAAAGAGTTGTAAAGAAAGTTTGAAAGGATGTAAGAATTTTGTTGTAGTGAGTTGTGAAAGCTTGAGGTTGTTGTAACAAACAAGTAAGTTATGCAAGCAAGAGCAAGATTGTAGAATTTTTGAGAGAGAAGCCAAGAAGGAGAAGAAGGCCAAATGAGTTGAAAATATAGCTTTTAAAGAGGGAAGAGAAGCTTCTCAAGCTGTTACAAGGTATCTCAGGCCATTACCACCAACAAAAGGAGCTTACAAGTGGAAAACATGCTTGAAAATGGTCATTTGAAAGTTGAAATGTCGTAGGATTCTAGCACGGCACATGGACGTCCACATGGCACACTATTGTCTGAACACATCACACTACAAAATTACATGAATGGAAAAAACACAAGGCTTGATGTGAAGTTGACGCACAAAGGTGGTTGTTGAAAAGGGGTTTTGAGCATCTTGAGAGGGGAAAAAATATTATGCAAGGGCTAAAATGAACCTACACAAATGCTAAGGGAGTGGACACTAAAGTGGATACAAGAATGCATGTGAAATTCTAAGGGTTGCAATTTAATGACATTACATTTTTCCCCCTCTTTAGTAGGCATATGAATCTACACTAATATGCACGCTAAAGGAAATCTACTAAACATAAATAACATCATTATTCCAAAAGGATACTATAGAGGAAGTAGATAACTAATTGAACCAAGGAAGCATGCCCAAAGGATGAAGACCTACAAAACAAACACATTAGACAAGAAATACCTACATAAGACAACAATGTTAGAACATAAAAATCCATTACATCACGGGCTTAGAACATATTAAAACACACACAAAAGCACACAAAAAACTAAAGGATTTGAGTCAACAAAGTGAAAGAGACCTCAATGTAGAAGGTTGTCTCAATACTATGTGTCATCCCCAAATTAAGAAATAACACATAGAAGAATTCTTAAATGAACAAAAGAAGGTAAGGATTGATTGCTTTAATAGAAGAATACACCCAAGAGACAAGGAAGCAACCAATGTTAAAAAGATAAAGAGCATATACCCAAGATGAAGAGGATGCAAATCTTCAATTTAGTAATGTACAATTGAGAAGAGAAGAGAAGAGAGGAAAAAAGGTTCAAGAGAGAGCAAGGAGGAATGAAAATTCCAAGAGATATGGATCCACAAGTACTCTCTCTTGAGGAGGCTTTGAACAAAAGGACTCCCTAGCTCCACAGAACTACGAAGTTGCACAAATTACATCGAAGGCCCTTAGACCAATGATGGTCAAACCCTGTAGGATGCAAGCGCTTCACAGGCCCTCAGACCTACAAAGAAGGCATTCCCCCAAGTACTCTCTCATGAAGGAAGCCCAATGTAAGGGGACTCCACAGAGTTGGATTGGAAAGCGGCTTCATAGGTGCACCTAAAAAGCAACATGTTAATCCACAGATAAAACATGTCAAGAAATAAAGAGCAGCCACACAGGAAACCAAGAAGACAGTCATGTAGAGAGTCCATAATTGGAAGCTTTTAAAGAGGTCCCTCGGGAACCCTTCAAAAGGAAAGGGGTCCACTCAAGGAATGCACTATTTCAAAAGTGAGGTCTATTCAAGCTTCCCCTAAGCTAGAAGTGAATGATTTCATTCAAAGGATAAAATTTCAAGGGGGTTCCTTCGGTAGGGAACCCTTCAAGACACAAATGGGCCCATTCAAGGGAACACACCAATTGAAAGATAGGGAGAAGACAGGGTGTCCTTAAGAAGGATGGACATCTTCAAAATGAGTTATCACTAGGGGAGGAGAACCATGCAAGATACTTAGAACATATAGGATAGAGGTAGACCTCAATATTACTTATCATTTGAAGAAGAGGTAGGTGCATCAGCAAATAAATGAGTGATGGCACCTGAATCACAAAGTTGTATTTTATCCTTCAAGGCCTTACATTCGCTAGTGGAATGGCCAAGCACTTGATGGTATGCAAAGAAAGTTTTTTTATTTATCATGGTTATAAAATTTCTTACGTGTAGGAGGAGGAAGAGTAATTAAGTGCCAGGCTTTTAGAAGCCTCAACAAAATACGCTCTTGCTTAGACAGAGAATGAGGAGAAGGAAGCAACCCTTTCTCTTGTGGAGAAAGACTCAACTACTTACAAGAAGAAGACATGAAGATAGCAGATAATGGCGAATGAATCATTCCATAAGAACGAGGTTGAGTGGAAATCATGTCCACATTCAACCGCGTTTTCTATTTAGATTTTTTATTCAAGTAAGCCCCAAATTACTCTTACGAGGTACACATGCTATAGGGACTTGAATTCCTTTTTAATTACACCCATGACCCTTTCGCCCATATACATATTTAGAGGCAAGCTTAAAGTCGAGGCCATAATGTTTTTGCAAATCTTAAGAAGGAGGATCTTCATAGAGAGCATTATTCCAGCAATTGTGATTATACTCTTCTATGGGATCACCACCAACCTCCTTAACAGGACTGCCAACATTAACCTCTTTAATAGAAGTGTGATCATCTTCCTCAGAAGGAGGAGGGTCGGCATTAAGGACATTACAACTATTTCTCACATTACCCCACAATACAGAAGAGTAATCATCTTCGATAGCAAGTTTGGATGATTTTATTGAAAGGATTAAGTGGATCAGGTCGACTTTATGTTCTCCAATGAAGGATTCTGTAAATTCTAGAGAACCCCAATCATCACCAAGACATGCATTCTTTTGAGAAGATGTAGAAGGAGTAGACATAAGATTTCTTGATTCAAAAGGATCTTCCTCAAGGACATATACCTCAAGAGTATCCTTTGTAATAGGTACTAATAGAGTAGATGTCAACACATTGGAAGACACTGAAGGGATAAGAGTAGGCACAACTGAAACCTGGCCAGCAGTTGTCATCTCACATAAGTGCATAGCCTTAGGGTCAGCCCTAACTATGACTACTTGATTATTACAAATGAACTTAATAGATTTATACAAGGTAGACAGGACTGCACCGATAGCATGAATCCACAATCTACCAAGAAGAAGGTTATATGGGAATTTTTTTGACATAAAATATACAAGGTGTAAGATCCGGGAAACTCATTTACGTATTATATCCTTTAATTTCCAAAATAATTTAATAGAATAAATTAATTATAAAATGATGCAGAAAAAGAGGAATAATTAAATTATTTCATTATCATTTCAAAAGGAATTTTATACATTAACGAGTCAATAAGAATATCAACACAAGGTCGTGCCTTTACATAATCTAGCCATGTAGACTTACTCAAAGATAACTCAATACACATAAATTCAAATATTGTAATGCAATTAAGGAAACAGCAAGATCATCAATGCATCCACAAAAGAAACCTAACACAAAGAATTTCATGAGTGGAAAACCCTCGTAGGGATGAAAAACCACTCGTAAAAATGCCCCATTGGCTTAATGAATTGCCTCATTGGTCACAAGATGCCTCACTGGCAATGGTCAAGTTGTCTCACTTACATGACTATTTACAACTTCATTACACATTTCTGACCAATAAAGTCTTCAACTACAGAGGATCACTTTGTTTCTTTACATAACATTTATCTAAATATGGAATCTTTAGGGTATACACATGTCAGATAATAACCCCGTTGTTTTACATACAGTTTACAAGATATTCATGTATTTCCCAAATCCTCTATATACAATCAACTCTTAAATAATTAAATGATCTTGAGCTAAATGATACACATAATTCATGAATCTTCTCCATATAATTAACTCATGAGAGGAACATATTTTCCAAGATACTCCTATAGATGATTGGACATTATGGATTTACCAATACTCTAATGATGGTGAGACTTTAACGCACATAATAGATAACACCATTAAATGAGAAATTCCAATAAATAAACAAGAATCCTTAAATTATCATTCAATGATGTACTATAAAATCTATACTTCTATATTCTTTTAGAACTAGCATAAGGACCTTTTTGACAAGAAATGCAAATATAGTCTCGCATCTCTTTCCTTCATGCATCTAATATTTAACATGCAAGTTGATCTTTACGATATTTACAACTTCATGCCTTAAATAAAGATCATTCTTCTCGGATCTAAACAAATATTTCATGCTTAACATATTTATGCATTAATGACTAAATTTGACATTCTACATGAGTTACTAAGAAATTAGAGCATATCAACATGGCATATGTGTATTATAAATACATCATCATGAAAATTTATGCAATTCCATTAAAAGGATTAAATCATGTTATTGATATACAAGAGAATCAACTCTGGAGAAATTTCCTATCCCTAGTTTATGTGTTTAGACCTTCCAAGTTAATTTCTTCATTAGATCAAGGATTTACAATAATCTTACAATAAGGAATTTGGGCATTTAATCAGGGAATAACATAGTAAGGTATCTCTAGGCTATGCCTGAAACTAATGATGGATTTGTAACATCTCTATTCATTAATTTTGAAACAATATTCTTTAATGTGACGAAATTAAAACTCCATACATATCTATTACCTATTTATTCTAAAATAATCAAGGAATTCATATGAGGCTCTAGAAATTATAAATGCTAAAATAAATGAACTTAACCTTTTTCTTCATTACTTTGTCTAATATTTATGCATAGATATATAAATGTATTACTATATCCTTTGAATTCAATGAGTTTAGTTAAAACTGCCCAGGTAAACAAGCATCTGAAATAAGGAAGCATCGAGCTAGAATGACTTTATAGAAATAACAATAATAGGATAAGCATTAAATAAATTTATTGATATGGTTTGATGCAAAAGAAAATGAAGGATAGTTGTATTTGAAAGCTTCAAATTAAATACTTTGCACAAATATGCAACCAAGAGTTATATGAGGTCCCAATAAGAGACTACATCAAATGATCATGAATGGGTGTCAAAAGATCTATTTGCAAGTGAAGTAAGTAACTTATTATCCTTAGAGAACATTTTGCATTGCATAAAATGATCCAACCTTAGCGCAAAACTAAGTTTGAGAACACACTATAGTAGCCGTTGAGGTAGTGAAGAGTGTGAAGTAGTTAGACACCTATGTTCAAGTAAATCAAAAGAATCTGTGCAACCAAAACTATGTATAGAAGAGAATAACTATACAACTATCTCCCTCAAATGGCAATAGAAGAAAATTAAAGATCAAAATAATCCTTAATGGATAGTTTAGAGGAAGGAAGAGGTTTCCCATAAGGAAGCATGCACTAACTGGTAGGAAAATATGGGGTTAGCAATCATATGCAGGGTTTTAGAGTTAATAAAGTGGAGTAAGTTAAGTACTAAATTTGTGATCACCATGGTGAATAGAGAGAGAGGGTTGATATTTTTTAATGCAAGTAAATATTTTCAATATGTATTGATTGCAATTTCCTCATAAGAGGTATATAAAATTTAGACAAATAAAGATAAAAGCATTGGAGAAAGATCAATCATACGCATGGCTTGAATAAGGCTACCTATTGGTCATAGAAAATGCATTAAAAATCAAGGAGATCATCAGATTGAAGATTTTATCATCCATATTTAAAATCATATACACACGGCATATAAATATAAATATATATATATATATATACTTCTTCAATAAGCACGTGTTCTTATATTTGAAATGATATTGCTCTTTTCATAGAGGAGCATCATATACCTAGTTTCTTATTAATTAAAAGACATTTCCCATTATTTCTCCTCCAAATAAAAATGAATAACAACACAGTGAATTTCCGACCATCTTAACACTTAAACTTCTTGCGATAGAATAAATGCTTTTAAACGTGAAGAGATAACCTAGAGGCATTTAGACCATAGACTTCTAATTTTTAATTTACATATATTCCCATGGATTGAATCAAGATATATACATAGGGTTCATTGGCACTGATAAGGTGGTCAAGGCTTAGTGAGGGTTTGCAAGGCAAAGGGCCTACGGCCTCCCTATGGGAGGCGCTACTTGTGGGAGGCAGCACCCCATCCCACAGGCCGCAGCCTGTGGGATGGGTCATTGTCCCCACAATGCCCTCCCATGGGTGCCTATGCACCCCCTCCCAACATGGCATAAATTTCCATTCGAAGACAATTAGAGACCCCTTCCAAAAACACAAACTAGTATTAAAAACCATTTCCCGAATAACACTGAACAATAATTTTATAGTTGTATAAATGTATAGTGAAGTATATTTATATACATATATTATTAAAACATAGAAACAATATGACTGGAACAAGTATCATTCAGTTAATTTCCCCAAACAAAGAACTAAACCAATGCAAAAATTTACAAGCAACTAGAGATTCAACAGAGAAATTTCTCTTTCCGCAATACAATAGGTTGTTCACCCATTTGAAATCAAATACAAGGGCAAGAGATTTAAAACATGGAAATAACTTCCTAAGATCTTCTTCTTATTGTTTCTCTTTCCTTTCTTTCTTTTTTCCCCTTTCCACTGAGCTAGATTTCCCGTGCTTCAAAAACCCTCTTCTTGGCAGCTATTTTTAGTTATATTTTTGCAGAGCAATTAAGAAATATTGTAAAAACTAATGTGTGTTTCTCGTTAGTGATTTCCTCTTTTTAAATATTTCATCCCAATTCCAAGACCTAATCTTGAAAATAAAGAAATATAATATTTATTTTCATGCATAATATTTAACTCCATAAATGCTAATAAAGAATTCCTATTTTAATTACAAACGAAATGTTTTTCCTCAGAAAATAATAAGGTTACCATTTTAATTACAATTTAAATATTTATTCCTAATCATTAATAAATGAATTTTCACTTTCTTGCAAATAAAATAATTTTCCTAAATAGCAAGCATTATCATTTAATTGTAAAAATGAATTCTCTCATTAAAATATAATTAATTCCTTTTGTTTAATTATAAATTAATTTAATTAAATATTGTAAAATACGAACAATAAAAATAGGGGTCGTGACACAAGGGTGGGTACGATAATAGGTCCCAACCTCAAAGGCAAGACTATCATGCCTAGGGCTTGTCGACCGACATTATTGAACCCAAGAATGACAACAAAAGAAGCATTAAAAGAAGATGAATCAATATTAATCTTAGGCAATAGATCAATGCTACATACATTGAGTGTCAAACTAGTGTCAATGAGAGTATGTCTAATGCCAAGATTATTAACATTAACTATGATCATTAGAGGTTTCTCCTACTTTTGTACTTCCGAAGGTGAGAGTTCTTGTGGATAGAATGTAATATTCAATGAATCTACATGAATATGAACCATCAATACATTAACATCCGTTGGTCTAGAAAAGGCAAGCAAGAGGATCTTTTGCAAGGCTTCCTAAAGCATACCTTGGTAAATCAGAGCAGACTAAAGCAAGTCCCATAGTGAGAACTTAGCCAGAGTAAATCAAAATTTCTCAACAAGATCATAATCATTGGGTGCTTTAGTCATAGTTTTAGGAGCTTGATGAAGGCTTGGTTATTTATTCATTATATTCTCATAAGTATGGGTTATCGCTCTATAAGAGGGAGCCATAGAAAGGTCAAGAGAATCTCTATTGAATGGTACACTGTCAATAGAACAAGTCCTTTTAGGAGAAGGACTAGCTAGAGTCAGATAAATGAGCGGTCTCTTAGGCCTTTGAGGGGCAGTAGAGACATAGATTACATTTATAGAATCATCACAACTAGTGGAATAATTATTCGAAGAAATATTCTCAACATCGATCCAGGGAGGATAAAATGTGGAAGGAGATTCATCATTCACTAATGCATCATCTCTAGAAGAGAGTGCATTGGAATAGAGAAGAGATTCATCATTCACTAATACATCATCTCTAAAAGAGAGTGCATCAAAATGAAAAGAAGGTAGAGTAATGTTAAGAAAGGTATCAATGATTTCATCTTCTTACAACAAGATATCCTTCAAAGCAAGAGGAATCTCATGAGAAGGATCAAAGATACAAAGTGACTTGGTCAAAGCCAAGTCACTATCACATGCATGAAATGGAACATCATTAAAACATTTTGAATATAATTAGATACTAAACTCATAAAAGAGGATATTAAATTCATTTTGAAAATAGTAAGCTAAATATAATTAACAATGAATAAAAAAGTTAGGTGATCCAGAGTAGTCTAGAGGTGATAGAACTGAGAAAAACTAAAAATCCATATTTTTGAATTTTGTCAATATTTTCTAGGTTCTAGTAATTTGCATTTTCAGAGGTCTTTGGAGTAGAATTTGGGGTCGAAACTTGCGTCGATCCCTAAAATTTGGTTGCCAAAGGTATAGTATTTTAGGGAATGAATTAGTCCTTTTGGAGACCTTTCCAACAATGTAAACGGTTTGAATTTTGAGCACCGAGTCAAAAGTTATGACCCCACCAAGTTGGGGTAAATATATACCTAGTTTTTTGAAAAATATTGTGGTTCACGTCAGGTTCACCAAAATTTAGAGAAGGGGGATTTGCTACTCATGAGTCTCTTTATTCTCAAGAGATTTCGAAGGGGAAAACTACCCTAAACTACCTCGGGGAACAAAGTGAGAGTTTTAGAATTAGAAAGAGCAAGTCATAGAGATTTTCTAGACAGACTAGCGAATTCTTAGCCAAAGGATGTCAGCATGGAACAAGGACAACAGCACGGTCCGCTAGCATCTCATATGGACCAGAAACTAAGAATATCACAAAAAACAACAAAGTGACTACTAGCAATCTAATTACTAAGGATTTACAGAATGCGGGGAAATGAAAAAATATGATAAAATTGAAATAAAGTAGAAATGATAAAGCAAGAGAAGGAAAGATAGAAATTGCTCACAGCAACCCAAGTAATGAAGCCTCAGCAAGTGAATACCTTCAATACTTTCATGCATAAGATCTGGAGAAAATGTTGGGGTTGTGTAAGGGTTTTCCTCAGTCAAACCCCCCTTTTGGTATTCCCACCTCCATGAACAACCAAATAGATAGATAGAGATAATACGAATGAAATGAATGCAAGAGTGATAAAAGCAATCCCTTCTCAAGGAGGAGAACTCGTATCACAGGGATGTGATAAATCCCAAGATGCTCACAAGCACAAGATAAGGGATATATTAGCTGCAAGGATTAAGGAAGCCAAAGAGAGAGATCAATCTAGCTATGAGAGCCAAGAGGGTTGCAAGGATTTCTACAAGAGCTTGAAAGAGTTGTAAAGAGAGCTTGAAAGGATGTAAGAATTTTGTTGTAGTGAGCTGTGAAAGCTTGAGGTTGTTGTAACAAATAAGGAAGTTGTGCAAGCAAGATCAAGATTGTAGAATGTTTGAGAGAGAAGCCAAGAATGAGAAGAAGGCCAAATGAGTTGAAAAGATAGTTTTTAAATAGGTAAAAGAAGATTCCCAAGCCGTTACAAGGTGTCTCAAGCCGTTACTACCGACAAAAGGAGATGAAAAGTGGAAAACATGCTCAAAAATGGTTTTTTGGATGTTGAAATATTAGAGGATGCGAGCACGGTGTGTGGATGTCTGCGCAGCGCGCTAGTGTCTGAACATGTCACACTACAAAACAACATGAACAGGAAAAGCACAAGGCTTGATGCAAAGTTGATGCACAAAGTTGGCTGCTGAAAAGGGGTTTCGAGCATCCTGAGAGGGGAAAAAGGATTATGCAGGGGCTAAAATGAGCCTACACAAATGCTAAGGGAGTGGACACTAAAGTGGATACAAGAATGTATGTGAAATTGCAAGGGGTGCAATTTTATGATATTACACAACCAAATGAACTTGATAAGGCATATATCTATTCCCAGTGGTTTTGTGCTTAACTCATATTTTTTTATGATAGCATGCTCTTTCTTCAAATTTCTAAAAAGGAGATTAATAATATGATGGATATCCTTGAGCTTTACTGCTCTATGTCAAGTTCAAAGCTAGCTCATCATAAAATTTAATTTCTCATGGTGAAAACGGATCCAGTTCCTCATTGGATTCTAAAAGATTAGAAGCAAATTAAACATGGGAAGATTTCTTGCCACCTAAGAATCCCCTTTGGGCTAGTTGTTCCCTATTTTGACATGTGGAATTGGTTTCTAAATAATATGAAAAATAAGCTTTGCACTTGGGCGAATAATTTTTTATCTTTAGTTGGAAAGATTCAAGTAGTGAAAAACATATTTCTTGCATCACATGTGTATTACTCCTCTTGTTGGATTCCATAAAAATAAGGTTATGAAGAATTAAATAGAATCATCCACCACTTTTTATAGTTTAATTGGAATGGTAATTCCACTTCCTAGCTTCATTTTATCCAACCTAAAGCTAAAGGTGGCTTGGGTCTATTGGATCCCAAAACTCAAGGGGTTTGTTTGTCAACTCAATGGATAATAAGATTTGTTATTGGAGAAGAGACATGGAAGATTTTGGTTCATTATCAAATCATACAAGATAATGTCAAAGAGAAATGGTAATTCATCAAATGGCTAGAAAAAATTCTACTAGTCCCTTTATTTCATTTAAAAGCATCATTTCCTTGTCTTTCCATATAGAAGGTATGATAGTAGGTTTGGAAACATGTATAAACTAAAAAAATTCTTCCTTGCAACATGGTTTCAATTTTTGATCTTCATCTATTTGGTGGAATAAAATGGTGCAATATCAAGGCCAACCTCTTGTTATCTCCTTTCCAAGGCATTCTTATTATTTACCCAATAAAGGGATTTGAAATTTTGGGGATTGGTGGGATTTTAATTCTCTAAATTGGACTACGTGGAAAAATATTAAGAATATTTTATATCTAAACAATAGGTCGAAAGGGTTTGTTATTTTTGTTAAAAAGTACTGGTCCTAATGGACCTTTTTATGAAGCTTTGTATTCCCCTAATATAATTTTCCCAAAGATTGGTGGTGTTTGTCTAAGTATCAATTTATGTAGTTTCCTTTAACTAAAAAAGGTCTATTTGAGTCTCCTACCTTCATTGTCCCTAAATACAAGGTTGAATTAGTAATGAAAATGTAGGTTCCAAAAAATAGAAAGGCACATTATCTAACTAGTTATTAGTTAGGTCATATTCACACATGTTCACATGTTAAGTTTACTTAGGAGAATAGGAATCTTTCTAGAATGCACTAGTTGTCATGTAATTTTATCACTAGTTGTCTCATGTCATAGGATTAAGAAAATTGGCATGGTGTTGTCTAATCCAACCTCTCAACCTTGCCTCTATAAGAAAGGTCCCATATGTACTTTATGTAATCAATTGTATCAATATAATCATTTTGCATGATCCATTATTTCAAATGTATGCTCTTGATTTTTTCTCTCTTGTAGAAGAAATTTTTGGTTGCAGGTGATCTTGGGAGCTTGAGTCCTTAAGTGACTCTAATATGGTATCAGAGCTCTAGATCTATAAACACCTTCTTAGATCTAAGGGTGATTTGGGCATGGTATTTTCTAGGTGCACTATGAGGCAAAGAGGACTTCACCATTGAGTCTAGAAGGCCCAAAAACCCCTATTTTCATATAAAATACTTGATATTTGACAATAAAAATTTGTTGACCATTTTTGGGTTTTCAAATTTTTAGCAAGAAAATATTTCATATAGCCATATGAAATCTATATGGCCGTACATTCAATCCATATTGCACAACAAGTGATATAAGTCTATGTAGGTGGGTATAGTCATTGTTAGAAAAAAATTAGCATATTCCCCTATTCACAGAATATTTTTCGACTTCCACAAGGTCTACATCTATCAGGCATGAGCACAATACAGTTTTTGTGATATTTTATTTTTAATATTTTTGCATCAGTTTAGTAATTGAATCCCCAACACCTAGTCCTTGGGAGCCTAAGCCCCTTATTCCTCCCAATTGACAGGGGCTAAGGTCCATCAATTCCCCAATAGGTGGCATGGGAATCCTGCCACCATCACCACTTACTGCCCTTGGTAGAGCAGGGATTTTTTTATATGCCCAATGTCAATTTTCCCAGCCCCTGGTCACATCATGGGTGACTAGTGCCCAAGCTAAGGAGCCTATTTTTTTATTTTTTGGAAACTATAATATAATTGGGAAAATTTCCATAGCTTTTGATCCAGGAGTTGGATTTTTGCAAACATGATATCATTGGAAAGCTAGTTTCATGTACTTTCTATTGGTGCATATCTCATTATCAGATTTTATTGTTGGTACATGTTTTATTTCTATTTGAATTCAAATCTCCCATTTGGACCTCTGAGCTCATAATTTTTTGCAAGTTTACCCAAATTTCACAATTCATGTGATATTAGAGAGGTATTGAGGAGCTCTTCTAATTTATCCATGTATTTTTCTAGATTTAGCCCTAGGTACATTTTTTTCATTTTTTTCCAATAGATCACATTATGATCAAGATTACTTGGACATCCTAACACCTAGAGATGTTCTATCTTTTAGAGGGGCTTTATTTTCAATATTCATCATATTTAGGAGTTTTTAACTATTGTTGAAGGTTGTATTTGTAAATTTGGAGATATTATAATTTAAGGAGTGAATCATGTATAAAATTTATAGATACGGATATTATGGGAGAAATTGACATGGGAATGAATTAGTCCTCATATCTCACATAATATCATCTAACTCTTGCTTGAGTGTGCATCTCGTCCATCACTTGATGTTCAATCTAAATCTAGAGTTTCTCCTTCTCCACCTTGAAAGGAAGTTGTTGATCCTTCACCTTCATTTATTCCTTATGTACAACCATTGATTAAGGCTCCAATAATTCTTACTCAAAAAGACTATCATAGTCTTTCAGAATTAGCTTTGTGGGATGACCATTTGAAAGGTATATAAGATTTATTTTGTGAACCTCATCTTTCTAATTTGGAGGACATATTTGAGGGTTATCTCTTCTCTTTGATGACAATCATATCTCTACTATTGTCAAACCATCACTGTCTTTGTATCTTGTTCATAATCAATTACCACTTGACCCTAGTTTGTCACCTTATTTATTGATTGGGTATGTACCTAATATGATTATGGAATCATCATATACCATGGATATGGTGATACATGAGAATATTTTAGAGACATCATCAATCACCTTCATCCTTATTCCTATCATTTCCTTTCCAAAATGGGAAGAATTCTTGCATCTATACTTGGTTTTTTCCTTCCCAAGGGGAGGAATGTTGTTTATAAGCATTGGGTCATCTTTTGTCTTCAATCATCTATCATTTTTGCAAGATATTATCCATTGTGGGGGCTACATAGTCTCTCTCTTTCCCTCTTATGAGAGGGATATTGATTGTATATTTTTGATGGATGTATTCCTTAGGGGGCCATGTTGTGTTCTTCATTCATCACTTACATACATTTAGGATTTTCTTGCATTCTCTCTTTTAGAGAGAGGTTTTTTCCCATGTGGTTTTTCTCCTTACTCCATTTGTGAGAGATATTTTGTAAATGAGTACCTAACATGTCCTAGTAGCTAAGAGCCATCCATGCATATTTGCATGTTTTTATCATTTGCATTTTTTTATTTCTCCCTATGTTGTACTTAAGGAGGGGTGTTGGTGTGAACAATGGTATTACCTATCTAATTTCCCCTTTGCAATGTGAACAAGGCATATTAAATCTAATTAGTTATTAGTTAGGTCCTATTCACACATGTTCTTATGTTAAGCTTACTTAAGAGACTAGGAATATTTCTAGAAGGTACTAGTTCTCATGTAATTTTATCACTAGTTGTCTCATGTCATAAGATTAAGACACTTGTGATGATCTTGTTTAATCCTACCTCTCAACATTGCCTATATAAGAAAGGCCCCATATGTACATTATGTAATCAATTATAATCAATTATATCAATTGTAATCAGTTATATAAATTATAATAAATTTTATCAATATAATCATTTTGCATCCATTATTACAAATTTATGCTCTTTCTTTTCTCTCTCTTGTAGAAGGAATTTTTGGAACTGCAAGTGATCCTAGGAGCTTGAGTCCTTGAATAACACTTTTTGCCATATTTTATGTTGGAAAGAAGTTATTTTGGTCTTTGGCCTTCAAAATAATGTTGTTGATTCTACGAGACATACTATTTTTCTTAATGTATGGAAAAGTAGCCACTTATTAGTATATTTTCAAAGCATAATGTTCACCAAGAAGTTGAAATGTTGAATTTTTACTCTGATATCATTTTCCAAATTATTTCCTTGTGTTCTCAGCTACAAGGGGTTCCCAAAGAGCATGTGAGCATAAGAAACCACTTGGATAAGGTAAAATTATAAATTCTACATCTCCATGAAAAAGATACATTGTGTTCCAAACAATTACAATGTATGTTAAAGTTCAGAGTTTAAAACTACACTTTTATAACCAAGTGGCTTTGGGGTGCTATTATTCTTTCCTCATGATTGTCATAGGTTGTATTGGGTTGCTTGTAGTGGTAAAAACTCTTATATTTTCTTGGCAGCTTGTCGGTTGCTTTATTCTATGTAATTATTCTTGCATTATTTCAATATAAAGAAAGGTCTTGATGCCTCGGTTAGTTGATGGGACTTTTGTAGTATTGCTCATGAGTTATTTTTTATATTATTAATATTAGGAATTCTAAAATGGTTGTATATTTGATATTTTGATATTAAGAATTTGGAATTTTATTTAATATTTATGTAGAATAGTTTTAGTTAATGTTGTGTATTGTATTTTATTGTGTTGATTGTTAGATTTGTTGTTTTTTGTGTATTATTTTTTTAAAACGTTGGATTTAAATGTGTCTATGTAATGATGAATCTTATATGAAAACATTAATTCAACTATGTTTATGTATTTCTTTGTGAGAAAGTATGTGGTTGAGGTTTAGAGATTAGAACATCTTAGCTCTAGAGAGATCATTTCTCAATAAGTTTTTTCTACTCCTTTGTCTCACTTAAATTGGGAAATTTCTAGTTTCATTTTGAATAAAATGATTTTTTGAATAAAATGGTTTTTATCATTAAACAATGGTTTTGATAATATAGTAATATGATTTAATATTATATTGAAACATTTTTCTTCATTGGTGAAAAATGCATATTTAGTCAAGATTGTAGGATATTGTGAAATTGCATTACAACTACAACTTATTTGTATGTATTTATCATTTCAATGTTACTTACATATATCTTTAATGGAATTTTTTTAAATAAAGTGGTGTTTTCTATTTTTATACTTCAATTGATTTATGTATTCATGTCATTACTTAAAACTAATTTGTATAACAACATAGATATGTGGCTAGGAGACCATAAAATCATTTCCTTCACATAGAGAACTATTGAAGTCATGTAAGATAAAGTTACACACAAAATCTTACAATTATTTTTATTTGGTGATTTTTTGGATTCTTTCTACACTGTTGGAAACGAATTTGACTTTAAAACCCTTGCTATAATAGGAGAGAGATTAAAAGATTTGGAATATTTTGATGGGCAATTTAGCTAGAGTGGTCTAAAAGACAATTGGTGCTTGTTATTTGAATGGAGTTGTGGTGATATAATAATAATTGTAGGGATATAATCATGATTTATTTATTTTTTAAGTCATTTTTTTTACTTTGATTTATTTATAATATGTGTGGTATTACCTCAAACTAACAGGTACTATGACTTGGATTCGTGGTTAGAAGACCAAAAATAATTCCTCCACACTAAGAGATGTCATGATTGAAGTCATGTAGAACAAAATTACATTTAGAAACTTGAAATTATTTTTCATAGGTTGGTTTTTGGGGCTCTCTCTGCACTATTTGAAATAAATTTGGCTTTAAAAACATTGTTATAACAATGGAGAGAAAGAATGCTTTCGAGGATTTTGATGGGTAGTAGCTAGAGTAGCCTAGAAGGTAGTGAGTAGTTCTTATATTAGTAGAGACATGGTGATATAATAAAAATTACAAGGATACAATTGGGGTTATTTGGGATTGAGGGGTTGGATTCTTGAAATAAGCTTCATGACTGACTTCCATAATGACACTCGAGAAGATGATTTGTGGAGGATTGCTTATGAAATATTAATTAGTAGGGAGCAAAACATGATTCCTTGGTACCTTTGCTTGCATCTTTACATTTGTTAACTCAAAAAGTTGAGTTCGTTTCATTACATGTCGAGCTAATAGGCAAACTCTATCAACTCAACTTGATTATTTTGCTTAATTCTAAAAATTTCAACTCAACTTAGTTGATAATCAACTCATTTATGTGTTGTACAATATATTGACTTTTGAACTCCAACATTATTGACGAACAATGAAATCTTTAAAAATAAAATACCCACAAAATTAATAATAATGTAAAGATGGGTTCATTTGTTTTTTATCTTCCCTAAGAATGTAAGGTGTGGATTCATTCCCGAAAGCTTGGAATGCTAGTAAAGTCCCATACAAAAGTTATTTAAGCGACTTTAGGCAATTCCATAAACATGAAAGAGAGACCCTAAAAGTTTTGTGTGGAGAAAAACATGATATTAAAGAAGTGAGCAAAAGGTATTGACGTACACTTAACTAACCCTAATTAAACGCAAGAGACTTTTAAAACACTTTTTAACTGGAAATAAAATAATTAATACATAAAAAAATATGGTGATAAGGCATCACGAGAAGTACACGATAATCACGAGGCCCTTCATTTATAGTTAAAAGGGCAGCTCTTACAAACGTGATTCACGAGACACTCACTTGTACCTAAGTAGGTTTCCCACTCCCTCTTCACAATAATAGATGTTAAAAAGGTTCTTGTCCTCTAAAGTTGTTCACGTTTATCAAAATGAAATGAAAGAAATAAATACAGCCTTTTAAATAATTTAGACAAGAGATTAAAAAATTTAGATAAAGTTGTCTCTATTAAATATGTGTTTTTCAAATAATAAAGGAAAGATTAGGGATTTGTGTTTCAAAGTGGTAATGGAGTGTTTTATGATATTGTTATCAGGATTCAATCATGCAGTTTTTTAAGTCAAACTCATTGGTCCATGGAGTGTTTTATGTTTGACTTGAAAAGCTACACGGTAGAATCTTGATAGCAATATCATAATTTGACATGTTGTGGAAAATACCTCCTACTTACCAATGGAGTGTTTTGTTGAAGAATGTACTTTAGAGTACTTTATGCTTATATTTAAAATTGTTATGTTCTAATAGATTGTAAGTTAATTATTTTTTTGATTTAGGTCAAATCCACAGTTGTGAAAATGAACTTAATCTATAAATTCAACATTTGATTACGAAAATGTCTTCTACATTTTTTGTTGCCTAGAATTTATTTGCCTCAATATTTAGAAACTCTATATGGAAAATAGGCAATATTGGTGAACACCTTTGGGAGCTTGCTAGGTGAGGATCTTCTGCTCATGTCAAGTCCTTAGATTCTAATGAGTAGTTCAAATAATAATTGAAGACACATCAAGCAACCATTTAGTATGCCCAGTGGGTTGCTAAAGATATAAATACTTGTGTAAGTTGATGTTGTAATGTCCTTGAATTGATCGGTTGATTTGATCTATCTTGATGCCTAAAGTAGAATTAGGATGTGTTCTCTTATACAACACCCTAGCATAAAAGTCGCATATTTTGCATTCAAGTTAGCATTTAATGGAGCTAATAGGAAGGGAGATAGTTTAGGCCTAGACTTAAATTTGAATTTGAGAATCGGGGGGGGGGGTCATTTATTGTTGTAGAATTGACCCACTGCTATTTTTGCACCATGAATTTGACCTAGGATAAGGAATGGTTGAACTACATATTTAATCCAAACTCTTTGGATGAGTAGAAGTACAATCAAGTTTAGGTGAATTAACTTTTATAGAAAAACATGTCACTTGTACATTAATCATTACATCAAGGATAACCTAGCCAAAATGAATCCAAAATGGAGGCAAAAATTGCAAGGTGTAGAATTTACACCATTACATATTGCCCCGGTTTGACTTTAATGTGAACTACTATGAAGATGCATGTCAAACTAAACAAGTAGTTAACATGAAAGTAAATATTCAAACACTCATTAAATGGATGGATGAGGATGACGATTTCAAGAATACTCCTCGTAATGAGTGCTCCATCTTGAAACTTGCAAGCACAAAATATTTAATGAGTAGCATCTAAAAATTATTTAAAATAGGCACACACAATAGTTACTTATCAATGTCAACAAACAAGAAAATACAAGTAAAAAAAGACATTTGTTGGGCATGATAAGACATATTCATTAGGCACAATGCAAGCCATAAACATAAGCATGAAGTTATAATATGCAAGAAGCCACAAAGAGCATGGAGTTTCCACTATAATCATAGTCATCAAAGAAATGAATGATAATATATCCCCCTTCAATTGGTTCCATACAAAGGATGCAAGGAATAGGAAGATAGGAGAATAATATACTATTATTAAAAATACAATAAGCTTGTAACACTTGTGCCACTAATAATATGTGATCATGAAATCATGTGTGAGGAGGGAAAATAAGGTGCGCCTAATGTGAAGGACAACAATCAATTGATGAAAATTGAAGTGCTAGATTTTATTATGTGAGAGTAAATACATGTATCATAATATGTAAGTATGATAAGTATAACCATGGTACATGTATGATAATCATTTCAAACTATAACATAAGAATGTAACAATAAGGATCATGTAAGCATCATAGGATGAAATTATGTGTGTAAACATGTAAGCATAAGAGAATCGTGATAATATAAGATGTGAACATAATAAACATGTGACAATAGGATAAACGTATAATTATAATGTGTCATCAAAGAAGAATGTGACAAATGGCATAAAGGAGATGCTCTCAAGTGATGAAACATAATGCAACATATGAAATGCATGAACCAAGATACAAAGCGTAATATAGAATGTGAAATAAGAATGAAAACATGAGGAAATCAAACTCACAACAAACATATTAATTCAATCAAATGTGCTAAATTCAAAAAACAAGAAGATAATTAAATTTATCATGCATGATCACAACAAATGTAGCTTAATTAAAAGGTCAAATTCAACACACAAAGTGAAAGAAGTTACTTTTTTTGCCAATATGATGAGAATGGTTGTCAAGCACTATGTGATTTACATTATCCCGAATCCATAAAAAAATACAAGAAACACACACATGAAAGATGTGACAAAGAAATATAACATAATTTCCTACTCGTTTCAAAATCCATTGAACTAAAAGTGTCTTTGCATCATCCATATTCTAACTAGGGACATATAAACAACATGACACAAAAGCAAAGATAATTATAAACATATATGTATACAAATGAAACACAAAGATTTAAAGTCTCAACTAATCATGTGGGAAGAATTTTCTTTAATAGATTGTCTCTATTCCAATCACGATAAGCATCCACATGTTCTATGTCAAAATTTTAAAGAAGTAATATTTTATCATTATGCAAAGGAGTATTTTTGACAAATATGTTTGAAAGCGGATCACTTTCTAAATTTTCTCTTTTTACCATTCCTCTTTCTCTCTTGAAGGAGGTTTCATACTCTAGATTTTAAACTTGTTAACATCAAAAAAATTCTTAGGTACCCAATTTGGAGGAACCTTTGAAGGTGACAAAACTTTATATGTATCATTCATAGTTATTTTATTTGATACATGTAAAGATAAGGGATACTTTATGTCATGATTAGGCTAGAATTTATCATAACCATAGTGCATCTTGATGTAACACATGCCTTCTATATATATTTTATTTCACTAATTTATAATTTGAAGATAAGCGAGTCCTTTTTAATTCCACTCTTATAAGTTCATGTGACCTTATTTATTGCTTGTTTCTAATTTTAGTACTTCCTACTACATTTTATAAAAATCATGAGCAATATATTAATCTCTTATATGGATGCTTGTTTGGTGTTTTCATATATATGTGTATGTGTATGCGTATGTGTATGTGAATGTGCATGTGCATGTGCATGTGCATGTGCATGTGCATGTGCATGTGCATGTGCATGTGCATGTGTGCGTGTGCATGTGCATGTGCATGTGTGCGTGTGCGTGTGCGTGTGCGTGTGTGTGTGCATGTGCGTGTGCGTGTGCATGTGTGTGTGCGTGTGTGTGTGCATGTGCATGTGTGTGTGTGTGTGTGTGTGTGTATGTGTATGTGTATGTATATGTGTATGTGTATGTGCATGTGTATTTGCATGTGCATGTGCACGTGCATGTGTATGTGTATGTGTATGTGTATGTGTATGTGTATGTGTATGTGTATGTGTATCTGTATGTGTATTATATGTATGTATGTTTATATATGTATATATATACATATATACATCTATATATATGTATATATGTATATACATGTATATATACATATATGTGTATATATACATATATGTGTATATATACATATATGTGTATATATACATATATGTGTATATATACATATATGTGTATATATATTAATGTATGTATATATATTTAATGTATGTATATATGTATATATGTATATATGTATATGTTGTTGTAAGAGTTTCGCCCTTGGTCTCCTTGTGTTGTGCAGTGCAGTGCTTGGGTTTGTGACATGCTTAACCACCTCCTATGGATCTTGGATCTTGTATAAATTTAGCAGTTGTATCAGGCATTAACAAGTTGATCTTTTGGTGCAATAGCAGTCGCATGTGCAACAGTTGGTATCAGAGTCGAGGTCATAGATTTGAACCCCTCGCTTGCGGTGGGGGGGGAATTGTTGCAAGAGTTTCGCCCTTGCTCTCCTTGTGTTGTGCAGCACAATGCTTGGGTTCGTGACATGGCTTAACCGCCTTTTGTGGATCTTCGATCTTGTATAAATTTGGCAGTTGTATCGGGCATTAACAGGTCAATCTTTTGGTGTAACGGTAGTCGCCTATGCAACATATGTTATGTGGGAAAAAGGTGAATCCTAGGGTTTAACTAGGATTAGCTACCTTTCACCTAAAAAACATTGGAATTAGAGGCTGGATAAGGATATGAGATTGACTTACAATCTAGAAGGTGAGTCAATCAGCCCTAGATCTGAATTCTTTAGGGGTTGAAAATGTATTTTTGATGAAACTGCAATGATGCAATAAAATAACTATGAAAATGTACTGTTCTAAGATGAATACAAACAATCTAGAAACTAATAACCAAAATTGAAGACCAAAAATGAGTAGGGCAAATATTGGTGCACCTTTTATTTGAATTTGAGCCTGATATGGGTGGACAAGGGTGCCAAGAACACCCTAGACTGTGGATTGAAACCAAGACCTAACTTCATTGTCCTTAATTCGTTGGTATGTGGCTTCTTCCTTCCAAATCCCATTGTCGGATCTTCATTTGTTACTGAGATAATGGAGTTTTTGTATCTTGTCAAGTTGTAGGGGTTGAATGCATAAATGAGCAAATTGTCTTCAATCACCTTCCAATCCTCTTTAGATCTATAATCTACACATTCAAAAGGAGGGGAATGGTTTTTCCATATAGGAGCTTCCCTTAACTTCAAACCTTGTGTTGGAATTTCTACCTCCACAATGGCAAAATTGATGATCTAGAGAGAGCTTATCCTTTTGATGGATGGAGGCTAAATGATAATGGAGTAACAAATTGAAAACTTGTTGCAACTCACCACTCAATTTTGAGCTCCTTTATGGACCAAAGTCTTGCACATCACCTTCGAGGATTGATTAAAATATGGTTTGATTTGATTTGAAGACCTACAATAATTAGTACTCACAAACAAAATGCATGCATAAACATGAACAAACTCACATAAAACTTGACAAGATGCTTGGATGATGAAATGTTGCAATAATTCTATTATGCTCTTGTCTACTCTTGAATTGATAATAATTATTCTCCAATATTGCTTGATAAATCTTGTTAATTAAAATTATGAAAATACTGTGTATTTATATGCAACTAATCTAATTTCCTAAAAATTAAATCCCAATAGCCAACAATTAGGATTTTAATTTCAAATAATAAATTACCAACACCAACATATTTAAATTTGGGACCATTTTAAGAGAGCAAGGGCACCGATCGTTCCCTAGTCCAAATCCTAATATTTGGGGATCCAAAGTGTTGGGGGCAAAATATTAAATGTGTACTTGGGTTTTACATATTTGATTTTCTGAAAAATGGTAAAATGGGCCACAAAATACATAATTTAGGAAATTAGGTGCATAATTAGGTCCAATCACATAGGAGGGAGATAAATCTAGTGTAAAATTATCAAGGGTGACAATTTATGATGCTACATTTATCCCCCACTTTAGTGAGAGTATGAACTTACACTCAAACTTATACTAAAGTAAGAATATGTCAAGTGGGGTTCAATTATCCAAATGTTGAAGAGATAGGATGGCAATTAATCTAAAGGGAAGCACACAAGCCCCCAAGATTCAAGATCCATGACAAACCAACATAAGGACAAAGGAACACACGTGTATGAAATGTAATGCAGCTTGACAAGAACACAACATAAACACAATGCAAACATAACAAAACACATAAAAACCAACACAAACACAAGGTTAGTACTAAAAGGATTCAAGTCGGTAAGGAAAAGAGACCCCAATCTTAAATTTGTCTCAATACCAAACATCATATCTTGAATGTGATGTTAGATAAGAGAATACTCTCATAAGGACTAGAAAGTTGTGTTATCCTGTTACTCGTAAGCTACATGGATCTACTAGCTAGCAAGCTATGTTATGTTGGGTGTCCATGCAATATAATGGGTTCCACAAGGCTAGAAAGTTGTGGTATGTTAAGATACTCATGAAACACATGGATCCATTGGAAATCAAGTTATGTTATGCTAGGTGGCCATGTTAAAATGGGTGCTCAAGTTCATGAATTAGCAAGCTTCGTTATGCCAAATCCATGGACTATCTTGCAAATAACACTTTAGGGAGCGCATAAATCTTAACGTTGCAAGGGAAAAAAATCACCTTAGTGGGTGCACAATATTTAACATCATAGGGGACAAACAAAAATCACCTCAAGGGGTACACAAAATTTAAGGTTGTAGGGGACAAACCAAAATCACCTCAGGGGGTACAAAATTTAACATTATAGGGGACAAATATCACAAATCCACACCTCAAGGGGCATTATAAACAACAACACCACCACTAATAAAGGAAAAATCATGGAATGAAGTATCACACTTTAATGAATAATAATCATAATATTACCACCACAGAGAACATAAAGTGCCATGAAAAGTCTCACTTTTAAGGGATATCAAGCCTAATACCACCAAAAAGGAGACACTAACATAGATTGAGGAGACCACACATTGGTAAACATTCATGTGATATTAATGTTAACAAGGTTACACTTTCTAGGAGATGTATGATATCATCACTAAAAAGGGACCATTTCTTACACAATAATTGTGTGGGCTAATATATGCCCCCCCTTAAAAAATTGTAATTGTTACACTAATATTTTAAGGAGATACAAAGGGATCCCTTGTAGCAAGGAATGCACCTAGCATAAGGATACCTAACTCTTTCCCCCCAAGTGTAGGGACAAAAATGAGCCACAACAAATGATAACATGTTACTCCTTGCAAAATGAAATATGATTACATAAAACCAAATTTATACGCTCATGCACGATAATGAGTATCACATGACACTACAAATACCACACGAAAAGGAGTAACAATGAATGTAGTTTAATCTATTATCCTATCAAATTTATCATTATAAGGATCTAATTCTTCTAATCTCTTCTTCAAGATATGGCATTCATCAGTAGTGTGTTTGAACATTTTGTGATACACACAAAAGTATTATGTCTTTATTTGTGTGTTTGGTGTCTCTTCTTTCATGTATAGGTGGTAATGTAATGAATCCTAATTTTATAAGTGTACATAAAGTGCATTCAATTTCACACAAAGGATGTGGAGCAGGTAATAAACCATTTCTAATAGGACCATGAATTTTGTGTGGTTTGGAGGATGAAGCAAATTTTTGATATAAAGGTGGAGGACCTTGGTAACCTATGTATTGTGTATCCTCATATGGTATGGATTTCATGTTCATTTTTTGTATCACATCCTTGTTTTTTCAAGATCCTAAAGCCTTGGCCATAATATTGTTCCAGCTAACAGGTGTATTAGTGACTTTGTTTTTGTAAGATTTGGTATAGAATAACTCTACACCATGCAAGATTGGTTGAAGATTATAGCCACCCAAGATCTAGGCACTTCATGAAAGAATAGGAGAGATCACTATGCAATGCTCAAGATTGCAATGGAATTGATTATCCAATAGGTTGTTCAATATACAATGAATGAGACCACCTAGTTATATAACTAAGGTGAGACACAAGATTAAACAATATTATGACAAGTGTCTTAATCCTATGTCATGTGACAACTTATCACTACTACCTAGGACGCATGTGTTAAAATTCAAAAGATAAGATAAGATCTAATGACAACTAACACCTTCTAGAAAGATTACTTCCTAGGACCTAAGTAAACTTAACATGTAAATAAGTACCCTAAGTTCCCTAGTAATGAATTAACTAGGTACAAGACATTATTTACACCAACATCCCCCCTTAAGTGCAACTTAGGGAGTATCAGATTATTATGCAAATGACACAAAGATGGGTCCCGGCTATGAGGCCATGTTAGATACCCATGTACAAATGCAGAAATCTCTCACAAATGGAGAAAAGAAGAAAACCCAGTGAGACAAAAATCCTCTCCAAAAGAGAGATGAAAACAAAAAGATCCCAATGAAGAATGAGAAGGACAAAACCTCCATGTGAGGAAAAAGTCCTCCCCCATAAGAGAGAAGAAGAAGAAGAGAGACCATGCAACCCCCCCTCAATGTTGAGTCTCCTACAATGATGGTAGAAGCTCGACATTGAATGCAAAAGATGATCCAAAAGTGTCGAACAACATTCCTCCCCTTAGGAAGAAACCAAACCAAGATGGTATGAAGGATGTGAGATGTCTCTGAAGAATGTTCAAATGTCTCAATGTCAATGCCAAAATGTGTCACACTCCAAACAAACGTTCTAGGCCACACTACTGAAGAAGACAATCCAAAATCTCCTAGAAACAATTGTAGAACATAATACAAAGACAAGAATACCCCTATGAAGACAAAGAATCCTCCTCCAAATTTTGTCCAAAAGAATCCACACTCACATAAAACTATGAAGAATGATCATGTAGAGAATGAACAATAGGGTCAAAGTGTTCCCTCGCAACAACTGGAGAAGGATCATCTCCATCAAAGAGAAGATGAATGTAATCGATGATGTCTCCCAAATCTGAAATGTGGGACTCACAAAACAAACTAGCAATGTCTAACAAGTACTCATCCCAAGTAGCCATCTCTGGAAGACGATGAATGTCTTATTGCACTGAATCACAAGGAACTAAAACTATGGAATCACAAGCATCCTCAGGTACAACAGTAGATGAAGGAGATGGAATATCAACACACGTCACTAGATCCTCAATAGATGAAACAATACCAAGATTCAAATGACCATACTGAATCTCCTCAAAAGTGTCCACACAAGATGCCTCAATGTGAACATCTATCGAATCATTAGGAAAAAAATGTGAGAAGGTGTAAAATCGAGATTGGTGATCAACCTCCCCAACTGTAGCTATATCTTTGCTATGTAAATCCCATAGTATGACAGAATTTGGTGTGAACTCAACACTCTTGCCTGCTCCACCATGTGTGATATAATAGATAGAAAGGATATTGGTTGATAATGAAGGCACACAAAGAACATCATTGAATGCTCTGTCATCCATGTCAATGGATCCCTTCCCACAAACATGCATCTATGTGTTGTTTTCCATCAGTATGGGTGGTGATGAACAATTCTCAAATGAAGAGAACATACTCTCTGATGAAGCCATGTGATGTGAGGCTCCTGAATCAAGTATCCACCTCTCTAACTCAAAATCTACAACTGCAACAAGTGCTTGCCCCTTATGTTTGTTGGAATTTTATGAAGAATAAGATGAACCATTTGATGATGAAAACTCATAGATTTGATGCTTCTTGAGAAGATGCTTCAACTCATCAATCTATTTTGAATAACATTGATGTTCATTATGCCCTGATTTCTTGCAATATGCACATATAGGCTTCTCCTTTTTAGATGATTCCCCTTTTGAGGGAGAGGATTCTAATTCTTTATGTGGCTTGCTCTTTTTCTTCTTTTGTTTCTTATCAATATTCAATGATTCTTTTTGTACCTTGGGCTCACTAGCTAACAATACTTGTGACTTGGAAGACTTGATCAGACTCGTGTTCATTAACTTAGCTTCCTTTTGGAGTCATAGATTTGCAAAGTCATCAAACATAGGATCAACATATGATGCTCCCATAAAAATTTGATGGGTATGAAAGCCAGAAACAAACATTGAATACTCATAACCAAGCTTGGATAACACATTGGAAATCAATTAGAAATCCTCTTTATCAATGTTGCAATCTTCCAGTTTTGTTATTATTTGCTTTACTTTGGAGATATAGTCTTGGATGTGATCAAAACTTTTAGGGTCAAGATTCATCAAATCATTATCAATTTGATATCCCCTAATCTTATTTGTTTTACCATATAATTTTTCAAAAACCTTCCAAGCCTCTTTAGGTGTTTTGCATGATTCAACATGAAATTGTAAATCAAATAAGACTAATGAACATATGCATCCAAGAGTTTTCTCATAATCAAGCTCCCATTTTTCCAAATCTTTAGCATCAGTAGGTTGAGGAATGGCTTCCTTTAGATAGCCTACTAGATCTTTCATCATGAGATAATTCCATACTGATTTTCTCCATGTAGCATAATTATGTGGAGTTAGGAGTTCAATTTGAGATTTCCCCATTTGCAAGAACACAAACCAATCAAAAAAATGCAATCAACCACTGCAAGATTATCCCCCAAAATTACTCAATCATGAAACCCCCCAAGTAAGATATGATTTGTATAACTTTATACTTAGTGCAATTACAGGTGCTACTTACCAAAAAAATGAAGTGGACTTGATCTTAGTGCATACATATTGCCAAATTTGGCCACAAGCTCAAAGTAAAATTTTTACAATATATGAGATCAAACTTATTACACCACTAGAAATTACTACACTTTCAAAAAAAAAATCACTCAAAATGTTACCATAGGAGCAAGAACGGAGCCCCAGAAGTTCTGAAAATGTCGCTCAGCAACACCTATGAGAATCTGCAATTTCTAGAAAAACCAAGCAAGTAAAAGTACAAACCTATGTCACACTTTATAAAGGAATCAACCAACATGGAAAAAAGTTCTCAACTTCAACCACATAAAAGTGGTATTTATGTTTTGAATTTTAAAATGATGTAAACTAATAAAATGTAGAACTCTTGTTGAAGTTTATTCCTATAATTTTTCAAATTAAAAAAAAAAATGATATTTTTTATCAATTTAAAAGCAGATTTCATATATTGAAAATTTCAAGAAAAAGTGGCATTCAGTTGATGTCAAGAAACAAATAGAAAAAAAAAATCATTTTCTCCTGATTTTTTTTCCCAAATAGCCGACTTTAATATCTAGGGCATGGAATTTTTTTTTGAATTTTTGATTTATATTTTTCTCATAATAACATTTTAAAATCAAACTAACCTGAATTTGATAGTTTTCAGTTGACGTCAACTATTGTTTAATTTATTTTTTTCATTTTCAAAAAACAAAATATACCCTTTTGAAGAGGATTCTCTCCTCTAGGGCATCATATATTTTCCAATTTATTTTATGATGATTTACTATTTTTTATTTAATTTCAATTGAGCCTTTTTTTGACTTTGAACAACCTACTTGCAATATTTTAAAATATTTCTATACTAAAACTAATCAATATATATATATATATATAGCACTGTGAGCTCTACAAAAGGGTATTTTTCTTCTCTTTTTAAAAAAAAAAAAAATTATTGAAGAAATATTCACCAGAAGTTGGAAATTTTTGGAAATTTGAAAAAATGGTGACTTTGCTGCCAAGTCACATGCCATTTGGACATATTCGGTCAAATAGGATTTGGCCGAATAGGATTTGGCTGAACCCTATTTGGCCTTATATGTTCCAACCTAAACATATTCGGCTGACTATGGTTTGGTTGGATCATAGCCGATCGAAATTTTGATTTTTTGAATTTATTTTTTTATTTTTTTCCGTTTTTCATACAATTTTTATTGAAATAATTATTTAAGTCAGCTTTTATTATTTTATTTTTTAGGTTTTTTCCATTTTTCCTCCACTTTTTAATGAAGTAATTATTTCCAAAAAAAAAATTAAATCATTTTTGATTATTTACTTTCACTCTTAAATCATTAGGCATATAATACTAAACAATACTTTTATTATCATTTGTCATAGGCTATCTAGTTGAATACTTAAATATGAGGGAAATCAAGCATCCAAAGCAAAATATTTTATAATTTTCTTTAATTTATTTTGTGTTTTCATGCTTATATGTTCATTGCTAGTTTATTTTGTGTTTTCATGCTTTTATGTTTATTGCTAGTTTATTTTGTGTTTTAATGCATATATGTTCATTGTGTTTTAATCTAAATATTTTGAGCTAACGCTTGGACTAACAAGTGGTGTAGTTTTCGACTATCGAAGATTAATATTGAAAAACTACTAATTTGTGGTTTTGCGAGATGTTTGGCCAAGACTTTTTATTTTTCCATTAATTTAAGCACTAAAGTTAGATTAGAGGGTAAATGAACTTTTTTTCTATGCCTGGAAGGGTGTCATAGATGTATTATCTCCCCTTGCACCTAGTGTGATCTTGGGGATCAAAAATCTTTACATCTCTTCATTTTGTTTAGATCAATGTTTTAGGTAAACATAAGGTCACTAGCTTGTGTGTATGCTCTCCCCTCATGCTTTGTGTGATCTTGGGGATCAAAAACACCTAGTGTGTCTTTCCTTTTAGGGGACCTTCCTAGGGATTTCATCACCCTAGGGGACGATCTCAACCACGCATATCAATGGGTATATAAAGGGGGGAGAACTAAATTTGTACCCCAATCTAGTGTCATAATTGGTGGAGCTCTAATTTCCTAGGTTGATTCCAAGCTAGGAGTGAAGGGTTGGTCTGAGCTCTAAGTACCTCGTTGAATCTCCCAATCCACACTTGTGACATACTAGTGTTCACATTTTGGGCCTCATGTACCTTGTGTATATCGAGGACTCCCTAGAAAAACATTGTAAACCTAGAAATCCATCGAATGTAGGTTAGTGTGGTGCAAGGGATGTGGATCATACTTGAAGTTACTTACCATGTACTACCTTATATTGAGATATAAATCCTTGTGGTGAAATTTGATAGTTCCCAAGGAGAGAGAGAAGGTGATCTCATGGCATCCGTTGATGACCCTATGCCACTAGATCTCTAGCTATCCTCCTTTACGAGAAAGGGTGCCCCAAAAAACCACCTAAGTATCAAGGAGTATTAACCCAAGCTTGCTTGGGTGGTGAGCCCACATTAATCTATAAACATAATTGAGCTTAGGGCTTGTAATCAAGTGCTTGAAGTGTCTTTTTTTGCAAAACCCATGAAGATGAATCAGCCAAAGGGTTGAGGATTTGGCTATACCCTTTGAAAATGTCAAAAACTTCCAAAATCAGCCAATGGGTTTTATTGTTTGCTGAAATATCTTGCCAAAAAGACTTAGACTGTAAAACTACACCTAAGACAAAACTTGTTGTGCCTCTGCCAAAAATTATTGCACTTGATATTTTGCACCTAGGTTAAAATATTTTGTGCTTGCATTTTCCTGAAACTAGGCCTCTGTCCTAGCACAATATTTGAATCTCTAACTTCGACCCCCTAGGGCTCCCTGGATTAGTCTGACATAATTTGTAACTCCATTGTCTCCTGATCACCAATCACCCCATCTTCACACCTAAAAATCCTATTCCTCACCCTCCCCCACCATCCAAATTTTCCCTTATTATCACCTTATAATCACCTATTATCTTCACACCTTGGGCTTGATATCATTCCCTCTCCCCCACATCATTATTTTCTTCATCATTATCATCCAAAATCAACCTTAAGATCTATCCCAAAAATCAGCATTTATCATCACCACTTTGCAAACCAAATTTGTCACTAGGAAACAATCTAGATCCCTCATCACCCTTCCTAATCTTAGGGTAGCTTAAGAACTTTCCTATCTTAAGTTGCATCTTTGATAATTTAGCTTAAGGAGTGGCTACCTTTTTGCTAAATTTTTCAAAATCATCCTTCATCTACCCCTACTTAGGAACTTTCCTATCCTAAGTAAAAAAATCCTAAATTATCCATCCTAAGGATCTAGATAACAACTTTTGATCATAACCCTTGGTTGTTTACCATCAATTGAACCAATCATCCCATCAATCCCAACAAAACATCCTTAATCACATCATCAAAAAATCAATCCTAAGGTCATCCTAATCCACAATCTAGTCCAAGGTCTACATCTTTGATCTCTTAAATAATTCTCTCCTTCCATTTCAATCACTAGACCGCAAGCAGAGAAATTAATGGATTCCCAAGGAGAAGCCTTTTTCAATACCACTTCACCTCAACCACCCACCCCTCATGAGGAAATGGTAGATGCTCCTAAAGAGTCTCCTAGACTAAGGGAATTTTCCAATGACCCTTATAATCAACAAATGATGGAGAGAATTATCCTCCTTGACAAATATCACCTCATCCTTAGCCTCCTAGCACAAGGGGCTAAAATAGGTCTTCCACCACTGAAATCCTACAAGCAAGGAATAGTGATCCTTCAAACAACCCTCATCATCCAATAATTTATTCGATCATCTCGTGGAACCTCAACTTAATACCAATATCCCCTCTTCCACAAACATAAATCAACCTAATTTCCCCCCATTAACAAACACAACCTCTTCCATAAACACAATCTCATCCAACACCAACCCACCACTTTCCTTAAGTACCACAACACCTCTCATCATAAATACCAATGTCCCTCTTTCCACAAACATAACACAACCCCTAAATAACCTACCCCCACTTCCATCACACCTAAGGGTCACTATTCCCCCCAATGCTAGTGTCACTTATGCCCCCACCAACCCAACTATAACCACACAATCTCACCCCACCTCATATATTCACACCAATTATATCGCCCCACAAAACAAATCCCAACCCCCTAATAACACACTACTTCCCCCACACCCTAACAATCCAAATCCTTAACAACAAATAACCTATAACCAACCCTTACCCCCTAATAATTCTAATTAGACCAAGGACTTGCTAACAATTTCCCAAAATGAGACACTTGCCTCCTTTGGACACATATAATCAAACAAATGACATGAATAAAATCAAAGAAGAATATAAAGAAGCTATTATAGATCAAGTTAAAGAAGAAGATACAAACACTACCATGGATCAAATCGATATCCCAAATGATCAAGAAGAGATGAGCATGATGAATGATAAGGCCAAAATATCCTATCAACTAGGATCATCCACTTTTATCAAATCAGGCTTTCTCACAGAGGACAAGATTCCAAACAACAATTTCCACATACACAATGATGGGTTCACATCTTGTTTTCACAGTAAAAAATAGTCATACCTCCATGATATTAGGGGACACATTATCCAATACAAACATCAAAATGTTTGAATGCACGTTATTTTTGTATGCAAGTGAATTAAAACTTGAGCAATTTGTGATGGGGAATAAAAAGACAAGAACAAGGTTGTATGATCGAAGAAGAGATACTAGAAATGTGGATGAAGGAACATCTTCTCAAGAACAACCCATGGAAATTGTTGATGTCCAAGGAGAACATGTACCAGGACAAATTGAAGGTGGTGATAGAAATATTTTCCTTGGTATGGAAAATCTTATGGAGATGGATGAGGAATCCCTTTTCAATAATATTTCATCTAAAGATATGTTATTTGAAAGCACAGTAAAATTACACACTAAAAGAATATGGGATGAATTTTTTCAAGAAAATTCTAGAGTTGGAAGAGCACAGTTATTTGCAAAGTTATTTAGGAGGAAATAAATGACCCCTATTTTGGAGTTGTTAGGGGTTGATAATAAGAAAAATTCATCGGGATCATTAAAGAAAACAATAGTTGAAAACCTATAAGAAGCATTGAATTCTATTGAAAACAAGAGTTGAGTTGTTGATTTAAGTGTTGCATTTAGAGCATTGATGACTGTAATTTCTAGTAATAAATTCTCACATAAAAGAAAATTTCAAGCAATTTCCAAATTACTCAATGTTTCTAGGAGAACTGTTCAAAGATATATCAAAAAGATAAATAGATTGGATAGAAATATTGAGAATAATTGGGTAAATATTTGCAGGGTTCCCTGAAAAGATAAAATCTCAGAAGATGTAAAGGAACGGGTGATTGAATATTGGACCAGCCACTCTCATGTTTCTTCCAATTGAAGGGACGCTATACAAATAAAAGGTGAATATGGTACAAAAATTTCACATCCAAAAAATTTTATAGATACAACACAAACTGAAATTTTTTAAGCATTCCAACAAGAATTTTCAGATGTGAAGATTTGTCAAAGGATGTTTGAGAGACTACGACCAAGTTTTGTACATATAAATAAGGTATGTGAGACTTGTTGTTTTTGAAATCATGTTTAATTTCATCTACACCTACAGTCATATAAAAAATCTATGGCAATAATCAATCCAAATATAGTCATCCCTGGAAGTACAACACAATTTGTGAAGTCTCTTCTATGTGAAAAATCAGAAGTTTCAGATGAATTGAAAGTGCAGTGTATAAAAAATATGTGTAATGATTGTGGAAATTTGAAGAATCTTTTACAGGTTGACAATATTGATCATTCAATGCAAGTTATGTGGAAGAGATTTGAATATGAGAAATACTCAACAAAGTCAGGAGTTGAGACTAGAAAAATTGTTCTCAAAGAGAGTGAATTATCTTACAATGAGTTTATGAATAAATTTTTCAATATCATATATCCACATATTCAACACTTTCATGGTGCTAGATGGAAAGCTAAGAAATTTTGTGACTCAAAGAATTGCTTTCTAGCAGGTTGTATTCTCTCTATTGTTGATTTCTTTGAGAACTATATAGTTAGTCCTCAAACTGAGATTCAAAGTCAATATTATCATTCAGAGCAAGTTACAATATTTGTACAAGTTTTTTATAGGCATGTCGAAGAAAATGTGGATGGTTTACAAAGTAGCAAAGATGAACGAATTATCATCAAAGAGGTTCGCTTTTATATCAGTGATGATACAGGTCATGATAGAAGTTATGTAGCCTATTATTTTGCAATGTTTTTTGAAGACCTGAAACAACGTCAAATAGATGCTTCACAACATTGGAAATGGTCTGATGGATGTGCTGGTAAGTGTTGATTTAATTTATTTTTTAAAATATATATTTATTTGTTTACTTAACTTTTTCAGACTTATATGTTGTACACATATAGTTTATTTTTACTATCTTGGTTTTAAATGAAATTGGTTGTAACATCACAAGACAATTTAAGTCTGAAAAAGCTTTTAATTGGTTAAGCCAACAACATATTAGATGCGACATAAAAAATTTGTGGAATTTCTATGAGAGTGGACATGGAAAAGGAGAGCATGATGGAGCTTGAGCATGTGTGAACCGTGCACTTCACCAACATGAACTTGTAGGTAACACCATATGGATTTTTAGAAAAAATCTAATTATGTTTTTTGAGATCGTCTTTTCCTTTCAACTACAAAACCTCTTAACCTGACATTTTACCAACATGAACTTGCAAGTAATGCCATAAGGAATGAAAATGAAATTTTTGAATGGTGCAAAATTCATTTTGCTACCCATGACTCAATATACAATGCACGATATTTTTGCAAAGTTAAAGGTACATAAATGAATTTGTTTTTTGAATTTCAATGTGTACATGAATTAAATTTTCAATTTTATACACTTTTTAATTGGATGTTTGAAATTTACAAATATTGATCGATCAACTCTTACTAATTTTCAAACAATTAGTGGTATTATAAGTTTGCATCAAATCATGACAATAGGGCGTAGCAAGCCTCCAGTAATTCAAGTGAGAAAAATCATGTTTTGTGTTGATTGCATTGAGAACAATGCAAATACTCTACAATGTGAGCATATTAGATATGGGTATGTTTCATAATGGGAAATAAAACAATTAGTGGCCACATAGAACCCTTTTGAAGATAATGACATTGTATATATCTATGATCCTCTGTATTCAATTGATTATGAACGTGTATCAGATTTAGTTTTTACAAGTAAATTTTAAATTTTTAAATTGAATTTTAACTTACAATTGATTTATATTCTACCTAAGTTGAGCATGGTTTACTACAAGGTGTGTACAGGAGATATTTTTGTTGTTCTTGTAGATCCTGACAATATTGAAGGTGCAGATTACTATCTACTAAGATGTACGCAACCAAAATACAAATTATCAAAATCAATGATAGATGGTGATGGGAAAGAGTGTCCTACTGGATCAGTGGTTGTTGAAGGCACATACTATCAACAAATAGAGATAGGTACAAATGGCATTATAATTATTGATTATATGCCAGGTCAAAAGGTTTTACATTATAGTCATTTAGTTATAGCAACAAGAATAAATCTTGAAACTTTACCAAAAAGAGGGTGTTCCAAACAAAGGTGGAGGTTTCCTATTAAAGACCATGAAAAGATTTTAGAGATTATAAAGATAGAGAGGATCCAAATTATATGTACCAAGAACTTTGAGATATTTTTGTACATATATGTTTTTTATATGACAATATATACATGTAAAATTTGGACCTAAATTTGAAAATATTTTTATTTTATGTTGAATTCAAATAATTTCATTCATTGTGGTGATCTAAATTTTGATTTTTTGTTGGATTAGATGGATATTTTCAGGCTTCGTCAAATTTACATAGGTCAATATACCATATTCTTATGTATATAATTAGATAGACATTGAATGAATTAGTAGCCCATGAAGCTTTCTTTTTTGTGATCTTATTTGCCCATAAAGCTATAAAGAATAATTTTGATCTTAATTTTGATGATATAAAAAACACTATAGTTGAGAACACTCTTCACTTAATTCCTAAAACCCTTCCCTTCCTACGTTGGATTGTGAATCAAAAACACATACTTGTTAGCATCGAAATGAATGTAACATCATAGTCAATCAATAAAGTCACATTTATTTTGAAGTTAAATAATATCATAGTTTCTCATTCGCAATATTCATCAAATTTAATTTTTATTAAAATCTATTGGCATCACACATTTTTTTATGTTTTTTACTTAAGAATAAATTTATTTTATTTAATTTTTGAAAGAGTTGAATAGATAACCAATGACATGATTGAAGAATATATCATCATCTTAATAGTTGAAATTAATCAATTTTTAAAGACACCTAGTATTAAAACATATATTATTATCAATAAAAATCATATTTAGAATATTATTCATGTTTAATTATTATTATATGAAATTTAGAATATTATTCATGTTTATTTTCAAGTGAATTTTATTTATTTATAAATCTAAATATGAAATTTAAGTTTTGGTTAGAAATAAATATTTAATCCTTCATTAAGCTCAAGTACCTTAGTTAAAATGGAATTTTACTTGATTTAGTAAAGTAAAATGAATTTGTGAAGTATGGTATACAAATCATTATTTAAGTTTTAATTAGGTATGAAATCTAAAAATTGCATTTCCCAAAATTTAGAGTAGTGTCCCAAAACATATAATCAAAAAATTACATTTCTTAAAAGTATTGTTTGAAATATCTCTAAATATTATAGATTATGAAATTCTAAAATCCTTTTAATTAGTGATGAACTATAATTTTCAAGCATAGAAATGGGTTCAAAAAAATTCAAGCAAGATGACACAATAACTTTGAGTGAATTTATAGTGAATGTGGAAGTTACCTATTCTTAATTTTTAATGCAACAAGAAAATTAAATAAAAATATGATTATTTTAGGATTTTTTAATATTAATATTATTTTTATTTTTAAATGTTAAATAATTGATGTGTAAATAGTTGTCAAAACCCTTAGAACATAGTTGGTAAATTAGCCTTAGAACATATCCAAAACCCTCAGATGCAAAAGCTACTAGACAAAGCACTTGGATCATATCTCAACACATAAACTCAATAATTTAGAGCTTACATATTGATTAAAAACAAAGACCAAGCCACATTTCACAAAACAAAAAATCAAGTTGAAACCATGTAACAAATTTATCCATACCCACTCATGAAAACAACAATTGTAAAGCCCTAATTATTCAACCCGCCATTCCCAACTACCTTATTGAACCAAAAATCATTAAATTAATTCAATTTTTTATAGATTAAAAGTGAGCAAGAATATTAAAGTTTCCCAACTCAAAACCCTAATTAGCTTCAAGAATTTCTATTTCTATAATAAGATGAACCATAATGTGAAACCATAATGTAAAATGTGGCTCTAGGAAAATTCATCGCCAACAATTCACTAAAGGAAAATTCACCGCCATGGAAAATTCACTGACGAAAAATTCACCGCCAAGTAAAATTCACCGCTAGCAATTCACCATGGCGGAAAATTAACTGCATTAATATTTTTTAATATATATTTCAAAAACTTTGATTTTATTAAAAATATCAATGCGGTTAATTTTTCACTGCGGTGAATTTTCCATAGCGGTGAATTGCTAACGGTGAATTTTCCTTTGGTGAATTGCTAACGATGAATTTGTCAGATGTTGTAAAATGTATATACTGTAAAACATAATAAGATGAACCATAATGTAAAATGTATATAATGTGAAGATCATGATCTAAGAACCATAATGTGAAACCATAATGTAAAATGTATATACTGCAAAACATAATAAGATGAACCATAATATGAAACCATAATGTAAAATGTATATAATGTGAATATCATGATCTAAGAACCATAATGTGATAAATCACAATATAAAATGTATAACAAATCGTGTGTCTGCATGTAAAAAAAGTCAAAGTGGAGGATGCCTAGTATGACTGTGGATCGATCTCTCTCTTGATCCCTGTCTGGATCCATGTCTCGATCTCTCTTTGGATCCCTAGTTTGATTCCTCTCTCGATCCCTATCTCGATCTCTCTCTTGATCCACCTCCATACACAAAAAAGTACATTAATTAACTTAATGTACATGTGTAAATGTAAAGTCATCTTAAAGTTTTGTACTTTCAATGTCTGAATGTATCAAGTACTTTAAATATTATAAATGTACCATGCACATGATCATCTGCATGCTCCAAATCTCCAAAGCATGAAAAATCCTTGTATTGCTAGAAATTTTCAAATACAAGATTCCAATGAAGAGTGAGAACTACTTTAAAGTCAGTTTTATTTAATATATGTATGTGAATTTTTAGAACACAAAATATATAGATTATTTGAAAGTACATGTGTCTCACCCTAGAGCACTCTACCAATCTCACTAATGTCACAAGAATGTATGGTCACATCAGGGACACCTGTATCAAGTAAAGGACCAGTGTCCAAGAGAAGTGAGCTATATGTGCCATGTACATCAGGTGCAGTAACCTCAACCTGTTGTTTTGCAAGGATTGTAGGATGGTCTAGAATATGATGACCATCTTGTGAAGCCACCTCACCTCAACCCAGCTGTCTACCAAAATGTCATCTAATATGAGCCTGTACAGCATCTAAAGGAATCCCATACTCCTCACTGATAAACTGGTATGATGATAGTAAATCGGTAATGGAAACCGAACACACATTATGTAGAGTGGCTTCACTCATCTGGGCCACATCTGACGGTGATGGTAGCTCTACATGAATGTAGGGATCATAATTGCAGATATAGCCTTAGTGGGATTAAGGCTAATCTGTGGACGTAATAAGTATCTACCTACATGATCAGATGACATCTGATCGACCTAATTAGCAATCATGGCAATACTATCAAAAAGGTCGAATCTAGTAGGTGTTGTTTCTACACCTCTTGTTGCTACTAGTTCCAAACATTTTGGAAGAACCAAAAGGTTTGGACCAACTAATACCCTCTTGTTGATGGGCGGTGGAAAATCTACATGTCTAAATTGAGATTTGTCAGCAAACCTTCCTTTTCCCTATCCAGCATGTGAAGGAATAGATGTGTAATCCACATCTAACCCTAAATGGAACTCAACATATAATTGTTTGCAAAAATAAAGTGGTAACTCATCATTATGAGTCCATCTGTGATGGGTTTCCAACCATCTAGGATATATAAATGAAGCAACAAGCTCATCTGTACATCTAGTAACAACATATCCTCTAACTTTTTTGTGTCCCATATAATGAGGGAACATGCTCTGCACATTATGTAGTGAAACTCTATGAGAAATAGAATCAATTTTCATAGTGCCAATAACACTGCTAGCAAGGGACCTATAAAACTCCTCAGTGTTGACCTCATCACAAGGATTATAAGATTGAATCATGTGAATCATACGTTGGATCTCCTATTAAATCCTAACTAATCTATCTCTATTAAGGAGATTAGGGGAGTTTTGTATTGTTTGGTCCAAACATCTCAAATCATTCTCTAATCTCCTAATGCTATCATTATATAAATTAGACCTAGCCTCAGCTTGCTCCTGAGACTAAGTGGAATTATGTGATCCCTGATCATCAACCATATCTATATAAATACAAAGATCTACATTTAATTAAAACAAAAAAATTATAAATATGTACTTATTTTATTTCTCTAAAAGTAAATATACAATAACCATTTTTCTAGTAAGATGCTCCATAGGAGATTATAAAAAATAGGAAATATGAGCAATGAGTAGTTTGAACGTCATGAAGTAAAAATAATCAATTTTAAGTTCATTCAACTATCTATGAAAAAGAGGGAGAAAGGGAGAAAGTAGGATTATAAAAAAATTCCTATAAAAAAAGTGGTACTAAAATATCCTAATGAAACATTCACATGTAAAAGTAATGTAAGCATATAAATACATAAATCTTGAATGCTTTAAGAATTATGGACATGAGGATTAAATTTGACTAACTTCATAGGAAATATAAGTCTTAAACAAAGAATCTCACGTATTATCATTTAAAATTGCAAGGTATCTCTAAATTCCAAATAACAATCATACAAGTGTGTATAATATAGGATAAGAGTGTATGATAAAGAGTGTATGATTAAGTATAATGCATCTATACAAGTAGGGATAAGGAGATAATCATGCATTACTTATATTTAGGGACATATTATATTTTAGGATACTTACAAATTACAATCAACCATAAGAAATTCTACAGTATAATTATAATTATGTGTGGTGCTATGAATAACCATGAGCAATTATACACTATAATTATGTGTGGTGCAATTCTACTTCATGTTAGAGAATGGGGTATTCTATTATGATTGAGGTCTTAAGTGTTTATCCTTTTGTCATTGCACACATCTAAGCCTTTTTGGATGCCTCACTAAGTGAATGTATAATACCATTCTTGGTGATGGTGTACATTCAATACAATAAATGATCAATCGAATACAAAAGAATATTAAATAATGTTAAATGATCAATCAAATACTTTATTGAAATAATCTTGGAAAGCTATTAATTGGAGTTATGTGAATGGATAAGTGAAACTAGTCATACTAGAAATTTTGGTGTCTACAATGTATTTTAGGATATGACTTAAATAACTATAATTTCATTTAAATTCATGATTTTATAAATATATTTAGGTGGTGCATTTAAATGAAATTATAGTCATACTTTATTATATTAAGTTGTAAGCCATATCCTAAAATACATCAAGTGCTAGGCACCAAAATTTCTACTATAAATTGTTTCACTTATCCATTCACATAACTCCAATTACTAAGGGTGGTAATTGGAGTTATTAATTGCAGTTATGCGAATGGATAAGTGAAACTAGTTATAGTACAAATTTTGGTGCCTACTGTAATGCCCCGCCAAGTAACCTTAAAGGAAGTTGCAATTAACGTCTTAAGCGAACCAATTTTTTATTTTTATAAAGTGCATTTAACATACACATTCACTTACTAATTAACAACAACCTCTAAGGCTACAAGGTTAGCATTACTTAAACCCACACATACATAATACATATAACCATAGCATTATAAACTTTATGAAATAAACATCATACATCATAAGAATACCACATAACATAATAAGATAATCAACCAAGATACAATCTCATTGACTTAATCCAAAAGTTACATCTATCATTCCCACAATGAGGCAATAGTACATAAGGTTACAATTACAGAATTCCACCTCATAAACATAAGAGGGATAAAATAACTTATACAAATTGAAATATTACAATGCAAGAAATTACAACAAGAACCGTGAGCTGTCCATCTGGATATCTCACCACCAAGTACTGAAGATGAATGGGGACCCAACGGTTTTGGTGCATGTTCCACCCAACCAAGTGGTACCCGAAGGCCCACCCCCCATGCTAGGAGATAGTAACAAAGTAACATGGACAAAGAATCTACAACCACTATCCAAAGGCAGACTCATACTAACATAACCAATCATATGCAATAAACAAGTACAACTCAAGTACAACATTCACATCACTGACATAGGTCACATTGCTTCTAGACATAAAGATAGATCAAGTATGTTCAGAGAACCATACACATAAAACAAAACCAACTGTTGTCCTAGATAGAGTGTCATTGCATAGTAGTAATGAGATCTCTTTTGGGCATCCTTCATAGGCTCCGAAAACCCTGGTGGCCTCAACCGAATCCCGGCCCTCATACTCACTCATGCGGCATCAAATACCTCTCGTACTGACAAGATAAATGACTATGCCATTCTAGGCCTTCCCACTCATCCCAAGTCTAAACGAGCCCTTATGTCTATAAGTGAAGATTAAATTATCTTGATTAATGTGAAAGGCATCCTAATCATCTAAGTACATTAATTTAATTATCACTTGATTAACTCACTTCTGAAGGTTACCCGGTTTACCACTTTGGGCTCCGGCCCCTAACAAAAGCCAGCCTTCTAATGGACAACACAACCAAACAATCCACCAAGGGACACACAAGTGCATACCAATTAGGCGTCATAATCCACTCCAACACAATGAGGAAACAAAAGATAGAACTCACTCCAAACATCTTGGAGGCAACAAACACATAGTCCACTCCTTTCACAAGAGGTACAAAACATCCCCGTTCGTGGAAACCGGGTAAATACTGAATAGACACCATGCACTACCCAAGGGAAAACAATTGGATGGCATAAAGATTCAACAACCCTTATCCTCTAAGTTCTTCTGGAAGACTTATAATTTAGGACTAACACTAAATCCCAAAACCCACAATGCAACTTGACGATATAGCAACAAAGCATTCAAGTCATTAATCAAATCTAATATTTGGATTTCTTAAATCCATATTCATTCAATAGGTAACGTTAACAAAGTCAAAGACAACTTACAGGGTTAACTCAAATAATCATATACCCATATTTCTATTACCATTATAGGAAATCTTAAACAATTCAAACTTACATCCCCTTACGATATACAGAGAAACTAGAACATTTAAGACAATCAAGAGAAAATTACTATTTTTGGATATTCTATAATCATATCTCTTTCATATTTCATTCACAATAGATTAATTGCTCTAATTGAAATAAAGTAAATTAAAATAACTATTTGCCTCATCAATATAAACAACTTCTTAATTTACTTTTAAATCGACGCAAATCCATGCAAGTAAACTCTTTCCATTTCCTAACCAAATTTTACATCTCATTCAATTTTCTATTTAGAACATTCAATCACTTTAATATAATAAAATATTGTTTCTCTATCCATTTTCCCATATACACTAATCAATCCATTTTTAAATCTCTATTCAATAATATATTGCATGCATCTTATTAAAATAAAATATGATAATGAATTTACACTTAATATATATATACCTACATATGCTCCATATTATATATACACCAAATATATATATTAATAAATTTAATTATATATATTCTTTAATATTCCAATCACAATAAAATAAACTATTGCCCTTTCAAAATTAATTGAAATAACTAAATAAGTGCCTTTGATTTATAATAAATGATAGACTAGTTCAAATAATTTAAGTCGAATCCATTGTTTTCTTTTAAAACTAACATAAATCTTCTACAATAATTCTTTTCAATTTCCTAATCCAAACCTTATATTTCTTCTAGTTTAACAACACACTATGTTAATTTCATCTAATAGTTTCCCTTTCCAAACTCTTATTGCATACATCCATTTATTCAAACCATTAAATATACATTCTCAACAAATAAATTGCTCAAATAGAAAATAATTAAATTAAGGTAATTAATTGTCTCTTCATAATAATCAATTCCTAAATTTACTTTTAAAATAACACAACCCCATGCAAGTACATCCTTTCAATTTTCTAACCACATACTATATTTCTTTCAATTTTCTATCTAAACATGAAATTTATAAAATATCTCTTTCCTTATCTATATGACCATACAATTTAAAACTTATCTTTTAAAATCTCCATGCAAAGTTAAATTACATGCACTAAAACAAAACAAAATGAATATTGAATATACTCCTAGTTGAAATACTCATGTAATATTCACATCTCAACATTTTCTTCAATTAGATTTACAAATAAATATTCCATTCCCATAAACCATTATGTTCAATTCTTCAATCAAATATTCTTTCTTATATTTTTCATTGCATGCAAATAGTTATTTAATAAGACACTTTAAATTTACTATTTTATCTATAAACTTATTTGTACATGTAATCAATAACAACATTAATTAAACATTTATATATACTATTTACCAAATTAATCATATTGAAATTAATATATAATACCAATATATAACATATATACAATATAAATATACATACATAAATGAAATATATATGTATATATAAATTCTAATTGTGCATATATATATATATATATATATATTATATATATATATTACCCCTACACTTAACATAAAAAAAATGAATTTAAAGAAAACTGATTAAATTTCCATTGGAATGGAATTCGTATTTTAACACTTAAGAAATGAGTTTGACGCGTTCTGGGTTTGGACAAGGCGGATGCATGAAACTCGTGCCGGCCACAAGGGTTTTGTGGGGAGGGGGCGGTTGCCACAGCTGACCCTATCCACATGTACTGTGGAGAGGGGCGATTGTCTCAGCCGACCCACTCCCATTCCGACCGCGCCTAAGAGGGAAAGGGGAGAGGTCTGCGGAGGTCTCCCTCCATAGTCGTCCCCTCATGGGGGCGGCTGTGGAGGCAGTGCCTCCCATGCCTCCCCCAACCAAAACTAGGAGCCCAACAAAATAAAATTTGGGCGAACACTTCCATTACGAAATTTCGGTTTCCAAAACCCCTAAAGTGGATGTCGTACGGACGGCGACTTTAGTAATTTAAAATATTTTTTAATTCAAATAGAATATATATATGTATTATATATATATATATATATATATATATATATATATATATATATATATATATATATATATAACAAATGAATTTCAACAATAAATAATTGGGAAAATTTGTGAAAAATATTCACCTGTAAGAGAAATTGTAAAACTCTTTTTCCAGAAAAACCAAATTTCATAGAGATCTTAAGAATTAATTCTTTTAAACTATTTTCTCAAATTCCTGAACAATTAGAAGAAAAATCAAATGGATCTAAATTAAAATCAGAAGTTTCAAACAAACCTCAAAGTTTCTCCACCTAATTTCTACAAGAGGGTTTTCAAAATAAAATTTGATTTTCTACAGAGGGTTTCATTTTCTAAAAACATTCTAAATGCATTGTTCAATCTCTATGTTTGATTCCAATAACAAAATAATCGATTTCCTCAAATAATTTAAATTCAACTGAGGTTTTCACAATTTTCACTCAAGAATTTTCACAAAAACAAAAGCTGTAAATTTATTTGATTCTTTTCTTCTAATAACAAAATTATTTTCTAAAACAGATTTAACAAACAAATATTTAATCACTACTATTTAAAAAAAAACAATCAAGGACAATAAAAACACAGAAGAAAACCTGGTTCAAGAAGCTACAAGAAAGGATTAATTTCTGATGCAAGCCTCCTCCAAAGATCTCCCGAATTTTCTTCAATCCTCCAACAAATCCAATCAAAACCCAACAAATGCAAACAATCTTTCCTCCAATCATTTCTACAATCAAAATTTTCTTCAAACCCTTCTTTGTGCAAATTTTTCCAAAATTTCTTTCTGCTGTAAAAATATTTTTTTTCCAAAAACTTCTCTCCCAAAATTAAAACATGTATTCCTTATAAATCAAAAATACCTAATACAACCCTAATTCACATTACATGCAAATTAGATATTAATTTCAATTTCAATTTCAATTTTCGAAAACCCACTTTCAATTTAAAATGCAATTTCAAATAATAAATTAATTTCCAAAGTTGCAACTAATTTCCCAATAAACATTTAATTACAATTTCTAATTTAATTCCCACAAGTTGAAATTAAATTCCGAAATTAATTTTAATTCTTTTATTTCCTTTCATTTTCTTGCATCGCATTTAATTAATTAATTTAATTATTTAATAACTAAATTCATCCTTTTGGATTAAATTTAATAAATTAAATACATTAAATTTAATCAATTAATTTAAATAATAATTTCAATCAACAAAATATAATTTTAATTAAATAACCATCAACATGATTTCATGCAATAATTCTAAAAATTGATTAAATAAATACGCGCCTTTCAAAATCAAATAATATTAAAATAAGGTAAACTATGACTCAACAACCAAGACTGACGACACACTAAGGCCAAGGCGTAGACTTGACACATGTTACCTAGCTACTATCTCCCGTTCAACTTAACCGTTGGATTGACACGCTCAAACCTGTGAAACTAGGTGGAGTCGATGTCATGTACCTACAACCTGAAAACCAAATAAACAACTTCATATAATATATCCAGCATATAATAAACACCGTGAAGAAGAAATCTCATATTTGTAGGGCACTCGCAAGCGAGTGATGCGAACCCGTCCTCTTCACCCATACACTCATCAAAACTGGCACTTCCATCATAATTCCAATAATCTCATAATAACATCTCATGCTAACTCTACAACATCATTAATCCATAATGCATGTGAAACAATAATCAGATAACCACATCCCACAATAATAGTTGTCCAATAGTAGCGATCAAAACATCATAACAAAATGCATCCAGTATCAAAGTGACTGCAACCAAACATAGCATAAAGCAAACCGAATGAGAAGCAAAACGGAGGGGTATTACACCTACAATGTATTTTAGGATATGAATTACAACTCTATAATTTCATTTACATGCATGATTTTATGAATATATTTAGGTGGTGCATTTAACTGAAATTATAGTCATACTTTCTTATATTAAGTTGTAAGTCATATCCTAAAAAACATTGTGCTAGGCACCAAAATTTCTATTATAACTAGTTTCACTTATCCATTCACATAACTCCAATTACTAAGGGTAGTAATTGGATTTATCTAATTATCCATTCACATAACTTCAATTACTAAGGGTAGTAATTGGAGCTATGTGAATGGATAAGTGAAACTAGTTATAGTAGAAATTTTGGTGCCTACAATGTATTTTAGGATATGACTTGCAACTAGATATAATTTCATTTAAATGCATGATTTTATGAATATATTTAAGTGGTACATTTAAATGAAATTATAGTCATACTCTTACATTAAGTTGTAAGTCATATCCTAAAATACATTGTGCTAGGCACCAAAATTTCTACTATAACTAGTTTCACTTATCAATACACATAAACTCCAATTACTACCCTTCCAAGATTATTTCAATAAAGTATTTGATTGATCAATTATTGTATTGAATGTACACCATCACCAAGAATGACCTATTAAACATTCACTTAGTGTGAGGCATCCAAAAAAGCCAATTATTACCCTTTTAAATTATTTCACTAAATTGTTTTTTAATATTCTTCTATATTTGATTGGCATTTTGCATGTTCAAGTGAATTGACTGTGTTTGAAGGCTGACGGGTCAAAGAGTGAGTCTACAAATACATTTTGAACCCAAGTTTTCCTACATAAAATATAATAAATGATCAATCAAATACAAAAGAATATTAAATAACAGTTTATTAAAATAATATTGAAGGGTAATAATTGGCCCTTTTCACCATTCTTGATGATGGTATACATTGAATACAATAAATGATCAATCAAATACTTTATTGAAATAATCTTGGAAGGGTATTAATTGGAGTTATGTGAATAGATAAGTGAAACTAGTTATAGTAGAAATGTTGGTGCCTAGCATAATGTATTTTAGGATATAACTTACAACTTAATTTAAGAGTATGACTATAATTTCTTTTAAATGCACTACTTAAATATATTCATAAAATTCAAAGGTAAATGGAAGCCAAAAGTGAATTTGAAACAAGATAGGAAAAAGGTCATACGGACTCCTCTAGTTTCAGGTTTTGTAAAATTAAATTTTGATGGTGCTACAAGGGGGAATCTGGGTCATTCAGGGGCATGGATTGTCATCAAAAATCATGTTGGAGAAATAATTGGTGCAAATTCAGCGCACCTCGTTGATGGGACTAACAATCAGGCAGAAGTTTGGGATTTGCTTATTAGGTTACAGCTTGTCAATCAATTAATTTTTTCAAAAGTTTTAATTGAAGGAGATTCTTTAATCATAATAAATTCTTGTAGGGACAGAGGATCTGGTAACTAGAAATTGCAATACATCTTGGAGCAAATATTAGGTTTACTAAATAACTTGGAGTCCTTCCATCTAAATCATGTTTATAGAGAAGGAAACCAAGTTGCTGATTTTTTAGCAAACTTGGGTTGTGAACAACATGAATCTGAGTTATTATATGACTTGGAGTCAATTTCAAGATTTGGATCTCTTCAGGATTTAATCAACATGGAGAAAAGGAGAGTTTGATTTTTTTCTAACATGTTTCTTGTTTGTTTGCAGGTTTATGAAAAAGAAATTTAAATTATCAATGTTGATAGTTAAAATTCTCTAATTCCATTTCACCTTGTTCGTAGTTCACATTCTTTCAGATCTGCTAAAGGTGTACATTTTGAAAAATATGATGGAGACACCTACGTTGAAATGATTTTTTTTAGGTGTGCAAAGATGATGGATGCATTTTGGTACAAATGAGGACGAGCGATTTTCTCAAGCTAACCTAGTTTTGATATATGTGATCACATTTTTGAGTGGGGTTGTCATTATCATAATGACGACATGGTTTGCGGGTTTTAAGGCATCGTAGTTTGCAACATTATGTTTCTTCAGCACACCTTTCGTAAATAACATTTGGCACATGTTTGCAATAGGTTTTTGGTACTTAAAACAAGGCTTAATGTTTCATCATTTCCTCCAGGCATGTTCGAACTATTTGGGCTTCAAGAAATATGGCATCTCTTAAGTTTTTTTCCTTCAACTGTAATCATGTTTCTATACGCAGAGTAAATGCAGAATATTTCATCTATGTGAAACTTCATTCATATGAAAAGATATTAATGCAATTAACTCTTGGGTGGCTACTTTTAAATGTTTGGGTTTACCATTATTTTCATCGCCCGCATTTCATTATAAAGTATCTAGAAGCGGGGTTCAAGCAAGTTTTTTTTTTAGGGAAGGTGTTTTTGTGGAAGGAGGGCTCGAGCAAGCTCTGTTGGTTTCAAAAAATTTCTCTCATCGTGCTAGGTTCTGGTAATTGCATTTGATTTCAATATTTGTGCAATTTAATCTTTTCTGGATTGCAAATTTTTGGGTGTGGGTCTCAAACTTTGGTTCAGTGGTGGTGCATGTCTCAAACTTTGTTTCAGTTGTGGTGCATTCTGGGACTCAAGTTTTTATTTGCAATTCTTGTGCACCCTTGTCAGGTGTTGTGCAATTGTCTACTATGGAGTATTCAGTAAAAAATTTTAGGGTTCCAATACAAATTAAGCCTCGTGAAAGGCCTTTTTTTGGTGATATTGGGGAGTTCCAATTGTCATATATTTTCAAAGTCTCTTGCCCAAGTATGGTGGATTGTATAAGGACTATAATAGATGAACATGTCTTAACCCCAAGTGCTCCAAGGATACTTTTTCCATCCCAAATGTTGTCAATCTTTATTTCCAACGCTTTGGATCTCTTGCAGTCATTAGAGCTTCCGGAAATCATAGTGGAAGAAACATTTCAGCCAATTGTTTTAGATGAAGATAAACTTCTGCAATATGTGCAATCGTATAACCTGGATAGAGGTAAAGGTCTGGTTGGAGGCTTGTTTCCTAAAAAATTCCTCAAGTCCAAACAATGCTATAGGTTTGTGTTTGAAGCTGTAAGGAACAACCTAAAAAGAGATGATCCTTGGGCTTTAATTAGGGTGTTGAACATTTTTTCAAATGAGTTGGGTCCTCATATAGCCAATAGCTTCAAGGAAAATTTTATGCACTACCTTATTTGCTCAATCATCAAGCTTGACATGGACATACAAGCATTCCAAATTTTCTTCAGGAAATTCAGCAGGGTCTTGTTGGTAGCCAAGAGAAAAATGAAACTCTGCAAGCAAAAGAAAATGCAATTATGCAAGAGGGAATGGGAGAAAATGATATTGATTTAAATTTCAACTGCCAAATACTTGAGCAACTAGCGTACATGGAAGAATGAAGTTGATTTCATAGTATAATGATTGATAAAAAAAAAATTGGTAGTAAATTGTAGCTATGTTTTTAGTGAATAGTTTATTGATAGTAATGGACAAAACGACGCCATTAAAAAAGATAGTATAGTTTTTGAATTTTGATATATTTGTATATAATGGACATATACAATGGGTTGCTGCTAATATAGTCATATGTTCCTGACACCTTTTGTCAAGTGAAATTTTTTGGTTTTAATATTAATCAGTACTATAATTCTAATTAAGTCTGTAATATTTTATGATATATTAATATAAATTGTTAGGCCTTGGCCTTCTATCTAGAAAATATATATATTCATAAAATCATGCATTTAAATGAAATTATATCTAGTTGTAATTCATCTCCTAAAATACATTGTAGGCACCAAAATTTCTACTATAACTAGTTTCACTTATTCATTCACATAACTCCAATTAATAACTCCAATTACTAAGGCTTAGTAATTGGAGTTATGTGAATGGATAAGTGAAACTAGTTATAGTAGAAATTTTGGTGACTAGCAAAATGTATTTTAGGGTGACTTACAACTCTATAATTTTATTTAAATGCATAAAATTATAGAGTTGTAAGTCTTATCTATAATTTCTACTAGGTGCATCCTAAAATACATTGTTTTAGACACCAAAATTTCTACTATAACTAGCTTCACTTTTCGCAACAAGGGTTGGTGTTGGTGAGCTTTCATTTTTTCATCAATGTTTACTAACTCTTTTTCTTAATCTAAGTCTTTCATAGATTTTGAGTAGCATAGGTTATATGGTTTAGGTTGTTCTCTTATGCTCACAATTTTGTGTACAAAAAGGGTTTCATTTTTAAATATAATATATCATTTATTCTTCTATTTTTTCTTTCATAGATTTTGAGTAGCATAGGTTATATAGTTTAGGTTGTTCTCTTATGCTCACAATTTTGTGTACAAAAAGGGTTTCATTTTTAAATCTAATATATCATTGATTCTTCTATTTTTAAAAAATATGAAATTGGTTCATATTTCCATATCTTTCTACTTTTATTGGTATGGTCAACAAGAGGGAATTAGTTGATCCAAACGTTTTCGAAGAACCTCTTGCTACTGCTAGTTCCAAATGTTTTGGAAGAACCAAAATTTTTTGGATCAACTAATTCCCTCTTGTTGACCATGCCATATTTCGTTGTTTTTCCATGAGCTACTCTATATGCTAATCTTTCTTGGAGGAGCATTCATCTCAACCCTACTATGAATATCAAATCTAATGATAATTATCTTTTTATATGTAAATATGTTGAGAATAATTTAGGTGATTATGATCATGATGCCCATGTGGAGCAACAATATTTTTTATGAACTTCTAGCTAAGGCTAAGAATCCTACACAAGTAATGAATGTGATTCATAAAAAAATTATTAATAAACCACATGGATTAAAACTCTTACAAATTGATGAGGTTGTTGTGGTGGCTTCAATTGCTTGTAATTTAATTTTTATTAATCTAGTGGTATCCAAGGTTGTTTGCAATATGATATTGAGTATTGAATGTCTCCTAATATAGAGATTAAACATACTCTATAAAAGTACTGAATTAAACAGGCATTGCTGAAAAAGAAATATGCTAAAATTAAATTGTCAAAAAAGAATGTATTAGATTCCAATTGATGCTAGGGAGAAGATTTGAAGTATATTTGAAATGACAGATACTATCAAGGAACACAATTTGGAAAATTCACTCACATGTTTGAATCCTCATGGAATTTGTACTATTGAGGACTTATCTCACAAGACAAGCTAAAAGAATCAAAGATTGAGGAGACAAAAAATTAGTTGAGGAAAATTCACTCACATGTTTGAATCCTCATGGAATTTGCACTATTGAGGATTTATTTCACAAGAAAAGCTAAAGGAATCAAATATTGAGGAGACAAACAATCAATTAATCCTGGTTGCTCTTTCTAACCTTGGAGACCCATATACAGTGTTTCTCTCCAAATAGGAACAACTTACAAAAAGGTATGACTTAGTTATACTTATTGGATACTACATAATTACAAACTGTAGAACCAATAGTTGAAATCAATGAAGGATAAATCCAAATTGTAATGATAGTAGATTACTGTGATTCTACTGATAAGCTTCAGAAAATTACAATCATGACAATTCCAATTCTATTTGATTTTATAGCTAAGATGAATTATTTATTCATGAAGACCAAAAGCAACTCCAGAACATTTAGGCAACTCCCTAGAAGGTGCTCAGTAGTGGATACCCTACAAATTCAACTTGGATGATTAAACAAAATTCTTCTGACATGGCTAGTGTTTTGTATTTCGTGTTAAAGACTAATTTGGCAAGTTTCCCTTGATGTTTGTGAAGGTTATCTCTGTTGAAGACTTTAAATCTCTCTTTGTTGACCATACCAACCATTTACAATACATGAACTCAAATTTGCACCCTCTGTACAACTAGAAAAGGTTTGTATTTATGCAAAGTTTTCTTACGCATATCTAGTTGAAGAAATTGAAGGAAAGTCAAAATTTTGAGCATTTTCACTTATTTATATCATTATCCATAATCAACCCATATGTGACTTGCATAGTATCTTATTGGGAGTTTAAAAATATCTAGCCCCCTCCTAGCTTCATCGACCTATTTCTGGAATTTACCACTAGGTGCCTTTGTTCCTTCCCATGCCTCTCTTTCATCATCAACCCACAAAGCCCACCAGGGAGAGCAATGTAAGCTATGGCATGAGAGTTGATGGTGTTAAGGAGGTTGTTAGAGTAGTGCTTGGGCACAACAAATACAAGAAAGCTATAAAATAAATATCACATGCAAAACTTGAAATTTGTTGTTGATCAGATTCCTCAAGGACAAAGTTGCAAATTAGGAAGTTATTTTATGATTTTCTCTATAAATAAACCCTTAAGGGAAAAAAAAAACCCCTTAAAATAACATACTCAAACCCTTAAATAAATTAAATTCTATGGCCTTTTAAAAATCATCATGGGAAAAGCAATATTTTTCCTAAATCCTCCAAAAATGAAAAAACCCAACAAACCCTAACTTAACATTCACACCAAAAAGTAACATCAAACAAACAGCAAATTGATGCTTTAACTAAGTGCTTATCACGCAAAACATGCACTTCAATAACCAAATCAAAGAATCTAAATGAAGAAAACTTGGCTTTGATTCCATTTTGTAGACCAGGTCTTCGCATGAGCAACATCTGATCGTAGAATTTTTGGTCGAATATGCAAAATGCCTGTGCCCAATCTTTTTTTTCTTTTATATTCAGTGCATTCGGTCGGAAGAGATTCGGCCGAGTAGGTTTCAGTTGAAACATACTCAGCCTAAATGATGAGGCCACGTAGGCGCCATGTCATTGCCACGTGGTTTCAACTGAAACATACTCGGTTGAATCACGTCTAACCGAAATTGGTTTGATAGAATTCGAACGATTGGCCCAAAGTGTGACATAGGTTTGTACTTTTACCCAAGCACCAAAATCAAAAACTGATTGTAGCACTACGAAGAGCACAAAATTCTACCCCAAATCAAAAAATTGCTCGAGAAAAGGAGATCGTATGAGCAAGTTATGGCCTTTTGAACTTGAACTGCAAAATCAAAAACTTCATTGGTGAGGGGGGCAAATTTTTTTTGAAATGCTGACATCACTACTAATGCAATGATGACATCAACATTTCATGGGATTAAAATTGATGGTCTTTGTCCCGTTAAATGGAATATGTTTTTCCTTGTCGAAATATTCCTAAAAATGAAATATGCTCAGAGATATTCTTTATCAACATAAAACTTTGACTGATGGAATCTTTTGTTGACTTGACAGAATATTCTAAAATGTTTCACTTAAAAAAGGTTGTCAGTTTGAATGAATGGAGCCTGTCGATGGGTATGTGAGGCCTTCGTGCAACAAATAAAAATGCATTGTGTTGCGGCTTCTGCAGCTGCAATATGTTGCAATCTACTGTACTGTAGTACCCTACGTACCCATGGGGTACGCAAAATTTTATATATATATATATATTTATTTATTTATTTTTAAACAAAAACCTTTCAAATAAACTTTATCCAATAATTTTATAATTTTTCTTTTGAAATTTTTTCAAACAAAATTTATTGAAATACAATAATAATTTTTTTTTGTACCACAGCAATAATGATGACCTTGGGGGCCGTAAGGATCCTTGGGCAAATATTTTTTGCCTCAATGGACAACTTTCTCCAAATTCGATGATTTGACAATCAATCTTAGGGTTTTTGGCCCTTTTGGATGCAATGCTAGGGTCAATTTTGATCCAGAGTGCTCCAAAAATGCAATTACCTTCTAGATATGGCAACCACACTTCAACTTCAAACCCTCATAGATCTGGCCTCGTATGTCCTATTTGGATGAAAAAAAAGGAAATTTTGACTTTCTCAAACCCTCTAATCTCAATAGTGAGGTCAAATTTGCACCAACAAGCTCTGATTTGAACTTGCAATAAAAGGCCACAAAGAGGAAAGCCCCAAATTTGGTATTTCTTTCAAGATTTTCCAATTCTCCAAATCATCATTTGATGCAAGAGAAGAGCATACTCAACTTTTCAAGATCCACCAAGATTTTGCAACTCAGATCTCTCAATAAGACTAACAAGAAGCAATCCCACAAGCTCTGATACCATGTAAGAGTTGGTATAGAATAACTACACCACACAAGATTGGTTGAAGATTATAGCCACCCAAGATCTAGGCACTTCATGAAAGCACAAGAGAGGTCAATATGCAATGCTCAAGATTGCAATGGAATTGATTATCCAATAGGTTTTTCAATATACAATGAATGAGACCACCTGGTTATGTATCCAAGGTGAGATACAAGATTAAACAAGATTATGACAAGTGTATTAATCCTATGTCTACCTAGGACACATGTGTTAAAAGTCAAAAGATAAGATATGATCTAATGACAACTAACACCTTCTAGAAATATTCCTTCGTAGGACCTAAGTAAACTTAACATGTAAATAAGTCCCCTAGTAATGAATTAATTAGGTACATGACTTTATTTATAGCAACAGTTTTCATAGGATGGAGAATCATTAAGTGGTATGAGCTCATCGTGATTGTTATTAATAGGTACTTTCATGTGCATAGGTTGAGGTATGAATTATAAATCACGTACTCTATGTGATGTGGAAAAAATTTGAAGTGGTGGTATAGTAGGTGTTGTTGACTATTGATATAGATGAGTAGGCCATGATGTTGAAGGACAAAGGACCACATTATTTTCAAGGTTAGGCAATGTATTGTTTATGAATTCATTCATTATTTCTTCATCTTGCGTCAAGATATCTTCATTGAGAAGATATACTTTGGGAGATGAAGGAATGTAAGTTTTTTCATTTGAGGTAGGGTCATTTCCAAACACACAACATGAAACATCCATCAAAATTTTCAAAGAAGATAACATTTTACCAAAACATTCCTAGTCATTATGACAATAAGATGTATGCACTGGAGTTCAAACTGTTAGAATACAGTGAACAAAAAATAGATCAAGATAGAAGATCCTGAGAGGATTTTGTCATAAAAATCAGAGCAAAAATAGCTTGGATAGGGGTGCAAGGATTCCATAGATTGGCAAAAAAAATTGCAAAATTCAAAGTTTCAATGTTTGTAATATATTTAAGTGTTATGTTTTGGCACAGTGCAAGTCTGACAATGAATAATTTTCCAAAATTTGAATGATTTATGATTTTGCAATATGGAAGTGATAGTACTTTGCTCTACCTATATTGTCCAATAATGAAAGTGATAGTCTTTTACCCATAAAACATGTGCTAAGGCCCAAACCCTAAAATGTGACACTATAGAAAATTTGAATCCATGGAGGAGGATTAGTTTTGCTCAAGTGAATGCCAAAAATTGAAGGGAGAGATCAATATTAATATTTTGTGGTTAAGCAGCCATTTTGAAGTAATGAAGGTGGATGAAATCAAAATCCATGCCTTAAACCTTTGGTGCCTAAACACATTCAATAAATTTCCAAATAGACCCATGGTTGATAAAAGATGCATTAATGGCGTCTTAATTTGGTAGATGAGCAAGTGGGAGACAATCATAGAGTAAAAACATGAAAATTTAGATGTTTGAATGCTCTCTCCACGTTGAAATGAAGTTTTGTAGGCTTTTGGAGTCTATCAGATAAAATAGGTGAAGGTATAAATGCTTATTCATTTGATTTAATGGGTTGAATTTCTAGCTCCATGAGCTAATGAGATTTTGTTTTACAATATTTTTATTTCAAACACCTATTTATGATCTATAAAATTAGAAGGGGGTGTGTGGTGAGTTGAATATTTGCATTTCATTATATGGGATAGCTTGGGAAGGGCTATTTTCGTAAAAAGACAATGATTTTACTAGAAAAGGAGGGAATTTTCCAAGTTATGTGAGGTTTATTTTAGCTCTCGAGTAGATAGACCATATGATTGAGACAATTTTTCACCTCCTAAAATTTGTATCATAACTAAAATTTTGGCTTTCAAGGATTTTAGAAAATATAAGAATGCAAAACCTCGAGGAGGTCTGACATTAACCATAAAAATCTTTCATGCATTATAAAATTTTTAGATAAAATCATGCATGTATTTTTTAGGAGAGCTTTTGATTTCCATTAAATAATGAAGATAGCTTGTGTTTGTATTTTCTTAGAACTGATTAAAAATGAGATCACCAAGTCTATCCCAACTTGCAATTGAATCTTATTGCAAGGTTATATACCATTCCCATGATTTTCCTCTAATAACATAAGAAAAAATTGAAGAGACACATTTTCATAAGTGATATGATGAATGTTGCACAAATTTGTAACATCTTGAATATGACATAATGGAGAAATAGTCCATCTCCATAGAAATGAGGCAATACTCTCAAAGCTATTTCAAGAACCTAACATCCTTCTTGTAATGCCCCGCCACGTAACCCTAGAGGAAGTTGCAATAACTACTACAATGTACAATTTTTTCTTCTTTTAAAATGCAATAATAACATGAAAAGTTCACTAACTATCGCCAACATCCTCTAAGGCACGAGACTAAGGTTACGTCTGATTCCTATAACATAAACATAAATACATTCACAACATATGATTAACTACTTAAGAATTAAAAGTACATACATTCCAAACATTGAAATTGCATCACATAGATAAGATATACATCAAGATCCCAATATTACATTAATTCTCAAATAAGGTTTACAACACTCATTCCCAGAATGAGGTAGATCATACATATGTGTTACAAAATACATGAGACCTCCTCGAATACAACTGAGGAGTAATAAAAGTACAAGAGACATCTGTAATAATAATCAAAGCATGGAATAAACAAGCTAGAATCCACGAGCTCTCCAACTAGAAGATCTCGCCATCACGAACAAAAGTAAGGGGACCCAACAGAGTAGGGTGCATGTTCCTCCCAACCAAGTGGTACCCAAAGGCCCACCCCCCATGCTAGGAGATAGTAACAAGGATCCTAGACAAGACCTACTACCTCTAGACACAAGCTGACACATACAAAACTTAACAAATTCAAGTACAACACTAAACATGAGTTACATTGCTTCCAAAGTTATAACAAATCAAGTATGTTAACAAAACCATACACATAAACCATTGTCGTAGGAAGAGTGTCATCACACCAACTCGACGTGGGTTACCCAATGCGGATCTTCCTAGGCCCCGACCCCCTTCTTGGGTTATCCTGGTAGCCTCAACTGATCCCTAGCCCCCATACTCACTCATGTGAGATCAAATACCTTTTGAAAAGACAAGGTAGATGACCTTCGCCATTCCAGGCCTTCCTACTCATCCCAAGCCCAAACGAGCACTTGAGTCCATGAGTGAGGCTATCTTATCTTAATTAGTATGAATTACTACCCAATCCTTTAGCTACTTCAATTATGTTTTCACTTGATTAACTACTATCGAAAGATTACCCAGTTTACCTCTTTAGGGCTCTGGCCCCTAATGGAAACCACTCTTCTACTTGACAAATCACGGATCAAAAACCAACACCAAGGGTAACATAGTGCACAAAACCAGATAAAAATAGCCCACTCCAACATAGGAGGCAACACAAATAATACATTTCAACTCCAAACCTAGGAGGCAATACCTTCCCGTTCGTGGTAACCGGGTGATTCACAAAAAATGACAATAAGCACTACCCAAGGGAAACTGAAGGGTTGACATTACAATACAACAACCCCCAAATCTAAGACTCTTCTAGAAGACTTACCAATTATTAACTAACACATCTAATTCAACTCCCCAAAAAGTGAACAAAGGAAATTACATGTAAAGGCAATAATATAGGAAATAAACTACTTTTCGAATATCTTAAATCCAATTTCCCCCCTTCATTAAATTTACAGTAAAGATATTGCCCAAGTAAATAAATAAAATTAAATAAAATTAAAACCCTTAACAACCAGAGAAGGAAATTCTAACTTATCTTTAATTCAATTCCTCAAATACTTTTAATAAAATAAATATTTATTTCTTTTGATAGTTTATCTCATTTAAATCTTATATCTACCCATTTAATACATGCACCTAAAAATAACCATACATTAATATAATGTATATACATCTATATATATATATATATATATATATATATATATATATATATATATATTCAATTATTTAAAACCCAACAATATTACATAATAAAATTTATATATATTTAAGTATCTAAAATACATATTCAAATATATATTTTAAATATATGTATATATACTCTGATTTATTCTTAAAATAAATTATAAAATATATATTTAAATATAACTATATACATATATATTCATACATATACATATTTATATATACATATAAATATATATACATGAATATATACATATACTTATATATATATAATTATATAAATATATTTACCAATCATCAAATATATATTAAAACCCCAATCAATACAAAATCGTAGGCTTTGATATTTTTTTGGCGAACGAACTAAATAAGAGAACCGTTTTTAGTAATGGCAAACCCCAATACAATATTGGGAGGGGCGGATGTGGTTTCCCACAGCCAAACCCTCTCCCTAGAAGGGCATGACATGAGGGCATGGGGAGGGTTGTGCTGCCTCCCTACAACGCCTCCCCAAAGGGGGGTGGTTGTGGGGAGAGCCCAGCCTCCCCACAAGTATTACAAAAAAAATACATACAACGAAATTAACATGCTTCCTCTTGTGATTCATCAAAAACACAAGTCATCATACGATGCTAGCAGAGAATATACCAGAAGCTTAAAGAAATACAAGCCAATATATTATATATATATATTCACTGCAATATATATATATTGTTTAACCAATTAGTGTAATTGGGGAAATAATTTTTCCAAAATGCAATCTACAGGAAAAAATTTCAAAAAACATCCGAAAAGCCAATATACAGGAAATACAGACAAATTTCTCAAATATATAAAAAAACACAAAGGATTCTTTTAAATCTACCAGACAAAAAATCTTAAAGAGAAAGAACGATAAAATTCTTAGAGATAAATTTACAAATATTTCCTAAGAAGCTTTCAACAGGAAAATTTTCTACAGAAGACTAAATTTCTTTCTGACGAAGATTTTCTTTCCAAATCCCTAATTGTATTCTTCTAGGTTCTTCTATGCTCACAATAATCCCAACTTCAAATTTTGCAATGGTTCCACAGAAGATATCATTCTACAGAGGATTTCATTCTATAGAGAATTTCATATACAACAATTACAAATTTTTTTAAACAAAACGCAAAGCTTTTAAAACTTGCACAGACAATCTTTTCTAGAGAATAATCTAAACTAAGAAGTTTTTCAATATAAACCTAACAAAAATTAAAGGAGGGACCTGTAGTCCAATGCTTGTGAAGATGTAAATTGAAGCAGCGCCTCCTCCACAGATCCAAGTATTTTCTCCCAAATAAATGAAAGCTTCCTCCAGAACAATAACAATTCCCAAACACAAAAACTTTTCTCGAGAGTAACTTTTCAAAAATTTCCAAAACACAAAACTTTTCCCTAGAGCAATTTTTTAAAAATTTCCAGAACACATGCAATCACAAAATACTTCTTCTCCAATATTTTTCCCCAACACACCCAAAATATTCTCTATGCTTCTTCCATGAAGAAGCTTCTCACTTCTTCCCGTTACAGCCACAAATTTCTCTCTGTGAATAAATTTCCCAACAAACCTCATAAATTTTCCCACACATGTTGAAAACCCAAAATATCTTTTTAAACAAATTACACAAAATCCTCCAGATATTTTAAGAATTAAAAACATTTAATAATTCTAAAATATTTAACATTTCTAAATTAACTTAATTCAACTAATTCAATTAATTAATAAACAATATAATCCTAAGATTAGATCATTTACCAATTAAATTAAATTAATTAATTAATTAATATCTTCTAACATTAAAACCAGATTAATTTAATAATCATTTTAAATAATTAAATCCATTAAATTACCTTTTACAAACTTTGCAACATAATAATTTCAAAGCAAAATTAAACAATTTTAACAACAAAACCAACTAGACCCGAAGACACACTGAGACTAGGGTAAAGGCTTGACATAGGAATCCTAGCTACTGTCTCACAATCAACATTACTATTAGGCAATGGACACGTTCAAACCTGTGAAACCAAGTGGAGTTGATGTCCTGTACCTACAAACCTATAAACAAGGCATATATAGAACATGCATAAATACATCATGATAGAACACATCGTGAAGAGGGAATTGTAGGGCGCTCGCAAGCGAGTGGTGTAATTTTGTCCCCTTCACCAATACAATATCACAACTGACGATTCTAACATAAATAATCTACTCATGTGCATACAACAATGTTATTCCAAATAACCATTATGCTAATCCAAATCATGTCATAATGATAACATCAAAATAAGGTAACATCACATCATATCATAAAATTCACATCACTCTATAATTAGCGATCAAATAACAATCAAGCATCATAGTATGTCAAGTCTAAGTGCTAACAAAAAATAAAGCAAAACAAGGTAGGACACTATCCAATCCAAAGAGCAAAATGGAGGGGTGTTACACTTCTTGTTGCAATGAGCCACTTGAATACCATTCTAAAAAGGGTGAGTTCCTTGCTAGAATATTTAGATGTGCATTTATATTATGAGTTTCTATGATCTATAAGAATGAAAATTATAGATGTTTTAACCAATGAAGTCACTAGATGGAAAATTCATGTTCCAAATGAGCATATATTTTATAAATTTTCACCAAAGCCATAAAATTTAGAATGAAGATCAAATGAGATAGATCGAAGCCTTTAATTTATTCCCCATTAGGTGTGCCAAAATTGTTGATTAACAAATTTGAACCCTCATATAAACTTGAATCAACATGAGAAATATCACAAATGTGGGATTTTAGAAGTTGACCCTTTGTAGGATCTTCAATTAATTCACTTCAAACTTTGCATGAAAAGAGGAAAGAAAAACTTTAAAATAAATCCTATCTAAATGACAAAACACCAAATGAAAATACTCTACTGACACATAATTGATTTGCATAGAATATACAATCATGAAATAAAATGAACACAAGTACAATAATGAAAGGTGAGGATACATAATTATTTATTTGTTGAGGTTAATCAATCTTAAATATATAAACTAAGGCTACATATCTAAAGATAAGAGAGAGAAAATAAATCCACTAATAAAATAAAATGAAGCATAATATAAAAAAATATTTTATTTCATTCATATATAATTTAATAAATAATTTAAAAATATAATTTTATTTTTTTGATAAAAGACATAAATCTTGAAATAGTATTAAAATAAAGCATAATTACATATAAGAGTAAAAGAGTAACCTGATACAAAATGTCCCCAGAGCAAATTAGTCCAAAATAAAACACATAGGCCTGAAAATAAATAGAAAACCCAATCAAAAGCAACCAACAAAATCATTATGCAGACAACTAGCCCATTACTTCTTTTAGGTTTGGTGTTGTAGGAGGCATAGGAGGATGAGAAACATGAGATAATAGCACTATCATGGCCTTACATATTTCCAAAACCCATTCATAGAGATTTGCACCAATTTCATTCTTGTGTGCCTTAATGCCTCATCCAATTCTATCTCCTTGCACATTTACAAAGCTTATTTTAGAGCCATATAGACACATAAAAAACCCAATTTTTTTCTTTAAATCTTTTGCTTAAACAAACCTCCAACCAGAGCTTTCTAATTGTGCAGATCATACTCCCGAATTGTATTGTTTAAGGAGTGACCCATGAAAGATTTGTCACGTACATAATCTACTACCAATTGTGTGACTAATCCATAGTGCTGAAGGAGATCCATTGCATTCGAAAGAAAAACAGAAGCTACCTGAGAGGAGTATAATAACCAAGGATGGCCATGCAGAAGATGATCACCAACTATGATCCTTATCACCACCTCCACCCGAGCACAGTCTATCTCAAAGACTTTTTTCAGCATCTCAGAGGAAAATGCACCCAATTCTGGATACTCCCATTTGGGAATCAAAATAAGAACTCTCTTGTTTAAAAGCTCCAACTCCATGAAAGCCACCATGGATGATACCTGCGGATTGCCACTAGAAGAAAGAGCAGATGATAATGCCGAGAAGGAGAGATTTGAGGATTTTAAAAAGGGAATCTGCATGCTTAGGAGCGATACTTGTCATTATTGCTAGTGATGTAGAGCTTCCACCTTTCCACAAAATCATTAAAACACCTTGGAACCAACGAGTTACATTGATGATGGGTATGTTGATGATGAAGCCATATGCCACCAGCCAGCCGAAATGAACAATCATTTTCCAAGAGCTGTCATTCACACGAGGGGAAGGTGATGACATTAGCAGTGATTATTAACATTTGGATTGTTTAAGATCCTATAATTTAGGCTTCTCGATTTGACATCCTAAAATAATATTTCCACCATGGTGTACTCATCAAACCTGCCAACACAACAAACCAAAAAATGTTAGTGTTACCCCCATCACAGGGGTTTACCCTCTTTGGTGGCTATTGCATGGAGGGAGGAAAAATTGTGAAGATCTTCCATTTTCAACAACGTTACTCTATTCTCTGTGTCACATACAAGGTTCACAAATCTATCTTCAAATTGATTCGCTTCTTTGTAGCAATGGTTAAGATGGAAGAATTCAAAATCATATATGTGAAGAAGGATTTGTTGCACAATATAATCAGATGTCATGATGGGGATTTTTTTTCCTTGCACATGTTGATTAGATTGAGATAATATCCTTCAATCCATATTTTTCTTATGTTAGAGTTGTTTTGTTAGAACCAATCCTACTAGGAGTGCTTGAGCTTCTATCTTATTACTTGTACCAATGGGGAGTTTTAATGCAAGAGATGCCAAAATATTTCCCTTAAAATCTCTAAGCACACATCATGCTCCTAATACTCTGGGGTTTCCATGTGATGCTACATTAAAATTAAGTTTCCATGATCTTGGTTGTGGTGGTTTCCAATGGATTATCGACTTATTTATTAGATTGAGCCTAGAAATAGGAATGGCTCCTGGCGTAGGTAGCACAATTTTCACCCAAGAGGATATCATTTGAAAGTCCCATGAGGTAAAGGAGGTACTATTTCCTGATTCTTGGAGTTTTAAAGCTCTTTCCATAATTGTTTTTGAGATTGACAACTCCATTTTTTATAAAACTGTTGAGTTTAAATTAACTTCTTTCTTGAAAATCCTTCTATTTCTTTCTCACTAGATATTCCATATTAGTAATGAAGGGGAAACAAGCCAAAGTATTGATAAAAGTGATGACTTATAGAGAGTAGGCCAACTATTGAATATTTGAAGCAACATATTACCAAGCAGAACCTGCCAACCGAGTTTTTTTGAAGCCATTTCCAACACAACTGAGCAAAATCACATTGAACAAGAGGGTGATCCAATGACTCTTCACATTTAATACATAATACATATCTGAAGACATTTGTAATACCCGACTTTTATAGGAGATCAGTAGTCAAAATTATGTTGCTAAAAGCCAACCATGGAAAAGCTTTTGCTTTAGGGATGGTAACATTATTCCAGCAAAGATTGTATGGCCAATTATTTTTGTTTATGTTTTCCAACTCCAATAAGGATCTATAGCCCTATTTTATATTATATGCCCCTGATTTTGTTGGAGCCCAAATAAGTTTATCAGTATTTGTAGATGACATGACTAATCTTTTTCTTAACTATTTTTGAAGCATAGTTTTTTTTCTCCTAAGGAAAATCACAGGAACTAAAATCTCACCATTTCACATTTGCACCATATGATTCAGAAGAGACTTCCTCGTAATATTTAACCAACTGGTCCCAGTTTTTCTTGAGGAAAATCTTAGCTTCCTGTATGCCCTTAATCTTATCCAGTGGAGGGTTTCCATTCTAAAACTCCTCCCAAAACAAAGCCTTTTCACCATTGTTTATTATCCAGGTTAGATAAGGAGTGATTACATTTCTACATTCAATCAAAAAATTCTATTTTTTGGATCCACTACTTGGACTTTGTATTGTGAAGATTCTTTTTGGTTCATTTGTATCTAAAAATTTGGCCTGCATTATTCAACACCACTTTGCATCTGGATTTACAAACATGTTCCATGCAATTTTAGCCCCCAATGCCCCATTTCTTGCTTCTAGATTTTGTAACCCTACTCAATCCTTTTTTTTTCCTTGCAAAGATTTTCCCAAGACATGAGATGGATTTTTTCTTTCTTATCACCTTCCATATTAGATTGCCAAAGGAAATTCTTGACGTGTTTTTCTATATCATATTGCACCATTCTCAAAAAATTTAACACTAACATTATATAGTTTGGTATTGTTGAAATTACTATTTGATCAACACCAATCTACTTTCCAATGATAGCCACTAACCTCACCAAGAGGCAACATGACTCTTGATTGTCGATATCACTTTCTCCCAAAAGGATTATTTTTGTGCATTTGCAAAGAAAGGAACCCCTAAATATTTGCAATGAAGGTTAACCAATTTAAATCCCAAGATTGGTACTATTATTGCTATTAGATTGGGAGAAGTATTCAAAAATAAAAATTTTGATTTGGAGGGATTTATCACTTGTCCTGGCATTAATGAATAATTATTCAACACTTGTTTGATACACTTAGCTTATGTGATAGAAGTCTTACCAAAGAGTAAAGTGTTATCTGCAAAGAGGGAATGTGTCATTATGATTGGCATTCTTAGTATTATGATGCCCTTCCATTTTTGTTTAAAATGCACCACTAAAATATATCTACTTAAAGCCCCTGCCATTAAAATAAATAAAAAGGGAGATAGAGGATCCTCCTGTCTTACACCTTGTGTTTCACTAAAGAAACCTATCAAACTCCTATTGATGATAACTGAGAAATTTGAACCAACTAAACCTGAATAAATTCATTTATAGCATTTACTTGAGAAACCAAACTTACCCAAAACTTTCAACAAAAAGTCCCAATTCACTTTATCATATGCTTTCATCATGTCCAATTTGATTATCATTGCAGTTAACTTGTCAATATGTATAATGTGTATTACTTCAAGCACTATTATTGCTCCTTCTCTTATTTCTCTTCTAGAAACAAAGCCTCCCTATTCTTCTGAGATTAGTTTAGGAGTCAATTTATTAAGGTGCAAGCAGATAGCTTTTGTAAAGATTTTGTAGATCCCGTTGCAGAGGGCTATCAGTTTGTAGTCTACAAAAGATTTTGGATCTTGATTTTTTGGGATTAAAGCAATAAAAGTTGTGTTGAAAGCCTTAGAATGATACCATTTCTTCTTGATTCTTCCAAAGCTAACCAAATATCTTTCCTAATAAAAAGGCCAACATTTCTGAAAGAATGAGGTTGTTAAGCCATCTAGGCCAAGAGATTTTTCAGGAGGTAATAAAAAACTATATCTTTGAATTCTTCCAAAGTGAATGGTCCCATTACCTCACTATTATCCTCAATATTTAACAAGCATAGAATTTTTCCTAATATTTCTTCCAAAAGCGCTTGGGAGTGCATCGAGTTACCTTTTGGGGGGTTGAAAGAATATTTGAAAAGAAGGGTATTGCTTCTTTCTTGATGCTCTCTTCTTCCAATAAATCATCACCTAAAACTGAATTTATTACAAAGAATTAGTTTGTCTCCTCAACTTTGTTGATGCATGAAAGAATTTTGTGTTCTTGTCACCTTCTTTTAGCCATAATTCCCTTGAATTATATCTCTAATACATCTCTTCCCATGCAATAATTTCCTCTAATTTTGTTTCCAGTTTCTTTTGAGTATGAAAAGAAGCATTATGCATTCCATTAATGATGATGTGATCATTCAAATTATGTAATTTCGCATGTATCTCTTCTTTTTGTTTGAAAATTATTTTAAAATGTTTAACATTCTAATCCCTTATTTGTGTTTTGATAATGGAAAGCTTCTTAAAAAGTTGATACATTCTTGTACCCTCCACAAAAGGCATACTGCTCCACCATGTTTCTAGCAGACCCAAAAATTTCTTATCTCGAAACTACATCTCTTCAAATTTAAAGAATGATTTTTGGCTACCTTTGATCTGCAAGAATTAACCTGACTAAAAAATGATTAGATCCTATAAATTGTAAAATTGATGCTTTAAAAGTTTGCGAAGAAGGTAGCCAAATTGAAGAAACGGAGAATTTATTTAATCTCTCTGCAATCATACAATAATCTTTCCTTATGTTCATAGTATGGGTACTTACTAGTATTGAATATCACTACAAGTTCCATTTATTGTCTTTATGCTCTTGTATCATCTGATATTTCTAGAGCTTTTTCATCATTCAAATGACATTTCCACACTCTATTTCTCTTTATTATTACATCAAAGATAAGAATTTATATCTTTTGGTATTCTTGAGGGGTAAAACTATAAATTTGTGCCACACTTTTATAAAGGAAACAACCAACACCAGTCTTACTTCTTAACTTGAATCACTAGAAAGTGGCATATATGTTTTGAATTTTAAAATGATGAAACTAATGAAATGTATTTTTTAATGTATTTCATTTTTGTAATATTTTAGAAAAACAAAAATTACTTGAATATGACTTTTTATAAAAATAGACACTATAATTTAGTTGTTGATAAAATGCTAAAAAATTAAGTGAAATAGAATGTCGCTATTTATATAGTAATTTTTTTCCTTCAATTTTTTTTTGCATTTATAACTTGAAACTTTAGTGCATGTATTTGTTTTTTCCCCATTTTGATAAATATATTCTAAATAAATATTAAAATTTGTGTGCACTGAAAACATAATTGTTTTCATGGGACATCACCTTTTTTCTTAACTATTTATCCAAAATAGGAAAAAAATAGCATCTTAACATAAATCTTTTCTCTATTGCATCAATTTTTTTCAATAGTACTTTTCTTGACAAGATATTCAACCTTATATGTTCGTATTGATGACCTACTTTTAGTAAAATATAAATAAATATAAACTAATTAAACTATTATAAACTTATGTTTTAGGAAATTACACTTATAGATCTACAAAAATATTATTTTATTATGCTGAAGGCATCCCCTATATGAACATTATCGGCTGAATTTAATGATCGATGGTTGAGAATGTGGTAGAATGATGGTCGACCATTGTAAGAGATCTCACCGTTCGATGAACCCAATATAAAATAAACAAGTGTCACGTAGTGGCTAGTACTTGCATTTATAGTATTGTAATTATTGTTTTCTAGATTTGGAAAAAAAAAATGTAATTTTACTAATATGAATAAAAATAAATGTAAGTTTTGTTGATTATAGTGTTTTAAGTTATTGTTAATTATTTCTTTGTATGACCTAACCCTAACCCTAACTCACACCCTAATTCTAACCCTAATCCTAACCCTAACAATAAACTCTAAACCATTATCCTAATCCTAGACCTATATCTAACCTTATAGTTGTAACACTATCCATAACTATGGTCGTAACCCTAACCCTAACAATAAAAAAATGTAGAGTGACATTACAAAAAAATCTATGAATTAATATTAGGAATAAGATTTTTTTGTATATGTAAAACACAACCAAAGTTGCATGAACTTTATTGATTTCAAAAAGAGTTTTACGTAGTATCAACACCCAAAATCCATTGGGCCCACAAAGTGAAACATGAATCAAATTAATTTGGACCCTCAGAGAACCCCTACTCTGATACATGTCCATCCAACACACCAATTCCTCCTTTTGATGCAGAATTGAGCAACATATGATGTTTTTCCAAGGAGGGTTTCCTTCTTTTAACCTTCATCCATTCAGCCTCGTAATGAGAGGAAGCCAAAGTGGTATGATCTTCTTCAGCAAAGGGATACTTGCCTTCCAAGGCATCTAATTTTGGTTAGCCCGTCTGGAATTCGCCCAAGGAGTTTTGACCAACAAGCATTGGAGAATTTGAAGATGTCGCAGAAGGATCTAAAATTTTAGATGCTTCACTTCCCTTAGGATATTGCCTAGAATTTGTGGTAGCTTCATCATTTGAGTGCTTTGGATGAACAACTAGTGTATGTGGAGGATCATGTGCCTCAGGCCGATGAGATGCAGATGAGTGTTTGGAATCCTTGAGGGTATTGGGTGGGATAACATAATGTTGAGATTTATCTCCAATCCACAATGTTGGTTTACTCAAAGTGTGATTCCCAGAATCACACTGCTTATTACATTGTGAGGAGAAATGTTCAGTTGAGAAGAATCTCCTACATCTAAAAGCAATCCTTTCATAGTCAATGGGTTGCCTCCTACATCTATTTCCCACTTTCAGCAATATCTCTGCAGGGAGGCCATTTACAAGATCCATTTCAACACAAATTATAGCACATGTTGATTTCTCATAGTTTATAGTCTCCTTAGAGGAGTGATGGTACCTTCTTAGGCCATTTCCAATGGCCCTCAAGCAGTCTATTTCCTAGAATTGAGTGGGAAGATACAACAACCTAACCCATAGATAAGCGGTGGTGAACATTTTTGTTCGTGGATCGAATACAGGAAATCAAGGTTTCATGCACAAGAAGTCTCCTTGAAAAAACCAAGGGTTTCTTTCTAGAATTAACTCCTTGTATCTCTGAGAATCGAATTCTAAAATGAAATAAAAAACCCTTTTGCACAAGGGTAAATGCTTATTTCCCCTTCCATATATTCTTTCTAGTTCTCTGAAACCCATGCATGCAGGTCGCATAACTTCAGCCATATTTTTGTAAAATGACATATCAGAGCATGATTCACCATGAAATCCTCCCAATCCAATGCCAAATCATCCATGCGAACTTCAGGGGTTATTGTAGAAGGGAATATTGGAAAGTGGGAGCTCTGTTTGCTGCCAAAATTAGGGTTTCCAAATCCAAACAGTTTAGGGGAAGGGAAAACGATATCTGAGGCTCCCAGCCCATTGAAAGCACCATCAATGGTAAGAGCTACCGCATGTGGAGAGCCCTTCCTTCCACCAATTTCTAAACTGCTACCATACTTCACAACATTTTTGAAACTTCTAGTCGAACGCATACCATAGTTGAAGGCAGATGCAAGTTTCTCCAAGGGCAAAAAGCCTTCATCCCCATCCTTTGTAGCCCTTAGACAGGGCCATTCCCACGCATTCACTGAATGATCTGGGTGACACGGCCATCATTTAGTGGGTTGTCAAGGCTAAGAAGAGGAGGCATTACAGGGAGCCTTCCCTACGTGCGAAGGGGAGTGAGCGATGGGAGTAGAACCACGCACGCACACCATTTTCTCTTGATTGTATTATTGGGAATAAAGTTTGAAATAAATATATTAGAGGAATAAAATTTTGGAGCATTATATCTATTAATCATATTTTAGTGATTTTTATTAGTAATATTTTATTTTTTATTTATTTTAAGTTTTGAATAGCTCTAACCATAATTTTTACCTTATTCCTAATTCTAATCCTAATTATAATACTTTTAGGATTATAATAATTAATAACAATAGGATTAGAATTATAATTTAATTAATAATTATTTTAGTTATTTTAATTTAATTTTTATTTGTATTTTTGTATGTTTTGAAGTTATTAAAATTTGGAAAATAAAAAAATGGCAATATCAAATAGTTTAAGATTTAATTTAAATTTTTATTTTAATTGTGCAAAATCAAATCTCTAGGAAGACTATTTTATATGCTAATTTATAGATATGCTTTAATTTAAGCTTTATTTTATTATTTTAATAGTGTGAATCCAAATCTCTATAAAATAGCTAATAGATTTTTGTGAGATTTTTTTTTAATAAAAAAATAACAATCAGTTACATTAAAAAATATATTTTTAAAAATGTAAAAAATAAATAACATTATTTATTTTAAAAATATTTAATGAAATGACTTTATAAAAAGAAAAAAATGAAAAATTATTTACAAAAATTTTTAAAAAATAGTTTACCTTGCTTTCCCTACAAATTTTCTCATAACACCCTAAACTTCTTAGCCAATTATGTTCAAGAAAAATATTGTTTACAATTTTTAAAGTTAAGTATTTAGCATGTTCACTTTAAAAAAACTAAATTATATTTGAAGAGCATAAAATTTTACTTTTTAATTGGTTCAAAACCAGTTTATCAATAACTAATTAACAAAATGAGTTGAAGAATGCAATAGAACTATGTCATGTCAAGTACTAATAAAAATAATATTAAAAAAAGAAAACACTTTATACAAAGAAAGAAAGCAAAGAATCAAATAATTTTTCTACACTTCCACTAGAAAATATGTTTTACATTCATATTATAAAGGTCAAAAACAAAAAACAAAAAAACCATAATTATTATGTACATTTTATAAATATTAATATAATATATATAGGCCTCGTGCTTTTTATCTAGCAAAAAAACCATAATTATTATATTTTACTACACTAAATTTACCTTATCTAATTAATCATTGCACTTTATACAAAAAAAGAAAGCAAAGAATTAGATATTGTTTCTAATTTTCCAATAATATTCTAAGTTTATAAATCATATTATAAAGGCATCGACAGTTGAGAATGTGTTAGCATGATGCAAGACTATCGTTCGATGAACCCAATATAGAATAATCAAAGAAAAAAAGAAAAAAGCAAAGAATCAAATATCATTTCTACTAGAAAATATGCTTCACATTCATATTATAAAGGTCAAAAACAAAAACAAAAAACCAAATTATTATATTTAACAAATAAAAAACTATTATATTTTAGAAAAACATATTTAAATACACTTAATTTAGCTTATCAAAATAATCATTGCACTTTATACAAAGAAAGAAAGTAAATAATTAAATATTGTTTCTAAATTTTCACTAATATTCATGGTTTATAAATTATATTATAAACAAACAAACAATTATTTCTAATTGCTTTTCTTCTTAGTTCAAAGTATTTCACAATTACATTCTACTATACTTAATGTAAAATAATGAGCTTTATCCATACAAATTCTAAATTAACAAAAAAACCATCGGTGTACCCATTGCACACCAAAGTGTGATTGCTAGTTTATTTTTAAATAATATTTAAAATAGTGGGAGTGTTGAAACATTAAGTTTTTAAATTTATTTATTTTTTGGAAAATTAGCCCCAAAGTGATGCAAAATATGTATTTAGTGGACACTTTTGGTTGGAAAAGTTATGGCCCATATCTAACTTATCTAGAATGGATCTAGTTAGACTATAGGTTTGACCAAAATTGTTTTTAGTTGGAAATGCTTAAATTTACTAGTGTTGATAAGTTGGTCAAAAGAGTGACATAATTTTGTACTTTTTTTGATGAATAAGCGTCTATATCTATTAATTAAAGATAAATATACGCATATGCACAAAAAAGGTTTGGGTGGTAGGAAGGCACAGCTCGAAAATCACATGGACATCATCCAGAAAGCAGAAAGCATGATAAAAAATAATATAAAAATTCACTTAAGTGGTCATAGCAATGCCAGTAGAGGTTGGAAAATCCTTGTCATTCGATTAACCCCATACAAAAATTAGGGTCCAAAGTGACAACAAGGGGATCCCAACCATCATCATCTTTATCTTGATCTTCTTGTTGAGTGGGAGAAATTGCTAGATCCATCCACATAAACCATTTGGAAGAGTTGGTCAGCCAACCAAAAAATTTGCCAGAGGACCAACCAAAAGCACCACCGCTACCTCTAGACACTCCTCCAAAAGGCCACCTCGGCTTAGCCCAAGGAGGAGGGGAGGATGATCATCTACGAGGATGTGAGCCACTGTGAGGAGGGGCCTGTGAATGGGGGTGAGCTTGAGAGTCCCTAGCAGAGTCACTCCTCCCTCACTATCGGTCGTGAGAAGGTGAACGACCCTAGGAGGAAGTGGGAGAGGGTGGCACATGAACAACAATATAGGGGGCATTCCCCCAATGGACCAAGAGCTCCTAAAAGTGAGACACCTCAAGCGCAACTTTGTTAGCTTGCACATGAATCTAAAAAATCACATTAGAACATATAATAGCTCTAGAATAAAGTGAAGCATGTTTATCAATCTAGCTATGAGCAAATATGTAGGAATTTTTATCTTTCCAAATATTGAAGATGAGTTCCACCTTAAAAGTGTGCCAAATTTGGGTATACTTTTAGGGAAGACGGGACAAGTTGCCCAGCAACACCATATGCCAAGATAAAGGCTCAGGCTGGAAGGGTTGAAAGAAATCATGAATCCAATTCTAAAACTATTGAGCTCTAGAGAAAAACCAAAAGAGATGCTTAAAAGATTTAGGTTACCCACAAAAAGGGCAACGAGGGTCATGAACCCTCATATGGGTAAGTCAAGACCCCACTAGTAAGCCTTGGAAAAGAATACACCAAGAAAAGTGGACAATCTTGGGCTCAACAATGGTGGACCACACATTAGAAAATCTCTGGTGTCAAACAGACATGAGGGATTGAAGATGCCACCTCTGGTTCAAATTGTTAATCATCGAATAATGAGGTGACAACCACCAATGGCCAAGTTGGGGCTTGTAATTTTTGAGTGGGGTGTCTAGACTCCACTTCCAATCTTTCCACCAAGGCTTGGTAGAACAAATACCAACTTTATGAAGCATATCAATCAAAATGACACTAGGCAGGAATTCAAAGGTCCCCCGATCATGATTTTGTAAGCCAAACTCGGCTTTAAAATCTCCCCATGACATAATACTCATCGTGGGTCTGGAAAACAAGTCTTAAGGAGATTGGATACCCTTTTATAAAATCTAAGAGCCTTAAGCCAAGGTAAATTGGTCAAAGAATGACCCAGATTTGCAAATAAAGGAGATCACCAAACATTTTGTCGATTGAAAGATAGACCGTATTTGAAACCTAATCCATTCCAATGGGACTAGGGTTTAACATCCTCCTAGGCATGCCAAATGATTTTGGCAACAAAATTACCCATAATCTAAACAAGCTCCTTATTAATGAGAAGGGTATGAAATCCAATCCCTTTCCAAGTTGGTCTGTGAGCGGGATATCCCATGGAGATGCAATATCCGAGGAGAATCTTTTAGGCCTCATTACTAGTGAGGGCATGAATGATCCACTTGACACAAAGAGTTGTCCCTTTCCTTTGAGTGGCTAGAAGGCCAAGCCCACCGGAATCTCTGGGGAGGCAATAGAACTCCTAGGCAATATGATGAAAGCCTCTATGAGACTCATAAGAGGCCCAAAGAAATTATTTGAGAAAATTCTCAAACTTCATATAAGAGGCCTTGGAAGGGGCCCAACATGAAGAATAATAAACATGAGTCGCTACTAGAATTTTAGAGCACACCTAGAACTTGCTAGGTAGCGAAAGTGGCTTGGTGATCCAAAAATCCAAATTTTTCTCAATACGAGAAAGAACAACTTGCCATAAGTCTATAGAGGAGGCTTGAAAAGCAAAGGGGATGCCAAGAAATCTGAAGATTTCCCTATGAGAAATCCACTTCCAACCATACTATTGAATCCAAAGATGAGTGGGAAGAGTGGATTGACAGTAACATTACATCTTATTCCACTAATTAGTAGAATCAGTGTAATGCCCCGCCATGTAACCCTAAAGGAAGTTGTAATTAACGACTTAAGCGAACCAATTTTTTTTATTTTTTTTTAAAGTGCAATTAACATACACATTCACTTACTAATTAACAACAACCTCTAAGGCAACAAGATTGGGATTACTAAAACCCACACAAACATCTTACTTATAACCATAGCATTAAATACTTTATGAAATAAACATCATACAACGTAAAGAAACCACATAACATAATAAGATAAACATCCAAGATACCATCTCATAATCATTTACTTATTCCAATAGTTACATCACTCATTCCCAGAATGAGACCATAGTACAAAAGGTTACAATTACAGAATTCCACCTCGTAAACATAAGAGGGGTAAAATATCATATACAAATAGAAATATTACAATGCAAGAAATTATTCAAGAACCGCGAGCTATCCAACTAGATGTCTCGCCACCAAGTACTGAAGATAAATGGGGACCCAACGGTTTTGGTGCATGTTCCACCCAACCAAGTGGTACTCGAAGGCCCACCCCCCATGCTAGGAGATAGTAACAAAGTAACATGGACAAAGATCTACAACCTCTAACCATAGGCAGACTCATACTGACTCAACCAAACAAAATTACAACATAAGTACAATACAAGTATGACTCACATCACTGACATAGGTCACATTGCTTCCAGACATAAAATAGATCAAGTATGTTCAGAGAACCATACACATAACATAAAATACTAACAGTTGTCCTAGACAAAGTGTCATCGCACAGCTCATAATAAGTTACCCTCGACGGATCTTCATAGGCTTTGGTGATCCTGGTGGCCTCTACCGACCCTCGGCCCTCATACTTACTAGTGCGGAATCAACTACCTCTCGTACTGACAAGATAGATGACTATGCCATTTCAGGCCTTTCCACTCATTCCAAGCCTTAACTAGCACTTGACTATGAGTGAAGCTAGAACTTATCTTTTTAGTGTGTAGTACTCCCCAAATTTTCATTTCAATTTTAGTAATCACTTGATTAAACTCACTTCCATAGGTTACCCAAATCCTACCTCTTCCGGGCTCTGGCCCCTAATGGAAGCCACTCTTCTATTTCGACAACACACAAACAAACTATCCACCGAGGGAATCACAAGTGCACAATCTAGGTATCCAAACCACTCTGTCACAAGGAGGAACAAATAATAGAATACACCCCAAATATCTTGGAGGCAACAAACACATAGTCCACTCCTTTCACAGGAGGTACAAAACAACCCCATTCATGGAAACCGGGTAAATACTGATAAGGCACCATGCACTACCCAAGGGACAAGCAACTGGTTGACATAAGGAAATCAACAACCCTCTTAGATCCTCTAAGATTCTCTGGAAGACTTACAAATTTGGACTAACACATAATCCCACATCCCAAAATATAACATGATGACATAGCTACAAAAGTAATCAAGTCATTAATCAAATCTAATATTTGGATTCCCTAAATCCATAGTCAAGCAATAGGTAACGTTTACAAAGGCAAAGGCACAATAACAAGGTTTACTCAAATAACCATATACCCATTTTCCATTTTCATAATAGGGAATTTAAGCTATTTTAAACTCACAACCCTTTGCGAAGTACGAGGAAAATAACTCTAAAAGACAAACAAGAGGAAATTACTATTTTTGGACATTCTAATTCCATATCTCATAAATATTCCAATCACACTAATATAATTTCCCAAAATAGAAAATAAATAACTTAAGGTAATTAATTGTCTCTTCATTATAAACAACTCCTTAATTAACTTTTAATACAAAATAAAACTATAGCCAATAATCTTTTCAATTTTCTATCCAAAATCTAGGTCTCTTCAACTACCCATTTAAAACATGCAATTTATAAAATATCTAAGAATATCATTTTCCTTAACAATTTAACCATGCATTCAACCCTATCTTTTAAAATTTCCATGCAAACTAAATTACATGCACTTAAATAAAACAAATTAAATACTGATCATACTCCTGATTGAAAACAAACATGTATGTATATACATCATATCTATATATTAATATATTTTATTAAATAATACATTATTTAATAAAACATATTATAATTCAACAAATAGTTTCCAAAAGCCTATACTTTTTAAACATTTAAATAAAACCAAAATGTTTTATAATATTATTTCATAAAATACAAATTTACACAATACTCATATTATTTATTTCATTAATCCAATTGAACAAATGATATATAAATATATCATATTATTTACACACTATACCTTATTATTCATTTTATTAACCAAATATATTTAATATTAAATATTATTTAATTTGCATTAAAATTAAATATCAAATATCTAAATTAGATTAAACTAAACACTAAACTAAAAAAACCCTAAATATCCTTATGAAATGGCAGATAGACTGAACAAGTTCGCCATTTTAAAAGAGACAGGGATGTGGCGGACGAACCCACCCAAATCCGCCATTCTTATGGCACTCCACCCAAGAAGCCCCAATGTTTGGGGGGCGGCTGTGCATAGCACAACCGAACCCCAAACATGGGTGCGGCCTACTATAAAAGGGGGTGTGGAGGGGGCTACGGAGGCCCTTCCTCCACAGTCGTCCCCTCATGGGGGCGACGATGGAGGCAGCACCTCCCATGCCTCCCCAACCCCAAACATTAATCCACAGTAAAAAAAAAATCCGGTGAAGGCATTAATTTTGAAATTTTGGTTAATTAAAAACCCTTAACTATGGACGTCATACGAACGGCGAAAATTTCATTGAAACCAGTATATTTTAATATATGTATACTGTATATATATATATATATATATATATAAACGAATTTCAACAACAAGTAAATTGAGGAAATTATGTGAAAAATATTCACCAGTAAGAGAAATTGTAAAACTTTTTCAGAAAAACCAAATTTCATAGAGATTTTACAAATTAATTTTTTTAATCCTTTTTCCTTAATTTCCTAGACAATAAAATAACAATAAAGCCTAAACGGATCTAAATTACATTTCAGAGGTTTTTCAAAACAGATTTTTTTTTTTCACAAAAGTTTAAATTTTCTAAAAACAATCTAAATGTATTGTTCAATCACAAAGTTTGATTCCAATAACAAAACAATCCATTTCCTCAAATAAATTAAATTCTACAGAGGTTTTCACAATTTTCCCAAATCACAAAAGCTTTAAATTAATTTATTAATTTCTTTCTTCTAATCACAAATTCATTTTCTCAATAGATTTGACAACAAATTGATCAATCACTACAATTTTGAAAGCATTCAAAGAACAAATCATAAACACAGAAGAAAACCTGATTCCAGAAGCTACAGGTAATGAAATTTTTGATGCAGAGCTTCCTCCAACAATTTAATGATTCCAACCAAGAAAGAAATCCACAAACTCTACAAAGATTTCCAGAATAACTCCAATGTAAATCTACAGCCAAGAATTTCCTCAAACCCTCCTCTGTGCAATTTTTCCAAAATTATCCTCTCACACCAGAAGAAGTTTTTTCCTCCTCAAAATTCTCTCTATGCATGAATTTTGCAACCAATCCTTAATTCTTAAATTAAACTCACACATGCAGGCCTAATTGAAAATATCTTGCACAACCAAATCTGATTTTGCATGCAAATCTCAAATTTAAAATATCTAAATATTAATTAACTCCAAAAATTGAAAACTAACTTTGCTTTTCAAATCCAATTTCACTTTCTAATTTAATTCCAACTTAATTGAAATGAAATTCCAAAATAATTAAATTTCCACAAATTGAAATTAAATTCTAAGTTAATTTTAATTCTTTTATTTCTTTTAATTTTCTTGCATCACATTTAATTAATTAATTTAATTATTTAATAACTAAATTCAACCCCTTGGATTAAATTTAATCAATTAAATAAATTAAATATAATTAATTAATTTAAATATAAACTTTTATCCACATTGCATAATTTAAATTAAATAACCATCAACATGATTTAATGCAATTATTCTAAACATCTATTTCCAAACAAGTATCCTTTCAGAATTAAATAACATTAAAGTAAGGCAAACAACGACTCGACACAGATGAATGACGGCACATATGGCTAGGGTGTAGACTTGACACATGTTACCTAGCTACTATCTCCCTTCAACTTAACCGTTGGATCGACACGCTCAGACCTGTGAAACCAGGTGGAGTCGATGTCATGTACCTACAAACCTTAAAACATAGTATCCAACATCATAAAATATAACAACATAAAATACACACCGTGAAGAAGAAATCACAGAATTGTAGGGCACTCGCAAGCAAGTGATGCGAATCCGTCCCCTTCACCAATACACTCATCAAAACTAACACTTCCACAATACATCAAATATTCTCATATGCACTAACATGTTATATCACTAACATCATCATTACACCACTAAAGCATGTAAAACAAATCATCAGATAAACCAAATCACATCACATAAAATAGTCTATCGCTCAATAGATGGCGATCCAATACACACACAAGATAAAGTATTTGAGTATCCAGTAACATAAACAAAATAAAACAAGGACACACTGTCTAGTCCAAAAATCAAAACGGAGGGGTGTTACATTCTCCCCCCCAAGGGTTAGGCTTACTCCTAGAAGCCTGCACACAAGTAGGGATAAAACTCCCTCAAACAAACTGCATAAAAATCAAATCCTCGACCCCAGAGGACGAGTATCCTGTGTTGCACTACCAACACCAGAAGTCTCAACTACAACACCCTGATAACTAGACTGACGGTTATCAACCACAGCATATGCACGATGAGACCTGCTTGCACACCTACTATTGGCTCTGAAACTGTTGGTCCCTATCCAAATTAGAAGTGCTCTGATGCGGACAATTCCTAGCAATGTGGCCCTACTGACCACAACAGTAACATCTAATGTTACGACCAAACTCACTGCCTCCTATGGGTGTAGTAGACTGCTCCATACTATCCCAATCAGTCACAGACTGTGAACTCTGGGCTGGTTGTACTTGACGATTGCGCTTATTGCACCACCAGTTCTGGTTCCTTCTAGGTGAAGAACCACCATCATCCTAAAATTCCTTACGCTTTCCAAGCGCACTCTCCTACTGCCCACTCTGAATAGGCTCCTGTTGAGTCATCGGTGATCCAACTTCCTGAGTCTGACCCCATCGTGCACTAGACCCAACTACAGAACCACTATCAATATGTACCCCTGAATGACCTCCTAATGCCAAAACTAGGTTCTCCACAAGCCGTGCCTTCTCCATAGTTGTCTCCATAGATTTGGGTTCAAAGACCCGCACACCACCACTAATACGGGCATCCAAACCTCTGATGAAATGTTGCACGAGCATCCCCTCATCATCTCCTATTCCTGTGAACTGTTTAAGTTCGTAGAAACGTCTCTCATACTCATCTACGGTCATGGCTAACTGTTGTAGGGCGTGGAACTCATCACCCCTGCACTGGCACCAAAGGTCAGAAAGAAAACGGGCTCTAAACCGCTCAAGGAATATCTCCCAAGTCACAGAACTCATGTCAATGTGGAGCTTTTGCTCCTCAATTCTCCACCAAGTGGCTGCAAATCCCTTCAGATGCATAACAGCGCACCGTGCTTTAGTATTACTATCAAATGGATGCATAGCAAAACATCGGTCAAGACCTATCAACCAAGTCTCAGCCTCTAATCCAGTGCCAATTTTGTCAAACCGAGGTGGTTGTGATCGAATCAAATCCCTCATATAGGACACTGCTAACATATCCGCCTGAGTTGTAACTGTCCTAACAATAGGATTAACCTCTAGTACTGCCTGTCTCAGACCTAGGAATGCCAAAGCCTCCTCAAGAGTCCTACGTGCAGCTTCGACCCTTGGAGGATCTAACTGTCTACCATCGTCCCCTCGACCATTTTGTGAGACCTGATGCTCCTCCTTCTTTGATATATGTGGCACATGAGGTGGCGATTCATGCTGACTCCCCTCACAACCATCTACCCAGCCACATCCACGTCCTCTCCCTCGTCTGCGTCTAGGAGGCATACTCCTACACACAAAAGGTAAAAGACAAAGTACACTTGGAAAACCTACGCAACTAAGCTTAATGAGTACATCATAATCCCAAAGCACCTAGTGTTTAAACCTAGGCTCCGATACCATGTGTAATGCCCCGCCATGTAACCCTAAAGGAAGTTGTAATTAACAACTTAAGCGAACCAATTTTTTTTAATTTTTTTTAAAGTGCAATTAACATACACATTCACTTACTAATTAACAACAACCTCTAAGGCAACAAGATTGGGATTACTAAAACCAACACAAACATCGTACTTATAACCATAGCATTAAATACTTTATGAAATAAACATCATACAACTTCCTTTAGGGTTACATGGCGAGGCATTACAATCAGAGGCCAAGCAAAAGGTCTCAAGACACTTTAGGGTAGATTTGACATTATCTTCTTTTTCTAGTAGAGTAAGGAAGGAATCATCAATGAAATGGACATTGACAAGTTGGGTTGAAGGATTGGGCAAGGTAATTCCTTAGACAAGCTCGTGGGAAATGAATTGGGCCAAAAGATAGCCAAAACCTTTAGCAGCAAGAACATACAAAGAAGGAGCCAACAGACAACCCTGGCGAATGGAGCGGAACAAACCAAAGGATTGAGATTAGCGACCATTAATGGTGATGCAAGCAAAAGCATCTACAAAAATCATGTTAACAGATTGAATGAAATTAGGGCCAAAGCCCAAAGTAGAAAGCATGGCTAGGATGAAGGGCCATTCAATGCGGTCATAAGCTTTGGCAAAATCAATCTTCAAAAAATTAATATCTAATGTGAGCACCTAGCATACTTCATACCTTCCCAGATGGTGATGATGTTATCAAGAATAAATATGGACTTAATAAATCTAGTCTGCTCTAGGCGAACAATTTGCGAAAGAAGGTGGCAGATCTTTAAAGCAAGGGCTTTAGAAAAAAAATTGTAGGAGACATTAAGGAGTGTAATGGGCCTCCAGTTACAAATATCTTCAAGATCACCAAATTTAGGTATTGTAAGGAAACTCAGGTGCGGAAACAGCTTCCTACACTAATCTCTTAAGGAAAGTATGGTGCAAATTCGTTTTAAACCCTTACAATTTCAGATTCGTTAATCTACTTAACAAAGATATTGCAGCAATATACCATACATACAGAAAATGAAGAATGACACAATGATTTACCCTGGGGAAAACCTTTCGGTAAAAAACCCCAGCACTCCAAAACCTGCACAATGTATTATCTTCAACACAACGGTTACAACACACTTGCAATGCAAGTTCTTTCAGGAGATTTCCAACTCTTGAAGACAAAATGCGGCAGCATGAAAAAACGTTCCAACAATACACTCACATCACAAATCTTCGCAACCCTAAAAAACGCTTATATCATGCGCTTCCCTTTTAGGGCAACTTCCGAAGATAACTGTATTAGGGTTTTACCATTCTCCGAGAAAATAGGAACTCGAAAATTTTTTTCGGGGCGATGCCCCGAACCCCACTATCGTGGAAGAGTGTACAGTACTCAACTTTATCAGTTGCCACATGTCTTCACCTGTCATTGAATCTTCCAAACATAGCTCTTACGTGTCATAGGAATCCGTCATAACCGTTTCAGCCATGATCTCCTTACACACAATTCAAGATGCCGACACATTAAGTGGAGTGACACATCAACATGCAAACTAGACATGTACACTCACACTTAATTACATTATTTGCAAGAAATACATTTTACAAAACAAATAATAAGAATAGGAATTATCCAAGGTTGAGACACCTTATTCCTAACATTCTCCCACTTGTCGAACACCTTGTAAGAGCAATAGGAACATAACAGGAATTAACCGCTATAGGCCAAAAGGCCCATAGACTCCAAACACCATCTGAACTTCACAGTGCCCACTGGTTTCGTTAATGCATCTGCAACATTCTTCACAGTATCTACCTTCTCCAAATTTATCTTTCCATCTTCCACCATATCTCTCACAAAGTGAAACTGCACATCAATGTGCTTCGTTCTGGCATGGAAAGTTGGATTCTTCGCAAGGCAAATAGCACTCTGACTGTCACACCAAATAGTAATCTGTTCTGCATCAACACCAACATCAGAACACAATCTCCTAAGCCAAATGGCTTCCTTACAAGCATGAGTAGCAGCCATGTACTCAGCTTCTGTAGTGGACAAAGCAACCACAGGTTGTCGCTTACTCATCCAACTGATGGCACCACCAAACATAGTGAAAACATAAGCACTGGTGGATCTCCTGCTGTTAATATCACCTGCCCAATCTGAATCCACAAATCCACGAATACAAACTGAATGTGGAGATCCAGAAGAGTTACCATGGTAACATATGGAGTAATCTGATGTACCCCTCAAATATCTGAATACTCGCTTAACTGCATCCCAATGTACCCGTCCAGGGTTAGCCATAAACCGGCTTAGGACTCCCACTGCTTGGGCAATGTCTGGTCTAGTACAGACCATAGCATACATAAGACTGCCAACTGCACTAGCATAAGGTACTCTACTCATGTCCTCCACCTCACTAGGAGATTTTGGACAATCATCTACAGATAACTTTGTTCCCATTGAAACAGGAACACATAGTGGTCTACAATCTGCCATGCTGAACCTGTCCAACACAGACTTCACATACTTACTCTGACTCAACCAGAGTTTTCTGTTAGACCTGTCTCTACTGATTTCCATACCCAAGATGTACCTTGCTGCCCCAAGATCTTTCATCTCAAACTGTGCTGACAACTGAGATTTAAAATCAGAAATCATACCCTTACCCTTCCCAAACAGCAACATATCATCAACATATAATGCAACAATAAGAAGGCGATCATTTTCAACTCTGAAATAAACACAATGATCTGATTTCGATCTTACAAATCCAATTGACAACACAAAGGCATCAAACTTAAGGTACCACATCCTAGGAGATTGCTTCAAACCATATAGAGATTTCTTTAATCTGCAAACTAAGGATTCATTACCTTTAACAATGTAGTGCTCAGGCTGTGACATATAAATCTCTTCCTCCAAATCACCATGAAGGAAAGCTGTCTTCACATCCATCTGTTCTATCTCTAAATCATATGATGCAGCAAGAGATAACAGAAATCTAATGGATGTCAACTTTGCAACAGGAGAGAATATTTCACCATAATCTATTCCCTCTACCTGTGAATACCCCTTTGCAACCAATCTAGCTTTGTACCTTTCAACACTGCCATCTGCACAAAATTTCTTCTTGAACACCCATTTACAGCCAACAGATTTTCTCCCTTTAGGCAAAGGTACAAGGTCCCAAGTTTTGTTTTTCTCCAATGAAGCCATCTCATCATCCATAGCCTCAATCCAGGAACCTGCATCTTCCATGCCCAAAGCCTCTTTCACAGATCTAGGCTCATCAGTGTTAGTAATCAAAGCAAAAGCACAACTGGAATCTAACATAGAATAACCAAACCTTTCTGGTTGCTTTCTTTCTCTCATGGATCTCCTCAAGGGCTGAGGTTGAGGTTGTTCTTCCTCTTCTTCCGAACTATCAGAGCTGCTAGAGCTCTCCTCATCATTAGACCCAACATGGTCTCTCTGTTCAGTCTTCTCAGGGGTAGGAGGAAACTGAACAACATCTTTTTCCTTTTCTTTTTCATCTGGTTGTAGCACAATAGGAGAAGATGTTAGCTCTTTGAAAATAACATTTCTACTATACAACACCTTACTAGTCATAGGATTCCAAAGCTTGTATCCTTTCACACCAACACTGTATCCGATGAAAATACATTTGACAGCTTTGTTTTCCAACTTAGATCTTTTCTCCTTTGGAACATGTGCATAAGCTTCACAACCAAAAACACGAAGATGTCTAATTGAAGGCTTCTTACCAGACCACACCTCCATGGGTGTCTTACCAACAAGAGCTGATGTAGGAGATCTGTTAACCAGATAGCAAGCAGTGGCAACAGCTTCGGCCCAAAATTTTTGTTCTAGGCCAACTCCACTAAGCATACTCCTAGCCTTCTCCATCAGTGTCCTGTTCATTCTCTCTGCAACTCCATTTTGCTGCGGGGTGTAAGGAGTTGTCTTATGTCTCTCGATTCCTCGTTCTTTACAGAACTGTTCAAACTCTGTGGAACAAAACTCACCACCATTATCAGTTCTCACACACTTGATTCTTTTACCAGTCTGATTCTCCACGAGAGCCTTAAATTCCTTGAACCGACTGAAAACCTGTGTCTTACTTTTTAGGAAATATATCCAAGTCCTTCTACTGTAATCATCTATAAAAGATACAAAATATACAGAACTGGAGATAGAAGGAACTTTTACAGGACCAAAAACATCAGAATGAATAAGATCCAAAAGTCCAGAAGACTTGTGAGAACTAGAGTAGAACTGAACACGATTTTGCTTACCATAAACACAGTGTTCACAGAAATCGAATTCGAGATTACAATCATTTAGCCCCTCAACGAGATTTTTAGTTTTCAAGGTCCTAAGACCCTTCTCACCAATGTGGCCAAATCTCATATGCCACAACATTGTCTTTTCTGCAGGAAGCTTGCCTTCCAAAGTGTTTACACCCTTAGGCACACTTACTGCACTGCCATCGGAACCCATTGCCACAATCTTCTTTACTGCTCGTTCAGATGGTGGGGATGAAGTGATAGCCGCTCTCTTCTTTGAAACAGAAGAACTATTGCACTGAGCAATGCATGCATCAAGCTGAAACAAAGTACCTCTCCTAGTACCTTTAGCGAGCACCATAGAACCTCTTATCATCTTGCATCCATCTTTCGAAAAAACAACTTGCACACCTACATCATTCAACATACTTACAGATAATAGGTTTCGTGCCAAACCCGGAATGTGCATAACTCCATTGATTCCCTTTACTCGTCCATCAGGAAATCTGATAGTGACCCTTCCGCGTCCAACTATCTTTAGGTGAGAATCATCACCCAAGTACACCTTTCCACCATCAAACTCTTCATATTTTGAGAACCAGTTTCGATGAGAGGTCATGTGAAAAGAAGCACCCGAGTCTACTAACCACACATCATCAGATGCATGGGCTGCCAAAGCTGCAATAAAAGCATCTCCATCTTCTTGAGATTTTTCAGAAGCTGAATCTGAGCCTTTCTTCTTCTTCTTCGGTTCTTTGCAGTCCCTCCGGAAGTGCCCAGATTTATCACAGTTCCAACATTTCGCCTTGGACTTTCCAGGAGTCTTAGAACTCCCACGGGATTTGGATCTGCCCTTCTTTGACTTATTGTCATTCTGCTTTCCTTTGTCGTTGGATCTCCCGCGAACAGCAAGGGCTTCCTTAGACGAATCCGAAGTCTTTCTTCGCATCTCCTCAGACAGCAGTGAAGACACCACATCATCCATACGGAATGTGACTATAGTACTTCCGAGAGCCATCACAAGATGGTCCCACGAATCCGGCAAGGAACAAAGCAGGGTCATACATCGATCCTCCTCCTCAATCTTGGCACCAGATGATGCCAACTGTGCAATCAATAAATTGAATGCATTGAGATGATCAGTTACGGATCCACCTTCCTCCATTCTTAAAGAATACAACTTCTTTCTCAGGAACAACTTATTCACCAGAGATTTGGCCTGATACACAGACCCAAGCCGTTTCCACAAAGAATTTGCAGTAGTCTCATCAAGAACATTCAGAAGAACGGCATCTGCTAGACAGAGTCTGATGAGACCCTTAGCCTTCCGATCCTTGATATCCCAATCCGCTTGAGGTATCGCTACAGGTTTCACATCAAGTGAAGTAGCCTCCCATAGATCGCGGTCTTCAAGCATGTCTTCCATCTTGAGTTTCCACAACTCGAAATTAGTGCCATTAAATTTCTCCACCTCCATTCTACTGTATGAGGAACTTGCCATCTCAATCTGCAAATAAGATTCAGAATGCTCTGCACAAAAAAACTCCCACTCAACTTGAGATTAGCTCAAAAAACCCTACCCAACAACTAGGATCAAAAGTTGATCAGGCTCTGATACCACTTGTAAGGAAACTCAGGTGCGGAAACAGCTTCCTACACTAATCTCTTAAGGAAAGTATGGTGCAAATTCGTTTTAAACCCTTACAATTTCAGATTCGTTAATCTACTTAACAAAGATATTGCAGCAATATACCATACATACAGAAAATGAAGAATGACACAATGATTTACCCTGGGGAAAACCTTTCGGTAAAAAACCCCAGCACTCCAAAACCTGCACAATGTATTATCTTCAACACAACGGTTACAACACACTTGCAATGCAAGTTCTTTCAGGAGATTTCCAACTCTTGAAGACAAAATGCGGCAGCATGAAAAAACGTTCCAACAATACACTCACATCACAAATCTTCGCAACCCTAAAAAACGCTTATATCATGCGCTTCCCTTTTAGGGCAACTTCCGAAGATAACTGTATTAGGGTTTTACCATTCTCCGAGAAAATAGGAACTCAAAAATTTTTTTCGGGGCGATGCCCCGAACCCCACTATCGTGGAAGAGTGTACAGTACTCAACTTTATCAGTTGCCACATGTCTTCACCTGTCATTGAATCTTCCAGACATAGCTCTTACGTGTCATAGGAATCCGTCATAACCGTTTCAGCCATGATCTCCTTACACACAATTCAAGATGCCGACACATTAAGTGGAGTGACACATCAACATGCAAACTAGACATGTACACTCACACTTAATTACATTATTTGCAAGAAATACATTTTACAAAACAAATAATAAGAATAGGAATTATCCAAGGTTGAGACACCTTATTCCTAACAGGTATGAATTATATGTTGCCTTTATTAATGAGTTGGCCTAGGGATTTGGAATGAAGAGCTTCTAAATAGATTTTATGTAGATCTTATCCCACACAATCCCAAAGGGATTTGTAAAACTCGCAAGGAAAACCATCAATTCTAGAAGCTTTGTCATCAACCATAGTGCTCATAGCTTCCTTGAGGTCTTCAATAGTGAGAAATTTCTCACAAAAGGCTTTTTGGGCATAAGAGAGCCTATTAGGCACAACTCTAAGGAATTCCTGGAGAGCATTGGAATGCTCTAGATTGTAATCTTGGGCAGTGAAAACTTTTTCGTAATGCCTAATAAACTCCTAAAGAATTTCAAGCAGTTCGGTGAGCATATGATTGTCATCTTTGATCCGCTTGATGCCATACAAAGTGTCCTTGGCATGAAGAGCAAGGAAAAACTCTTTATTTTTTACTTTTACTTGAAGGCTACACCATATAGTATCTCTACGAGGCTTTGATATTTCTCCTAAAATTTAATTGAAGCCTTTTTCATTATTGTTGCTTCTTTATAAAAGCATATCATTTTATTGATGTGCTAAAAGGATTCTTGTTATGCCAAGATCCTATATTGTTTTATGTTTTAATAGACTTTCCTATTTATTTGTTTTCACAATGCCTTCATTTGCTTGCTCCATGCTTGATTTAAGGTTTTTTTAATTTCATGTCTCCCATAGTGTTTACAATTCTTTGTCATTACTTTTAATCCCCACACATTATTTTGTAATACTACACCTAGGTCTCAAATGCTTGTACATGGTTTTGAAAGTGTTCTAAAGGGCTACACCTTACTTTGATGTTGGTGCCATGATTGATATTTGTACCTAAATTATTGTTGGCTATATTTTTTGTCACAATCCATTTTTAAATAATTTAATGACATGGATTTTTTTATTTATTTTGATGTCTATGTTATATATATTTAAAATGTGAATATCTAGAGTAAAATATAGTTCTATTGCTTTGACCATTCCAATGTAAATTTATGATTAATTGTAGGTTAACTATAGATGTTAGTTTTGATAACATGAGAATTGGAAATGATTTTTGTTTGATTATTACTATGATCTTTGATTGTAAATTAGATTATTATATGATTACAACTAATAAACTAGCTACTTTACGATGACAAGATGGATGCAAGGAAGTAATTTTTCCCTTTCAAAAGAAGAGGGAGGGCATCATCAAAGGGAGAGTGATAGATCAAGATTGTGGGTAACCATACCATATCATCAAGTTCATTTGTCAATTGCACACTCACACATAAGGTGTTGTCATTGTTAAAAGTATTAATTCCATGCAATGATTTATCTTTGTTGATTTATTCATAAGTATCTCAACCAACACTTGTGGTTAAAGGTCAAGTTTTTTCTGCATCTTGGTTATGAATTAGTCATGTTTTTCTTGGTTATCCTATTTTTGTTATCAGTTGGGTAGGTAAGATGTTGGGGGGAGAGTTCATTATTTTGACTAGGTTATTTATTTTTAATTATGAAAAGAATTAACATTCAAATTTTGATTAAGATAGAATATTGTAAAAGAATAGAAATGATAGTACTAGTAAAAGTACAAACTTGTGTCACACTTTATAAAGGAATCGACCAACACAAAAAAAATTTATCCACTTCGACCACATAAAAGTGGTCTTTATGTTCTGAGTTCCAAAATGATGTAAACTAATGAAATGTGGAACTCTTGATGAAGTTTACTCCTATAAAAAAAAATTATAAATTTAAGAGCAAATTGTTAAATGCTAAAAATTTCAAGAAAAAGTGGCGTTGAGTTGATGCCAAGAAGTAAATAGAAAAAACTTCATTTCCTCCTAATTTTTTCATAAATAGATAACTTCAATACCTAGTGCATGATTTTTTTTTTGAAATTTTACTATATATTTTCCTCGTAATAGCATTTTAAAGTCAAATGTACTAGAGTTTGATATTTTTCACTTGATGTCAAATATTACCTAATTTTTTTATTATTTTTAAAAAAAAAAATTATACCCTTTTGAAGAGGATTCTCTCCTCTTGTGCACCATATATTTTTCAATTTTTTTAATATATTTTACTATCTTATTTTTAATTTATAATCAGCCTCATTTTTTATTTTAACAACCTACTTGCATTATTTAACATAAAAAACATATTAAAACTAATCAAAATATCAAAAAAAAATATATTTGGATTTTTGACTCTAATATCTACAAAAGAGTATTTTTAGTTTTTTGAAAGAAAAAAATTATGACTAAAAAAAGTCATGTCCAAGTGGAAATTTTCAGAAATTTCTAAAAAAAGATGAGGTGGTTGCTAACAAGGATGCCACATAAGCAGTTTCAATTGAAGCCCTTTTTCCTAGAACCCTTTCTATCAAAGCCTTACAAGTAAATTGAGTTGCATTTTAAAGTGACAAAGGGAAAATTCAAATTTTGTAGTTTTAGGCGAAAGGGTTTCGCTCGAAACTCCATGTACCACATATAGGCCTCATGGTTTTAGGCAAAAATATTTCAATCGAAAGTGTGACACAGGTTTGTACTTTTACCCAGTAATTAAATTTAAAAAACACACACACTAAAATATCAAGTGCAAATAATAAATCACCTTTACCTAAAATGTTATTACAACACCTTTTTGGAATTGTAGTTACTTCGTCTCACCAAGAAATGAGGTAGAAGCAACTAAAATTGGAGTGGATTTTTAACTACACTTAAAAGGAGTATGAGAAGGTAGTAAATGACATGCATTGGATGCTAACATAGAAGGAAATGAGGTAAAATTGAATTCAGATGTTTATTAAAGGAGTTTTGGGAAAAAGAAAAAGGGGAAAAAAGAAAGGGAGCGACGAAATTTTGGGGAAAAAGCAGAGTGGATAAAAGGATAGAGAATATTTGAAAGGAAGTTGATTCACAAGTCATATGTGTAGAACCTTTCTTGTTTATTTGGTTAAAAATATTTTATGTATATTTTTGTTTAAGACTTCTTTACAAAAGAGAATAGGGAACATAAGGAAAGAGGGGTTTTATTTTAAAAGAAAAGTGATTTTTTTGTGGAATGTAACTATTTGAACCATTACCCAAGCTCTATGAAATCTCTCTTATTAACCATTATATATTTTAGTGCTAAGATTTTTGGATTGTAATTGTGTGTAAATTTTTTGCATCAACGTTTCGGATCACACTCCATGATCGATCATCAGGATGTTGAGTTAAGAGAATAAGAGAGCCAATAGTTGTTATTATATATCACCTAAAGTGCCATTTTTTTGGGTGCATATGTAATACCTTCCATGGATTTTTCTTTTACAAATATTGTATTATTTTTGTATACGAGAATATATTGTGTGAATATATGTAACGTCATATTAAATATATATACATACACATATTCATACAAATATAATATGTACAAATCATAAAATACCTAGAAGTTAGTTTAGCCATCTACTAAACAACAAATAAAGTATACCATATTGTACCATGGGTAGTTGGAGAAATAACAAGTCATAAAGGAAACTATGGATCATAAAATCATCATTTATAAAGACCATAAATTTACCTTAAAAGAGTTTATTTTCTATTGAAGATACCAATGATATGGTTGCAATTATTTGCCATAAGAAATGCAAAAAAAAATTGTTGTTCCATTTTTTAGAATGTCTTTATTTCCGAGTAGCATTATACTATTTGATTTTTGGAGCTAATTGACCTAGCTAATAGCTTCTTGCCTTCTTGTTCAAAACTAATTTAACTAGTCATTATGATCAAGTATATTTGTGTTAATTTCACATAACATAAGAAACCAACATGATAATTTAAAAAATATGATATTCTTTCTTGGCCTAAACATCATATAGTAGAGTAGTGAATATCTCTTCATATTATAATACTTCTAAGTATAAACCCATTGTCATATTAATTTTTATAAAAGCATTACAATGCAACTAAGTGCATATACTTTTTCATACATAATATTAGCACCCCTCTATTATAATGTAGCTAAGTACTCATCCTCTATTGTACCTATCTTATATTACTATTGATTTGTTGTAACACTACTAAATATTCATGTACTCTATTTTAGTGTTCTTATAATATCCTACTTTGTTAGTAAATGAGATTCCTATATTATGGAATCATCAGGCTAAGTGCATACAAGACCTTGAGCATTGTGTTGTATAACTTAGGCATGAATATGTGAACACACATAGGTGTATATGTGTAGGTATACACATATACACATAGACATACTCACATACCATATGTTACAAAAATTATAAACATTGAATTTACCTACAAACAAAAGGAATACTAGGTTAGAAATTTGAACAAGTTTAAGACTATTGAAAAATATTTTACAAAGTAAAAAAGTAAACATAAGAAAATTGTAAGAGTTTTGTAAGAGTTTTGTTAAAATATTTCAATTTTGTTTTAGTTTAGATTAACACATTATTGAAACTATGTGGTAGTAAAGGTATATCCTAAATTATAAGATTGGAATGGTATTTGAGATATTGGGTTAAAGGGGTTCAACAAATATTTGTGTAAAAAGTATATAATAGTAGATACAAATGTGTGTTTGTTCACAAATAGCTCTATAGACTTATATGAGGGAAAGTATTTTATATATTACTAATTATTGCTAACTAGAGTTTGAACAAATTCCTATGAATTATAAATATACATGGGAATGTACCTACCCTATTAAATGGAGAATTTACAATTTATTTTTTAATATTTCCCAATCTAGTGGAATTGTTTTATTCTATGTTGTATTTTTTTGTTGTAATAACATATTCATGTGAAAAAACTAAGGTATTCTAATGACAAGTTTGAGAAAGAGGTGTGTGAATATGACACACATATTTGTATAATAATGTAATTTTATATTTCAAAACTTTGGCTAAAGTAATGTAAATGCTACTTGCATTATCAAATCATTGTGTCTGATAGGTTGTATTCAGTTAGAGTTTTCATACTTAGCTTGAGGCTATTTAGGGTTGTATGACAGATTGTAAGTGACAGAGTTAGTACACTGGACACTAGTTCTAAGATGGCATGATATGGTTACAAACTTCTTTATCTACTTCCCTCGTAAAGGGTAGGGCCACTTCTATGTGGAAGTTGTATGGGGGATCATCAGATTGTGATTAGAGGTAAAGCACTCTAATGATGCTCTCCCTCCTACAATTGAAGATCATTAAAGACTTTCTAATGGATGGATAATCTTTGTATTCATGTGTATATCAAAAATAATGTAAACTTTATATAATTAAAAGTGTATTCCTAATTGACATTTAAATATAAGTACATACTAAGGAATTATACTTGAATTCAAATATGAAATGAGTTTATTTCTTATTCAATTGTAATGATGCTTACTCAAGATGATGTGTATTTGATTTGAATTTGTCCTTGTTCATATTATTATTAAAAAAAATTACATTAATGTGGTGGTTTTGTTTTGATGAATGATATTTTCTTATATTGATTTATATGGTTGCACAACATATATCCTATAGCTACTCATTGTTAGGTTTGATATTGTCATTGAAATTTTTAAGCCACCTTAATTAATCACATGGGCTCCCCCTAAGTTATTAAAAAAATAATTTTATCTTTGTATGAATTCATGTATGATTTCTTGAATGTTATACCATATCATGTGATGAATACAAGTTCAAAATTGGAGTACAAAGAAACAAAACTATAGTGTTGAAAATTGCACATCCCTACAATTTCACATTTTATCATGTCCCCACTTTATCCCTCTGATATATAACACTTTAACTACAAAATTCTAACACTTAAATCTCTTATTTCTAGAAATTTGATGATGTTCTTGGCCTTCTAAATCTAAATCCTTTTGGATTGTAGTGCTAAGTGTGGACGTCCATGTGACATGATAGAATCCTACAAAAAATCATGGTTCTAGTGGTCATTGGAGTGTGAAATGTTTGGAAAGAGATCTTGAACAATAAGGGGTTTTTTTCTCTATTTTTGTCTTTCCCTAAGGGAATTTCATTAGGAAAGAGATCACAAGGTGTAAAGATTGACTTTCAAACTCAATGGTGAGTCAATCAAACCTAGATCTCAATCCTTAAGACAATGGGACAGATCAAAACCTAATTAAAATAACTTATAATATTTAAACTAAATGAATTATAAGCCCTAAAACATGAAATGAAAATTCTTGAAAGTACATAAACTAAAATTATATTTTGCAAGCGGTTCTGAGAAGGGTTAGGAAACATGCACCTATCACCAGAATTTGGTTTTGAGCTCTGTTGAAGGGCAGGTTCACTCTTGGGCAAATGGGTCTTGGTTAGGGTTTCTGAAAAAATTTTGGTAGTCCTATGGTGTTGGATTTTAGCTTCTATTTTTCACATGTTCCACTGTCAAAAAGTCATAAATAAAGTCTACAACCTAGTTTATGTGGCTTGACAACAATGATGGCAACTTATGCAACAATGCAAAATTTCTCCTTAAGATCTTCAATCCTTCTTCAACATGTAATCTACACATACACAAAGAGAGGGATTTTTTTGTTGGAATGGGGGTTTGCCTTAGTCAAACCCCAAGTTTGGTAATTAAACCTTAATAGAAAGAAAATGGCAATGGAGAAGGAAATGATGAATGAACACTTGCTTGCTACAACTCACCAAACCTTCAATGGATTCCCATAGAGGACTGAAGACAAACACATCTCTCCAAGGAACTTGATCTTGCTTTTTTTGATGGATTTGGACACTTGAAAATGCTTGGATGCTTTAGGATTAACAATGCATGTTAGCATTCACAAGATGACATGAACACACATGAACATGATGTTAGGAACTTGATTGCTGCAACAAATCACTGATAAATCTACTCTTTCAAATGCTCTTGACAATAATATTTTCTCTTGAATTGATCTCATAAAGTGTGTTAGATTTGAATTGATAAGAAGCCTATGTATTTATAGGTGTTTATCTAATTTCCCAGAACTTAGATTCCAAAAACTGACAATTGCAAGTCAAAATTGAATCAATAAAATACCACCAAAAACATATTTAAAAATGGGTCCTAGGACTTGAAGAAGACTCATTGACCCTTGGGCGAATGGGTCCTAACCTATAAGTCCAAGACACACATACTCCAATGTTGCTTAGTTATTGATTGCATTGATTAAATGTTAGTTTCCCTTTCAGAAAACGGTAAAAATAAGGCTTTGAAATGCATAATTTGGCAAATTAGAAGCTTAATTAAGTCCAATAAATTAAGGGACCCAAACATAGTGTGAAATTGTAAAGGTATAAAATTTACTACACTATATTTAGCCCCCACTTTAGTGAGATTATGAACTTACACTCAGACTCACACTAAAGTAGAAAATATGTGTCAAGAGGGGCCCAAGTGTAAAAATGTTGAAAAGATAGGATGGCAAAGATCAAGGAGGATGATCAAGCTCCCAAGATTCAAGATCCCATGGCAAACCAACACAAGGAAAAAGGGACACACAAGATGTGTAAGATATATGCATCAAGACAAGATACACAAGAATACAATGTCAAAGCCAATGCAAAAAGAAAAAGAAAAAAGGATGGACTAGCAAGTTGCATTATGCCACATCCATTTAAAATACACTCATAAGGGCTAGTGTAGTTCGGTATACACTAGGTGTACAAGGTATGTACTCAGAAAGGTGGCAGATGGGAAGGTCACGCTAGGTCTACAGGTCTTACATACATCAACCATACCAAAATACTCCCTGATAACTTGGATAAGGTGCCACAAAATGGTCAATGTGTTATGTGAATGCTACACTAATTCTAACCTCTATAAACAAAATTGAAGCAAAAAAAGCCAAAATGAAATAATGCCAATGTATCCCCCCACATTAAAGGAATTTCTAAACACCATGTTGTGATAAATTACTTTAAATTAGAAATGATAAATGTCAATTGATAAAAGGGAAATGAGAGATTATTTGGAAAGCCCTATGCCAATCATATGTTTCCAAATAAAGTTTTGTCATGAAAAAGGAGCTTTTTGCCCCCACATGCAATCCAAAAAGATAACACATAAGAGATCCAAAGATTAGAGGTTAGCACATGTCTTTGCTACAAGGATATAATTGAGCTTGGAACTGTCATCATTCCACAAATACTTCGTAACATAAAAAATGCAAAGGAGGAATGACACATAGAGAAGGATCACGATACAGGATCACATTACATACATGCAATCACAAAGAACATAAAAGGAAAGAAAGAAAGTATGTCACATGCAAGCTAACCTATGGAAGTTCATCTACATCCCAATATTGTTCATCATATATATATGGAATGTGAACAACAAGTCAAAGGGACTAAGACAAGTGCCATACTAGGACAAGGCTACCTAACCCCTTGCCCCCCAAGTGTAAGGGCAAAAGGTGAGATGAAAATGGATGATGATATGTTGCTCCTTACAAAAAGGAAATATGATTGCATAAAGCCAAGTTTATACCCTCATGCATGGTAATGAATATGCTATGATACTACAACTACCAAATGGAAAGGTGAAACAACTAATGTTATTTGTTAGTTGAATGACAATAACTAAGACCTCTAGTTGTTTCTTGTGTGTTAGGCTCTATAGGGACATAAATACCTTGTTCTTTAACACCGCATCCTTTTCCATTATATCCAAGTTGTTTCAAAAGTTTGTAACCCATTCCATAAAGTGATTTCATTTCCTTTGAGGAAGGAGGTCTATCATGATCATTCTCAATATATGTGGATGTGTAATTTTTGTTTTCCTCTTCTTTGTTAAAATTTGTGGACTCGCCTAGTTTTGATGACTCAAATTGTGTTGATACTATGGAAAATTCTTTATCTTTTCCTAAGTTGCATGTAATCTTGTATTCTCCCATGAATGTAGGTGTAAAATCTAAGGAACCCCAATCATCTTCCAAAAACTTTATCATAGATGAAATACAATCATCCTTTTCTTATTTTTGCAAAGGTTCCACTTTTATAGTTGGTGTCAATGTTCTAAGAGGATTTGTCATTCCTATTTTAATTTGTAAACAACTCTCGGGTTTAGGATCAAAATTTATCATGTGGACATTTTTTTGTAAATGTATTTCACTAGACGATGTATTTGGCTTGGGGTGTGTGGAAGGAATGTAACAATCATGTTTTCCATTAGCTAGAACTATCGCCATCAATGCTTGATTTTAAAATTTGTGATGCAATCAAGGAAAAATTTATTTCTAAGTTAGTGGAGTTCCCCTTTGGATATCTTAAGGTGGGAGTCTCTCCTTATGATGTGTTGGTGGGTAAAAATTGGAATATCTCTTGTGACCTTTCCATTCTGGTGAAGAAGATAAAAGCTTCAAGGGAAGGGGTTCGATGGAGGGCTCCCTCTTGTGGTTGGTATAAAGTCAACTTTGATGGAGCTTCTAAGGGGAATCCGGGACTTGCTAGTTGTGGGGGAGTGTTACGAGATGAGAATGATAGGTTTTTCTTTGTGGTGGTGCTCCCTTTGGGAACCTAGACTAACCATTTTACAAAGGCTGTTGCAGCCTATCATAGTCTTCTTTTGGCTAAAAAAATTGGGGTCTCCAAACTATGGCTTGAAGGGTACTCTCTTAATATTATTAAATGTCTTCTACTTACTAGTTCCCCTTCTTGGTCGATTGCTCGTTTTATTAATGACTCTTTGTCTCTGATTAATTATTTTTAGGAGATTAAAATTTATCATGTCTTTAGGGAAGCTAATTCATTGGTTGATGGGGTGGAAAATATGGGTGTGGTTTCTCATAATAATTGGGATGACTTTGAAACCTTACCTCTTAATCTTAAGATTATCTCTAATAATGACTATATGTCTTGTCATTAATCTTATGAAGTTGGGGGGTTGGCTTGTTTATTTTTCTTTGACTTGGTTCTTACACGTCATGGTTTGGACTTTCTCTTTTCATAATTACCTCTTTGTAATTTGTGTTATGATGGTTTTTCGACGTAGCTGTGATGGTACTCTATTAGGCAGGCTTACATGCTTTCTAGGTATCTTTTGCATTCCTCTGTGGTATGCTTGTTTAATATTTTATGTGCAAAAGGTTAAGGTGTTGGTGGATTATTGTTCATTGCTTGCTGCTATGGGTGGTGCCCGTTGCAGAGTGGAGCTAAGCTCATATGAGGAGTTTCTAACTAATGGGATTGTGTGGGATCACTTGGATAAGGGCGGGGTTTTCTCCTATTTGCTCAAACTCCAAAGGCCGAACCCTAAGGCTACATAGGTCTTTGTTAATGGATGGAATGAGAGGATTTTGTGGTTCAGAGGTGTGGAATTCAATATCAATGAGGAATTTATGGAAGAGGTTACCGATCTTCCTATCTTGAGAAGGAAATTCTACCGTGACAGAGGTGTGGCTAAGAAAGCCCTAGCAAATTTCTTGAAATATGATGAAAGGAGGAAATTAAGATCAATCAGGAGTGGTGGGTATTCTCGTCAATTGTTCAAGTCTTTGTGGAGAGATATTGCGTTGGCTATTATGCATTTATTCACTCTGGAGGGTAGGTTCTATGTGATTTATAGTTATCATTTTATGTTGTTAAATCATTTCTGACATAATGCTTTGGTTTCTTTTCCCTTTTATCTTTTGTCTTCAATGGAGCATAGCATTGAAGATCATCACAAGAACCCTAAGAAGAACATTATCCATGAAGGTCTCATGAATTTAATGGTTAAACATATTAAACTGAAGTTAATCCTGACCTCTCCTAAGCCTCAGGCTCGTAAAAAGTCTGGTAAGAATTATGGGTACAAGACTAGAGATTCAGTAGAGGATTGGGAAGGAAGTTTTGATGAGGATGATTCTGACTTTGAGGAGTAGTCGAAGGAAATTAGTGACTCTGCTGAGGATTTTGATGCCTCTAAATCATGGTTGAAGGGTTATGAAATGGATTTTGAGGAGAAATATGATGGTAAGAATTCTGGGAAGAAATGTGGGAAGGGTAAAAAAAGGAGTTTTAGAAAAGAGAAGAAATAGGGTAAGAAGAAGGTTGAGGAGTCAAAGGCTTTGGAGGAAGTTGTTGCTTCTGACTTCAATGAGATGTCAGATGCTAGCAATATGGGTGATTTGGATTCCCTTGTATTGAAGAATGGCACAGAGGGTGGTAAAGGTATCTTTGGGGCTGAACAGCCGATGGAAGGTATTGTGCATGGGTCTGAGGGTTTTTTTTGTTCCAAGGAGATTGACCCTATTTTGGATGTCCATGTCTCTCCTCTAGTTTTTTAGCAGGTTAAAGGGAGTGTTGTGAAGGAAGAGCAGCTGGAAATGTTGGCCGACCTTGTGAACTTACCTGATAAGAACCATGTTAAGGTGGATGTTATTGAGGTGGAGGACTCCCCTATGGAGGATGATATGAAGGATAAGGAGGAGGTTTGGGAGACTCTTGCTGATAATTTGGGTTCTCGAGAGATACCCCCTATTAATTGGGATGAGGTTAATATGAATATGTTTTGTAGGATGGTTGAGGATGGAACTCATAACCTGTTGTCTCTTGTTAAATGGATTTTCTTGAAGGTTAAGGAGCTCAATGTGCAACTCAAAAATCGGCAAGATGTTTGTGCATTGTTGGTGCACAACAATCAGAAGGAGTGAGCAATCAAAGGTAAATTTAAAACTATGAATCTCATTATTGATAATTTGGTTGTGAGCTCTAATCGTATTGGCTCTTCCCATGAGGAGAGGATTACTTCTTTGGAGGTGGTTGTGTAAAAGACTTATGAAGAGAGGTTTATTAATATGGAGAACAAAATTTGTAAGTTGTCTGAGGATCTAAAGACAATGGTCAATATCAGTAATAATTCTCTGAAGTCAACTACTAAGGGCCTCTCTTATTTGAATGAGATGGTTGTGAAATGGATTGGTAACCCCCTTGAGCTGGGTGAGATTGCGATGACTTTGGAGGAGGTTTGTCCCAAGAGTCTACTGGATAAGAATGATGGGTTAGCTCATGTTGTGCAAAAGGTTGTTGATGCAGGTCTGTGCCTGAGGATGAGGAGTAAAACAAAGAAACAAGTGACTATCTCTTTTGAGAGCTAAAGGATGTGATGGAAATGCATGAGGGGGTCATAAAGGAGAATTTGGCCTCGGCTAATGAACTGGAAAAAATGTTGTAGCGTTGTGTTTTTTAATTGGGTTGCTTTTTTGTTGATGTTTTGCTTCTGGGTTGCTAACAGGTTTCATGCTTATTTTCTATAGTCAGCTTTTGGGTTTCCTTGTGTTGTGGGTTCTTGAGGCTCTATCTTTTTTGCAGTGTTTTTCCTTGTAAATGGTTTCGGGGTCCCTTCAAAACCTGCTTTTCCTAATCAAAAACGTTGAAGGCACCATATCATTTCATGAATCCATGCCCTACCCAAGATAAGATTATATGAAATATCATGGGGCATGACATGGATAGGATTTCACAAAGTAACCCTACCAGTTTTAATAGGTAATGTTATCACACCAAGAGGTTGCTTTCTGACATTGTCAAAACCACAAATAGACAACTTATTTGGTTGAATTTTAGTCTTGTCCACTCCAAGTTTATCCAAAAGTTTTACACTACAAACATTGAGTGTCAAACCATTATCAACGAGAGTACACCTAATTCCAATATTGTTAATGATCGCCAATATCATCAAAGCCTCATTTTGTTATTATATTTCCAATGGAGGTAATTCACTTTGATGAAAGACAATGTCCAAATTAGATGAATTCATATTATCAATCAAAGCTACCACATCATTTGGTTGTGCACTAGGAGGGTTAACAAACTTTTGCAAAGTGTTTTGAAGCATGCTATGGTAAACAGATGACGTTTGAATCAAAACCCACAAGGATATATTAGTATGAGTGTTGCGAAGTTATTCAACAAGATCATACTCCTTTCCACTATGCAAAGGTAGACAAGGGGTACTAGGAAAAATAGGTTGTGGAAGTGGTATCGATGCGGGAATGGTTTGTGATTTCCTATTATTCCTTGTGTTATATGTATGAGCAACAATATTATAACTTGTTTATTGCAAAACATTATTACTAGTGAGTTGCCTTGAAAATTTTAAGATTTGTCCTCGAGTCTTTGGTTAGTGTTGAGGTAGTCTTATGATAAGAAGTGGCTTAAGAGGTCTAATAACTAAAGGAATCTTAGAAGGTTCAAAAGGAATATTAGGTGGACCGATGATTAGAGGGCTCTTGGGAGGTCCAAAAAGAGTGTTTGGAGGTCCAATAATCAAGGGAGATCTAATGTTCAATTGTGTATTCATAACCTTAGTGGATTTAACTTCTTGTTGATGATCTTCTATCAAGGGGAGATCTAATGTCACCTTATCATCTTCATCTAAGAAAGCCACATTACTATAATTTGAAAGACATGTATCAACGATATCATCCTCTTGCACCATAATATCTTCACAAGTAGGAGAGGTTTCAGGAGAGGAGCAAATAAGATTTTAATTACATTCAATGGTTGGATCTTCTAAGATAACTTTATCGCAAGAAGGGGAGGTATCGGGAGAAGAAAAACTATGATTTTATTGATTATAAATGATTGTATCCTCTTGTCCAACAATATCCTCCCAAGTAGGAAATTTAGCGGGAGAGAAACAAACAAGATTCTAATGACAATCAATGATTGGATCTTCTATCACCAAGACACCTTTGTCACAAGTAAAAGAGGTATTAGAGAAGAACACATATGATTGTCATAATTATCAAGAATTGTATTCTCTTTCACCAAACTAACCTCACACATAGGAGAGATAGTGGGAGAGAGATCAACAAAAAACAAGAAAAGATGGGAAATAACTTCATATTTGTATGCTTGTAACAAAAATTTCTTAAAGTGCTCAACAAGATTTGAAAATAGAACATGAATTATGATAAATAGAGATATTTGCAACCAGAACATGATGTAAATAATTATCCTAAAGATCTAAAATGCAACAATTTTTCCCAAATTTATAATAAATTAAGCAAAATAACACTTTTCTTACACATAAAATAACAATTTTTTAGAATTTCAAAACAAAGATTTGCAAGCTAGAATAGATTGATAATACATAGACAGAACAATGTGCAAAATTTCATTGGGACACCCACAAAAGAAAAAAAATTCCAAAAGGTGGATGGGTCCTTGTACAGGGTTCTAGAAAGTAAAAAATTGAAGATTTATGTTGTTGTTTGATGTTTCTTTCTCTAGTTGCAAATAGGTTAAAAAATGGCTATTTTTTCAGATTTTTCTCAATTTAAGACAATGCAATGCAAGATGCAAGTGTGAAACAAAGGTGAAAATGTGTTGAAAAATTTTGAATGCAAATTTCAGCTGTAACATGTAATATTTTCCTGATCATAAGATGCCACAACCTAAAAGTGATGATTTGATGCATCTTGAAATCAAACAATGCAATGTTTTTCAATTGGAGACAATGTGATCTAAATGTAATTATGTAACAACAAAGGAAAATTTTGAATGGAATTTTGAGATCTAATATGCAATACCTATCTAATTTGAAGATGCAAAAATTATGAAAATGAAGATTTGATACAAATTTGAAACAAAACTATGCAAATTTTCACTTTTTTTGAGCTAGAATGAAAGATACAATATACATGCAATGAACAATTTTAGATTTTAACCAATTAATGAATGTAAACCAAGTGTAAATACGATCTAAATATGACTGTTCAACAAATTCTAATGCAATCTATGATGCAAGATGACTACAATTTTTTTGAATTTTTTATTCTTTTAGAATGCAAAAAAAATAGAACCCTAAATGAGAAATGCAAAACAATGCAATAAAAATCTAAACCTAGGGTTTGAAGGACTTCCAATTTCAAACAGTTTATATAGTTTAAGAATGTCACCAAAATGAAATGTTGGGAAAGAGATTTTGAACAATAAGGGGGTATTTTAGACTCTATTTGTGTCTTTCCCTGAGGGCATTTCATTAGGACTGAATTTCAACCTCAATGGTGAGTCAATCAAACCTAGATCTCAGTCCTCAAGAAAAAATCCATCTATGTTCTAGGTCTCAATAATTATCCAACAAAGTATGCATATGATGTTATTTTTGTCTTTTAAAAGCCAATAATTTTTGTGTGCATATGTTGTATTAATTGTTTAGATCAATTGTGCATCTCAAATTTTTTATTCATTCATGTATTCCCTGATGTAAAATGGTTGATAACATTTGTTTTATGAGATATCCTCATCATAAAATGGATTTGGTGGATCCATAGGAGGTGAGGAAGATGTAGCATTACATTAATCATTTCTCACAAAGACTTTGTTATATTCATGTTCTACAATGGTTTCCATATCATAGGCTTCAACATTATTTGAATGATTTCCATCAATTTTTAATTTGCTATTAGGTGATGCAACCATTAGGTTTCCATTATTGTTAACCCATTCAAGTTTAACTATGTTGTTATCAATGAGTTCTTGTACCTTGTTCTTAATAATAAAAAGCAATAATATGTGTAAATCCCTTTAACTCTATGTTAATTGTAAAATGCTTCATCATTATATGACTTTAGGAAGTGTTTTGTTGGGATCCAATAGAAATATTTGAGGGATTATAATTAAATTAGCACTCAACAAATTTTGAAGCACACCATTCATGCATTCTTGAATTTTAGTGAACTTTCTTGGAGCATTTGACTAGAAAGAAGGAGAATAATAGATATTAGTAGCTTGATTTACATTTTCCTTCACATTAGTAAGATTTTAAAAGTTGTTTTACTTTTGATACTTAGAAGGGTATAGAGTGTTTTGACTTGAATATTCATATATAAAGGCATTATATGCAAGAAACTTGGATTTTATTGTTTTAAAATATGTACATAAACTCATGAAAGAATAAAATCTATTCAAATACATATTATCTTGAATTAGTTTAAATATTCCATTAATAAAGATATTTTATAGTTCAAAATAATGTAAGGGGGTAACTAATTTAGAGCATAAAGACTAAAAATAAATAACACAATCTCCAATGTGACTATTGAATCCTTATTCATACAAATAAAACTGGCAACTACTACTCTAAGACCCGTATTAACTTTGAGTTTTTAGGAACACTTTAGTGAGATCATCGAGTGAATAGATGGACCTTTGAGGAAGTAAAAATAATCAATTAATAGAATAATCTTTCAAAGAATGTGAAAATAACTTTGTTAAAAAATTATCCTCATAAAGAAAACCTATGCATGCCATTGTATAAGATCTAAGATGTGTACTAGAGTCACCATTTCCATGATACATTGAAAATTGAGGTGCCTCAAAACCCATAGGAAATGGTTGTCACAATATTAAAAGAAAGAGGTGGTATCTAGGATCCCTAAATGTATCACAATAATTTGTATTGCAACCAATCTCTTTTCTAGTTGCTCATATATTTTGTTAAATAGTACACCTAAAGCAAAGGTTGGGATGGTAACTAATGAATGTTGGGAATCACTAGGAGGGATGTGAATCTATCTGTGAGATGTAAAAGGGATGGATAAAAAAATGGCATAAAATAAGCACATGGAAGAGATAATGTACTTAAGGGTATTTATTGATTGAATTGAGGCATGGGGCATTGAAGTGGCTTGGATAAATGGGGTAACAATAGGTACAATGACAGTGGATAAGAAAAGTGTCTAGAAGCATGGTGTATCATATGGGTAGTGGGTATTACATAATAAATATATTTGGTAGTTAGCCCATATGATGGATGGTAAGTGGAAAATGAGTACGTACTAAATGGTGGTAGATTAATGGCCACAATTTTGGGGAGGACTAGTGGTAGTGGGAGGAGAAACAATAGAGGATGAATCTATGGTGGAAGTAGGAGAAGGTTCATACATGCACTATATAATAAGTAGCATAAACTAGCCAACTCATTTATAAAAAAATGATTATCCACATGAACATCATGATATACTCCTCACTATTCTCATTATGAGAATTTGAATAAACTTTATTCTCATTGCTTTAGGCAATATTATGGTTTAGATAAGCACTCCTTTAGGTGGAATAAATAAAAGAATAAAAAATAAAGCTCAAATACACACATTTAGATTGAAATTAAAAAAATATTAGTGGCACATTAAGTATGAAAGAAAAACCCTAATATGATAGCCAAGGATGGGTAGGGCGAGTGAAAAAGATCTCACAAACAAAGCACACAAACCTCAATGAAAAAATATGTAACAATGAAGCAATATATCTAAAAGGAAATTTAGATATGAAAATAGAATGTAAACTAAAAATTATATATTTGAAAACTCTTGTAATTTTAAACTTTAGGAAGAGGTTGATTTGTGTAAGATTGAATGGATTCATAGAAAAGGAAAATAAACTTTCCTTAGGGTTAAATTAGACTAATTAGATAATGTAGTCAATTAAACACAACCAACCTAAATTAACTAAATATATAGTGAGAAGTGATAATTTGATAAATGCACTTGTTATTTTAGGAGAGTAACTAAGAGGATAGGATACAATGATCAAATAATGATTGCCAAATGAAAAAGAATTTGGAATTCACCTAATGTTGTCGAAAAACGTGTTTATATGTTAGTTAATTGCCTTGTTATTTTTATTGGATTTGTACTTTAACAAATAAAAAGTCTGGGGATCTAGGATGCAATTGTAGTTGTAGCCTTATACATTGAGTTTAGACTTGTCATTGCTCAAAATAAATTTGTAACGCTAAGGAAAAAAAAAAGACAAGAAGGTTAAGCAATTCTAAATGCAATAAACTCTAATCTATCCTACGTTAACAACAAAGAACAATGAAAACTAAAAAGCATATGTGCAAAAGAACAATCTCACCGAACATCTATATAATTCCTTGAATAACCTTGATTGAACTTCTCCATTTTTCCATTGTAATATAATTTCCCTCATATTTCAACAAGTATGCAAGTATGGCCTATTGATTATTGATTTAGGAAAATATCAAAGATGATTGAATTCGCTTCCTAAAAGTATAAAGATTTCAAGAGGAGGAATAATGATCAAGGTCAGGTCAATTTATAAAAAAATGATTTTCGAACTATCGGCTCAAATTCGAAAGACAGATCGATGATTGAGATTAATATATGTCATGCGATAGAGATTTAGTGTTAGTAATAACGCGAGTGAAAAAGTCTACATGATGGAGATTAAATTAAATAATAATATAATCTTTATTCGAGACTGTTCGAAATTCAAAAGAATAATGATTGCATGTAAAAGATAAAGATGAAACATTTGTGTTCGAATGCACGAACTAATTAATTAATTAATTAAAGTTACTTAATTAATAATAGTTTGCATGCAGAAGAATAAGACTGACTGATTAAACCATAAAGTTTGTTCATAAAAATGAAGCAGATATTAAATTAGGAGATAACTGACTGATTTAATTAAATCTTGACTTAAGCGGTAAATGAATAATTAGATAACTAAATGATTATCTATTCACAGAGGAATATGCCAAGAATAATTCTTTTTATGAATTAAATGATTATTTAATTCAACATTCAAAATTTAAAGATTTATTTAATTGATTGAAGAAAAGGTTAAAGAATAATTAAATAGTTCAAAATGAATATTTAATTATAGTCAGAAATGTGATGCAGGTAAATTAAATAATAATTTATTTAATTTTAGAAAGAGGATTAACTTAATTAGCAACGTAATTAAATAAATAACATTTATTTAATTAATCAAGAAAGAATAAAGGTCATAATGAATTAATTAAATAGTTAAGGTTATTTAATTAATAGAGGATAGGTGACTTTAGAAAATAATTAAATAATTAACATTACTTATTCATGACCATGAACATTAGAAATATGTCAAAAATGGTGTCGCAGGCCGAGACCAATTTTCAGTGTCTACAGTTTGCCCCTCTTTGATACAATGTCATTTCAGCTTTTGTGTCAAAGAAAATCAGTTAAAACATGCCCCAGTCATGCCCCGATGTGAAATAGGTTAGGGTATGCCCCCTCGAGAAAAATGACAATTTTTGAAAATTAAAAAAATTGGAAATTATCTCGATTAGGTAATTTGATAGTCAGAATTTCGATGGTCGTGAAATAAATTGACTTTGAAGTGGTTTGGAATGCGAAATGGATGTTAGAAGTTGGAAAATAGTGCGTCCAGTACAGAAGGTTGGAGAAAAACCCTCCCAAATCCCTAGGTATAAATAGGATTTGCGGTGGAAAATCAAATCATTTGCACCCTTAGACTTTGAGAAAACCTTGATCTTCCCCCAAAGCTTGCAGCAAAGATGTCTCTCATTCCTTACACAGAGCATCTTGGTTATTGCATTCGGACCTTCAGACACCCGATCAATGCAGGACCACAAGTATGTACCCTTAAACCGCCTTTTGAAATTTTAATTTTCACACATTTTTAGGCACTTAAACTTTAATTTGCATATGCACCATTTTAGGATCAACGCATATGCGTTCGTACATGACACATGTGCTCACTAAACGATGTATATGTGCTAAAACGTCAAGGTCCATTTAAGTCATTTAGGGCAATCAACACATTTGAATTTGTGTGCACCACATGTGTATGAATGCATCCCATTTGTGAATGTCAGTGTCGCATGAAGGTTAGTGCATCACATGTGTTTTAGAGCACCACATTTGCATGATAGGTATGACAGTAATAATGCACCGCATTTACAAAATATGACGCATATGTATGATAGGTAGGCATGATTGGTTGTGTAATGCATGTGTTAAAACAATGTATCTACATGTTTAAATGATGCACTTGAGTTTGTGTAACGCATGTGAAAATTAGAATGATGTATGTGAAATATTGCACCGCATTTGATATTAAAACAACACATTTTCCTATCACAATTTTGAAATTTTGTGATGTAAAAATGAATGTTTTGCATGTTTGACAAAAAGTATTTTGATGCATTTGCAGACTATATTGGATCCTATCTACACTCAGGAGTCGAGGTCGACCACTTATGAGTTGCGAGACCAGTTGGTGAGTGTGGAGACATGAATGATTTGGAGTCTAGGGTTACATCATGTTTGCACTATGCCCACTATTCGGGCTAACAGAGGTATGTTGACAACTCTATGTGAGCGATGGCATTCAGAGACCTCCTCTTTTCACCTGCCTACTGGAGAGGCTACAGTTACTTTAGAGGATGTTTATAGGATTTTAAGATTGCCTATTAGGGGTGAGATAGTGATGTATGATACCCAAAGAGGTTATAATGAGATCACTCAGTTTTACATATATGATGATATTAGACAGCTTGGTATTGAGCACTATGAGATTAGATGGCATGTACTTGCAAAGAGATATGAGAGGATTGATTGTATGTTATGTACATTGATTGTCAGGATTGTTCTTCCTGACCGCCAAGGTCATGGTTTTCCTGTTGGGTGGGGGGAGATGTTGGTTGGGATGTTAGAGCAACAAGTAGTATATGCATGGGGCCCATGTTTATTAGCCATGTTGTATTTTCATCTACATGGCATAGCATATAGAGATGCACAATTGATGAGTTGTGGTACTACCTTACTGATGATCTAGGTGTGGGAACACATTGTTGTGTTTCGTCCCCTAGTGACATTTGATTTAGATGCTAGATCCCTATATGTTTTATGGTATGCGGGGACCATTACCCAGAGCCATGTTGGTGACATAGGTTACTGGAGACATGCCATAGACACACTTGTTCAGATTATTTGGAGACCTTATATGGATTGTGCTCGATGGAGAGATGATGATACGTATTTACCATTTTGTAGACAGACACAGTATCTGATCAGGAGGACTGTAGCGAGTGTTCATATCATTAAGAGACACCTACCAGATCGAGTATTGAGATAGTTTGGGGAGGTTGAGGATGAGCCTTGGGGGTGAGCTGAGTTTGCTCGATCTTCTAGAGAGGTGCCATTGTGGGGGCCTATAATTCCTATGGTGACAACGAAAGCAGAAATTCAAGCTTTACAACCTGTACAGTGGGGTTGGAGGGGTGGTGTAGCAGATCTGAGCACCACTGTAGCATATGATGCTTGGTGGGTAGAGCACAAGCCAATTCCCTATATAGATCTAGATAAATCGGCTCCAGTAGAGCGACATGGTACAAGACCTAGAGGTTGCGTGGTGGCAGGGTTGGTGATAGAGGTGGTAGAGGTGGAGGTGATGATGGTAGAGGTGGAGGTGGGAGAGGTGGTTGACGAGGGAGGAGAGGTGGGAGAGGATGTGGATTGTCACCTGTTTATAAGGAGGAGGATGAGGGAGAAGATGTGCCTATGTTGGACTTTGGTGGAGGAGGGGAGGAAGAGATAGGGGTAGAGTATGTAGTTGAGGAGGTCGTAGGGGAGGAGCATGTGAAGGAGGAGGTCAGTGGAGAGGAGATGGAGATATATTCCATTGGGTATGTTGGCAAGCTATCATGATGAGGAGGAGGAGGAGATGGGGGGGGTAGGAGAGGGGGCTCCGAGATAGGATGGTGGAGGATTGGGATGCAAAGGTGGGGGAGAGGCCACGATGGGAGGAGGAGGTTCCCAGGGATCAGAGTTTGGCAGAGTTACAGGCTCGTGTAGAGGCCTTGGAGGAGAGGGTGAGGGTAGTGACTGCAGAGTAAGATGTGATGCAGATGGAGAGAGACAGTGCCTAACTAGACAAAGATCAGGTAGTAGCTAGAAGGTAGGAGATAAAGGGTAGGTTTGTTGAGTTGAGGGCCTTATGCACTGGACCGCCTGCAACATTTGCTCGAGAGTTAGTCAGAACTGGTGATCGGGTTAGATATTATAGAGATCTATATGAGGTAGAGGTACCTCCTGAGATACGAGCTCCCAACTATTCACAGGCACATAGTGGCAGTTCTTGGAGTAGGTCTCACAGTCGTTCACATAGCATAGATGATGTGGTGGGTCCACCCATGACAAGACCATATGACATGCCTCCTTCTGCACAATGAATACCTCGTCATCAGTCATCCCCTTTAGACTCCACATGGGATTAGTGGTAGCACTTCTCAGTGACATGTTTGTATTTGTAGACATTGTATTATGATCATAGAGCCTATGAGCTCCCTCTAGATTGATACATTCTGACATTGTACTATGACACATATGATTCTTTTTTGGAGTGATATATATATATATATATATCATTTTTGGTGGTGATTATATGAGTTGCAGTTGTTTACATGATTATGCAGTGTTCTATATTATTATGCAGTGTTCTATTTATGCATGCACATTTTATGGATGATGATGTTTACATTATGATTTTTTATTTCCTATGATGATGTGTTTATTCTATGCGATGATGTGTTTATTCTATGTGATGATGTGTTTATTCTATATGATGTTGAATGCACAATATTTATACATGTTATGTATGCATTCTATGTTTATGATAATGAGATGCAATGTGATTTTATTATTTATAATTCCATGTGGATGTATTTATAATATATACAATTTTTGATTGGTAAATGCATGTATGTCATGATTATCTATATGCAATGGATATGCATATTTTTGTGTTATTTTGAAATGTAGCATAGATGCATGGTGTAGTATATATATATATGACGATGTCTACATGATGGTTGTAAAATGAATGCATGTGCAAATTACTTAATCTTTGTGTGTGTCACAAGACTCCGTCATTATGCAAGATAGAAGAAATGTTAGCGTGGATTATTCGAAATGTTAGTGTTAAAAAATGTTTGTTAGAAGAATGTAGAATCTTCAATATTTTTCCAAATACAAACTAAGACTTGCATTAAATCATCATTGGGTGGGACATGACACAAATGGATAGTAAACACCATGATATGAGATAGACCAAGATGCACAAAGTCATCCACTTGCTAAAATAGGCAGTCACAGACAAGGAGTGTCCAGACTAATACTAAGGACAAAATTGCCCCAATCTTTTTGTCAAGACAAACCACATACAACAATCAAAGAAAAAGAAATAGTCCAGATACATTATTGCTCCTCTAAATCCTTTATGGGGCATCCTTGAGGAAGCTAGTAACCTACCTTGAAAACCAATTAAAAATATAATCGACAGACAATAGTCAAAGAAAAAGAGTCTTGAGACATCCCTGCTTCTCTAAATCCTTCATGGGACATCGTTGAGAAAGCTAGTAACGAGACTTGAAGACAAAGCCAATTAAAAAGATAAGACTAAATAAGCCATAAAGTAACAAAAATACAATAAGAAAATTTGTCAAAATAAGATTTGTTGTTGTTTGTTTGATAAGATGATTGTTTGATAAAGCTCGATTTCAGGGATGACACATACTGTATAAGATGTTGAGTCTAGTTTCGAGTTTTGTGACTATCTATGTAAGGCATGATGAAGCCTAGTTTCAGAAAGACATGTATCATATAAGACATTGAGTCTGATGTCGTTGATGTGACAAGCTATATAAGGCTATGATGATTGTTAAATTATAATGTTTGTTTCCAAGAAAGACACATCTTGTATAAGACATAAGTTGATTGTTTTGGCAACTTGTTTGATTTGACTTGATGACATTGTTGACTTATTTGTCTTGTTGATGCGTGACTTGTCTTGATGTTCTGACCATTGCTTGTGTGTGATGATAATGTATGACTTATGTTGACTGACATGACGTACCCTAAAGGACTGACCTAGTGCGGCCTTGGGGGCTCATCGATTGATGGCCTTGCCTACGTTATACATGTAGAGACCTCATAGTTTGACTAGAATTTGGCTGACATAACTGACTGAAAAAATATTTACTTAACTTGATGATATTTGGCGTGTGTGATAGTGAATGTGATAAACCCTAATGGATTGACCTAGTGCAGCCTCATGGGCTCATCGATGGATGGCCTTGCCTACTTTATACATGTAAAGACCTCGTAGTTCGACACGACCAAAGACTTTGACATGTACAAAGAATGAGTCATGATTTGATGTGTGTGATATGTGACAACCCTAGAAAGACAGACCTAATACCTCAGGGGCACATAGTTAGATGGCCTTGCCTACGTCCAGTCACAGAGGTGACATAGTTCGACTATGTCTATGACTGACTTGACACAACTGACTTTGACTCTATTTTTGGGATTTTTGACATGTTTTGATTTTTTTTTCTTTTTGGGGTTTTATGATGTTTTTGGATTTTTTCAGGACATTTTATGATGTTTTTTGGATTTTTTTTCAAGATTTTATGACATTGGATCAACAAGTGCAAGGTCAAAATGACGTAAGTCGAGTATTTTCCCCCAATCAGGTATAAGACCAATAGGATGGAATGGGGATATGGAGTGGTCTTGATGTCAATCTTTCCAAGTTATGAAAATGACAACATTATCATGGGTGTAATGATAGGACAATCAGATTGGAATGATGGTAGACGAAGGAGCGAAGTCAACTACACATGACACCTATTTTCTAGGTTTTCACCATGGTACTTATCCAAAGCGCCACCGAAGTGGTTTTCACTATTGGATGAATTATTTCTCTTTACTATTTTATTGATTTTTCATTTTTTTTAATGTTACCAAGACGCCTGTTTGCCAGGTTTTCATCAAGGTGACAATTTTTTGTTTATTTTTACTTTTTTTTGTATTTTTATGATTAAGACAAGGCTCTTAGAAGCTATGCATAGAACCTCTTCAGATGAAGGTTGTTGATTGATGATGATAGTGGTTCTCCTTCTGGGGTAGAGAGTTGATATGCTCCTGATCCAAACGCTTCTATGACAATGTAAGACCCTAACCAATTTGGTTCAAAATTACCTAGTTTTTCTCTTTCTGCTTGATTCTTTGGATTTTCCATTAAGACGAAGTCACCAATGTCAAAGTGTCGATTCAAAAATTTCTTGCTATAACTGTGATGAAGATGGTTTTGATATGCTTGAAGATGATCTAGTGCATTTTGTCTTCGTTCATCTAGGAATTTTAACTCATGCAATATTGATACACGTTACTCTTCATCGTCAATATGCCCTTTCAAAGATACCCACAGGGAAGGAATTTTGACCTCTATAGGTAAGATAGCTTCAAAAAAAAATACCAAGGAGTCTGGAGTGGCGTCGGTGGGAATACAGATGCTTGTGCGGTAAGCCCATAAGGCATGATTAAGCTGTAAATGCCAATCATGACCAACGTCATTGACAATATTTTTGAGGATTCTGATGATTGTTTTGTTAGATGCCTTAGCTTGGCCATTACCTTATGGATAATAAGGAGTGGAAAAGTGGTGTTGGATATGGAGTTCTTCACAGAGATGGAAAAGTTCTTGGTTTTTAAATGGGCGGCCATTATCTGTGATGATGGATTGAGGAACACCATATCGACAAATGATGTAATTTAGGATAAACTTGGAAATTTGAGTGTCGGTAATGTAGGTCATAGGAATAGCCTCGATCCACTTGGTAAAGTATTCAGTTGTGGTTATGATGAACTTATGGTCATTGGAGGATGGAGGGTGTATCTTACCTATGAGATCAAGTTTCCATTGGGCAAAGGACCATGGTGAAGTTATCAGATGAAGATCTTGTGCTAGCGCATGTACCAAGTCTCTGTGTACCTGACACTGTAAACATTTCTTGACAAAGATATATGAGTCCTTTTCCATAGTAGGCCGATAATAGCCCAGTCTCATAATATTCTTAGCTAAGGTAGGACCGCTAGAATCGGATCCACATATACCCTCATGTACCGCATGTAAGGTTGCTTGTGCTTCTTCAGCATTGAGACATCTCAACAAGGTATTATCTAAGGCACATCTATAAAGGGTATCTCCAATGATGGTATATTTGGAAGACTTACATATAAATGTCCTACGTTGGTTGTTTGAAAGGTCTAAGGGTAGGATTTGGGCATGATGGTAGTCATATATGTCTTTGTACCATGGGGAAGTGGGGCCAACAAGCTCACACACCATCAGAGAATCTGAGACATCATAGGCAGGGACCAAAATTTGTTCTACCAAAAAATTGAATTTAGGCATGTTGCTAGGTATATCCAATAATGAACCAATGGTTGCCATAGCATATGTTGTCTTGTTCTAAATGCAGGGTATTCGTTGAAAGCTGATGTTATCAAAATATTGCTTAAAACTGTCTGCCATGCACTTGTATGGGGCATGTTTCTCATCTTTAGTTTCATACTCGTCATTAACTTGTTAGACTACCAGCTGAGAGTCTCCATTTACTTGTAAATGATTCATCTTCCATTGGACTGCCATTTTTAGTCCTGTTACAAGGGCATCATATTCCACTATGTTGTTTGTGCAAGGAAAATAAATTTTGAATGACTTAGGAATTGTGGCCCCTTGTGGTGTGACAAAAAATATGCTTGCTCATGAACCATGATTTGTGTGGGACCCGTCAAAGTATAACTTCCATGTGGTTCTTTTGTCAATGGTAAAGATGAACTCATCAGGAAAATCTGCAACTAATGGATGCTCTACCTTGATTGGTGTGTCTTCCAGTTGATCAACAATAAATTTCCCTTTTATAGCTTTTATTTCTGCATACTGGATGTCGTATTCACTAAGTATCATTACCCATTTAGCCAATCGGCCTATTAGTGTTGCTTTACTTAGGAGATATTTCAAAGGATCTATCTTGGCAACCAACATGGTTTGATGGTTTAACATATAGTTCTTAATTTTTTGAGTAGAAAAAACTACTGCAAGACAAGCACGTTCTATGTGACTGTAGTTTAGCTCATATCCCACCAAAGTACGACTGATATAATACACCGCTCTTTCATGACCATCATCATTTTGTGCAAGTAAAGACCCTAGTGTTGATTGAGTTGCTGAAATATAGAGTATCAAAGGTCGTGTATATGTAGGTCGCATTAATACTGGTGGTGTAAGCATGCAATCCTTGATCTATTGAAAAGCTTGTTAACATTTTGTTGTCCATACAAACGGTACCCCTTTTTGAGTAAGTGTTGGAATGCATGTATCTTGTCTGCTAGATGTACTATGAAGCATCTGATAGATTGTGATCTTCCTTGTAGTGTTCTTAGCTGACTTATGTTGGCTGGTGGGGGCATGTCTTTCACTTTTGTTGGGTCCACTTCAATGCCTCATCTAGAAATGATGTACCCTAGAAGTTTTCCTGATTGGACACCAAAGACACATTTCTTTGGATTTAGCCTTACTTTGTATTCCTCTAGTCTTTGAAATATCTTATCTAGGTCTTGTAAATGATCAACTCTTGTCAATGATTTGGCTATCAGATCGTCCACATAGTCTTCCATGAGAGTATGTACAAGGTCATGGAATATAGTTGTCATGGCACATTGGTATGTAGCTCCAACATTTTTAAAACCAAAAGGCATGTCGTTCCAACAATATGTTCGCCATGGACATGTAAAAGTTGTCTTGTGTTGGTCCTCAAGTGTGATTATAATTTGATTATATCCAAAGAAACCATCCATGAGGGATAGCATCTCATATCCTGTTGTTAGGTCCACTATCATGTCAATGTTTGGTAAAGGGAAGTCATCTTTAGGTCATGCCTTGTTGATATCTCTGAAGTTTGTACAGATGCGGATGCCCCTGGATGGTTTGGTTACTGACAAAAGATTAGAAATCCATTCTGCATAGTCTATTGATCTGATGAATCTGACATCCAATAGTTTATTAAGTTAAACTTTGACTAATAAAGCAATTTGTGAATGTATTTTCCTTAAATTTTTCTTGACAAGCTTAACACCTGGTTGTAGCGGAAAATGATGCAATATAAGGTCAAGATCTAGTCTAGACATGTCAGCATATGACCATGCAAAGTTTATCTATCTTTTTGTAAACAAGTCTTGAAACTCTGGTTGTTCTCTCTCTATCAAAGATACTGCTAAGTAAATTACCCGAGGTTTATCTTCAATGTTTATGTTGATCTCCAAAAATTCCTCAACTAACATTGGTGACTTTTCCTTAGCAATTAGGAGAATGTTCAAACCTCCATCCTTGGGTGCCTCAAAGAGGTTTTCACCATTGGATGCGTCCTTTATTTTTATTGTTTCATCGTCCAAAGGCGCCTTTCGGTTTTCACCTAGGGACTTATCATTTTCATTTTTTTCATTATTTTTCTTTTTGTTTTCACTTTTGTGACTGGAGGTGTGAACAAACTCCCCAAAATATGCCATGTTATCCAAGTATATGGTAAATACAACCTTATGATCACCTCTAGGTACGCCTTCTCGCAATCCCATGAACTCAGCTATTGCTTTGTCATTCTCAAATATGTCTAGGATGGGAGTTCCTTATTGATCCCAATCGATAAGTTGGGGATATACTAGGGGCATGTCATCATCAGAGTTATCAAATGTGGAGGCTGAAAAGGTGAGGATAGATTGGTTGACATGGTCATAGAAATTTTAGAATAACTCCTTTTTATTCTTTTTCCTAGGGTGGGGTAGACTCTGAGGTGGGACCACTATAAGGGCTAGGTCATCAAAAGGTGGTTCATTAGGTGCCCAAGAGGCGAGATCAAGGGTTTCCCAATAATAAAGCTTGACCCATTCTTCTTTTTTCAAGGACTTTTGAGGACAAGAGTCAGATGGATTCAAAGAGGGATTTAGCATTTGGTAAAGTTCCCCAAATAACTTATCTAGGTCCATTATGATGGTGGAGGAAAGGGAATCCCATTCATATTCATTTCAGTCAGGGGAGTCATACTGGAATGGGTCAGATGGTTTGTTGGATGTCTCAATATCATCATAAGCACTTACTTCCTCTTGTGATGATGTTGATGTACTAGGAACACTAATCCTAATTGCTTGAAACCCTAGCCCTAGGCCTTTTGGTCATTGTGAGACAATGATTGGTTCATTCCTTCCATTCTGATGTAGTCCTTGTTAGAGTAATTGGGTATTTACTTTATTAATTAAACAATATTTGTTTAATTACGTAAAGTTCCCTTTTACCTCTTTTTCAATTAAGCTAACATTAGGTGCATAATAATTAATTATTATTGTGCAATCCTAGGGTTGTCATCTATATATGGTTGAAAACTATTTTTTGTATAATTAATTCATTTTACATTTTGGGTGAATACATTGCTCCACATTCTTGAGCATTTTCTTTGTTGCTTCTCTTTGCTTTTCCTTGTAGCAGGTATTATTGCTTGCAGAGGTCACTAGACTCCTATGAAGTTGTATCTTCTCAACTCCAACATGGTATCAGAGCTTCAGATCTGCAGCTACTTGTTCTTGTTTTGGTTTTTTGCATTGGAAGCAAATCTAGGGTTCTAAGGTTTTTTCTTGTGGATTCAACATACTCCAAATTTTAGGTTCACTTTGGGCCCAAACGGACAGTTCCATTGGATTCGTAGCGCCCAAAAACCCCTAAATCGACTGTCAAATCATTGATTTTGGTTACAGTCAACCAGGGATGCAAATTTTTTTTAGGGTTTTGGCCGTACGGCCCTCGCAGCAAAAAAAAATTATAAAAAAAAGAAAATAAGGTTTTTTGAATTTTTTTTCGATGGCTCGTTAAAAATCCGTCGGCCATCACTTCTCTGCCCAGGTGCCGCTTCGTTGTCGGCATCCGCAGCGCCGCCTCGGCTCCGCCTCGCTTCTCTGCCCAGAGATTATGCAGCACAAGAACAAGATGGATGAGGCTATGGGTTTGCTATGCATGCATGTTTCAGACAGTCTTTTGTTTCACCTTGATGCTTTGCTCACTCCTCAAGCCATGTGGCTAAAGTTTGAGACACTTTTTGGGGCCATTAATGAGTTTCGCACATTACAGATTGAGGCAGAGCTGACTTCATTGTTACCTGATTCATTTCCCACTATTGAGGATTTTTTGAACAAGTTCAAAACTATCTGCACTATTTTACAGGGTTGTGGCAAGAACAAGACAGACACATAGTGCATTTACTTGATTCTTTCAAAGTTTCATGGTCCATTTCAGATATTTGCTTCCTCCTTCTATTCCACCATGGATGGTCTAGGTGCCAGTTTTACCATGCCTACCTTTGATTTGTTTTGTGAGCGTTTGTCTCGGGAACAATCTCACCTTTCTCAGATGGATATGCTCTCAGGATCAAAGAGCAAAGCATTGGTTGCTCAATCACCGAAGGGGAAACAAAAGAAAAAATCGAGGCCCAAGAAAGATTTTGTAGGCAGTGAGCATTCCTCCAAACCTCCTCCTAAGTTTGATTCTAAACCACCATTTAATCCGAAACATGGGAAATCTTTGAAGTCTGGTGAGTCTTCCTCCAAGACTAAGTAGAAATCAGGAGACACTTACAGTTTATGTGTCAAGCAAGGCCATCCAGTTTCCAAGTGTTGGAAATGATTAGAGGCTTTAGAGGACACCATGCAGCAACAAAACATCTCCTCACCTTAGTCGTCTTCTTCTTCCACCACAGGGAAAGGTCATGCTTTCACTGCTAGAGCATCGACCAATGGGTCCACTTGGATTTTAGACTCTGGTGATTCTCATCATATGACTCACACTCAGCAGCTGGTCACTTCTCTTACCTCTTGTGGTACTTCACAGATTACAGTGGGTGACTCTTCACAACTTTCCGTCTTGGGTTTTGGTTTTGTCTCTTTGGATGGGGGCACTCTACAAGATGTTTTGGTTGTTCCTGACATCTCGACGAACCTCTTGTCCATTTATCAGATTTTTCACACTGTCTCTGGTAAGACAGTTGAGTTCTCACCATATGATGTGGTTATTCGGGACCTCCATAACTTTGATTTGGTTGTGGCTACTGGGAGTGTTGATACTGCATCTCATCTTTATAGATTTGATGGATTTGAGCCTTCTGAGGGTACAGGTTCATCTCTTATAGCACATGCAGATTCAGTGAGTAAGCTTTGGCATGAGCATTTGGGCCATGTCAATTATAGATATCTTCAACAGATGAGTACATAGGCACTAGTTCTTGGTCTTCCACAGATTTCCTGCACTGACGGTGTTTGTCATGGTTGTGTGCTTGACAAGCATCATAGGGATCCCTTTTCGAAGGGAAGTGCCACTCGTGCTTTGGCACCCTTGGAGTTGATTCATAGTGACCTCATGTCATTTCCCACTCCTTCTTTTTTAGGGGCCAAGTATGTACTCACATTCATTGATGACTTCTCCAGACGCACATGGTTGTACTTTCTTAAGTACAAGTCTGATGTTTTTGATTCCTTTCGAGTCTTCAAGACATTTGTAGAGAAGTAGTCTGGTCTTTCTATCCGACGGATACATACAGATAATGGGGGGGAGTATGTGAATCAGGCTTTCAGAGATTTTTGCACTGAGCATGGTTTGCAGCATCAGTTTTTTGTTCCCTACACCCCTCAGCAGAATGGTATCGCTGAGAGAAAGAACAGGACTTTACGGGAGATGGCTAATTGTATGATTCAGTCCAGGTCCATGGATTCATCTTTTTGGGCTAAGGTAGTCAATTGTGCCAACTATATTCAGAATCGAATGCCTCACAAAGCGATTCGATATATGACTCCTGAGGAGGCTTGGTCTTATGACAAGCCTAATATTTCATCATTTCAAGTATTTGGTAGTGAGGCATGGGCTTTTATTCTTGATGCTCAGAGGAGAGCTATGGAGCGGAAGAGTCGACCCCTCATTTTTGTCGGCTACTGTGAGGATGTTAAGGCATATAGGCTATTTGATCCTAATTCCAGAGAGGTCCTGTTTCGACGGGATGTTCAGTTTGATGAGCGCCTTCCTCCAGTTGATACCCTGTCTCCAATGTCCACTTCACTACCTACTCCACCCACTGCAACTCTTCAGGATTATTTTGAGGATGATTCTGATGAGGATATTGATGATCCCCCATCTCCACCTCCACTTGCTCCACCTCAGAGGCCCAAATGGGCTCGCTTTACTATTGAGGCAGCAGGATCTATGGCTGATGATCCTTCAGACACTCGTTGCACCCGTTCACATACTATGAGTTCTAGTCTTTTGAGCCATGCTCTTTCAGAGGATCCTCAAAGGATTTCAGAGGCGACAGGTCACCCTGAGTGGGATAGTGTTATGGAGGAGTATTCTTTTTTGATGAGGAATAGTACATGGAATCTCTGTCCTCTTCCTAAGGGCAGAAAGATGGTTCGGTGCTGATGGTTGTATCACACCAAGTATGCTGCTGATGGTTTTATTGATAAGTACAAAGAATGTCTTGTTGTGAAGGGTTTCTCACAGGTTGAGGGTATTGATTACTCCGAGACATTTTCCCCTATCGCCAAGATGAATTCTATTCGTTTTGTACTATCACTTGCAGCTTCTAGGGGATGGCTCATTTTTCAGATGGATGTGAAGTGTGCCTTCTTGCATGGTGACCTACAGGAGGAGATCTATATGGAGCAGCCTTAGGGATTTGTGCATGATGCTTCCTTGGTTTGCAGACTTCAGCATTCATTATATGGTCTCAAATAGGCCCCTCGGGCTTGGTATGAGAAGATGGACTCTTTTTTGCTCTCCACTGGTTTCACTCGCTATCATTCTGATCACACAGTCTATATTCAACATCTTGAGGGTGAGATCCTGATTCTTGTGCTATATGTTGATGATCTTCTCATCACAGGTAGTTCATCCTCTATGATTCAACATTCACAGCTAGCTTTGATGGAGTAGTTTGAGATGACAGATCTCGACCTTCTGCACTATTTTCTTGGTCTTCAGGTGATTCAGTCTTCAGAGGGGATTTCCATTTACCAGTAGAATTATTCTCTTGATATGCTTCAGTGCTTTGGCATGCTTGATTGCAAGCCTGCCCCCACACCTTTTCAGTCAGGGGTTGTTTTGACTACTTCTTGCCCCACTCCTTCAATAGATTCTACACTTTACACGCAGTTGGTTGGCAGTTTGTTGTACCTGACTCACACTCGTCCTAATCTTTCCTTTGCGGTTGGTCTTGTCTCTCGATTCTCCCATGATCCTCATGAGAGTCATTGGCAAGCTACCAAGTGTATTTTGAGGTACATTCAGGGCACCACTTCATATGGAATTCACTACACATCAGGGGATCCTCACATTGTTGGTTACACTGACTCGGATTGGGCTGGTGATGTCAATGATCGGAAGTCTACTTCTGGCTTTGTTTTCTGTCTTGGTTCTAGTCCTATCACATGGTCGTGCAAGAAGTAGACTGCTCATGCATTATCATCTACAGAGGTTGAGTATCGAGTTGTTGTGCTCGCTAGTCAGGAGATTTTATGGCTTCGTCAGTTGATGACTGAGATTGGTTTTCCTCCTGATAGTCCCACTATTCTTTGGTGTGACAATCAGAGTGCTATACACATTTCATGCAACCTGGTGGAGCATCAACGAATGAAGCACATTGAGCTTCATATGCATTTCATCAGATAGTTGATTTATGATGGTTCTCTCATCTTGGAGTATGTTCCCACTGCCGAGCAGGTTGCAGACATCTTCATGAAACCTTTTGCATCTCCGCACTATCTTCAGTTGCGCTCTATGCTTGGGGTGAAGGAAGTTGTCCTTGGGGGTTCTTTATGAGGCCTTCCTTCCTTCATGTTTCTTTCGGCATGTTCTTCTATCTCTTTTTGGAGAGGAGTTTTTCCTACTGGGTTTTCTCCTTTTCTCCGTTTCATAGAGATTTCTTTGTACTTGGGTACCTGATTTGGCCTTGTTGTCGGGACCCATTGCTTTTGCTTTCAGTAGCTTCTTCTAGGTTTTAGCTTCTCCCTAAGTCTAGCTTACGGGGGGTGTTAGAGTAATTGGGTATTTACTTTATTAATTAAACAATATTTGTTTAATTACGTAAAGTTCCCTTTTACCTCTTTTTCACTTAAGCTAACATTAGGTGCATAATAATTAATTACTTTATTAATTATTATTCTGCAAGTCTAGGGTTTTCCTTTTTAGGGTTTTCATCTATATATGGTTGAAAACTATCTTTTGTATAATTAATTCATTTTACATTTTGGGTGAATACATTGCTCCACATTCTTGAGCATTTTCTTTGTTGCTTCTCTTTGTTTCTCCTTGTAACAGGTATTATTGCTTGCAGAGGTCACTGGGCTCCTATGAAGTTGTATCTTCTCAACTCCAATAGTCCTAACCCACTATGTTTATCATATCCTTTCCTTTGCATTATCGTGAAGCCTTTTCCATATCGATCTTTAGATATTTGAATATATGGTGGAGGGCTTTCATTGTCTTCATTATATAACCAAGAGGTGACATCTTCTTGATCCATAGATTCTTTACTTAACTCTCCCCATTTTATGAAATTCATTGTAGGAGGGACATGTATTGTGAAAATTGACTATCTCCTATCTGTTGTGGGTAAACCATATGACCGGGGAGGAACCAATTGGCTGACACAATATGATGCTTTCATGTGATATTCTCCACAACCCTTATCTTGGATCTCAACCTTAGGAGTGGATGCTGGTGTTTGGGATGCATATGATTTGGAAAGAGTTGATGGATCAATATACAGGGATAAAGTGGAGGATGAAGCCTCTTGATTAACTGGCACCTGTCGTTGTGGTATTTTACATAGGCTAGTGCAATATTGGAAAGGATCTGGATCACCATCGATTGTGATCTCTATGCCATTGAATGGGAATTTTAGACACTAATGGTAAGTGGACGATATGACTTTAACATCATGTATCCAAGGTCTATCCAACAATAAATTATAGGGAAGGATGAGATCCAAGACTTGGAAATTAGTGTCCATAACCGCAAGGCCAATCCTGATAGGGAGTGTTACAACTCCTTTAGATGATCTTTCCTCATCAACATATGCCTTAATGACTATACTCTTAGTGGTGTCCACACATTCTTCTGAGAAACCTAATGCCTTAACCAATTTCAAGGTGCAAAGATTTAACCCTGCTCCTCCATCTACCAAGACTCGTCTGACCTTGGTTTGATGGATGGAAAATAACTTCAAGGTGTAATGGGTTGTTATGGTTGGTCTTCTTAGTTGAATAATCCCGCTGAGAGAAGGTAGAATGATGAGAATTGGTTAAGTATCCTACCATTTCTTCAAAATTATTGACATCTAAGTTGGTGGGGACAATTGTGCTTTGCAAGGCTTTGTCTAGAATGGCTCTATGATTTGGTGATATGGTCAACAGTTCCAAGATGGATATTTGTGTTGGGGTCTTCCCCAACTGGTTAAGTAAATTATAATTAGGCTTAGAAGACTGTGGTTGTGGCCCCGATGAAGGACCTGGAATGGTTATCGTAGTTTTGCATGTATTGACAACACATTTAGGACTCTTCTTTATGGTAATGGTGTGGATATTTTTGTCAGCAACTCAGATATGATTGATGATGTACCTTGGTTATAGTTGTACTTGGTATTGGCGTAATTGGCTGAAGTATTATTATCATTTCTCGAACTGGAGGCCTTTCCTTTCCCATGGTCATGTAATGGATTTGTGAAGACCTTTTGGTCACTATTTTTGGTACATTTTTTCCCATTGACTTCTATGGTTTCGTCTTCAACAAAATCTTGTATGATGTTCTTCAGTTGTCGGCATTGTTGTAGGCTATGTCCCTTAGTTTGATGGTAATCACAAAAGGCATTGTCATCCCACCATGACAGTTTAAACTATCTAGGATCATACTGTTTTGGCTCTAGAGGTTGTATGAGTTTATGTTTTATCAGTTCTTTGAAAACTATCTCGATTGGTTCCCCTAAGGGGGTAAACTCACATTTTGGAAATATCCTCTATGGTCATTGTTGTTAGGAATTTTGGACAAAGTTGGCAGGTTGATCAGTATTGTTAAGTATTTCATGAGAGGGGTTGCATCCTCTAAAAGTAATGACTGGTCTTGCGTGTAGGGTCTTAGCATCAACACCACCATCATTAGTGACATTTTTGTTTCTGGACCAAAATTTATTCCTATCATTGGGGGCGTTTTGGTGTTGAACAACTGGATTCTTACTTGGCATCTTAATTTCCCCTTTGTCAATGAGGGCTTTCTCAAGTGTAATTCCCTTTTGCACCAAGTCCAGAAAAGAGGTACAACAATGTACCCATAAGTCACTTCTCAGTTTTGGATGAAGATTTTCAAGAAATATTGTGAATTTTTTTTTCTTTGGTATCTCAATAGGACATCAACTAGCTAAACTCCTCCATCTCTGGAAGAAGGTGGTGAAGTTTTCTCTATCTTCTTTCGTGGTGTGACACAAGGTAGCTATCGTGATTTCATTGTCAATGTTGAAGGCAAAGTGTTCCACAATTTTTTTAGCTAATTCACCCCATGATTTTATGTCGTACGAAAGTTTAGAGAACCATTCCAGTGCTATGCCGACAAGGGTTCATGGAAAAAGTCTCATAAGGTATGTGGGGTCATATGAGATGTCCATACACGTTGTGGAAAATTCTCTTATTTGTCCCAGAGGATTTCTCTTCCCATTATACTTAGGAAAATTTGGTATAATGTATCCATGTGGGAAGGGTATCATGTACAACGCTTTGTCAAAGGGACACAAACATAAATCTTCCGCTGAAATAGTTCATTTTCTTGACATTGACATACTGTCCATTTACTATTGGAGGGATTACATTTGATTTTGCAGAACATCTAGCTATGTTAAAGATGTGTTGGATGCGTTGTTAGGATCGATGTAAGTGTTCTGAAACGTAATATTCTATGATAGATTTTGATTTGGCGTAGGTATATATCTTGTTTGTATCACCCCTATTTGTGGAATGGTCGTATTGGTGTTGATCTATGGTATAGCATGTGTCGTGTTTATACCAATTTTGGGCCTTTTACTTCTGGTCTTTGTGCCAAAAGGGTTCGATGAGGATGCTCCTACCATAAAATTAAGGCATTTGTGTTATAACAAATGGTGTTGTGTGTATTGTTATATTAGTTTGAGTAGGTATGCCAGATGGTATTGTTGTAGTAATATGAGGAATAGAGACACTCGATGTCATGGTTTTTGTTCCTTTAGTAGATGAAGTTTTCAAAGTGTGGATGTCAAATCCTGGAGGTAGTGTGGCACCTTTTATTAGCAACTTTGCTAGGTATCTTTAAGGATCGTTTGCCAAACACTCATCTACAAAAGATGCAAATTTAGGATCCTGGACAACGACATCTATGTCTTCTACAAAGATCTGCCCATGTGTGTCTCTAGTGACAAATTTTTCAAGCAAGGCTTTGTGAGGTCTCATTGTTCTTGATGGTATGTTCAAGAAGGGATTGATGAAAAATTATGGATCAACCATTTCTCTACGTTTCTTTTTAGACCTTGTTTCGACCATGAAAAATGTTGCTCAGAATGGGGTAATACAAAACTACTTCTAAAATGATATGTTCTAGTCTATATTTTTGGGATTTTCTGGATATAGTGAATGAATGCTGCTATTTTTTTGGTATTTTCTAGCAAATAAGGAATGTCTCAAATGATCTTATGCTAGGATGACAGTGTCTAAGTATGCAAAATTCTAAGCAAACTTCTAACATAATTGATTCTGAATGATTCTAAAAGGAGGTTACTTACCACCTATACCTTAACCAAGGCTACAATTTTATTTTGTCAAGTAACTTGTTGTAGGACTAGGACCAAAAGATAAAGTGAACTCCCAAACTAGAATGATGAGCTCGAAGGATTCACGTGTAAGACACAAGATATGTTGACAAGCGACTAGGTTCAATGACAATGTTTGTTGAAGCATGGGTTTGTCCAAAGCGCAAAAAATTGACCTATCCTAAGACATGCAAATTTCCTTATATGCAACTAATTTTCGTAACTAAGATGCCTATCACTTAAGCTAAATGAAACCCAAAGGATGGAATCGTGAAAAGTATGAGCACACATTCTGGTTTCCTTCCAAGGATGACTGTGAAAATCAGAGACTGGTATAACTGTTTGGTTTCAGATTGTGATAGTGAATCCTAGTTTTCTAGCTCTCAAACAAATACGGTTCAAGTTTACAGATGCATCCTAAAAATTATTAGATGCGTTTCAAAGGGTCATATGCAATTTTTTGCTAAACTAGGTCTCGATTTTATGATAGACAAATGCGAATTAGGATGACAGATGCGGCTGACTATTAAACAAATGCGACTCAGTTTAAAGGTTGTAGTTTTCTAATTAATAGATGCAACTCTTTTTGACAGATGCGATTTTTCTTATGAACTGGGGTTTCGAATGACTTTGTTTCATGATCAAATATTGACAAATGTAGACAATTTGAAAATAAAGTGTTTTGGTTTGATAATCATGAACGTGTATATTTCCAGAAAACATGTACAATCCTAAGGCTGACAATGACAATACTTGTTGAATTCTCACTTGGGTTTCCCTAGCTATGCTTATTCAAAGCGGATGACTAGAAGCTTGACTACACTGGCTCCCCCTTACACGACACATACTTCTCGGGTCAACCAAGCTTTAGTTCCCATGACTCTCCCATGGAAATTTTTTCATCTCTACTAGGAACCATATGAACGTGAGATGGCTTCAGAGGTCTGACCTCTTACACCAACAAATAGGGGTTTTTGGTTAATCTATAAACAATTTGGCTAATTAGTATGGGCACCCGTTCAGTAGGCCACATGAGAAGAAATATTATCCCGGTCTGTAGAGGTTATGCTCTATAGGTTTTGACTCGCCACTAGGGTACTGAGGGAATCAATTGCTGGTCCGTAGGAGCTCCTGTAATGCTAAGTTTTCCTCAACATTAGAATTTGTATGCCGGTTGGGAGTAGCTTGCATTTAGCTCATCACCAGTTATGAGTTGCTTTGGGGTGAGTAGCTTTTTCCCACCAAAGCAAACCTGAATTCTAGAGTCAATAATAGTTTCTCTTACACCCAGGATTGCACAAATGCGTAAGGGGAGAGGATACTTTTATTATGGAATTGGGTTCTAATCTAACAATTGTGTGAATGCACCAAACACATAAGACAATGATTCTTTTTAAACCCAAATGACGATTATCTATTCTACTCAAGTAATTCATTTGTTTTAAAATTTTATCTTCGACTTTGGTCCTGCAAAAAAATCGTCAGTAGTTTTTTGCAAATTACTTCAACAAAGGTTCTACAAGACAAGTGATTAGTAGTTTGATTTCTTTCTCTATCTTCATCAATTTTCCTACGAAAGAGCTTGTATGATTGTCTTCTACGAATCATCCTGCAAACACTATGTTAACTCCCTTAAAACACATGCTGCAAACTCAAAATTAGTTATAAAAAAGTCCAAAAAGTAAAAATGAAAACATAGAATTTCAAAAAACTTATTACTAGTTAGATGCGTCGCAAAAAAGTAGATACATCGCTAAATGTCATATGCAACTCAAAATGTCAGTTGCATCATTTCGTACTACAAATGGATTTCACCGTATTTGTACTTGCAAAATTCAAACTTTCTACAGATTTTGAAGATGACGTCTTCACGTCAAGTTCACCAATGTAACGCTAAGGAAAAATAGAAGACAAGAAAGTTAAGCAATTCTAAATGCAATAAACTCTAATCTATCCTACGCTAACAACAAAGAACAATGGAAACTAAAAAGAATATATATACAAAAGAATAATCTCATCGAACATCTGTATAATTCCTTGAATAACCTCGATTGCACTTCTCTATTTTTCTGTTGTAATATAATTGCCCTCAGATTTTAACAAGTATGCAAGTATGGCCTATTGATTATTTATTTAGCAAAATATCAAAGATTATTGAATTCGCTTCCTAAAAGTATAAAGATTTCGGGAGGAAGAATAATGATGAAGGTTAGGTCAATTTATAGAAAATTGATTTTCAAACAATCGTCTCAGATTCAAAAGACAAATCGACAATTAAGATTAATGAATGCCATGCGATAGAGATTTAATGTCAGTAATAACGAGAGTGAAAAAGTCTTCATGATGGAGATTAAATTAAATAATAATTTAATTTTTAGTTGAGACTGTTCAAAATTTAAAAGAATAATGATTGCATGTAAAAGATAAAGAAGAAACGTTGTGTTCGAACACACGAATGAAGTCTGTTCATAAAAAAATAAACAGCTATTAAATCAGAAGATAACTGACTGATTTAATTAAATCTTGACTTAAGCGGTAAATGAATAATTAGATAACTAAACGATTATCTATTCACAGAGGAATATGCAGGAATAATTTTTTTTTTATGAATTAAATGATTATTTTATTTAACATTTGAAATTCAGAGATTAAATTAAATAAATAAAGATTTTTTAATTGATTGGAGAAAAGGTTAAAGAATAATTAAATAGTTCAAAATGATTTGAAATTCATAGATTAAATTAAATAAATAAAGATTTTTTTAATTGATTGGAGAAAAGGTTAAAGAATAAAAGAATAATTAAATAGTTCAAAATGAATATTTAATTATAGTCGAAAATGTGATGCGGGTAAATTAAATAATAACTTATTTAATTTTAGAAAGAGGATTAACTTAATTAGCAACATAATTAAATAAATAAAATCTATTTAATTAATCAAGAAAGAATAAAGGTCATAATGAATGAATTAAATAATTACAGTTATTTAATTAATAGAGGATAGGTGACTTTAGAAAATAATTAAATAATTAACATTACTTAATCATGACCATGAACATTAGAGATAAGTCAAAAATGGTGTCGCAGGCTAGACCAATTTTCGATGTCTACAAAAGTTTTATTCTTGTGCTTGCCTAATAGATAAGTATATGATTTGCTCATCTAAAGATTTGACAGACTATTGATTCATTGCAAGGAGACAAGTTCTCTTACATAAAGGCCTGGAAAGTGAACAAAGATAAAAAATAACAAGGGCCCTAGTATGCTTATTCCTTTTAATGCACCAAATTGTAATGTGTCACTATTTATTGTTCTTTTAATGTTCTAGAATGAATAAATGTTTGATTATTTGATAGTTCGTGTGTTCAGAATAAATACATCAAATATCTTCAAATACTAGCACATAACATCAAATTGTGTCAAATGTGTGTTGAATTGGTTCAAGTTGAGAAGGTAAATAGGTCAAGCCAACCAAATTTGAATTTAAAATTAAAAAAGGGACCTAAACAAGTTTGTGATTGTGATTTAAAATTCAAAAGATGACCCAAACAAGTTTGTGATTGTGAAAGTGTCGTACTATAGACAAATAGTTTGGTTTAGGTGACTAATAGATAAATGGAGCTATGTGCATATGTGAATGTAATAAATAAGATAGATAAAGTGAATATATAAAAGTGTATACAAAGATAGAATAAATCAAAATATATTAGAATATGTATGTGTATGAATGAATGAAAAGTTAGAAGAATGAACCCAACTTTATATAAGATCAAATTAAATTATTTTTTAGTGGAATAACAAAAATAATTACAAATATCTGCAAAATTAATTATTAGTATATACATATATGCAATTTTTTCTTTAAATAAACATAAAATTAAATATAAAGTAATATAGATAAATTTCACCTAATCTACTTAAAGAGATTCCCTCAAATAAACCAAATAAATATACAAATATGAGGACCCAAACAAGTTTGTGATTGTGAAAGTGTCGTACTATAGACAAATAGTTTGGTTTATGTGACTAATAGATAAATGGAGCTATGTGCATATGTGAATGCAATAAATAAGATAGATAAAGTGAATATATAAAAGTGTGTATATAAAGATAAAGTAAAGCAAAATATATTAGAATATGTATGTGTATGAATGAATAAAAAGTTAGAAGAATGAACCCAACTTTATATAAGATCAAATTAAATTATTTTTTATTGAAATAACAAAAATAATTACAAATATCTGCAAAATTAATTGTTAGTATACACATATATACAAATTTTTCTATAAATAAACACAAAATTAAATATAAAATAATATAGATAAATTTCACCTAATCTACTTACAGAGATTCCCTCAAATAAACCAAATAAATATACAAATATACCTAATCTACTAGATAGATACATTTCCTTCGTTCTATAAGTCATCTTTATTTTTTCGAATATAAATATCCTTTCACCACATTCTTTCTTGATGGGTATTTTTTGCTTTTTTATTTAATGGAATAAGAAATACAAAGGGGCGGCACGGTAGGAATGACGAGCCCGGAGCCGTTTTTACAAACCCGTCGCCGCCGTTACGTTAGAATGTTCGGGTCAAATTTTAGTTTTACTCGGAGACGCGATTTGGAAAATCGCCTAAATTTGAGCGCGGAAGAGACTTACCAAACCGTACAATGTACGAAATATGCTGGACTGGAAAATCTCTACCGTCCGATACGGTGTACGGTCGTCCTCGTTTACGGCTAATGCACGTGGTATTTAAAATAAGATATGATTTAAATTAAAAGTGGTCAGACTCAAAAGACACGGCGAATATTTTTTTAAGACATCATGATTTATCGTAATGTTGGCTTGTGGGGTTGATGGGAAGCTAAAAGGCAATAGTATTTAGGTCGGAATGTGTAAATGCGGTCACATGAACGGTAGAACCACCGCTAAAAGAAAGCAACTGGCTTTTCAGTAGTGGCAGAGGATAGAAAAGAAAAGAAAAGATCTGAAACAAATCGTGGGAATGGCCGAAAGAGATATTCGCAGAAGCGGAAACCTGCTTCAAATTCGTTGATAATGGCGGGGCCTCTTTGTTCACAGTGGTTGTAAGTTTTTTGGATTTTACTGGGGCATAAATCTGGATAAATTTGTTGCTAATTTGGGTTCCATTGGCTAAATTTAGCGTCCGGTTCAAGGAAGCTCTGGAATGGGAAGTTTAGGGTTGTGTGGCAATCAATTTGGCAATGCAGAACAAGGCAATTTGAGAGATTGTAGAGTTGTGCTGACTTTTTTCATTTCGCGGTGTGGCTGGTTGGGTTGTTTGGTTTGATTCGAGTCTTGAACAGCCTGAAGTTTGAGTTCTTTTTTGCTTTTTTGTAGGCGTAAGGATTCTTGTTAATGGTTTTGAAGATAGCGACGGGAATTTTTGTGGTTTTCAGTGTAGATTTGGAAGCTTCGTTCGTCTTGCGGTTAGTTTGGAAGTCTTTTGAGTTAAGAACTTCTGAGGTTGAAGTTTTGAGCTGTTGTGCGTGGGATTCAAGATTTTAAGTTTTTGGCGGCGTTTTAGAAAAATGCTCTGAATTTCGCGAAATGTTGTCTCTCTTCTCGAGAAAATTTGCGGCGATCAGGGTTCGTTGTGTGGATTTTAAAGCCAGTTGCTGTTGTGTTCGAATTTGTGGGAAGATTTGGGTAAGGGCCTTCCAATGATAAAGATTTTAGGCTGTTGTGCGTGGCATCGAAGATATAGAGTTTTTGCGGCGTTTTTGAAAAAATACAGTGAATTTCGCGAAAATGTGTGTTTGAGCCCTTTATGTAAATCTTTAAGCCAGTTGCTGTTATTTTAGAAATTTGCGTGAATGTTTGGGTGGAGACCTTCTCAGGATCAAGAATTTAAGCCGTTCTGTGCGACGGGAAAGATTTTGAGAATTGTTGTGATGTTTTGAAATAATTTGTATGAGGGTTCTTAGGCAATTTTTGTGGAATATTAAACTATGTAACGGTTGGATGCCAGTAATTGGAGATTCTTTGGTGTCTATGACACTTTAGGCATGATTTGAGTACAGGGTATTTGTGAGATCAGTGCGGCTAGATGAAAAAAAGGCCAAAAAGATTGTGAAACTTTTACAGCGTATATGAGGCGTTTCCTGATCCGACTAGTTCTGTGAAGATCTCTAGATATTTGAAACTATATCCGCATACTGTTCATTCAGAGCATAGAATATTGCGAAGAGCTAGGCATGCGAGCAGAAAGAGAAAATCTAAAGTATTATGTTATGTGAAATAGCCTGCAAAACAGGGTCTGGTGTTTACGGCACTGCTTTTTCCGTTAAATATTGAACTTGAGTTCCGTGAAATTTTTCGGAAATTCAAACGTATGGTCATACTCTATTCATTCCAAGCACCAAACATGCAAGAAAGCAGAGAAATGTATTAGGTTATGTGGAATAGGCTGTGAAGTGCTTGGCGGGGGATTCTTTATTATACCATTGTTCTACCGTCAAATCTCTTAATTTGTGGAGATTATTGACGATTTTGGCATTTTCCAGGCTTATTTGATTCATTTTGACCAAATTTGTAATGGTCCTGATGCCTAGGTCTATGAAGTCCTATTCAATGAACAATGCAGGCAAGCACCATAATTCTAAATCAAATTCGAAACAAACTAAATCTGATAATAACAGTAAAATCTCTTCTGTTCCAGCTGCTTATTCCAGGAGCAGATTAAATGGCACTCGCTCTCTTCCCGTGGACAGCCAAACTGTGGAAGTTATAGAGTGTGTGAAAAAAGAGCTTAGAAGAGTGGCTTCTTGGTCACATTATTTGGAATCCTATGCTGATGAAGAACCTTTCGGAGGCAGATCAGAATGGAGTATTGATATGTCTCAATTGTTCATAGGTAATAAGTTTGCTTCGGGGACTCACAGCCGGTTGTATCATGGAATTTATAAGCAGAGGCCTGTTGCTGTTAAGATGATGTGGCAGCCAGATGAGGATGATGCTGTTGCGAGTTCTCTTGAGAAACAATTCACAGCTGAGGTCTCTTTGCTGTTTCAGTTACACCATCCGAACATCATAGAGGTAAGTCTAAACATTTTTCAGGTTTCTGCAGTTTCCTCTCTTTTTGAAACTTGTGATTGACTGCTGTGTTGCGTTTTGGGTCCTAATTTTGTCCTGATCGAATGCCAGAAAATTGCGAATTGGATTACAGTTATTTAAATTCCCATATTAACAATGAATATTCATTTATCACAACATTGAGCTGATGTTTAATAGGATCGAATGGCAGCCAAACTTGTTACTTGTCAAAGAATTCCTCTTTTTATATATTGGCCCCACTTTTTCTTTTTGTGAGATGCTGGATTCCAATATTGCTTATTTTCAATCTGTTATCTTTAAAGTGTTTTGGCATTTCTCAATTTATGTGACTTTTTTTTTATCAGTGTTTAAATTTTGACAATGATTTTGTATCCTCAAGGTAGATGTGGTGATTTATCATATGAGTTTTCTGCGATTGTGAACTTACGGATTTGTTCATGGTATCAGCACTGTGCTCCTTGAGTTTGTCTTGTTTATAATGGCCTGTTTCACCTATGCAATTATGTGTTCCTTTTGAAACTTTTGGCTCGAGCATGGGTTTCCAAAGAGAATGATTGTGGAGATATAAGTTCGATATTTTTTATTCTCATCATATTGAAAGAGTTAGTTACAGTAAGCCTAAAACATAAACGAAAAATTCAACAATTTGCATTCAGAATACATTTGCCACAGCTCTCAAGGGAGAATGTTGCATAAGGGTCACCACTAAGCAGTAGAGTGGCAAGTAGGGTCTCAGAGGACCATTAAAACTTTGGCAGACCAAGCATGGCCTTAATGTGATTGAAAGTACAGTTCGTTTGTTTTAATTTCCATTCAAACTTAAGAACTAGAAATTCCCGACTGTTTAATTTTGGATTTGTTGTCAATGTGAGAAGTACTAAGACAGCCCTTGCTAGTTCATCTCAATTTGTCTTTTGGCTTTGATGGAAACCATACAATAAAGCCAATGAAATCCACCATACTATTTTGAAGTTGTATTTCTTTAGTCAGTTGGATTTTATTGTTAAAATTATTTGAAGTATGTTTAAAATACATGCCATAAGGTCCATTTCCTGTTGAATTTTATTTTCTCTGTTTTTCATTTAGTTTTTTTTTTGGCTTCAACTGTAGAAATAGTTAAAAACATAACTAATATGTACTACACAGGGTATTTTCAGGTATTCTGTATTTGTGCAAACTTTTTTCTACCTCTAGAAGGAACTTGAACACACTAACAAAATGTGCCATAAAACTATTTAAGATTCTATATCAAAAGTCTTCTGGTTGTAGGATTTCAACTGACCTTGTGATATAATTGAATTTTACAGCTTGTTGCAGCATGCAAAAAGGCACCTGTGTTTTGCATCATCACTGAATATTTGCCTGGAGGTTCGCTGAGAGCATACCTTCATAAGCAGGAGCCGCACTCACTTCCACTGAAACTTATTTTGAGGATGGCCCTTGATATCGCTCGGGGAATGCAATATCTTCACTCTCAAGGCATAATCCACAGGGATCTGAAGTCAGAGAATCTTCTTTTAGGGGATGGCATGTGTGTCAAAGTTGCAGATTTTGGTGTATCATGTCTGGAATCTCAATGTCATACCGTGAATAACTTTATGGGTACTTACCGCTGGATGGCACCAGAAATGATCAAAGGAAAGCCATATACAAGAAAAGTTGATGTGTACAGTTTTGGAATTGTTCTTTGGGAGATCTTGACAGCACTCACTCCCTTCCAAGAGATGACCCCAGTACAAGCTGCTTTTGCTGTATCACATAAGGTATGAGCTTCTTGATGATAAATATTTAAACCTTCACAGAAAATACTTGCCATCTCTTTAGTATCCTTCATCAAGATGATGAGAAAAGGGCATTCTTGTTAGCGTTAGTAAATCTTCAAATAAGGAAATTTGTAGGATGAAATCCCCAACAATAAATCAATTTTTCTAGTGAAAATCTTCAAATAAGGAATTTTGTAAGTTAAAATCCCAAACAATAAACCATTTTTGCTAGTTAAGATCTTATTAGCCAGAAATATCAATTTTGAGTCTCATTTCCCCAAGAGGAATCTATTTATAACTTGATGAAAAACATTTTAGTTTAGTTAAATAGTATCTTTTTTGTAGTTTCCCATTATTTTTTCTTATGTTACCCTCATGCCATTTTCTATGTAACTGTTGAATATATGTTTTCAAAAGTATCACTTTCCAGTTCTTTCCCCCAAAGGAGAAAAATTGAACTTGATGAATAACAAATTGGTTTAGTTTAATAGTATTTTTTTGTCAGTTTCCTGTTATTTTTCCTTATGTTTTATTTAGATAAACATCTGGGGTTCTATTCAACCCCCAACCCATAAGCAAAAAGTAAAACATATGGGATACAATATAGATATGAAAATACTGCAGCGGCAACTCCAGGAGGAGAGATGCAGGCTGCCAAAACCACCAAGCATAACAAAACAAAACATAACAAAAAAATCAACCATTCAACCATAACAAAACATAACATCATGGCAATTGAGAGCTTCCTCAACAGGCTACTCCTGAAATGCTATGTGCAGAATTCCAATGAACAAAAGCCTAATTGTAAACCCCCAGACCAGAAACAACTACCAAGTTTGCCTTCACAAATTCCAGATTAGCAGTGATGTCCAGCCCTCTAAACTGTATCCTTTTAATGACTTTGGCTCTCTTTGCAGACTGAATAAGAGTACCCTGCCTCCAGACTTGGGTGCACGTAGCTGCTTGAAACATCTAACAGGCCATGGTGGTGGGATAGATGTTTCATGATCAACCACAGCTCTTGACAAAATCTGCGAGGTTATTAATTACCAAAGTAACAACCTGCAGTTCCAAATGCATGGCATAAAAACCGTGAAACTCATTGTTAACTGGCAGATTCCTAGATTCAATCTTTATTGGGTCTGGTGCTTCCACCATGTCACCATCTAGTGACAACAACAAAGCAACCATGAAGTCATGAATTGCTGCCATTCACACTCACCTGCTAATTTCTTCGTAAAATCCACAAGAATGGATGCCCTTTGGTGAAGAGAGCCATTTTCTTCAAGCTCATCCAAACCCAACATGCTCTTTACCATATTCAATGTCACAGGGCTGGCACAATTGAAGATTTTCCTCATCCGGTTGTCAGACACAATCCCTTGATGAAGGGGATCCCAAGGAGAGCCCACCCTTTTAGCAGCCATGAAAGCAAACCCTAAATTGAATGCTCCACCCAACAGAAAATCAAAGGAGACTCCCACGGACCATAGAAGCTGTGAACATGAAATATAACCAGATTAATTATGCTAAGAATCAACTAAGAAACTAAGCAATTAACCTAATTAGATCATATTCCCAATGGAATTCTCACAAATGCTAACTAAGATGCCATTAAACATGAAATAACATTGCAAATTTAAAGGAAACATCTAATTAACACAAGCAAATCTCATCCCATTAGGGGATTAGTGCTGAATTGATGTGAAATGCTCAGCCCTTTCCTAATCCCATCGTTGAAGCAAAGCTTTGATGACCTCTAATGGTGAAATTGATGGAAATGGACAAATGCTCTCTAAAGTGAATGTGAAATTGGCTATAGTATGATTACTCAAATGCTTGGTGGATGATTTACTCATAGAAATGAGGGCTATTTATAGGCTTTTTGATTGGATCAATGGTTAGGACTTAGGATTGAATTAGCTAATAAAGGGATAGAATTCAAAGATGAGAGATGGCATGGATCAATGATCAAATCCATGGATGAGATTGAATATTGACATGGATCAATAATTCTTATCAAGGGCTCAAATTGCTTGAGACAATTGCAATCCCATGATTTTAGGGAGATGAAGAAGATATTTCCATTTGGAGGGAAATGTTTCAAATCAAATTGGAGGAATATTCCATGAGAATATTCTTTCAATGATTGGAGGAATTAGAAGATATTAGTCAATTAAATAATTAAGAAACTATTTAATTGTGCAAGTGGAGAAAATCTAGGATTTAATTAAACAATTAAGATCATTTAATTAAACAATTAAGATCATTTAATTAAAAAGCAGGATTTATGACATTTAATTAAACAATTAAGATTATTTAATCAAATAAGAGGAATATTGAGTAAACAATTTGCATTATTTAACTAAATAGGATGAAAGTTAGCATGAAAGGGGTGAATTAATCAAACAATATTAATTACTTGACTAATAGAGGAAAATGGTTAATTTAATTAAACAATTGACATTATTTAATTAAATAGATGAAAATGATTGAATCAAGGTACCTGCTATATATTAATTAGGACATTTTTGAGTGTCTACATTTTGCCCCTCTTTGAAGCGAGGTACCTGTTGCATTGCTTCAAAGAATTGACGTTGTTTAGACTGATTTGCTGCTTAGATAAAAAATTCAAAATTTTCTATTTTTTCGGATGCCTCTTTGTGCCCCAACGGATAACAGAATGTTGGTCCTCGAGAGATCGAGTGGGAAAATTGACTTTCAGGTCAAGATCACGACAAAGATGCGGGATTGGTTTGGCTGCAAAGAGGACGCAAAATAATTCTTAGAAAGCTTAGATGTTCGTTGTAGACAAATTTTACGATGCATAGACAGTCATTGGCTATGGATAATCTCATGTATATTTTTGATGTAGATCACATATATACGATACTTGCATAGAAATGTTAGTAGATATTGAAGAACGAGATGGATAGAAGTAGAAGAATGAGATGGATATCGACTAGCCTTTACTTTTGTGATTGATTTAGAAGTCCAACAAATCTATGATTATTTGAGACTTTATTAGATATGTGATGAGATAGGATAGATGATACGCTTTGCTTCTTAGATTAGGATAAATTCATCATAGCATTCCCTATTTTTGATATAGCAAATAGACACGATGTAACAAGGTATTGAAAACTAGGATGATGTTGTATCTAATGCAATGGACTTTGACTCTACAAACAGATAGGAGTATCCTTGTTCATACCTGACATACGGAAACCTTGTTTGATCATGTGAGAGAATGAAGCCATTGAAGTAAGGAGACTAACACACAAAATGTATGAATAACCTGATATGTCCTAGCCATTGTTTTACTTGAGACTATCCTCGCACACACAAGACAAGTATTTGCCAAGGTTGTATTACAAGAATATCCAACAAGCACAACAAACGAAAGCAATCATCAATGCCCCATTCCTTCTTCTCTAAATCTTTTCGGTAGACATTATCGAGAGATCATCGGAATGGACCAATAAGATAAATCATAAGAAAAGATCAAAATGAACAAATAGTCAATTTGTTATTCATATCTCTTGCCAATAGTGATATGATTAAGGTGATTTCCAATGATGATGTCCATTGTAGGAAAGATGTATCCGTAGGACATGTTATCGGATGTTTGACTAATTCGAACTAGTGGATAGGCCGTTGATACAAATGTTAATCGATATGTTTACTCACAATCCAAAAAGACTTTTACACTTTAAAAGCTTGTGCTTCACTGATTGTTATACCTATTTCCATTTATGTTGGCAAAGGTTGAAGGTGACAGTCAATTTATTAGGGATGAAAGTTTAGTGCTGTTGAAAGCGAAATGGGATGGGTGATTTTGTTTTCCAAATATAGCAATGTTTTTGACATTTTGTTGTTTTGAACTTTTGAGATTATTTGACTGTTTAAGTTTTCAAAGTTATATGAGACTGTTTTTGGTTTTATGAAAGATATTTGATGTTGTTTTTGAAACTTTTTGAATGTCTTCTGAATGTTTTGATTTTTAGGTTCTCCAAATGTTTTTGTGTTTTCCAAGGTTAGACCAAGAATAGGACCTAAAGGGGACTGACCTAATGCCTCAGGGGCTCATCGACGATGGCCTTGTCTACGTAAGCGTAGAGACAACGTAGTTCGATCAATGTTTTGATTTTTTGATATTTTGACTTTTTAGGAGTTTTGATTTGATTTGGATGTTTTTCTAATTTCGAGATAATTTGGATGTTTTTGGATTTTCAAGATGATTTCGATGTTTTTGGATTTTCAAGATGATTTGGATGTTTTTGATATTTTGACGATGTTATGGATGTTTTTGGGATTTTTGAACTTTACAAATGTTTGGATGTTTTTGATATTTTGATGATTTTGCAAATGTTTTTGAGTTTTTCGCACGATGTTGACGAGTGGATATGGATATGTGACGATATTAGTGATCTGGTTGGGATTTTGTTGAAAACCAAGCTAGGATTGATTTATCTGATTGATGGATTGCCAATAGTGATAACATTGTTGAGGGTACACAACAATGCATATATAGTGTCGTCAAGGCTATGAACAACACGAGGATTGGGAAGGACACATCCTGAGATGATGATGGATTGATCAGATAAGATAGATCAAGATATGAAGCTAGGCTTGAAACAAAATCTGTCTGAATGATTTGATGTGACGTTGAAGCGCAAGGTAGATGCAACTGATATTGATTGTTTGGATTGATGTTTGATAAAACATAAAGCTTGAAAAGGAACATCTTCTCATCAAAATGTGCCATGGACTAGTGATTTGGATTTTTGCTTATGAATGTTTTGACAAATTGATTTCGCATTTGCAAATGTGTAGATCACCACATGAGTTAGAAGATATAGATCAAAACTCATTCTCGAAGCAAGATGTAAGTATCTTCCCCCAGTGTTTAGCAACGTATGGAATGCCACGGGTGGATGGACGGATAGATGGATGGATTAGATGGATGGATCGGTATGCAAAAAGATGCCAAGGATTATCTTGTGATAGGATAACCTGTTCGGATAGAAAATGCTCATTTGGACAATGCCTTATGGCTTAGATAATGCTGGATAAGGTAGGATCAATGATAGTGACCCATGTCAAGATGTTTACCATAAGCAAGTGTGAAGTGTATACCGAACCTTTGCCAAGATCAAGATAATTCGGAAGATGAATGAAAATGGATTGGATAATGGATCACGGAGGAATGGATTTATTATCAATGTTATCAGGAGACGCGTCTTCTCCCCCGTGAGACGTGTCTCGGAGACGGAGATGCGTCTCCAGTCCCTGAGACATCTCTGGAAATGCCTCTCACCACCAAGAAACTTCTGTCGGCGTCTTCGAAGTCTCCTACCGTCTCTCGTCACCAAACATGGTGTCTTCCACGTGCTTTTTAGTAGTCGCATAAAATTAAAAGTCAAAACATTAAAACTTAAGCAACAGAAACATAAAGGTCGCCATGATTGAAGAGATTGCATTCACGTTTGAGTGAGGAGAGCGATACAAAGGTGTGGAGTCGACTATTTCCAAGCAAAATATTTTCCAATTTCCAACCGCGCCAAATCTCCGGGTGCTGCCAGGTTAGTTTGAGCATTTTGTCATTTTCACAAAGGTCTGAGCATTTAAATTAAATACACAGAACTACAATAACATTTCCCATGATGGCTATAGTGTTAGCATAGGTCACGATTTTGAGATTTTCATTTCCCCAAAGGTTGTGACCAATATTATTAGACAATAATATTTCCCACGATGGCTCAGGTTGTAGTATTATAATTTATGATATTATTGCTTGGGGCAAACACCTAATATTGGTCTTCTAATGCCTGCGATGGGTAAACACTAACAACAATCATATTTTCTATAAATTATTAATTTATTAATTTTGTATTTTTTATTTATATTAAAAAAAGGTGGCGTTTCCAAGTACCCCCCGTCTCCTATTTTCAAAAAAAGCCGTACTAGTATCGGTACCAGTTTCTTGGCAACCATGTTTATTATGGATAAGATGGATGGAATACTGGATTTATTATGGATGGGATGAGATGCTTCCACCTGAAATGGCGCTTGTAGATGTTCAATTCTACTCATGGTGCCTATTTGCTAGGTTTTCATCATGGTACTTGTCCAAAGCGCCACCGTAGTGGTTTTCACTGGAGGATGATTTTTCTCTTGACTATTTTTTTGATATTTTTGAAGGTTTATGCTCATGTTGAACCACTTAGTGATGCTGATGTAGATGCTGCTAGTGCTGATATAGATGTTGTTGCTGTCATGATGTGCCAACGATATCTTGCTTGGAGGAGTTGCTTTGCTAAGATATGGGCGCTTGAATGTAACCCCTGAATTCTCTTATCTTCTTTGTCAATACCAAAGTTAACCTTATCTAGATGCGCACATTGTGATAGAGTGCCCTTAGAGTCCTTATGATAAAGAGTTGCTGCCAAGACACAGTCAATACAAGATTTGGATATCATGGATGTCGAAGTGGATGGTGAAATGCGATGAGGGATATGAGATGTAGATGGATTGGTCGACAGTTTGGATTCCTTTACTCTCCAAACTTGGGACGATGAGCAATGATGGGTATCATGGATGTCGAAGTGGATGGTGAAATGCGATGAGGGATATGAGATGTAGATGGATTGGTCGACAGTTTGGATTCCTTTACTCTCCAAACTTGGGACGATGAACAATGATGGGTGGATATGGAGATTTGATTGGGACCAACTGCTTGAAATACCTTGTAGGTCTCTCTTGAAGCTTTATTTTGCATCGTTGGACATTTTTGATGGACGAACTTCCCTTTCTGATTTTACCCCATAGTTTCTTTGAGTAATGGAGTTTGCTAGGGATGATTTTCTTTCTTCTGCTTTAATATCCATTTGAATTTTTCTAGTGTTACCCCAAGTTTCTGGGACGGGGACGGCAAGACGAGTCTCCAAGTTTCCAAATTTTCAAGCCAAATTTGGGGACAACGGGGGGATGACTATATAAAATATAGAAAAATTTAAAATATATAGGCAAACTTTAAATATTCATATGAAAACATGGATAAAGCATGCATATATACATTATAGAAACTTAGCATATAACATTTGTGTTAAGAATTCATTCTCAATACTCAATATGCATTCAGAATTCAAAATTCATTGTGAATATGCATGTGATATTAAACAATAATATACAAGTTATAAACATATAACAAAATGCCCAAAGCATACATTGCTGCCATATAGTTTTTTTTTCAATTATTATATGAAAATCAAAATAAAAAAGCATAGTACACTGCTGCTGTCCCCTGGCCGTCCCTTGTCCTCGGGATGAGGACGGGGGGATTTAGACCTGGGGATGCGTCCTCGGATAACACTGAATTTTTCTTGTCCATTTTGCTTTGCCGATTCTTTTTCTTCAATAATTTGCTCTTTACTTTGATATAAGCCTCTTTCTTGTCGTTGGTCCCAATTAGTGGGTGGAAAGATGCACGAACGACGATTCATGATATGAATAGTTGGAGTGTTGGTAGCGTTTTTATCATAAGGACTCTTTCATGCTCCCCATGTTGGTGTTTGCACTAGATAAGCTTGCCCCTAGTATTATAGAGGTACCATTGTCATGCTTAGATTCTGTGATTGCTGTAAAACCAAGACCTTGCTCCTCAAGATTGTTGACCATCTGTATTGATTCCAAGATACCATGTTCTTTGTAAACATAATCCTTTGCTCTGATAATGCTCGACATCCTCATACTCAATATCTTCAATCTGAATTTGGGATGTGTCAGATTTTAATGCTTCTTCAAGAGGTGTTGACGATTCATAGTCCATGTAAAAGTCTTCCTCATGATCCATTTTTGATATGTCTTCAAAGGATGTTTTTGATTCACAATCCATGTAGAAGTCTTCTTCATGATCCATTTCTGATATGTCTATGGATTCTGCTATGCCTTGATCATGTGTAAGGATGTTAAGAGTAGGAGACTCTTGTTCCTTGGTAATGATGTCAAGAGCTGTTTTGGATGAAGATCATCTACATGTCCGTTAGGAGTAAGCGTCTCATGGGTAGATGTAGGAGTGTGTGATATATGGATATGATCATTGTTTGCAAAATCTTGTATGGATTGGAGATACCCATTAAATCATTGTAGTATCTTGCAGATGTGGATCCTTGATCTTGGCTTTTATTGGAGTTATCTTTAGTATCGGATTGGAATAGACCTGTTAGATCTTGAGAAGACATGGATCCTTGATCTTGACTGATTTTGGAATTGCTTTTGATACGCTTTGGATCAAGTTCTTGACATAGGTCAATTTCAAAGGATGGATTGTTTGCAAAGGGTTCTTGAATGTCTTCATTATGCATGGGTATTGGTTTAAGATTCTCTTGATCGTCAAATGATTTTTTAATTATTAAAATGGGTAAACGCTTTTGACCCGGAGCTATGAATCGGTGAGGTCACAAACGGGGGACCTTATCCCCACTATATATTCTCAACAATTACACCCTAATGGGGTTTGAACCTTGATGGAAAGAATAACAACACAACAACTTAACCATCACACCATGCCACTATTGGCTGATTGTCAAGTGAATTTGGATCCAATGTTGCATTAAGAATTTTTTCAATATTGGCAACCATGAGGTCGAATTTGATAGGTTTCTAGGATCAAGGTTGAATGATTTTGTGGATGGGTGAATGATGTGAAACTTTCAATTTTGACAATAATCTAGACTCAAGTTTGGATGCGTTTTGATGATGATGATGTTTATGAACTTGCATTCCTTAGGAGCAGACTTCTGACTTTATGATAAGTTTATCCAAAAGATGTTTACTAATCCAACTAAATGTTTAAAAAGAGATTTGTTTCTAACATAGAGCCAAACTAGTTGATGCTGATGAAAACATAGTCTAAGGGATTTGTTGTCAACATTTCGAGTTGTTTGTGAAGTGGAATGTTTAAATGGTTTGATGTCGATTTGATGTTGATGTTTGATTGTGTTGATTGATCCATAACACATAAAAGAAAATGTCTACAGAAGCCAACACCATAACACATAAAAAAAAATGCAATGCAAGAACCTGTTCAATCACTGATTCTCTACAAATATAGAAAGGCACTGGACCACCAACATAGCCAATGGCATCCCTTGCCTCTTGTAAACCAGCAAATAAAAGAAGGAATAAAAGCCACTAACTCTAAACACCAATCATTCATGGAGGTCGATCATTTTCAATAATTTTAATAAGGTTATCCCAATCCCAAACATTGGTACCTTCCATCACAAAGAAGTTGGTAACAATTCCTTTATTCACTAAGAAATCCACTACCTTATTTTACTCTCTGTAGCATGGAGAAAGAGATCAAATAAAAAAAAATTCTCCTGCTTAATGCTTCTTCCAATATACTCTGAGGTTTCCAAGTTGGACAACTTCCTTTTGTTGAAGTGTTAATGACTATTATGGAGTCATTGTAATGTGCACCCCTGATAGTTTTTTGTAATGATTTGTTTGCAGGTTTGTTCTCCAATGAAAGTGTTTTGTTGATGTTTACTTTCAGATTGCATTCAAAACTTTTAAAACAACCTTTTAGCATGAAACTAAGCAACAAAACATATAGAAAATAGTGTTGATCATAACAGGTTTATATTTCAAACTTCATAGAACATGTGCAACATTTTATAATAAGACTTAAACATATTGCAGACCTGGTATAGTCTTGAAACAGAGTAGAATGCTTAGATCTGTTCCAATGTCCAACCCTCAAGCACATGGGGCTAGGGCACTTGGTTTGTCCAATCTTCAAGCCTTCAAAAACCCTAAATTTTGCTCTAGCACTGTCGAACTCTTCACCAGCAAATTCCAACGCCCAAGAGTGATGCAAAAGAGTCAACTAAATGCAATTTCAGACCTGATATAAACCCAACATGCCTGAGATGAATGATATGGACTCTTGGGAGAGCGACCAACCCCTTTAAAAACACAGTTACACTGAATAAGCTGAGTGAGCAGTCTATTTAGGGCGCCCAACAACTAAGTCACCAGGTTCGAATTTGAATTCGAGTTCAGCAACATTGAAATTCAGATGAAATTCGACAAGGAAAAAATTTGAAAAGTATAAAATTCGGATTAAATTCGCCTTATGCAATTTAAAAAAAAAATAAAAAAAAATAAAAGTAATATATCCATACAATTGTGTAAATAGTTTAACATTGATAAATAGATTTGAATCATTACAAAAAGATGACACATTTATAAAATATAAACCATAAGAAACATGTGAAATCACGATTTCGAAGATGTTCTTTTGTCAAAAAGGTACAATAACAGTAAAGACTTTAGAACTTCAAAAAAGCTCCAAGTCATCAAGAGCACTTGGCTGAGATGCTAAATCATCATCATCTGTATCACTACTCAACTCATCATTTACAAAGTTAGGCTCATCTGCATCTGGCACTGCTATGTTTTCAAGAATTTGTTGTGAGGAAGAGTCTTTTTCTGATTTGTTCATGAGCAATTTTAAATTGCTGCGAACATAGACAAGATCTCTCAACTTTCCAAACAACAATTTATTCCTCTTTTTGGAATGGATGTGGTCAAAGCAATTCTAGTTCCTCTCACAAGCTGATGAACTTGCTCCCTGACTCAAAACTCGAATAGAAAACCTTTGTAGCTCAGGAGTTTGTGCTCCATAGGTCATCCACCATGTATACATAGGTACATGTGCCATGTCATATTTGGTTGCTGACATTCCAAACAACCCTTCTCTCTTGTATTCCCAAATTGTTTTTTGATTAGTGCTGAAATTGTTTGATTTGATACATACTTTTCAACGGCTTTTAAAAATCCTACCATAATTTCAGTGTCACCTTCTCTATCAATAGAAGATAACTTAGGCTCCAAAAAGCAAGCTGTTGTATGTAAAGGTGTGTGCATCATTTTCCATCTGCAATCAACTATCTCCCATATCTCCATATATTCTGCTTTTGCATTATTTAGTGCTTTTTGAATAGCTTCCTTACAACGGTCCATGCTTTCATAAAGCATGCCAAGGCAAGGAGTGTCACCATCAACCATACGAAGCACACCAACAATTGGTTCACATATAAGCAAAACCTTTGTTGTACTTTCCTAGAAATTGCTGTTCAAAATGATTTGCTCTACGTTCTTCCCCTTAGGACCTTTAGAAAGCATTGAGTCTTCCCACTCATTGGAACGATAACAGACCTCAAAGCTGCTTTTTCTTCAACCACTCTTTTCAAAGTGATATAAAATGAAGCAAATCTTATTTCACAAGGCCTCGACAACTCCTTGGATGCATGTTGCCTATAAAGACTCAATGTGAGACGATGATTCCGTATGAAATTTGCAATTGCTCTCCCTCTGTGAATAGCTTCATGTACCCATGGCAATTTAGCCAAGTCATGAAGCAACAAATCGAGACAATGGGTTGCACATGGGCTCCAATATATGTGTGAGTACTTCTCTGCAATCAGCTTCCCAGCTCCCACACAATTTGCTGCACTATCAGTTACCACTTGAACCACATTTTCCACCCCTATGTCAAGAATGGCTTCCTCTAATATTTGAAAAATTTACTCAAAAGTTTCTTGTGGTTCATGGTGTCAATCCCTTTCAAGAACACAACACCCTTAGAACAAGCCACCAAAATATTAATCAATGTCCTTTGACATATATCTGACCATCCATCACTCAATATAGTGCAACCTGTTTTCCTCCAAGAGGCTTTGACAGTGGCTAATTTCTCAGTCACTCTATCTTTTGACCTCTGCAAAAGAGTTGTCCTGATAGCCTCTGAACCTGTGGGAGTGTACCCTTTGCCAAACTCTGCAATTTTGTGAATTGCATTACGAAAATGTGGATTTCTCGCAACATTGAATGGAATAGCACTTGTGTAAAACAAATCAGCTATTGCATCATCCACTTCCTGTTTCTCTACTGGTTTCCAAAAGCTTTTCAATGTTCCACTCTCTTTTGATACCCTCACCGGTTTGGATAAACCAAAAGAGGAAGATATAATAGATGCTGTGAATCTAGATTGAGACATATCCTCTTCAATTCTCTGTTTTTTTGTGCTTTCTTCATCTTTCCTACAATTGAAGAGGATTGTTCTTTCTCTAAAGCAGCTCTCATTTCAGGGGTAACTGCAGGACATGTTGTAACACCTCCTCCTGCACCATTTGTAATACCAAGTAAATGGTCCATTGCCCTTGGCAAACCGCCAAAAAAAGGTTTCTGACACTTGGTGCATTTGAGTTCAGTACCATTGCGAGTGATATATTTCCATGCCTCTACAGTTGATTTTTGGGGAGACATAATCTGTATGTTTAAATGACAAAATAATCTTTAATATTTAAAAGTTAAAACATCCACAAAATCTTATTTCAAACAACATTGAGACAAAATATATAGATTTCTTATTTTAAATCTAGAAAACAAAATAAAAATACTAAATTTTATTTTAACATAAATAAAATAATCACATAAAATTTTACTAACATCTATTATCATTAATTTTAGTATACATCTTTATTATAAATATATTAATAAACATATATAATGTTAAAAATTTAAAATACATCTAAATAATTAATAAACATGTATATTAATAAAAATTTAAAATGCATCTAAAATATCAATATATTTAATAAATTGAAACATATAATTTATAATTCTAAATATAAATATATTTACCTTAAATAATTTTAAATTATAAATTGATATTATTTAACATAAATATATTTATATTTTCTATAAATTTATAAAATACATATAATATAATAATAATAAAACTTATATTTTATTATAATATTATTAATATTTTCTGAATATAAATATATTTCCATTAAATAATACATTATAAATCTGTATTGTTTAATGTAAATATATTTATATTTCATATAAATATATTTACATAAAACAATACAGATTTATAACAGAAATGATAAAATACATATAAATTTATAATATTTTAATATAAATATACTTACATAAAATAATACAGATTTATAATATAAATAATAAAATACATAGAATATAAATCATAGGAACATTTGAATCTCTTTATAAGATGGAGCAGACGGGCGAAGAAAAGTAGAGGTGCGAATTGGAGTAGATACGAAAGGCGACAAAGGAACAAAGCAGAGAAGGGAGGCAGGAAGAATCAGCGGTGAACGATATCGAGAAGTGCAGTAGGAAACAACAGAATAATGATGAGTGTCGGGCGATCAATGGTAAACAATGGGCAGACATGGTGGCTGAGGAAGATCTTTCGAATTCACATCAAGGGCATCAGCCGCAATGGGTATTCACTGAAGGGTGATGGGTGGATAAGTGTCATCCGTTGCATCAGAAGAAAGAAGTAGAATCAATGACTGGAAGAACCACTACCCACAAGAGGCATGATACTCCTGAATGGCAGACCCCAATTGGAAAAAAGGGTTTAAATTCAAAATTTTACAGATCAGAACCATCAAAGAAACCCGAACCTAATTGGAGTCAGAATCAATCTCGGCAAGGGCACAAAATTCAAATGGGAAAAAATTGGAAAAAGTGGAAGTTTGATGGTAATCAAAATAAGGCCGGAAAAGAATGGAAAAAAAGTATACCGATGGGAAGTTGGATGCAGTCGGAGGAACAAAACCCTAACTTAAACACAGAAGTAACAAAAATTGATGTTATAGAAGAAATTAAGGTAGATGACGACATTCTAATGGAAGACGCGTTTATTTGTCGGTTCATAGGGAAAACTCTAGACAGACAAGCGATCAATTGCTAGATGAGAGAAGAATGGCAAACAGAGGTTCTGATAAGGTTCTTACCAAAGGGCTTCTTTGTGGTAGTCTTCGCAAGTGAGGAGGCGAAAAAGAGGATAACAAAAAGTGATATGTGGGCCATGAATGATATTCCCCTCTATATGCAACCTTGGAGCCCAAATTTTGACCCAGTTAAAATGCGGCCATATGATCAGCCTATTTGGATTAGATTATACAATCTCCCGATGGAATATTGGGCGGGGGAATGCTTGGAAAAAATTGGCAGATCATTAGGGTCCCTAATGGAAATTGACACAAACATCATGGATGGGGATCTCTACAAATACGCCAGATTGAAAATCGCGGCAATCGATTCCATCCCAAATAGAATTCGCCTATTAGTGAATGGGATTCAATGGACTCAGGAAATAGAAGTGGAAGCGGTAAAGTGGTTCTGCCTCAATTGCGGGGCTAGGAACCATAGCGAAGCAGAATGCACCAATGAGAAGAAGAGTGGTAAAGGTATAAGTGCACAGGGGAATCTGCCCCATAATATGAACAAAAAAATACCAAAACCTCCAGGTGACGAAATAGCTCCAATGATGGCTATTACAAACAGTAAGTCGGATGAAGAACCAAGGGCGAAACTATTGGAGGAAGCAAATGATGAAGGATATGTAGAATTGCATAAACCTAAAATTTCTGCTCCTGGGAAGGCCACCAATTAGGAGGAAGAGGAAAGAGATGAGATTGACTCCCTGTTAAGCAATGACCTAGATTCAGGCACAAAATTAGAAGATGCATTGGATATCCTGGAGGATAGGTGTATCTCTCAATTGGCGGCGAACCATCTGGGCATGGGCAAAATCGGAACAACAAGGAAATAGAGGGGAAGGAAATCCTACAAACAATTAAGGGAAGAAGAGGCAATTGAAAAAAATTTGCCTAGCATTGCTAAATTTCTAAGTACCAAGGGAGGAAGGCCCTCCCTTGGGAAGCAATGAAAATCACAACATGGAATGTCAGGGGCCTTTAGGCCCCTGACAAGTGACACCTAGTTAGGCGACATATATAGAAAAGCTCAAATAATATCATCCTACTTCAAGAGACTAAGCTGTCCAGTGAAGAAGGGTCACGGTTCCTCAAATTTTGTCGGGATTGGAAAGGCCATTTTCAGGAATCCAAAGGTAATGCAGGAGGTTTGGGTATTATGTGGAGAGAAGAATCAGTCTCTACAAAAATCATGTGTTCAAAAGCTAATTGGATAGCAATAAAATTGTACAATCTGGCTTTGAATTGCCACTTTGTAATCATCAATATATATGGTCCAATGAAAACAGAGGAGAAGGCATCCCTGTGGAGGAAGATTTTGGAATTCTCGCGCCCCCTCCTTAAGGAAAAACTAATCATTGGTGGGGATTTCAATGCCATTCTGGATCCATCAGAGAAAAGCGGAGGGGTTCGAACCACATCCCAGGCATCCATTGACTTCAGGAACTTTGTGGCGGAGGCAGGCGTCGTTGATTGTCCTACAAAAAAAGGAACCTTCACGTGGACCAACAGACGCAAGGATTTCACAGCAATTGCTGAACGTCTGGATAGATTCCTAATTACTAGGAGTTGGAGTGATTCTGGTCTACAAATACAAGGTAACATTTTACCAAACTCAACTTCGGATCACTTCCCTGTAGAGATATCCATCTCCGATCGGTCGAAATCAGTAAGGACTTGCTTCAAATTCCAGAATATGTGGTGGCGAGATGAGGGACTAGTCGGATTGCTAGAAAATTGGTGGAAGGAGGCAAGGGTGGGTGGCTTGGTTAGCTTCAAAATCGTCAAGAAACTCCAACATATAAAACAAAGGCTGAAGTCTTGGAATAAAGAAAAGTTCCAAAACATCTTTGCTGAAAAAGCCAAGGTGGAAATAAAGGATGGGATGAGGAATGAAGAGTTTGTCAAAGAGAAAGAATTGAATGGAAAGTTAGCCGAGCTCCTCAAAAGAGAGGAAATATACTGGAGAGATAAGTCGCGAGAAGTATGGCTGCGTGAGGGAGATTCCAACTCTAAATTTTTCCATGCGTCAGTACTGGCCAGAAGAGCGGCTAATAAAATTGAAGAAATTCAGACAGTGGAAGGCCAGACAGTACGTGGCTTATCAGAAGTTGGCTCAGCGGCGGTGGAATATTTTAAGAATTTCCTGGGAAGTCAGAGTGTGTTGTCGGAATGCAGAAGTATACTGGAAACAATTAGCAAGAAAGTACTGGAAGATGATAACAGGATGCTATGCAAGGCAGTAACGAAAGAGGAGGTTAGAGTTGCATTGTTCCAGCTTCACTTGGACAAGGCGCTTGGACCTGACGGGTTCATAGCTAGATTCTTTCAGACATGTTGGAGCTTTGTGGGGGATGACCTCTGGAAATTAGTAGAAGACTTCCGTAAGAATAAGAAGTTCGTGAAAGATTTGAATAATACGGTGATAGCTCTGATCCCAAAAAAATAGGAGTGCCATTCTTTGAACGACTACAGGCCGATATCACTATGTAATACAATATACAAAGTAATTGCGAAGGTATTAGCAAATAGACTGAAACTAGTTGTGGGAAAAGTTGTGTTAGTTGAATAGTGTGGATTTGTGCTAGGTAGAGAAATTATAGATTGCACTTTGCTCCTTTCAGAGGCTGTACATTCACTCACAACAAGCAGGGAAGCATGGATGATTATAAAACTTGATGTATGCAAGGCATACGATAAAGTATCCTCGGAATTTCTAAGGAAGGTAATGGAAAAGCTGGGTTTTGACTCTCATTGGTGTGATTTAATAAACTACTTTATTTCCTCGACCAGATTCTCGGTGTCAGCAAATAGCACCTTGAAAGGTTTTTTTCAAGCCACCAACGGTCTTAGACAAGGAGACCCCATTTCACCCTTTATTTTTGTGGTAATGGCTGAATCCTTAAGTTGTGCCATTAAAAAAGTAGCATACACTTGGAATGGAAAGGTGTGCAGGTGGCTCAAAATGTGGAATCAATTACGCATTCGCAATTTGCGGATGATACAACCTTACTAGGAGAAGCAAGTATAAAGGAGGCCCGAAGTATAAAAGGTATTTTGGATGAATATGAAGCACAATCGGGTCAAAAGATGAATAAGGATAAATCAAGAGTTTATTTCTTCAACACAAGGCAACCACTAAGATGAGCAATTACCTCCATATTGGGATATCAAATGGGAAGCTTGCCAGCCAAATTCCTAGGAGTTAAAATTTTCGAAGGCTTGTGCAAAGCAAAGCACTGGTAAGAGATAACTGGCAAATGTAGAAACAAGGCAATGTCCTGGAAGAATAATTGGCTTTCATTAGCAGGGCGAATCACAATGGCGAAGACAATCCTGTCTACTATTCCGATTTACACTATGTCTACATACGAAGCGTCGAGGAAGACTGAAGACAACTTGGAAAAGGTGCTGAAGATGTTTTTATGGGAAGGCTCCAAAACAAAAAGGAAAATACTGCTGATTGGCTGGGACACGACATGTAAACCAAAGGAGGAAGGTGGAGTAGGACTGAGGAAAATCAGGCTTCAGAACCTAGCATTAGGTGCCAAACTAGTATGGAAGCTATATAAGCAACCTGACAAGCTGTGGTGTCGCATTATGCAAAGTAAATACTTGGACAACAATGAACCAGGCAGAATCCTGACTGTAGCCAATCCAGGAAAGGGCTCGGTAGTGTGGAAATACATCACAAAATGCAGGCCACTAATAACCAGTCATTTGACTTGGTGAATTGGGGATGGAAAAAGGGTGTTGTTCTGGAAAGATTCGTGGAATGGGCACAAGAGCTTGTCAGAAATGTTTGAGTTAGAACAATTTGTGGAAAGGCTCCAGGCCGACTCCGGGGATTTGGTGGCAGACTATGTGCAGTATAATGAGGAAGTGATAGGGGGATAGTTCAATTGGAAGGAAATATCAACCCCTTTTTTGCCACAGGACTTGAGGAAGGCCGTGGATCGAGAGCTAAAAACTAGGCCGATATATCTAAACAAAAAAGAGGATGCAATAATCTGGTGTGGGGCTGTGTCAAGGGAATACACGGCCAAAATGGGGCACTGCATCCAAGCTGCCCAAAGTAAGGACAAGCAATGGATGTCAACAATTTGCTGGAAACGTGAAATGCTACCAAAAGTTGGGGCATTCCTCTGGGTGGCATTACATAACCGGTGTTTGACAGGGGAAAGACTAAAGAGGCTTGGGATTGCGAGATCGTCCAAGTGCGTATTATGCAAAAAAGAGGAGGAAACCGTGGACCACTTGCTCCTCATGTGCCCAATGGCGGCTGCATGTTGGGATTGGCTGTATGGGGCATTTGGCATTCAAGGACCAAGACAAGAAAAACTCAGTGAAGTCATGAACAGTTGGTTGATCTTAAACCAAAACGGTTATTGGCAAAGCTTATGGAAACTGACGCCCTCCTTGGTTGTATGGCACGTATGGAAGGAAAGGAACAAGTGCATATTTAAGAATCAATCACTCGAAAGAAATGTTCTAATTGCAAAAATTCAGGGAGCCATTGTGGAGACGGCAAACAGTAGGAATATTATACGATCTAAAACAAAATTCACCCGATGGGACGGGGAAATACAAAAAGCTTGGCCGGAGATTAGGATCCCCACAAACTTGGTGATGGGTGGAAAGAAGGTAAATAGAAAGGAAGTTTGGTGGCAACAACCAGTACGTTTAAAGTGGAAATTAAACTTTGATGGGGCTGCCAAAGGCAATCCCGGGAGGGCAGGCGCAGGATGCATAGTTAGAGATGGAAAGGGACAATGTGTGTGGGTAGCATCTAAATGCCTAGGTAACAACACAAATAACATGGCGGAGATGGAGGCGCTTGCTCTAGGACTGGAGGTATGTATACAAAAAGGAATTGACACCGTGGAAATTGAAGGAGACTCCCAAATATGCATTCAGGCAATCACCTCGAGGGAAGCTCCAAACTGGAAGATAGAAATTGGATAGGAGTAATCAAATCACAACTTGGGAAATTGAGTGACTTCACCCTATCAAATATATTTAGGGAAGCAAATAAGGCTGCTGACATACTGGCAAACTTTGGAGTGTCCCAAGACGAATTAGTGAAAATAGACAGCTGCATGGATCGGTGGCTAGGATTACCGGAGATAGTTGATAATGATAGATCGGGTTAACGTGCTGCCCGAATCAGTATAAAGGCAGGCCTAGGACCAGATTGGGAGGTAAGAGGACGACAAAAAGATTTGGTCAGAGATTTAGTAAGGAAATCGAGGGTCGTGTTCGATGCGGAAGGGACTGGTCAAGCTTTATATGGGGAAGTGGAAGACATATCCAACCCATCGTAGAACAGTTGAGCCGAGCAAAGCAGAAGAAAATGGTGCATATCTTCGGAATAAGCTGTGGCTGCAACAAAGAGCCTCTACGGATATAGTGCCAACGTTTATTCACTGTTGGACCTCCGATAGTCTTGGGGGAGATCGAGCAAATAGTCAAAGAGATTCTGCAGGGGAAAAGACATTGGTGCGATGGTAGAGTATATGAAACAGTTCTGGGATTGTTGGTAGACATCTTCAGAGCCAGGGAGAAAGTGGTGGAAAAACTGGGAGGCTTTGTGACAGAAGTAAACATCCAAGCCGTGGCTAATGCTACTCTAGAGCTACCAGTGGAAGGGCTGGTGAGCGCCCTGAAGTATATGTTTGGTGAAAAAGGGGCTGAAGAGGAGGAGGTAGAAGATGGGGAGGACGAAACTGGAAGCACCCAGAGCCAGGCTGAAGCGAGGGACAATTTCATGGGAAACGCCTGGGACGTGTATCGGGCGGGCATCATCAACAATAATCTGGGGGCTTTTACAAGATTTGTGCAAAACGAGAAATGGTTCAACAAGCACAGGATGACCCATGCGATGGTGCTGGGGAGATCCTTGGTTGTTATATACAACTACATAACAGCTTAGAGCTGATATGTAACCAGAAACGTATGTACTAGGAAAATATTGCCATTTTGATATTAATGAAAAGGGTCGCTATCCCCACTGATAGCACTTAATTATAAAAATAAAATACATAGAATATAATAAAATATAAGATTTTCTTATATTATATGTATTTTATTATTTATATTATAAAACTATATTATTTAATATAAAAATAATAAAATATATATTAAAAACTCAAAGCATTATAATTAAACAAACAAAATGCTAAATTTTTTTATTATAAACACAAACGCTAAACAAACAGAGATGTAAAAAAAACGCAAAAGAAAGCCTATTTGGAAACGGCGACGGTGTGAGGAAATGGAACGCTTGCAAGGAGAAAAGAGTTGTTTTTTGTAGAGAACCCAGGAGCCGAGTGCAAAGGAGTGTCGCGCGCAGAGTAGCGTTGAAGAGGGCAGAAACCAACAACTTGCGTGGCAAATCACGACGCCGAAATGCCTCTCACAAACGCCTTCAAATGCCCTTCGCTTTAGCTTAGAAATTCCTTCAATCGCCTTTCAATCAAATGCCTTTGGTTGCCTTTGATTTGTTTGTGCTTCAAACTCAGTATAAACCGCTGTTTTATAAAAAAAATCTAGAAAATGTAAATCGTTTTTCAAGAAACCTAAACACATTTTAAAAAAAACATATTTTAATGTAAAATATCTCCGCATTTTCCGTATTGGCGAATTAGACGAATATCAACAAATTTAATGTAAAAACATGAAATTCGCCTAAATTCGAATTTCAAGCTTCATATATGCCGATTACAATGACTTAGCCCAGCAATATGGAACACTCAGAAATAATGCCTAGAATGGTAGCAATCTGCCCTTAGAGTATGGGCATGAAATGGATGACTTGTACCTCTTAAAAAGAACACACAACACTTAGGAAATTCGCTCCAGCACTCTGAAAATTGCTTAAAACTTCTTCAAACTCACTCCACACCAAAAATGCAGACACCACACCAAACCCAAGAAACCCATATCAAAAAACTGCGAGTAACTTCATTTTATCAAGACCAAAATGCACAACCAGCAAGCCAAAATTCTGAAAAGTCTTCAATCCGAGCACCAACTAGCTAGGGTGGGTCTTGCACCACCGAAACCAGCTACTTACTGAAGGGTTTTCATCCTCCAACCAGCAAAGAAGATTTTCGGAAGCATTCCGACATCATAATTTTACGGTGCCAAATCCAAGATATCCAAATGAGAGCCTCAAATGAGAATTTATAGAGTGAGGGACAGATTAGGGCAACTCTCATTTCATTTCCCTCCATTTCACCTTTTTGAAAATAACATAAAATTACCCCAAGAGGGTCGCCCAGCTTTTTGCCTCCAAAATTTTCACTTCTTTCTTTTTTAAAAATACATTAAGTCCCAACTAGGTGTCCCACCTTATGAGGCATAACATTAGCCTTAAAAAAATGATAAACAACCTCCCTTCTAGGCACCAAACAAGGAAAAACATTGGCTCTCTTTTAAAAACAATGTCACCTTACTAGGCCAAGGGGTACACTTCATGAACCCATGCCCCCCTCACTTAAGTTATAAAGCAACATTATAAACTTAAGTGGTAAAATAAAATATTCCCCTGAAAACATTAGAACTCACCAAGGCTATAATTGGAAAGCACTACATTGACTGAAAGAGGAATAAGAGGCCAGACCGGGGGCTAGAAATAACACTTACTAAAAATAGCAATTTGCTAAAAATAGTAAGCCAGCCCAATCTCCCAATCCAATCAAATTGGAGCCCAAAAGAAACTTACTAAAAATAGCCACCGCTAAAAATAGCAACTTTGCTGGAAAAGACCCAAAAAAGCCCACAAAAGCTCATCACAGGATGTTGAGTCCCCTAACCAAATCCACTTAGGCTACGGGAACCGGAATAGGCTAATGGAAGCACAAACTGAACTATGGGCAAGAAGGGGACATTACAGTCACCTTCAACCTGCAAATTGTGACAACCTTCCAAATAGCCAAAATCAAATTTGCTTGAACTTCTTTCCACTAAGCTTCATTTTATGTTTTTGTGCCCAAATTTTTTGAATCTCTCTTAATCAATGTACATGAGGAGTCCAACAGCAAATATACTGCACCAGCTGCGCCTGGGTTGCCACAAGATGCTCCATCAAGGTCCAGTTTCCAACCTTGAGCGGGGGTCACCATTTTTCTTGCCTTGCTATATTCTTAGGTACTACTAGCCTGTTAACAGGAGTGTTATTTTTCCTACTGTTATCCTCATGCCATCTTATACATACTCATCAAATATATGTTTTCAACTGTAATTTTACACATGATCTATTTCTTTGTATATTGTTTTCAAAGTGCAATTTTGCATGTCTGTTGTAAGGCATTTAACATTTTGTATAGGGTATTTACATTATAGGACCTGCCATCTTACATTTGTGCATTTTTGGCCATTGCTGAGCCCGGTGCTTTATCTTAAATTTACAAAACTATTAATAGTCATTGTTATTCAGTCTTATTTCTGTTGTGAGCAAAATGGGTGAATGCATATTTTTAACTTCGTTAGCTTGCTCTTTTGTGATATTTGAATGTGGTATCTTTTCTTGGTCAAATTTAACATGTAATGAATTTACCACTGAACTTACCTGTCCAACACTCAAAGAGACTTGCTTGACTGCCAATATACATTATGCACTCAACCTACCATAGTGTCCTTCGTTGACTTGAAAGGGTCTCTAAATTTTACTCTCAATGAAGCACTTGGGAGAAGTACAGATATTTCTCCTTTTCTAGGATTTCTCACTTGTGGGTTTCTCTGCTTGTCTTTTACTACATTTGCAAGAGCATGTGAATGCAATATGCTTTATGTTTAAAGGTTAACCGGCCTTGCCATAGTTGCAATGAGATATTTGTTCCTAGGAATTTTAGTTTTAATGGTATAGACTTAACTCCATCGCCTTCCCATAGAGCATTCACTTTCTAATGTTGTTTTACAGGGAAACCTTTTTTGATTATGAAGCTTGAGTTCAAAATTGTTACCTTAGATCTTATAAAAGTTGATTGGCAGGTTTCTTCTTCATCTTTCAAGTAGTATAGTCCATACCCAGAACATTTAGGAAACAATTTTTTAAAACTAAAATATACATGAAAATTGGCAGTTCAAACAAGTACAAAAAATAGACACGAGTATAAGACTTTTGAAACTCCAGATATGTCTTATCATACAAAAGTCAGAATTGCATTTTTAAACTTAAGCCATTGACAGAACGAGTCTTTTCAAAAAGTTAATCTTTTCTCATGTTAAAGTTGAAATGGCACTTTTTGACATCCCTCTGAGAAATCCTTTACCAGGCCTTAAGGCATCATTATCAAGTTCTGTTATGAACTTGAAATGCCAAAATAATTTGAACTATTACATAGATCTCATAACATTTAAATCATTAGAAAAAAATCAACACGTTTCACAATGGTAGAATTGAGGAGAATCGCACTATGAACTGATATGGAAGATGGAATATGAAGTATAACATACAATCATCCTCAAGGAAGGATCAACTCCATTGGTTACTTCAATAGAGGAACACAATCCACGACATATCACAAGGTATGGCACAAGAGGACAATGATATGACATGAATCTATATAAATCCTTAATATGACTTTGCAAGGGTAAACTCAAGCTAAATTGGTAAAATTTTTATTCTCAAGACAAATCTTAAAATTCATAATGATTCTACAAAAGGATGCAATTACGCAACTAGAGAACTATTGCCAATTTTACTGTTTGCATAATGCATTTTCTTTTTGCAATTTTTATTTTAGGAGAGGTGCTAAAATCTTGGTGTGGATCGTATAAATATGTATGATGTAGGTCTTGGATGGTTTGATCTCCTATTCTTGAGTTACTTATCCATCTTTGTGATTTGTTTCTTTACAAAACTGTTCAGTAATATAAAAATAAAAACTCTGAATTACAGTTTTGTTTCTTGTGTCTGTTCATCTATTGTTTATGTTTTCTTCTCTCATTTCTGAATTCCTTTTTAATTCGGTTTTCTATGCCTGCGCCGGGATTGCTAATCACAAGCACCAGGACAAACTGTAAATGCCTAGAATATATCAAATTTATACAATTTCTCATGTTTTCCATCTTTACATGTCTTCTTGCACGAGGTCAGGCTACACAAATTTTTGTCTCCAAACCTGTGATAACTTCATATTTCCTTCCTTGCAAGTTTCAGATCAATGTAAATGTTTAAAAAGGAGAATACAAAATACAAGGCTCTCTCTTGTCAATGGATAATCTAAGATGTGTTCTAGAGGAAAAGAGCTGATATTAGGGATCATTTCCAGGGGTAAAAAGAGGTTATGCTGGACCAATGCCTGAATTCTTTAACCAGTAACCTCTGCAACCACATTTACCAAATTGCGCTGGATCTGGCCCAAATCTATTTGCATCTGGATTTTAAAGATGTATATCAAATTGGTCCAATTTGATCTGAACATTTTTTTTCTTTTTCAAAAAATGAATTTTTATTTTCCTCTGCAAACTCATGTCCCATCCAATTTGCTCTGCTCAGCCCAAGATAATTTATTTTCAATGTATTTTATGTTTCATGTTACACCCCTTACATTGAGACTATGAATTTGGTTATATGCTTTTGATGCAAAGTTAGTTGCAAGTAATTGTTTTCATGGGAATATGAATTTGAGAATAGAATAGATGTTTTATTGTCGTAACTATAAAGTAAACGACCTTTTTTTATGGCTAGTGAATTTCTTACCACGTGAAGTTGAAAGTGTTCTGGAGTTGATATCTAAATGCGTATTTTTATAGTCGTTGTGAACATTCTAACCATAATACCTGTCAGTGGATACAGGACTGTTGATGCCTCGACGGAATAGGAGATGTCATCAAGGAGAGGATATGGTAACAAGGATCAATTCTATCGTCTACCTCGAGCCGGCGTATGATAGATATCTAAGTCGTAACTTGGCCATAAAACATTCAAAGAAATTAATCATTCTTTAAGTCAATTTATATATTTAAACCTTTAATTAATTTAAAGAGATTTTAATGATTAATAAATAATATAATTAAATATTATAATTTTGTGAGAGGGCATTGCAAATGGTTATTTAATATTAGATTTATAATAAAAGATATAATTCTTTTACCTTCAATCTAAATTTAAAACTTAAGGAAGGCTTATTATCAAAAATTAAATGGAAGTCAAAACTTCTGTTAGATTGCCACCCTCTCATGTCTGGAAACGTCCAAGAACTTGGGCGTTGTCGGGTTTCTTGGCCGATGATTGAGAGCCGTATAAGGGAGTCTTTCGGTTTTCTTTCGGGGGATTCATTCTTCTTCTCCTTTTCGTAGTGTTCACTCATTCGGGGACTGAAAAATCGCTTTTTGTGCATTCGGTGGCATCGGCGTCTGGTTAGCTCCAATCTTCAAGTGAGATTTGCTCTCTTTGCAATTCATTCTTTAGCCGCAATGCAATCCCTTCTTTTTGGTTGTTGGAAATATACCCTTCACCGCTTCACTTGTTTGGTACTTATTCCTTACTTCCGCTCCTTCTCCATTTTTTGTTGGCGTCATCATCTGTTGTCATTCGTGGTTAGCTTTTGTTGGAGTTGTACGTGGTTGAGTTTGATAATCACACTTTTCATTCTCACGGGAGGTGGTGGGTTCTAGATATTGAGTCGCGTCTCCATCTCTCTAGTCAAAAAGTATTGGGGTTGTGTAGCTTGACGTGAACTTTGGAGGAAGGGAGTCAGGATCTTTCGAGTTTGGATCTTCATATACAGGCAAGTCAAGCGTATAAAAGTTCAGTAATTATTGCAGTGATGTTTCATCTTTTAAGAACACCTAATGCTTAGAAAAGTAATTCTTCATTCTTTCTCGTCTTTCTGTAAGTAAAAGGAAAGCAAGGCATGAATATTTTTCATTTGGGTTGGTCTGATAGAGAATCTCTGTAGGGGAATGAACCTTTATCTTTTCTTGTCATCGACATTACCTCAGTTAGTGTTTTACTCTTCTATTTGGGATCAGTTTGAACCATTTGATTACTACCTCAAGAACCTTTTCCAATCTGGTTAAATCAAACTTCCCTCTCTTTTGGGAAGCTGGTTTAGTCCACTTTTGTGCTCACCCGAGTCCTTATGGGATATATATATATATATATATATATATATATATATATATATTTGTGGGTCTAGAAAATTCCCAATGTTGTATGAACCTCTTTCCTTTTGTTTAAACCTTATGGTTAAGATATAACCCTGAACTAAAAGGCAATAATAATCAACTTGTCACTGAGAACTAGACCAAGAACTGAGAATAACTTGAGTAGATAATAGTTAAAGTGTTTCTCTCTTGATGCAAGAAAGGTTATGCTTATGTTTTCCCGAAAATAAACTTGGTCAGAGTCTTGTAAACCTTTTCTCATCCTTGAAATTCTAGAATAACTATATCCGATTGGAAAATTATGTTGCAAGATGATTATATAAATTTTGAACTCTAAAAGAAATTAAAATATTAAATGCCGAGCAAGGGTGAGAGCACTGACGACACAGGAGTGCCAGAATGTTAATGAAATCCTTGGCCAAGGTACGATGCTAGATTCAACATCTGTCAGCTATCAAGTACCAGATATACCACTGATCAGAGTGATCTATCTAGTTGGGAGGTACCCTTAGTAAGGTTCGATCAGGAGGTATAGGTCCTTGACACCAGGCTCAGAGGCAAGATGATAAAGTGATCCATGTTAACTACCCTCGTGAAGGGACGGGTTCCTTCATCAAAGGAACACGGGAGACCAGTGGGTCTTCAGTTGGGTGGTAAAGCCCCTGATGATATTCCCTATTTTCCATGATGACTGTATCAAGATCAAGTGCTTCAGCTTTTTAACTGTAAACTCTTAAACCCTTCCCTCTCTTGTAATACAGAATGGTTACTTAGCTTAAAGACTGATCGTTGTTATTTGTTTGAAAGCTTTGAAATGTTATTTAAGATTCGTTGATTTCCTGTTATTGGAAACAGTGGATGTTCTTTTCAGTTACTTCAGTTATACGTTTCTTCTCAGCTGAATTGAACTTAGAAGTTAGTTGAAAAACTGAATGTTATATTAATTAATTTATTATGAAATCTTTCCGTTAAAAGAAAAGAGAAACCCTAGTTAGTTAACGACGCCCTAGCAGTTAATCTTCTTTCAGTTCGTTATTTGGAAACCCTAGTTTGGTAGTTATTTAGTTACCTTTCAGCTGAAATTGGCAATATAACTGCTTCTTCTTTAACTATTAGATGTTAGGTGCTACATTTCATATAATGTTCTAACACACACAACCATTCACGCTCCCATTTTTTGAACTATACTTTCCAACTTTTTTTAGGAATTCCAGATTTAAAAAAATAAAATAAAATTTAATCACTCTTATGAATCTAGATTTCAAATTTTCGTAACTATGTCCTCAACACAACCTTCACGTCTAAGAAGAATTTTGGAGGTTAGATGACATTCAAGGTACAAGTAAATCTTAATGTTTGCTGTTTGAAAGCAGAATTGATGCAATTCTACAGTAGGTTGAATTTGTCAGTTAGCTCCATACTTGTTCCAATACATTCTGAGGCAGTAAGAAGATAACCTCAAGTGCCATTATCTTTCAAGAATTGATAGGAGACATTGCCTAAATCATGAACATGATTATGAGCCCTTTAGATTCCTGGTTGAATTTCATTTCTTCTCTCATGGAAGAATATTATCTTATACATAACATGACGACTGGTATATCATGTGGTGCAAATTGTGCCAATGATGTGATGAATTAGTGCAGATGTAGACCAATATCTTCTGCACTGTTGTTGCAAAGCTTTCCATACATGGCACTGAGAGAAACATAGTTATCATATACCATAGTGGTCTACATTCTTGCTTTCAAACATAGAAATATTTTACACAAATCACATATATTGGACACTCTAGCAGTTATGTGCTAACTAAAAATTTGAAGAAAAAGTAGTATATAAGGCCAAAAAAGAAAGATCCCAATCTCAAAAATCACAATCCAAGAGGGGAAACCTGCCACTAAGTCTGATATCAAGCACCAGAGTTAAGAGGTTCTTGACACCTAACTTAGATGCCTAATGCAATGCCAAAGAAAATATCCCCTAATGGAAAGCAACACTATAAGCTTGGTAAGGTTGGAAATGTCCACAAAAGGAGAAATCATGTAGATGAGGAATGTTATGCCTGAAAAGCACTGGCAGACCAAATGTAGATAAGCATTGGTGGCCAGCAATCCAACACAGATATTGCAACCAGTCAGTTAATGCCCTCATATTTCAAACCTGTGAAGGAGGGGAGTGCCTTTTTCATTCCAAGATGTGTGTACTGTGTACTAATATGACCTTTTCATTTCATTGTGGATAGTGGTAGTCAGAAGAAGTTGATATCTTTGAGCATTGTCAAGAAGCTTGAACTGCTAATGACCCTCCACTTAAGCCAAGGAAGATAGATAAATTCCACTTAATAGTATTGTCTCTTACATGCAATCAATCCATACAAAGATGGGTCACTTGCGACATAGTTCCATTGGATTATTGTGATTTCTACTTAGAAAAATCTACATGTCAGAAAATCTTGTGTTTATGAAGCTAGATCTTAGTGTCATTATCACTATTTGAGACCAATGCTGCAAGATTTGAAAGTTACTTTCTTCTACCAATATTTCCTTGATTAGCACCAAAGAGTTTTCTAAGTTGACCAGTCAATAGAAAGTTGATTCCCTTATGAATTGTCTTGAGGCAAGAAAATTATTGTTGCAACAATTGAAATTTTTACATCTTAAATGACAAATCAAAAAGAAATAGACAATTATAACCATTGTTAGTGGTTTTGCCTTTATTAGTAGGATCACCACTAAAGCAATGTGCACTCGTATGTTTTGTTGGTGTAAGCATGGTATATTACCTAACTAGTTTCTTATTAGATCTTATTCACACTTACATACTTAAGTTTACTTAAGTCATTTAATTTTTGTGTCTTATTTCATATGATCAAGACACTTTTCATGATCCTAGTTTGTCCTAGGGTTTCATCCTTGTCTTTATAACGAGGATTTCTTCATTTTATATTGTGAAGAGCACACAGGAAATACTGAGGGGGGAGGGGTGCGGTGAAGCAGTATTTCAAACTTTAAAACTTTAAACCATGTAAACCATATAAATCAGATATCAGAACATTAAGAGCAACATAAAACACCATGAACAAGATGAACACCAAGATTACGTGGAAAACCCTTTCGGGTAAAAAATCACAGCAAAATATTGCTTTTATTACTCCAAAGGGCACCAACCCGGCTACACAAGCCCGGTTACACAAGTGAGCACCAACCCAATGAGAACACCAGCTCTCCTTCGAAGCACCAACTCCGAACCAACTGAAGCACCAACTCCAGTGTTGTTGAAGCATCAACTCCAGACTTCTGAAACACAAACTTTAGTAACAAGGAACTCGAAACTTCAAATATAATCTGCACACAATTTGAGCTCTTTCCAAATAACATTTTCTAGCATGCAGAACCAGCCTCCTCTCAATATCTGATATCTTGAGATACAGAAAGCAATCTGCACATAATCACAAACTGAAATAACATCACTAAGCATCAACTCCAGACTTCTGAAACACAAACTTTAGTAACAAGGAACTCTAAACTTCAAATATAATCTGCACACAATTTGAGCTCTTTCCAAATAACATTTTCTAGCATGCAGAACCAGCCTCCTCTCAATATCTGATATCTTGAGATAAAGAAAGCAATCTGCACATAATCACAAACTGAAATAACATCACTGTTCCTTTATACACCCATGAAAGCATATCATACTCAGAAAATTTCTGACAGCACCTCCACTCCACAAAAGATCTATATCTTCAAAAATTCTTCAGGACATTCACCATAACACATAATGAATGAATATATGATGAAGATATCAATTCTTTGCATTATCAAACTCCACGACTCATCAATTGAAATACCCGAACCATCGACTAGTAACTGCAAAGGCATCAAGCATACATGTCTCCACTCAGAAGATACTCAGGTTACCCATATTCTTAATAATCTCACTCAATCTGCCTTTTACTATATTGCAGCTCATCCCACAACATAGTTTGATGCTCAAAAGACAACATCGACTGCATAAATTTCCTTTTTTAAGTCGATAACTATTCTTCACAAGGATTGCCTCACACAAAACATAAAGTCTGGGAATAGAAAGTGAGAGTGTATCGCTTCACAATAAGATGCTATACGCCAAATCCAGGAGACTCATAAGGACGACATACAACATACAGCCTTACTCTTCACAATAAAAGCTCAACCATGGATTAATTTCTCACAACACATACAACACACAACATTTGAAGAAGGCAAATAACAATTATCGCTGGGAAATGATACCACTAGGAAATTTTTATTCATTTTTTTTCACACCACGATTATCTTCATGTATTCACACTACTCACTTAATAAAGAAAGGATGGTAGATTCAAGTTGCACACAATATTTGTATGTGCCATCTATTTTAGGAAGAACCTCATAAAATCGGCTAAAAGAAAATGATTTCAAATGTAGCTTCCTTGCACATAAAAACTTCGATACCATGTATATACCAAAAAAGATATCCACTAACACCCGCATTTTTTTAGACTCTACCATAGGATAGAATGTCATGCTTAAAAGACAAGACCACAATTTTTGCCGCTACCATAACCTTCACACATTTGTTACAAAATGCCACGAAAAACCTTTTGATCCAAATTCACACAGCCACAATATATGCTCTTAAAGCCGTCCCTTAGAAAAATACGCACTCAAAAGCCTCAAACCTGTGCCAAGTAATATGCCATATAGAATATTTTATCAAAACTGCCGTTATGAATAAAGAGGATTAAATACAATTGATTCCAAAATAGTCGACGCATATAAAAAGAATTATGAAGGCATCAACAGGAACGTTACAGCTAGACCAAGTAAGAAAAACAAAATAATAGATAAGCCGCTAGGAGAATAAAATAGAGCCTCCATCATTAATGAGAATTACTGAAGCCGTTGCCAATAATTAAAATCGCACCGTAAAAAAAAAATCTTCAAGAGATAAAAGTCGGGGCTGAGCTCAAAACTGTTGCTGGCGAAGATTATAGTGAGAACATTTAAAAAACGCCACATGAATACCTCCAAAAGTCGTGCCATAAAAGAATTTATATCATGTTTGAAGCAAGGCATTATATCTCAAGAGTCAATCTTTTGAAAAGTCCAACATATGACATGGCATATGATTTGGCAAGACTCTTTTAACATTTGACTTGGCACTTTGCTGACATAAACCAAGTAGGCAAACAGCTGAAACAAACAATCAACTTGCTCAACCATACAAGCAAACAACTCAAGCTAGCAACCAAGCAGCTCGAGCAAGCAGCCAAGCAGCTCAAGAAGACAAGCAGGTAGCTCAATCAAACAAACACCTTGACATCAATGACAAAATATTCCAACATATTGTACTAGTTTCATTTTGCATCTAAGGAATTCTCTACCATCATAGCATTTCCAATGCTACTATTGTGTGGAAGCCTGGAAGGTCATTTTGGTTGTGGGTGATCCTTGAGCTATTGTGGGGTTGATCAACAACTCTTACATGATATTAGAACTTCAAATCTGTATTTCCCTTCCCTCTTTTATAGGCTTTTGTATAAAAGCTTTCATAGGGTGCATCCTAGTCCAAAAATGACTTCATAGTTAAGCTCAAAAGACCCAAAAACCTATAAACCCATATAAGGCATGATAGGGTTTGGTGTCATAAAATTTCAAAGCTTTTTTTGGAGGTTTGCAAAAATTGAGGTCGAGATTCTGTACGATATTGGCCACCATTGTTGCAGAAGTTGGAATCTAACAAATAATATTCCTCTGTACTTCACCTTTGTCACATCTAGTATAGTTTATAAAAACATTTTTTTAAAATGAAAAAAAGGATTTAGTATGGCTATCAATGTAGGGATGACATCATCATTCGCCGGTCCCTAGTGAGTTAGCACTTGGTCATTGTGGGTGACCAACGCTCAAATTGTGCACCTTGCTTTTTTCTAAGCCTTATAGGAGTAGTTTTATGGAAAAGCCCTTAACTTGAGCATATAGTATCAAATTTTCACAAACAAATAGATATTGTAAAGCTAATTCCGAGCACTACACAACCATCCGCTTGGTTTTTCCAAAATTTTCCCTAGATACCTATTATTTCATTTTGAAGTCACTTTTTTCTTTCTGACTTGTGCTTTGGACAGCTTGCATAATTTGGGACCATTTTTAATATTGCGAGGGTTCCAATTTCACATGTTTTGATCTATAATTTGTATGAGGAGTCTATCATTGTAATATCATGGGTTTTAATTCATCCTTTCCTAATCACCTTGAACAAAGGGAATTATAAGTCTTGGCAAGACAACATCTTAGTTGTCTTCATCTCTTGCCACATCTCTATGGATTTGTCCTTGAACTAGGTATACCTAATTGAAAGCAAGCATGGGATATCAAGAATAGTCATGTCCTTGGATTGATTGGTAGTGGTGTTGATTTTGACATTGTGTTATATCTCACATATTGAGTGTCCCACACTCTTTGGACCATAATTTGGGAGATCTTTGGAGACCCACATCTCTTTCCATTCCTAGATGATCCTGTTATGGACAATATTCTACCCTTTGATGATTGTAATAACCTAACATGTGATGGTGATACAAAAGAGCAACTTGATTAGCATTGACAGTTGTGATGACATTGTGGCTTCACTTGATGATGCTCCTCCTACAAATGCATCCATTGATTCTTTGGATTATATGACTCCTAAGCTAGATTTAGAGGCTTCATCTTCTTTATCTTTGAGTCAATGTCCTAAGGTTTAGGATTCTTTTGTTTCAGCATTGGCATATTCATCTCTAGGTGTTCATATTTAGACATCTTGTGTGGACACATCATAGGATGACTAGTCTAGTTGGAGGACATATATTGAGATCACATTTCCATCTCTTGTTGCTTCAAATCATTATAGTAGCCTTCTAGATTTGGTATATTGTGCTGAGTACTTGACAAATATTGCAAGTTTGTTTTGTGAGTCCCATCTTACAGATTTAATAGATACACTTGAGAAAATCCATTTCCTCTTTGATGATAGCCCCATCATAGTTGTTGTCACACCATCTTTGTCTTTGGATCTTGTTCTTCACTCGTTTGCACATGGTCCTAGCTTGTCATCTTCTTCATTTATTGGGCTTGTATCTAATTTGATTGTGGCATGCTTTCATAGACATGGTGACACTTGAGTAGAGACTAGAGACCTTATCAGACATCCTGCATCTATACTTGGTTTTGTTTCTTCTCAAGGGGAGGAATTTTTTTCGGTATTCATGGATCTTCATCATCATCCTTTGTCAAGCATCTACCATCATCACATGAGATCATACATTACGGGGTGGCTACATAGTTTGTCTCTTCCTCTCTTAAATGGAGAACATTGATTGTACTTTAGTGATAGAAGTAGTCCTTGGGCAGTCATGTTGAGTCTTCATTTCTTCCTTCTTTCACTAGTACATGTTTGTTTGCTTCATTTCTCTTATGGAGAGGAGTTTTTTCCTACGAGTTGTTCGCATTTACTCCATTTGTGAGAGATTTGTTTGTAAATGTGTAGTTAACATGGCCTTGTCGCTGTGACCCATCTATGCTTTCTTGCATCTTTGCATTTTGTCGTACTCCCTAAGTTACACTTAAGGGAGGGTGTTGGTATGAACATGATATAGTACCCAATTATTTTCTTATTAGGTCATATTCACATGATCCTAATTAGTTTCTTATTAGGTCATTTACTTTTTGTGTTTTATATCATATGATTAATTATGATCCCAGTTTGTCGTAGGGTTTCATCATTGTCTTTATAAGAAGTGTTTTTCATTGTATATTGTTTTAGTCCCATTTTACATCTAATGAGTTCTTTGGCTTCATAGCATTCCATTGCTTCTCTCTTTTGTGGAAGGTTGTTTTGGTTGCAGATGATCTTTAGGCTACTCTGGGGCTGATCAATAACTCTTATGTGTTTAGCGTCTGTGATGTGCTCAAGAGGAATTTCCAAATTGTCTTATTTATCTACCATGATTGACACAACCTTGTTTCTTCATTATCTCAATTTGGAGATAATAGTTCATTCAGATGTATTTTGTCCCTCAACATAGGTTTCATAACAATTCCTCAATCTTCATTGTCTCAGCTTGAGTATTTGTTTTAATGTTGACAGGAGGGTTTAACTCTATAATTTTCCAAACATGAGTAGAAGTTCACATTACCTTCTGGCCATCATACTTAGTGAGCCATATATCTTTGATAGACTTTGTAGTGGTAGATGTAACAAACATTTCAATGGTGTGGCAATTACTAATTTTGCTACCTTAGCAACTTGACAGTTTTCAATCTTTTTTTAGCGCAGCCTTGCCACTCCCCAGCATGTCTTTGGTGCCAAAATATTGAAGTTTCTGACTCTTTCCCATAGGATGACAGGGGTTGGAGGGGGCCAACTACATTTTTATTATTTTGAATTCCATCTCAAAGTAATTGCTAGTACAAAGGTGATCGTGCTTCTCCAACCAACATTCCAATGATGCAAAAATCCCATCGCAATAATGCTTGTTGTTTTGCCTGAAGAAATTTCTTTGTTAGTAATGCTTGCTGTTTTGCCTGAAGAAATTTCTTTGTTAGTAATGCTTGCTGTTTTGCCTAATAATTTCTTTGTGATGTGTAGTCGTTCCGCTTTGATTTTCCTTGTATATCGAACATCACCTTCATCTTACATAACAATTTGGGTTTGGACTATGGTTGTCCATGTTTGCAAATGAAGAAGGAATAACAATATTTGAGAAATGAATAAAGTGATTGAGTTCCAAATCTAAGATATTGGTTATAGTGGAAATGATTAGCTTAAATGGAATGTGAAAACAAATATTGATACCTCTCTTGTTGGTTGAGCCGGCCTTCCCATTGGTCAAATAGGGGAGTCCACTCCCATTGGTCTTCAAGGAATTCTCTCCCATTGGTTGACAAATGGCTTGACTTTTTTGGGGGGGACTTTTTAAATGAAGGGCTTTTCCAATAAGACAGCTCGAAAGATATAGTAGAAGTAGGGGATGTAGAAGCTTCTCCCTCATCAACATGGCAATTCCAGGATTCTTACATTACCTCTTTAATCTGAAGGTTGGTAGATTGGGGGCATTTTAGTTATGTCTCCCAAGTATTGAGGTACTCATTCAAAGGTGGTAGTACCTATCTTTTGATTCCTATAAATGTAGTGATTGATTACTTTGCTTGAGTTATAACTCATACCTTCCTATATCTAGAGGATTATGCCTACGGATAATATAAAGTTATAAACTGCCCAAAGCCCACCTGCTATTACATATCATAAGATCTTTGACATCTTTCTTGATAAGGGGGAATTCTTGTAGCCACTGGCCTTTAGTAGTTACCTTATACATCTGTAAGTAAGATATCTACCAATTGATTGACTACTTTTATGGAAAAACAACAAAGATGATGATAAGCGTGTGATCAAACTTAGAGGCTTGAAATTTGATATTCTCTTTCATTTGATTGGTCCTCCATTGGTCGTTACCTTCCCTTGTCTTCATACTTTCTTTGTCACTAATTATTTTGGACTCACTATAGACCTCTTTTTGTAGCATCTACTGTATTTATTGGCACAGTCTCAATACATTGTATAACAAAAGATTCCTCGAAGATATATCCAAAAATGTTCAAATTAGATGGTTCTAGGGGCAGCTAAGCTGGTGTGGGATGAATATAATTTTGAATGCCTCTCTTCATTGTGAGAAATAATGACCAAAGAAGTCTAAAATTTGATAGTTAGCCAATAGACTTCTTATGTAGGCATTCATGCCCGGAAATCAGTATGTCTCACAACAGATTTTTTAATTTTCCCAGATTTATTTAGATTGCTGGAATTATTTGAGATAAAGATTGCATTGAACATATTTCTATCCTCACAGCTGTATACCATGCATATCTGATTGGATTCATAGTAGTTGCATAGGACGATTCATAACTATGCATATCTGATCATATTTGTAGCAGCTGGACAATTCATAACTATGTATCCTCCCACAATGTTGATCCTCCCACAATTTAGAAGTTCGAGAGTTCTATCATGCAAGATCCACTAGTGATAAGTTCATTGAGGAGATCAGCCCCAATTTACTTGAAATTTTAGAAATAGTTTTTGATATCCATCCAGATGCAACCCAATTATTAAATCTAGCTTTTATTGCTTTATTGAGTTTTCCACCTTACTTAGATGTGCCAGGTTTAATCAAAAAGTCAATCAGATAAGAGCTTTGATTGTATTTTACTACTTAATGTTAAAACACTTCTGACCTAATCCAGATGAAATAAAAAATAACAATTTTGAAACCAAAATAAAATTGAAATCACAATTGCAATGCAAAAGTGGTTTAATACCAATTCAGATGTGATCCATTATAAATCCAATTTAACAACTCATGTGATATAGCATCTTGGATACTCTAGATTTAGGGGTGAGATAGTTTTCTACATATTACTCTATATAAATTGAGAGAGTGAGGTATCGTGGAAACCTTCCCTAAAAAGGCAAAGGCAACGACATTCAAAGACATTGGAAATTATGTTATTTAGGGGATCTCATTTTTTTGAGATGATAAATCATGTGAAAGACTTACAAAAGCCTTGAATGCTTGTGCTTTGATGTGAGTTTGACATCTTGTCACTGTTATTAGTGATTAATTATGATCCTAGTTGAGCATAAAATTTCCAGGCTTTTAAAACAACATGAAGCTCATTGACACTCAAGAGGAATAGAACAATGTTTGCAGCTATGTCTAATGACACATTTAAATTGTTTGGTGTATTTCTTTTCCTAGGTGAGATCAACAACTTGTTTCTGCAAATCAACAAGCCCTTGGGCATGTGTGGTTGTGTCATGCCACTAGACCTGAATGATTGGGTGCATCCGCTAATTGCCAATGGCTAGTCTGTCAAACCACAGTGCATTGCTGCCCTCGTTGTGTGTTGTTTTCAAGAATTAGTGTCCTCCTTAGTGCTAGCATTTTAAACCAAAGATTAAGGCTTATCTGCATTGTGGACTTGGGTTTGGAAATCCTTTTAATCATTTGTCTAAGTGTATATATAAATATATGAATTGCTATTAGTATTAGTGTAACTATTGCACCTCCTTTTGGTGCAAGTGCTAGTTTTAGAATATTTGAGAATGCAACCAATAGGAGCAAACTTAAATATGAGGTTTGAAAGAAAGTTCCTTGAAGTACATGACAGTGCAAATGTATAGAGGAAAATTTTGTCTCTCTTTGCTGCAAGGAGTAGTATGTACCAACCTAGGAAACAAGAAACTATTAGCAACCAACAAATAGAAAATGCCATTAGGGTGTGTCATCCCTTATCAGAGAACTGTTCAAGATGCAATAATAAATCAATAATAGAAAATAGGCTTATGCTATTCATTCTACTACATACGAATGTTTTTTCACAAATCAATGTGGAATTATGTGAAAGAAGATGTGCAAAGAATGATCCTCCATTGATTTATTATGGAAAGGATGGATGAGTATAGACTGCAGAAAATGCGGAGCACAAAAAGGGCCTAAAGTATATTCAAAAGATCCCCAATAAGATATGAGTTCCCATTTTGCATAGACTATATTTGGTAATTAGACATTTTGGTTTGATTAATTAGTCATCTAGATGAGTCTAAATTAATCAAAGTCATCTAGATGAGTTGAAATAATGCAACTTATCATCCTGAAGAACTGAGAGAGAATGTAATGCAAGACATAAGTGAGCAAGACATGGGTATAGTAATAGTTCAAAAATTTAGACTTGGCAAAAACTCATCAGGCCAAAATTTTACTTGAACTCCAGATTCGGCAAAAGTTTGGCATATTAAAAAAGTATAAATTTGTAAAATAAATGAAATGCAAAATGTTGAATTTAGATAGCTCATAGGGCGGCTTTCTATTTTTTAAGACCAAAAAAGGATTACAATGAACATCATAGTGTCATATACATTATATGATGATTGATCAACTATCATAATCATAGAAAATTACAAATCTATATATCTATTTTACAAATTTCTTTTTTGACTAAAGCCCCTTAGTGGCAGTGCTCTTGAACTAGATGATAAGGATTACGCCTTATAAACAATGTCATCCTTAAGCATATCATAATCAACATTCAATGAAACCTCACCCGATGCTTGTACCTTCCAGTGCGCTCATGCTTCTACTTATACAACCCATTTTCTGCCAAATCAACAATTTTCTTTGTGGACTTGATAATCCAATCCAAATATGGAACAATGTCTTTGAACTTAATTGCATTATGAATCCCCTTTTCCTCCACCTTTTTGACACAAAGATTAAGGCTGTATTGCTTCCTTCTGTCTATTAAAATAATATTTATTATTTATTTATTAATGCTCAAATAATGTATTTTATTATAAAGTATATTGATAAGATCGTCTTTGATCTTATCTGAAGTTTCTTTTTAGAAACTTTCTGATTTTGTACATTTTGTAAACTATTTGAAGCGTTCAGCTTCTTGTAAATAATTCATTCAATTTTTTTACCAATTACTTCACGTAATATGGTATCAGAGCCCCGGTGAATTAAAAAAAATTCGAAAGAAATTTTCTTAGTTCTTGAAGAATGATTTTCAGCTTAAATTTTTTGGGGGTTTTTCTTGAGGAAGTTCGTGTGCAAGGGTTTCTTAGTGTTGGGTGCGTGTTTCTTCCTAGCGCACACCTAAATCCTTTTGGGCACGATTTTGTTTCTTCCTGGCGTGTTTAAGGGCCGTGTTCTGGTCTTTGGACTCGATTAAACCCGCATTTTTGTTCTGTTGACTCTCTTTGTTCTCGTTTTTTTCAAGGAACTGTGGTTGTGTTTTTTCTGAACGTGTTCGTTCTTCTCGCCTATGATTTGAAGCGTCTTTTGGCCTCATCTTTGAATGCTCTTAAGTCGTTCTTCTTTTAGCTACTGAGCCACATTTTCAGTAATAAAGGTCGCATTTTGTTTTTGGATTAGACGCATTTTTTATTTTATTTTTGTTTCTGGCTCGACTTTTTCATAGCCCACGCAACCTTCGTGGTGCTTGGTTCTTCGTCAGCTAGGGTTTCTTTGGCTCTCATCAATCTCTGGTTTCTGCAACCTTCAAAACTCACAGTTTTTTGCTACCTAGGGTTTTTGGAATTTCGGCTAGGGTTTTGACCCTCCATTTCAAGCCAAAAAATCATTCTGAGTTCAAATTATTTGTGGGTTTTTCGAGTACTTTTCTGGGTTGCATTTAGATTTTTTTGGGCACCTTCGGATCCATGCCTTGACTTTTGTGCCAACAAATTTGCCTTGTTTTCCGTGCATGTACTTGCCTTAGTGTATTGGAATTCGTGCCTTGGGTTTCGTGCATTCAACATCTTCTCAGTACTTCGTTTTTCATGCCTTGAAAAGCGTGAAGATGGCTTCTTTGACCAAATTATGTTGGAAGGCAGTCAGCGATTTAACGACAAAAATTATAATACCTGGAAGCAGCGAATGATGACCATCTTTGAATATCGCTGCCTTGATCAGATGATTCTAGGCAACACTACTCATCCCACAACAACAGGTAAGGACCAGGAAAAGTTTGATGAGCAGAATCGTGAAGCGGTGATGAGCAGCTACCTCAGATTCCGATTGGCAAATCAACAATGGAGATTTGGGATCATCTTAAGGGTCTTCATGAGACTTCTGACAAGAGCCATGCATTCTTCCTAAAGAACATGTTTTCTATCATGATGGATGAGAAGACAACTTTGCAGGCGCATCTGAACAAGATCAAGGAGATCCGAGATCAGTTGGAGGCTATTGGTCGAAAAATGGAGGAAGACATGGTCGTGATCACTCTGAAAAGTCTACCTAAGTCTTATGAACATTTCATCGAAACTTTCAACATTACGTTTGCTAATGTTGATTTGAAGTTTTCAGATCTGTGCTCCATTCTTTTGCAGCAGGATCGTTGGAACCAACTGTTTGGTAGCAGTGAATCTTCATCCTCTACAAAGCAAGCTTTAGCAGTCAAGACTTAGTTTAAGAACAAAGGGAAAGGTCAGCCTTTGCAGCAGAAAGGCTCAAGACAACCTTTGGATAGCTCTAAGAAAAAGAACATTTAGTGTAATTATTGCCACAAATTTGGTCACATGAAGAAGGATTGTCGTCAACGTTTGGCTTTTGAACAAAAGAAGCAAGGAGGGTCTCATCAGAAAGCGAATGTTGCCGAGCACACTGAGCAAAACGAATCTTCCTTTTACGCTTTTATGGCTAAAAGGCCTACAGATCATGTAAAGTCCTCTGCCTGGTACATAGATTTAGGTGCTTCGCGACACTTCACACATCAGCGTGACTAGTTTACAGACTTCTCCTTTCACTGACTTAGTTATTTTTGGATACAGGTGATTCTTCGGAGCTAGCCATGGCAGCTAGAAACTCTGCTATTACCAGTCTTTGGCATTGGTAGTATGGGCACTTAAATGTGCACTATCTCTCTCAATTAGCTCGGGAGGGACTTGTAGCTGGTTTACCTAACATTCAGACTCAACATCATGGCGTTTGTGGAGCTTGTCAGGCTGGGAAGCAGCACAGGACATCGTTTGCGGATGGTGACTCATGGCGAGCCTCTAAGGTATTGCAGTTGGTTCACGTTGATGTATGTGGACCAATGAATACACCTTTTGTTACTAGTTGCAGGTATTTCTTGCTTTTTGTTGATGATTTCAGTCGTAAAATGTGGGTGTACTTTCTTAGACAGAAATCAGATGTGTTTACTGTATTTTAGAAGTTTAAGGCCTTTGTAGAAAAAGAGTTTGGTTGTTGTATAATCACTCCTAGGTCAGATAATGGGGGGGAATTTTGTTCTACTGCTTTCTCCAACTTCTATGATACACATGGAATTAAACACTAGTTAACCACACCCTACACTCCTCAACAAAACGGTGTTGTAGAGCGACGCAATTGTACAATTGTTGAGATGGCCCGCTTTATGTTACAACACAAGAGTGTACCAAATAAATTTTGGGCAGAAGCAGTCTTCATTACAGTTTATCTCCTTAATTAGTCTCCTACACACATTGTTAAGGAGAAGACTCCCGAGGAAGCTTGGACTGGTAGAAAAGCTAGGATTAGTCATTTGCAAATCTTTGGCTCTTTAGCATATGTATGGATTCCAGATGCCAAGCGCTCAAAGTTGGATTCCAAGAGTCAAAAGCTTATGTTCACAAGGTACAGTGACAACCATAAGGCTTACCGGCTGATTGACGTAGACACTAATCGTCTTGTCTTCAGTCGGGATGTTGTCTTTGATGAAGAACAAGGGCCTTTTCACATTTGCTCGTTTGTGCAGCATTCTGAGGATCAGCCTTTGAAGGCTTCTGATTTGGGTGTCCGTCTTTCGTTAGGTCCACCTGATGGGAGGGATGATGAAGATTCTATCTTTGATGACGCTCAACCTGATTTTCCTCCAGATGATATTGATCTTCCACCTGATGAACCTGTTCTAGATCCACAACCAGTTCCAACTCCTCCTGTTACATCTGATGTTGGCACTTCTACTCTCTGGCCTAAGTGGTGGGCTAAGACTATTGGAGATCTTCATGATGATGAGCTCATTGAGGGTAGATCATCTAGAAACAAGAGAAAACAGTAGCATACAGTCAATTTTGCTCTCATGGCCAACATTCACATTGTTTATGAGCCTCAAACATATTCAGAGGCTAAAGGAATTCTTGAGCGGGAAAAGGCTATGGAGGCTGAATACGAGTCTTTAGAAGAATCACACTTGGGTCCTTTCTGATCTTCTTTTAGGGAAGAAGCCCATTAGCTGCAAATGGGTGTATAAAGTGAAATACAAAGTTGACGGAACCCTTGACAAGTACAAAGCTCGTCTAGTTGCTAGGGGGTTCTCATAGAAGGAAGGCATTGACTATGAGGAGATCTTTGCTCCTACAGCCAAGACGAGTACCATTCGGCTTGTCCTTGCCTTAGTAGCCCGGTTTGGTTGGAAAGTCCATTAGATGGACGTTAAGAGTGCTTTCCTCAACAGTGAGTTGAAGGAAGAAGTCTACATAACGCAACCTCCAGGGTTCAAGGTTGCCGGTCAAGAACACAAGGTGTGCAGATTGGTAAAAGCACTCTATGGCCTGAAACAGGCTCCTCAGGCTTGGTACATCAAGATTAACATGTACCTCATAGATCATGGCTTTCAGAAGAGTCCATATGACTCTAATCTATATGTCAAACATACTGGTAGTGATATTCTTATTCTTGTTGTCTATGTGGATGACCTGATCATTACTGGTAGCTCAGCACATTTGATCTCTGAGATCAAACAGGTTTTTTTCTAACAAATTTGACATGACAGATTTGAGACTTTTGCATTATTGTTTAGGTGTTGAGGTTTGGTAGACTGAGAGCAGTATCTTCATCTCCCAGTCCAAATATGCTCTAAGTCTACTGGATAAGTTCCGAATGCAGGATTGCAAACCTGCCTCCACACCCATGGAAAAAGGGCTAAAGATGTCAGCTAAGTCAAACTCACCTGTAGTAGATGAACCATTGTTCAGGCAACTAGTGGGCAGCCTCATCTATCTCACTCCCACTAGACCTGACCTCAGTTTTGCAGTGAGCTACATTTCACGCTTCATGACAGCCCCCAAGGCTGATCATTGGGTAGCAACAAAGTGTGTGTTGCGTTATGTGAAGGGCACTTCTGATCATGGACTTCTTTACACTAGGAGTCACGATTCTAGACTCAGTGGTCTCACAGACTCAAATTGGGCAGGTTCGGTTGATGATAGGAAATCAACAATTGGGTATTTGTTTAGTTTGGGATCTGGTGCAGTCACGTGGACTAGTAAGAAGCAACAGGTAGTGGCTCTCTCCTCGATAGAAGCAGAGTATCGGGGAGTAGTTAAGGCAGCTTGTGAGGTAGTTTGGCTTCGTCGGATGCTTGCGGATATGCAAATATCTCAAGCAGGTCTGACTCCCTTGTTGTGTGATAATCAGGGAGTTCTCAAACTTGCCAAGAATCCAGTCTTCCATGAAAGAACCAAGCATGTGGAAACTCATTGTCACTTCATTCGGAAGTTGGTTGAAGACGAATCAGTTCAGTTGCTATATGTTCCGACAGAGGAGCAGACAACAGATATTCTCACCAAGTCGCTCAGTCCTGATAAGTTTGTAAAATTCAGGGGGTATCTTGGTGTAGTTGACAAATTGAGCATTAAGGGAGGGTGTGAAAATAATATTTATTATTTATTTATTAATGCTCAAATAATGTATTTTATTGTAAAGTATATTGATAAGATCGTCTTTGATCTTATCTGAAGTTTCCTTTTAGAAACTTTCATATTTTGTACATTTTGTAAACTATTTGAAGCGTTCAGCTTCTTGTAAATAATTCATTCAAATTTTTTACCAATTACTTCTCGTAATACTATCTTCTCCTTGAAACGTGCTCCAAAGAAAACTATCCCCCATCCACATCCTTGTAAATTTGCAACTTGTTAAGAATTGCATCTGTAAGGGATTTGTTAGCTTTCATACTCTCTATGCATTTGTTGAGGTCATTCATATCCTCATTGCTTCTCAAGGAATCAAAGAAGAAAAACATGGGATTCAAGTAATACGACATTGCATATATGTGTTGGTGGAGTTGCTTGGTCCACCTCCAAACATTTGTGCACCAAATGGTTTCAATTTTTTATTGGATCCATGATCATGCTAGATGGCCTTGCCCTTAGTCTCATATTGCTAATTCATTGCATTTTTCTCCATATGGATAACTCATTAGGTTTTTCCCCCATCCATGAAGTGTAGAACCTTGAACAAAGGCTTTGTCACATTACCCAAAATGTTGTGAACTTTTTAAATAAAAATTTGAGTGACAAGGAATAAAAAATTAATAAGTTTTACAAATTTGCAAGGTAATGGAATTGATTATTTTGTAAGATCTGAAATGTTAAGTTCAAATTTACCTTGAGAATGTTGTTTGTGCACTTTGCAAACATATCATTAAAGGCTGTCTTCACAACACTTTGATCTTTGATCTTTTTTCAATATGGAGACTCCACTCACCTAGTGCTCAAAAACATTTGCTTAACTGACATTATGGAACTTGAAATGCTCTTCAATGTGATCAATTTGGTGGCAAATTGTGTAGCTCATGATCACATTAGCTTTCTTATCACATTAAGCATTGAAATGTGATTGCAGTTATATGTTGTGATGTTTCTCATCTTTTTAATCATGGTTTAACCCATTCAAGTTTGCTTATACTGTAAAGTAGAAGATCAATGCAATGGGTAGCACAAGGGCTCCAAAAAATGGTAGGTTGCTTCTCATTAAGAAGTCTCCCTATTTCTACATGTCATTGAATTGCTGGTCACAACTTTAATGACATTCTCCATGCCCATTTCCATTGCCAATGTCTAACATAGTGCACAATGCCTTAACATTTTCACTTAATGGGAGGCATCAATCAACTTCAAGAACCCTAACTACCCACTTGAAGCCACTAGGAAGTTGATTAGCATGTAGTCCATGCCATCCATCCACCCATTGGACCAAATAGGGCATCTCTTTCTTTGTCAAATTCTCTTTTCATCTTCCACAATGAGTTTAGTGTTTGTCATGGCTTTGTCCAACAAGGCCCCACTCAAACCGTATGGACTAGGTGCTTTAAACCCTTTTCCAACAATAGTCAATGCATCAACCAATGACTTCTAATATGGGGTTGTTGTGTCGTAAAATTGCACCCCTTTCAATTTCACCTACATCTTTGCATCCATGTTAGTGTCCACTCCCTTAGTATTTGTGTAGGCTCATTTTAGCCCTTGCATCAGTCTTTTTCCCCTCAGGATGCTCAGGACCCCTTTTCAGCAGTCGCCTTTTCCCATCAGCTTTGTGTCAAACCTTGTGTTTTCCTCGTTCCCATCGTTTTTGAGTGTGATTTGTTTGGATGCTAGCACGTTGCGCAGGCGCAACGCTAGTGTCCCATGGCATTCCAACGCTCAAATGGCCGCTTCTGAGCATGTTGCCACTTGTCACCTACCTTTGTCAGTGGAAATGGCTCGTGACACCTTGTAATGGCTTGGAAACCTCCTTTTCCCTCTTACTCTTAAGACAAGAAATTAATGTTACCTGCAATGCTTGAGGAAGCCAAAGAGAGAAACAGAGAAAGAGAAGGTTGTGAGAGCCAAGAGAGTTGCAAAGAGTGGTTTGAGAACGTGAGAGTGTTGTAGCAAGCAAGAGAGTTGTGCAAGCTTGAGAGGAGAGTAAGACTCCCAAGAGAGGTAGAAAAGAGAGAAAGAGCAAGAGATGATGTCCCTAAAGAAGATCCTCTCTAAGCTAGAAATCTCGAGTCTACTCCTCAAGAAAATGCATGTCTCGGTGATGATTGGGGTTCTTTAGACTTTACAAGCTCCTTCATTGGGGAATATAAAGTCAACGCGATCCACTTAGACATCTCGACAATATCATTCACACCTGTTGTCGAAGATGATTATACTTTTGTATCGTGGGATAATGTGAACAACAATTGTAATGTCCTTAATGTTGATCCTCCTCCTTCTGAGGAGTTGCAATCACGTTATGGCTTTGGATCTAATATTCTTTCTAAGCATGGGTACAAAGGAAATGGTCTTGTGCACATGAAACAAGGAGTTAAGGTCCCTTTGGAATCGACACCTCACTCTTTTGCAAGGGGTTTAGGTTATAGGCCTTCTTGTTTGTCTCCATCCCCCCTACCTCATCTGTTGTCTTCATGTCCTCTTGTGAGAAGTCAAACTTTTCTTCACAAGAGAATGGGTTGCTTCCTGCTCCTCATTCTTTATATGAGCAAGAGCATATCTTGTTGAGGCTTCTCATAGCCCACTCAATTACTCTTCCTCCTACACATAAGAAGTTTCATAAACATGATAAAGAAAAATATCCTTTCTATGCATATCATCAAGTGCTTGGCCATTCCACCAATGAATGTTGAGCCTTGCAGGGAAAAATTCAGCTTCATGATTCAGGTGCTATCACTCTTCCATCTGTTGATGCACCTGTCTTTTCTTAGCTTGACAAGTGATATCAGGGTTTACTTCTATTTTGTTCATTCTATCTTCTCATGAAGGTTCTTACAATTCCCTTCTATTGTGTTGCTACCCGCTATGTGGCATTCGTAGCTTTTCTTACTCATTGGCATTCGTGGTAGTACACTATTGTGTGCAACCATACTTTCTTTGTTGTAGTGACACAATAGTACTTAGCATGGCTATCCTCCCTTGTATGTAGGGGTAGGGATGACTTGTTATGGAGGTGTGTGTCCTTCTTGAGAACCCCCTCTCTTCTTTCTTCCTTCCGTCTTTCTTCTCCTTAGAATGACATGTGCTCCTTTACGTAGCACACATCATTCTAAGGGGGGGCATCATATTCGCTTATTCTAATTTTTCAAAAAATTGTCTTAAAAGAAATGTCTTGATGTCTTATGATCTCGTCGTCTAGCTTGGGGACAACTTGACTAGACCTGTCTTTTTTTGTGACTGTCATGCAATGCAGCTTACAACAGCCATAGGTTTATGCGCTTGCCGTATGGTCCCTAGCTTGGTAGCCATACTTATCAGCGTCGTCTTTATCCACTTGCCGTATGGTCTCTAGCCTTGCTAGCCATACTTATTAGCAATGTCTTTTTATCTAATCAAATTATGTCATGACATGTCTATGAATTTTATTATATCTTTCGCCCAACGTGTTTGTCTACAACGAACATGTTTGTGGTGAATTTGTAGTCAGTTGTGTAGGACAAAAGACCTGTATCCTCTTCGTGTCCTAGCTTAGCTTTACAAATGGTATATACCAGATTGAAGAGCTGCATCTTCTTCATCCTGAGTATATGCTCTTTCTCTCTCTTTTTCTCTTTGACATTGATTGCTTCTCTGTCTTTTGGATGCATTCCTTTCTTGAAGCAATCAATCCTTACATTCTTCTCTCCATTTAAGAATTCTTCTATGTATTATTTCTTAATTTGGGGACGATGCATGGCATTGAGACAACCTCTCGCATCAAGGTCTCTTTCAATTTGCTGACTCAAATCCTTTTAGTTTGTTTGTCATGTGACTTTGTGTATGTGTTATCCATGCATATGTTCTAACCCGGTGATTTAATGGCGCTTTATCTTCTAACCTTGTTGTCTTGTGCAGAATTTTCTTGTCTAATATGTTTGTGTTGTAGGTGTTCAACTTAGGGGTGTTCTTCCATGGTGCAAAGAGCTATTTGCTTCCTCTACTGTATCCTTTTGGCACCATGATATTTATGTGTAATAGATTTCCTTTAGCGTGCATATTCATGTAGATTCATATTCCCACTAAAATGGGGACAAAATGTCGTGTCGTAAAATTGCACCCTTTGCAATTTCACCTACATCTTTGCATCCACTCTAGTGTCCACTCCCTTGGTATTTGTGTAGACTCATTTCAGCCCTTGCATCAGCCTTTTTCCATTCAGGATGCTCAGGACCCCTTTTCAACAACTACCTTTGCGCTTAAGTTTTGCGTCAAACCTTGTGTTTTCCTTGTTTCTACCATTCTTGAGCGTGATTTGTCTAGACACTAGCGTGCCACGCTGATGTCCGTGCGCCATGCTAGCATCCCACGACATTCCAACGTTCAAACGACCGTTTCTAAGCATATTGCCATTTGTCACCTACCTTTGTCGGTGGAAACGGCTCGAGACGCCTTGTAACGGCTTGAGAACCTCTTTTTCCCTGCTATTCTCTCTTTAAATCGATCTTTTCATTTCTATTGCTCGCTTCTTGTTCTTTCCCTCTTGATCTCTTGCTTTTTCTCTCTTTTCTCCCTCTCTTGGGAAGTCTTAGCCTCCTCTCAAGCTTGCACAACTCTCTTGCTTGCTACAACACTCTCACGTTCTCACAACACTCTTTGCAACTCTTTTGGCTCTCATAGCCCTCTCTTTCTCTCTTTCTCTCTTTGGCTTCCTCAAACCTTGTAGGTAACATTTATTTGTTGTCTTATGTGTTTGAGCATCTTGGGATTTATCACATCCCTTGTCTATGCATTGTCTATCTCGTCTATTTATCTATTTCGCTGTACTATTTTTTCTATTTGTCTATTTGGCTGTCCATGGAGGTGGAAACACTGAAACAGGGGTTTGATTGAGGCAAGCCCCTAAACAGCCCCAACTTTTTTCCTCGGTCTTTGTGCATAGGTATTGAAGATATTTATTTATTAGAGGCTTCATTGCTTGGTTGGTTGTGAGTGCTTTCTTTCTCTTTCTTCATTTCATCATCTACATTCCATTTAATCTATATTTTACTTAGTTTACTTTATTTTAGCTTTGTTATTTTTATTGCATTCTTGAAAGTTCCTAGTAATCAAGATTGTCAGTAGTCAAGTGTATTCTGTGATAGTCTCAATTTTTGGTCCGTATGAGACGCCAACACGCCTTTGGGACGTCAGCATGCCATGATGTCATTAGTGTGCCGCACTGTTGTCTGTGGTTGAGAACTCGCTAGTTTGTCTAGAAGACCTCTGTGACCTCTTTCTGTTTCTGGAATTCTTGCCATTTTTATCCTATCACCTGAGCTTTGTTCCTTGATATAGTTGGGGAGCATTTGCTCCTTGTAGACTCTTCTTTGTCTTAAAGACTGGAGAGTAGCAATTTTCCTCCTCTACAGGGGTCCTCACAACATGGAATGGTATGTTGTAATAATACGAAAAACTAGTGTATGTCATCCTTGCCTCGTGATGCTCCTCTTGGTTCCACATGGTACCTTTGAGTGAAGGTTGTTGATCAAGAGTATTATAAAAAAAAAAATCCAAAATGATTGTGTTTGACAAGAACTATTTGGGAGCCTTGTAATAATGAGTCATGACAAAGAGTGTATTGAATCAGTTTTTAAGTTAAGAGGAGAATCCATCACAACTTGAATTCCTTGAGTTGCCCTCTCACTTTCTAATTTTTTCTCACACAAGCCAAGGACAACTTCATTTCTTGTGTAATCTCTAGTTCCATTGAAGTACACATTTGCAAATCTTTGCTAGAGATTTGTGTAAGGTGATATTTGAAGCGATTGGTGCCTCCTCTCATCCTCAATCCCCAAAATTGTGCATCAGGATTCCTATCTCTGTATCCAATGTGCCATTCTCTAAGTGAGGGCCTTAATCTTGCTAGCACTATGGTTACTTGGGTATGCCATCTATATTTTTAAAGTTGGAAACCTTAGCAAAAAGTAAAAAAAGGTTTCAACTTTAAAGATTGTTAACCCTAGGTTTGAAAGAAAGAAGAGATGGAAAGTTGAAGCAAAACATGAAATATTAAAACCCTAGAAGACTTGGATTGAAATAAAAAAATTAGCGAAAACCAAAATCTAAGGACAAAGAAAAGTCTTACCCCTCAAATCTAGTCAATATATCCATTTAAGTAGTCGAGAATCACTCAAAACAAGTCACAATCAATTGAAAATCAATGCAATGAAGTCAAAAAGCTAAGGGCACAACAAAATAAATCATAAAAAATGTGAGAAAATAGGGACTTCATTGTTTGTAGGTAGTGACCTTTTGTTTGCATTGCATCAAAACTAGCAAGTTTCTTGGCAATTTCTCACGCAAACTTGCGAGTGAGTTACACAAATACTCGAGTCTGTTGATAACTCATGAAGTTCTAAAATTATTGCTATAGTTAATTATAGTGGTGTTATGTGTGGAGGTGTGAAATGTGCCTTAGACTAATGAATTAATCTAGGTCAACCTTTCCACCTTAAACATCAGGGACACAAAATCTACCAAGAGATGTTGTTTGGCTATTGTCCTTAAGGGGGAGCCAAACATGTCGGTTAGGGTTTTGGTCCTCTTTTTTGTAGTAATGAACTAGGTGAATTGTGTAAGTGCGACAAAATTTGGAAATTATAGAACTAAATTTCAAAAATAGAGAGCAGTTTGGGTAGGAGATACAAAGAAGAACTTGGTGCCAAAATCTGAAGCATAATAGGTAGGACATCAACATGGGGTGCATGTGTCCAGAGATGTTAGGAATTAGGGTTTCAGTGCTTGTATGTATTGAGCACTGTTTGAAGACCTGCGACTGAGAAAATTAGGATCTGAAGTGTGAAGGTGTTTGGATAATCAACATGCCCTAATTTGTCAATGATGAGTCCATGGTGACAAGAGCTAGGGTTTAGGAGCCTTCAAAAGAGCTGAGATGTCCAATCCACTTCACACAACAACAACCTACAAGCCTGCAAAATAGATAGAGGAAAAGGGTTGTGCCATCTAGGGGCTTGCCTTGGTCAAACCCCATGTTGCTGTTCCCACCTCCACAATGGCAATGATGATGAATGATAAATAGCGCGTGCTCTCGAGGGAGTAGAGTCAAAACAATAAATGATAATGATAATGAAACATAATGATATTGTACCACTTAGAAACCCTTGTTGGATTGATGCATCTATGCCAATCTCATATAAGGGTGAAGAGGTTTCCTTAGGATCCTGCAAGTGTTAGCACCTATAATAATAATAACAATAAATAAGAAAATATAATACAATACTTGAACATGAATTTGCTGATAGATTGAATAATGTAATCGACTTGAATTATATCTCTGATCCTTTGCTTGTCTTGCTTCTAATTTTTCCTTTTTTCCTTTTTGATATGAAGGAGGGAAGAACTTATTTATATATGAATTGAACCATATTTTGAAGTAATTGTGTAGAGAGGCCGACAAATGAAGCTGTTTTCTAAATCACATTGAGGCCAACATTCAAATTCAAAGATTTGGGCATGAATAGCCAAGACATAGGCACATCACACTAGGGTCTAGGCATAATTTGCTCAGTGAAGGCTTGATAAATAAGGATTTAATCAAGTTTCCCAAAAAAGTGGTAAAGCAAGTACATCACAAGCATAATTTAAGCACATGTGCCAAAGTGGGTGCCAAGCCTAGTGGGAAATTGTTTGTGGCAACAATTTACGATGGTACAAGTGGAAATTGGATGAACACTTAGTTTAAAGTACAAGAATTTATTATAGATCATCCTATGTTCAACAAAATAAAATGGAAAACAAATGGATGTATTCCACATTAGCAAAATGTGATGATTACGTTTTTTAATGTTTTCTATTTTTCTACAACATACAATTACTTATACATTCATTAGAAATGATGATGGCAAATAATAATTCAAGTCACAAAAGGGTTGATTTTTGGAATTTATTTTTAAATTCAAAAGTATAGATTGTGATGGGTCAATTTTGTTTAATTTATTTTTATTTAGTTTCATATATTTCAAAAAGTTTAAGAGATTCACTTTTACACTTTATAATCCTATTGCATAATGAAATGTAGTAACATTGCAATATATATTAAATTGTTAAAAACTAGCGAATCAAATAACAATTTAATGAATATATTTATATTTGCATTTTATACAAATAATAGTAGAACCAATACTTATATGATGCAATTCTTTGGAATGGCTACTTGTACCTCTAGAAGAATCTAGTGGATAAACCCTTTAAGCTATAATCCAAGAGGAATTAGTTTCAAGAAACATAACATGTATTCATACACAATAGAGAAAAGATTCAACAAAAAACCTTGACCAAGACAGTTCTTGGTGTACTTTGTACCCCAAGTTGGACACACACTGTGTGCCATGTCTCCAATGCCCACCACTTGCCTATCTACCATCTTGCATGGATGACCTAAGCTCTCTTTTCCTATCTTTTGTGCCTTTCTCTTAAATGCGTTATATAATATTCCAAGGGGGGTTTCCAAACCTCCACACTTTTTTATATTAATTCTTTTGCTTTTTTTTCACTAAGGATTCTCTATTTTCACACGATAGTCAATTATTTCAATGCCTTTTCCAAAGATAATTACATAAGAATTGTTTTTACCTCTCTTTTAATTCTAGGGTAGTTATAACTTTTACCCTTCCTTTTAATTCTAGAGGGTCATTTACTTGGAAAAAGTATTCTTTTTCACTTTGGAGAAGTCCCATAACATTTCTTCTCCTCTAAATCAAGTGTTGGCCTTAGTAACATGAGGCAAGTTTGCAGCGCATCTTATAAAACATTTAATCAATATATGAAGATATGGACAATGAATACATTTATTCTTTTCCCATGTAACACTATTAACATTACAATTAGTCCATTCTATTTCTCATATATTTAGATCTTTCATAATGATACCTTTTGGTTTAATTTGTAGTTTGAAATTAGGTTGAACAAAATTACTTTGCTAATCAACACATGATTAGAATATAGATGCAATTTTTAAGGAAATTGACATGAAAAATTATGTATCTTTTGCAATTGTGGAAGGTAATGCAAGTTTTATGTAATAAATATCTTATTTTCTAACTTTTTCAATTTGGTCATTCATGTATTTTATGAAAGGATTATCCTATGATTTCATAGTATTTACTTAGCGAATGACATGCATATCCCATACTATGTGATAGCCTATTGTTGACTACCATATAATTTACATACTCAAAATACATTCCAAGGTGATAATCATGCATTTTGGACTACATGGCTATCCTTTCTTTCTATACTAAATACAATTTTTAATAATTGTAAGATTATAAACCATGTTCAATCAAAAAGAACATTTTGTAGATTCCACAATAATCATATGTGCTTAGTTATAATTTCATTCAATTTTTTATAACAATATTTACTCTTTTGAAGAACCAATAGAATAATTTTAAGAAAAATCATAATCTTAATATATATATCCCATTTTAATAAAATATTATTTTAAACCCAAAATGTTTCTTCAAACATTGAGCTTTAGCTATAACTTTTAAATAGGCTTCTATTGGAGGGAGAATTCAAATCACATGTCATATTGACTGTGTTACAAAGGGACACGTCCCCTGTCCAAAAACGGACTGTCCCTGTCCCCAGCCATCCTTGGTACAGGGGGATGCAAAGGGGACATCCCCTTGCCGTCCCCAAAACAGGCTAGAGAGCAGGAAACGGCAGGAAACGTCCTTGCGCGTTTGGGAACGACTCCCCATCCTTGGTATAGTTGGGGGACATTGGAAACATCCCTTGCCGTCCTGGGGACGGCTAGCCGTTCCCCACGGACAAGGAACTTCCAACATTAAAAAGACCATTAAAAAATCATTTTGTTTTTAAATTTCTTTTTGCTGTTTGAACTTTGAGACTTCTGGATACATGTTTGAGACATTTGGATATTGATAGACCATGGTTTTATTGATGTTTGAGACTGCTGTTATAAATTTATAATGCTTTAGTGACATTTATTATGCTGTTATACTACTACTCTCGTGATTTATTTACATATTGATATCGTTGTTATCAATTATTGACATCTCTCTCTCTCTTTCCCTCTCTCTATAATATATTAATAAATTTTGAAAAATCCATATATATATATATATATATATATATATATTTGTATATCACTGCCCCCTACCGTTCCCTACCGTCCCCTAAAAATGATCCCCTAGGAAATGTCCTGGAAACGCGTCCCTTGTTGTCCCCCCGTCCCCATCCCCAAAACGTTGTGGAACATAGATTTGACTTGATAATATTTTCTTTTGAATGATAAATGGTACACAATTACCTCTAAATGAAGTTCATATTACTTTAGTCATTCGAGCAAGGGTTTGGGACATCTAAATCCAACAATGATTCTGTTGGTGTTTTTTCTAGCAGAGCTTCAAAATCCTCTAAAGGGTAGCCAACCCTTGTCCTTAAGAATCCTCAAAGCTTGTGGCCAATTGATGGGTAAAGACTTTCAGGCTCTTACCCCTACTCTTTAGGCTCTGTGGGACCAAGGAGGGTGTTCCTTCTCATGTTCATTGGATATTTTCATTTCTCAAGAACACTTCAACACATATTTGTTCCTATTGAATGCAAATAGATATTATTTACTGAAAGCTTGGCAGACCTTTAAGCAAATAACCACCTAATGCTAGGAAATGAATGATTCTTTACAGCACATACAACAAAAATAAGTTGATTGAAAGTGTATTTATGAATAATTGTTCTCAAATCAAATACTAGAAGCATAGGAAATGCATTCAACACTTTAAGATCAGTGCCATATCTAAGGGCATGGAGTCAAAACAAAGCAAACTAAACTACGAGGCAATTTTAATTCTAACCAGCCATGATCCTTGTGAATTGCATTACAATTCACACATCAATACCCAAATTCTATTACTACTTATAGATCCACTGAACACCTACATAAATGCACAACTTAATCAAAGCATTTAACTGATTTCTTGAACCAAAGCCAAAACTAAAACATATTTCATTGTAAACAACAATGGAAATCAATGAAAATGACCCTTGATCGAATTCTCATTAATCATTCATATGAGGATATTATAGTTGGAGAGAAAATAGACTCAGAAGATATGCATATTCAATTCAGACATGCCTTGAAACCACATAATTGAAAAAATTTACTCATTTGACTCAAAGCCTAAGCTACAGACTCAAAATGCATACTTGTGTTTTTTTACCTTGCATTTCCAGATCTAGAATTAAAAAAGAGACCCTTGCACAATAGCCTTGAATTCCCTTTTATATTACTCAGGGAGCAAAAACCAGCCTTGGGCTATATGCTGGTCATATTACATTTGCCCTTCATTTCAAAACAAATTTCAATTGCATTTATCTTAATTTTCAACAGAATTTTTTTCCCCAAATTGATCTGCCTCCCCCGAGAAAACAACCTTTACCCATAAAAATAGTTATCTTGCTGCACATTTCACCTGTAAAAGTTTTTACTCCTCAGCTCTCCACTTTACCTTCATTCTCCAACAAAGAAAATAATTCCTTTATAATAGAGGCATTTTACATTTACATGCCCAACTCGGAAAATATTCATCTCACCATTTAAAAATTTCCTCCTTTAAAAATTTCTCGTGCCCCACATTTGGCACCCCATTTAAAACTGTTACACCTTATCTGACACCATTTAATTTTAAAAAATTTACCTTTGTAACTCATCGGACCCACCACAAGCTTACCCTCTCCACATCTCCGGCATCGCTTGTCATACGAGAAAAAAGAAAGAGGAACCAGCAACAAGCAATAGACATTGTGAAATCGCACGTTCATCCTCAATCTTGCGGACTCAATCCGCGACGAGCGATCGACGATGGAGATTAAGCTACATTTCACGCTCATTGTCCTTCGTTCATTTGTGTCTTGTGTCACGTCTGCAACTTCTCTAATGGCGGCATCGTTCTCTGTGAAACTCACCTCAGATGGCATAATGGCAGCCCACTTTGCAACAAGACACTTCAAAACCATCTGCCACAGTTTAAGAGCATTCAAGACGCGTCCCTCCATCACAAAACAGAGCATCCTTGCCTTCCCAACAAATTCGATGGTCACAGTTTATAATGTGTTCGAGCAAAGAAGAAAGGAGATTAGATGAGGTGCCACATAGAAACTCCTCACATTTTTGAGACTACCAGCACGAACGTCCCCACAGGGAGAAACACGAGCCACCCCCACCTGTGCACATACCACAGATGGAAATGTTTTTTGCGACAACTTCTTGTACCTCTACAATATTGAATCAACCTCCATTAAGCTAGTTCAATGGCGGCGCCCTTGAAGATCCATTTCCTAGTCTTCGTGCCAGCACCTTCAATCAACAGTCCATCGAGCTCTTACAGATGTGTTGCCCCCCAACTGCTAATTGCACTTGCTTGAAAGTTTCTAAGGCCTTTTCAACAAATCCATTTTGTATGCCAGGTGCGGCATTCTTTGAAGTCCATTCTCTCTTGCGCCAACAATCCAACCCTTCATCCCCTACCATTATTTTGCCAACCACCAGGAACAAGACGGGTAAATGCAGCCTCAATTGGTAAGGAAATTGTCAAATAATAAGCCATGCCCAACTTTGGTAAATGTAAAGTTTGAAGAATCAAAAAAATGGAGCATCCGCTTAGCTTGCAATTTCATAGGGTGTTTCATTAAATGCCACTCTTCTTTTGATAGAGCAATGAACCAAAGCTACTTTGAATGATCTTTGTCTGACTTACTTTCGAACCATATTCTAATAGATCTTAGCTCACTCGATCCTCTCTTTTTCCACAGAAGCACAATGCATTTAAGTGCATTTGTCTCAAACTCAAACCTTTGGCTTTGCCCAATAGACAAATCTGTAGAAATCGGAGCTCGTACCCATCTTTTAGACTGGTATCCATTTGCATCCATAATTAACACCCTTGAACTCTCCTTATCAAAGTGTAAATCAGCAACTTTATACTATTTATTTAATCATCACTCCATGGGCCAAAAAACACCAGATAGGAACTAGATGTTAAAATTGTCTTGCCACTTACGAGTCCATCGATAAGAGCAATCTAGGCTGAAGAATTCCATCAGACAATTTTACAATAGTCCACACATGTTCATATAAAACCATTTTGTTGCTTTCACACCTCCCATGTGTTTTCACATTTGAATGTATGACGCTTCTTGCATCATATTTCGGCTTGAATCTAGCATTAAAAGGAACAAAACCCCTATCAAGAAATAAAGAACAAACTAGGGCAGCACTAAAGGTATTTTAGACACTCATTTTTTAGTTTTTTGAAAAGAAACCCTTAGATCCATTTTAAAAACATTTACTTGTCCTCCATGATGCTTTAATTCATCAATTGTTTGTGTTTCTGAGACAACTGGATCTTTTGTTGGACAAGTGATGGTGACCCAATATACCCAAATGCATTTGATGGTAAGATTCTATCCATGTCTTAATAGTTTGACTGTAAATATCCATCAAACCTTCAAGCCTTAACATTTCATTGATGAAAGATCACAAGCAACAGGAGTTCTTCCCAAAACCATAATATTCTGCCTTTTATCATCCTTTTTGGAATGTGGTCCATGACTACAACATTTGTGTCTTCCTTACTAACCTTGAAGCATTTACAACCTCAAATTGTGTAAAGCATGCCGGGTCCTTATGTGGCCCCAGCTAAATTTTTTTTTCGTTTTCAAACAAGTTTTACACTTGAATTGACCTGGCATCACTTCTAAGTGCTCTTGAGGTGAGAACATGAATTGGGTTGCCATTAAAATTTACCTTCAAGCATTTTTAATCAATGAGCAAAATGACTAGGTAAGCTCTGGAATTGCCCTGGGAAATTAGTCAGACGACCTCCTAGAGCCATGAAAACTTGTAAGCATGTAGACATTTGACTCGAGAATGGAGTGCAACAAACGACTCGGCAAAACATGTCATGAGGTGCAAGATATTCACTGTCAAAGTCACTCAGTCAGACACTTCTGCAATTGCACCTATTGAAAACCAATTATGGCTCAGCAAGTCACCACCTTGAAAAAATATCAAATCAACTCTTGGCGAGCTGCCACTGGAAACAAAAGCTCATTTAGGTATACTGAGTACGTGTGCAAGAGAGCTTTCCGTTCAATCATCAATATTCTCGAGATATTAGGGGTCAAACTTGACCACCTTGAAACACTGTCAGAAATGCAGATGTAAAACCAAAACAAACTGCATTTGCTTTTGCTCTCAAAAAAATAGCAAATCATATCCCAAGGCTCCGAAATCTGACAGGGGAGCACATGAATGTAGGGAGAATGGAGAACAACAATCCATTTGTCATGACAGTCATCCAGTTGTGAAATATAAGCTCGAACAAGAGGCCATCTTACAAAGTTGAAAGTTCTGAAACAACAAAACAGTGTCAGAACCCTCCTAGCTTCGCCCTTCAAAAACCAGTCAAAACTCATCGTGGGAAGTTGAAAACTGACATGGACATTCACATATGTAACATGAGTGGGTCCACCGAGGGATTTTGCATGAAAATCAACAGGCTCCAAATTATGACCTTCTAAAGTAAGTCACTCAGGCATATTCTTAAGGTGCACTTCTGAGTGTGCAATGGCAAAATTTCCAATACGTGCACTTCAAATTTTGAGAGTGCCACTAGATTCAACAATATCAATAGGGTGTTCCTAATACCTAAACTTATCACACATAGTATTCCAACATGTATAGGAGCGAATTTGCACCCCTTAGGAAAATTCCCCTTTTACCCTTCCTCACTTTAGAAAACCAAATTCGGAGGCTAAATTCCACATAAGCCTGTTGCCTTCGTTCCACATGGCACTCGTTTTGAGCGTCGGTAGAGGAATAACCGTCGGGGACGCCCACGCGACGCGCAGACGTCTATGCATTGTGCTTACATCCATGGCAGATTCCTACGGCTCAAGCCTGCAGAGGCATTACACTTCCCATTGGAAGTCGATTTGTAACACCCACTTCGGCTAATCGACCCGAAATATGGCCGTTTTCTTCACTCTTTCCTTCAAATTCACTATTCATTCATCCATTTGTGACTCTACACTCTACATTCTTCTTCCACAATCTCATCTACAGATTCAAGCACTCACTTCAAGCATTCAAGCAACATTCTTACACTCCATAGCAGCACTTTTGTCACTCCATCAACATAGTAGAGCAAGTGTAGAACAACACCATTGCAACAGAGGCTTGAGTCCTCTCATTTTCTCCCCCATTAGCCTTGAGTGCTCTTGGTGGAGGTGGTAAGCTTTCTACTCCTCTCCTCTATTATTTGGTTGAGTAAGCGCATTATTGTTTTGTAGTGTTTTAGTGTTCTTTGCTTTCATTTCTTCTTTATCGTACTATTTCCCTATCGTTGCAAACTTGGTTGTCCATGGAGGTGGAAACACCAAAATGGGGGTCTGACTGAGGCAGACCCCTATACAGCCCCCCAACAATTTTCCTCTTCATTGTGTGTAGGTGGACGTGCTTCGTGGAGTTAGCTGGCGAACAAGCTTTTGCGTGAGATCATTCTTGTCACCCTAGCATTAATCTACTTGTTTTATCATATTTGTTTATATGTTTCTTATTTCATAGGGCTGTTTTGTTCACTTAGAAACCATTAGCTAGGCCATTAGTCTGTTTTCTAGTGGTTAGACCTTGTCTTTCTGGTCCTTTGGCCGTACAGACGCTAGCGTACTTGAGAGACGCCAGCGCGCCGCGTTGTCATCCTAGAACCGCGCTTTAGTCCTCTGACAGAGAGCTATCTGAGACACAAAGTTGATCTTGAAAACCGACTCGCCTAGTCCCCTCTCAAATCTCGGGTCGGTAGAGTGGTCGAAGGACCTTATAGTCCCCATCCTTCTCGTCCCGCATCTCCTAACACTTCCTTAAACTGAGGTTAGTTAGGGCAGCCTGCTGCTCTCGGCCCTCCGTGATCTGGGGCCTTGACATGGTTGGTCCCCCTCTCTTACATTTTTGGTGAACCCGACGTGAACCAACGTCTACTCATTTGTCGGTGTTTGAGCTTTTCCCGTTGTACCCTCTGATCATGGTACCCTTGCGTGTTGTGAAGGTTTATGAACATCACAACCCAGTCCATGACCTCTGGGTATATTGTTAGGAGAAGTCTATGACACCTTCCAATGGAGAAGACGAAGGCCACTTCTAATTTCTCTGCAGGTCTCTTTTTCGATTCTACGGTTGGCCTGACCACTCAGGAGCAGGTATCACGGGGCGTGTCAAGATTCTTTGATGAAATTGACCGCATCCCTACTCCTCCTGTGTCACCTACATCATCTTCCATAGACGAGCATGAAGCTGTCCACATCCCTTCCGAATATGTTGCTAGTTTGAGCAAGGGGTTGGGTGCTTTGGAAAATCACTTGGAGAAAAACCCGAAGCTGGCTAGGGCTGCTAAAGTTATCAGTGAAATAAAGTATATGGTAGGAAAAGATCGAACAGGCGTAGAACTCCTGGCTAGTCTCGCGGGTTTGGCTGAAGCGTGCGCCCCTTCGAACCATAGTAGCATGATACGAGGTGGCCCCTTCGAAGAACATGAGAGACAATTAGGGGTGTCGATGCCTCCCACATCCATGTACATGGCCGACATGGTCCCTTCAATTAGTATCCCTACTACTCTCGAAAGTTCTAAAACTGTCAAAGTAAACAAAAACCCTCTGGGTTTTCACTTCACCCCTCTTGTCGCTTTCGGCGGTGGAGGATTTGGCAGGATGATTGGTGGAGGCTTTGGTGGCATTGGCAGAAGTGGTTCCGACGGAGGTTATGGTAGTGGCTTTGGTCATGGCAGTGGCTTCGGTGGAGGTCACGTCGGTGGTGGTGGCATTGGCGATGGCTCTAATGGTAGTCACGGCGGTGGTTCTGGCGATGGCGCTGGTGGCGATTCCACTGGTCCTATATCTTTTAATGACCCGATTATGAATACCCTTCTTTAGAATATGGGGAAGATGTAGAACCAGCTGGCGAACCTTTCCCAAGCTTTTGCCCAGCCTATCTTCTAGCCTTTCTTCTGACATAGTCCATTGTCGGTAGCAATCCTAAACACTCCTTTCCCGCAAGGGATGGAAACTCCTAAATTCGAGAAATATGGCAGTAAGGGGGACCCGCAAACACATGTGTCCGCCTTTAACACCTTGTGTATAGACTTCTTCCATCATGATGCATTGATGGCAAAACTATTCCCATGATCTCTCAAGGACACAACACTCGAGTGGTACTATTCCTTGCCTGACAATTCCATCTTCACGTTCGATTAACTTGTGAACCAGTTCCTACGACACTTCCAAGCCAACATCGGACCTAAGATGACCTTCTCTGACCTTGTCCGATGTAAACAAGGGGATAATGAGAAGATTACCGCTCTTTTCACAAATCTCATACCCGTTACCAGACTCCGATGTGCAGAAGGTGTTCATAGGGAACTTACAGAGGCCTTGGCAAGAGAAGTTTGCCCTTATGAAATACCCTTCTTTTTGCGCATTTGTGTACAGACCTACAGGAATATTAACAGATGTTGGTTTAGTTCGGGGGACCTTCCTCGCACTTCCGTCTTGAAGGAAAGTCCATTGTGTCGATCTCTGGAAAAGGAAAAGCCGTTGCGAATGTAGTAGCCTGTGTGGATGACAACGGCCTCAAATGCAACCGAAAATTCAAAAAGTTATCAAAATCTTATTCCTCCATCTTACAAAAGTTGAAGGATGAGATTGTTAACCTACCAAGCCCTAAACCCATGAGGGAACCTTACCCTAGCTAGTATGAAGCAAATACCTATTTTCAATACCATTGAGTTAACGGACATGATACCGAACGTTGCATGCGCCTACGTCATGAGATACAAGATCGCATCGAGGACGGTACTATTCGTCTTGATGGAAGCAAACAAAATTCGAACAAATCAGTGGCAAAAGCTAATAGTGAATTGCAGATATAGACTGACCCGTTTCTGTCACATTCTGCTAACATGATTATCGATCCCTCTGATTTTGTTCCTTAGCCTGAAGCATATGTTAACATGGTTACTGTTATTCCTTCTCCTCATCTTGCGACCGGTTCGCTGGATATAATGTTCACTTCACAAGATGTACCGGCAAACGACAAACCTTCTCTGCTATACATTCCTGCTCGCCTCAATGGCAACATTGTGACAGGGGTCTTAGTTGACCTTGCGAGTAGAGTGAATGTCATCATGGAAGAGACTCTATTTTTGAATTCCTTGCAAAGGGAAGAATATGAAAAAACAATGTCCATCATCCATACGCATGATGGCCTTGCTCTTAAACCATATGGTTCGATAACTCTGTCCGTCCAGGTTGGACGTAGCAATGTAGACATGATTTTCAATGTTATTCCTGAGTCGGACCTATTCAGGGTGAAGCTAGGCATACCATGGCTAGCTTCCATGAATGGGATCGCCTCTGTAATTCACAAATGTTTAAAGTTTTCCCATGAAGCTGTCGTGCATGTAGTGCATGACACTAGATACTAGCCCGTGGTGTCTCGTGGGGGATATTCATTGGATCACTTTTGGCCTGCTTCGGTTGGTCCGCTTCCTCCGAGAACGGACCTACTTTATAAGAACTATGTAAAGTATAAAACTAGGGGCAAGGGACAGTCGAAACTGACCCTTCCCGTAGTAGAACAGCCAGTTGCCTCCTCTTCTCGAAAGGGAAAGGAGAAGCTTACTCCTTCTTGGTTGCCTCGTCCATTCCCCTTTCTTGGGAGGAATATTGGATGAGTAAGCCTAGTCTTTATCCATTGAGTCCGATGGTGCCTGCTTGGCGTAGACCCAAGAGCAGGATATTAGATCTCCCTACCAAGCCTCTTGGACCTTGGTAGTACTTGTACGGCAGGCAGAAAGCCGCCTGTGGGGAATCCTCTGCGTCCCGGCCTCCGCGACTGCCTACCGTTTCTGCTCCTAAAATAGTGAACAGGAAGAGGCTCGCCGTCGAAGCGTTGGAGCCACCTCCCCCCGCTGTTTCTAAACCTATCCCTCCTGATCCCGTTCAAGAGTTTGTCCCTCCACTGGAAACAACCATTGAGGACACTCCCATGGTGGAGCAGGAGCCTTCCGTTCCTTCACGACCTCTGGCCTCTAGTTCTAAGAGTCACAGAAACCGCCTTGCACGTGAGCGCAAGCGTCGACGAAAGGCTCTCTTGGTTGAATAGGCTGCCTCACAGAGGAAAGAAGAGGAGATGACCGCCCATGTATCAAGACCTTCTACCGCGTTCTCCTCTCTCCTCCCCTCTATTTCCATTCAAACCAACTCTGTATCAGTTCCGACTTTCGCTACGAGCGCAAATGCACCTGACCCTAGAAAGGTGCAGGTGTTCATCGCTCCTTCAGTGGAGCCACCCTTGTTGACATCCGTTCCGGATGTCCCGCCTTTCCTAAAGCCCGTAGATATGACTAACACCTCGGTCATATCTCGTTGCGATTCTTTCCTCCTCTTCCTTTGCCCTTCTTGTGTCGTCTGTGGGGAGTTCGCCTCCAACGAAGAAGAAGGTAGAGAGTGGTCCCTCCAGCAATGGAGGACGTAAGAGGAGCCCACCTTCTCTGAGAGGTGGCCTCGCGCTGACTTGTTCTATCCTAGTAACAGAACCAGTCCCGACTTCCCCTGAGTTTGTCACCGCTCCCGAATCGCTCAAAGAGCTTAGCAGTGAATCTCGGGCGCGATCCCCTCCGTCCGTCGAAGTGAAACACGACACTCCTGTTAAGTGCATGTTTAACTCGGTGGATGAAGTTTCGACCTTGTCAGCGATCTTCACGAAGTTGTTGACCTTAGACCCACAAGAGTTGAGTGACAGAGACCTTGGAGGTCCGTCTTCCTTAGCCCTTGTTGCGAGAGGGTCAGAAGCTCCCCCCCTTAACATTCCACCACTGCAAGCTCATCCTCCTTCCCTTTATGATGATCTAGAGTGGGAAGCTGACGACCTCTTGGTTGATCAGTGTTAGGGGGAGACCTCTTCTTTACCTTTAGGTTAGATGTGTGTGTGTGTTGTGATGTGTTCCCCTGTAATCGTGTTATGTGTGCCTAGATGACCTTCGTCACCCTTGTTGGTGCTTGGATACAGGTGTGGTGTTTGTGTTTTAAACCTTCTTCTATTCGTATCATCATTCTTCCATGTTTGTGATTGACTTTCGGCAAATTGGGGACGATGCAAAGCGTTGGGAGCATTTAGGCTTCCCTTCCATGTTGACCTAATTTTTTATTTTTACTGTCTTTTAGTACATTCCTCACATGGCCTGATATAGTAGGAGGTTGATGACAGTTCATTTATATACTATTATTATACTTATATATATTTATGAGCAGTTTTGACTCCGAAATATCAGGCTACCCTTGTGCCTTTTGTTCCTTTTGTTTTTCTCTTTATCTTTCTCTCTTCTTTGCTTGAGTTGTCCCTCTCATGTGTGACAACGCCACCTCTACACCACTTTGATCTTCAAAAAATGCATTTGTTGCCAACGAATCTTTTCTCAAGATTCTTCACACTTTTCTTTGTTAAGATTGCATTCTCAACTTGAAACCCTAACGGAACATGTTTCCTTCATTATGGGTCGTAAAGAAAGGACCTGGAAACCTTCCTCCGAAGTGAGAACAACTTTGATCTTTCCCTCGTGTGGGAGCATATTCTTCTTTCAAATTCCTCGATGAAGTGAACATCTTTTAGAAGGATTCCTTGATGATTAATCGATTCGAGAAAGAAGACACCAACTTTCGAACATGTCCCTTGAGTGGACCCTTTCTTTTCACGCTGGGTTCCCAAGGGACCCCTTTGAAAGTTTTTTATCTCGAGTAAGTTCTATGGCGTCTAGCTTGGGGGCAGCCCAATTAGCCTTGTTTCCTATCTTTGCATCTAGCTTGGGGGCAGCCCGATTAGACCTGTTTCACATCTTTGCGTCTAGCTTGGGGGCAGGTTGACTAGACCTCGCTTTTCAAACAGTGTGTCCCTTGAGTGGACCCCTCCTTTTGAAGGGTTCCCAAAGGACCCCTTTGAAAGTCTGCCAACTTGATGACGGTCTGCATGACTGTTCGCTTACTTGCCTGCGTGGCCGCTTCTTGACATGTTCTATTTGCAGGTAAACATGTCGCTTCATGGGTGCACCTGTGAAGCCGCTTTTTGACTCTGCGAAGTCCGCTTTTCTTGGTCTCCCTCATGTGAGAGTTCTTGGGGGATACCTACCTTATAGGTTTGCGGGTCTGTAAGGCACTTTTCTCGGTTTCCTTCATGTGAGAGTTCTTGAAGGACACTTTCCTTGCAGGTCCGCGGGCCTGTAAGGTGCTCTCTTTCTTCAGCTTCGTAGTTCTACGGAACTATGAAGTCCTTTTCCTGTCCTGCACTTTCGGGTTTGCCAGATTGCGGTCTGCTTCCTTGACGGTTCAGGTATACATTTCTAACCCTACTACTTCTTTGATCTACTTTATTGAAGCACTCATCAGTAGTCATGCTCGCTAAAGTGGTAGCAAAATGTATAGGAACGAATTTGCACCCCTTAGGCAAATTCCTCTTTTACCCTTCCTCACTTTAGAAAACCAAATTCAGAGGCTAAATTCCACATAAGCCCGTTGCCTTCGTTCCACTTGGCGCCCATTTTGAGTGTCAGCAAAGGAATAACTGTCGGGGACGCCTGCGCGATGCGCTTACGTCCCTGGTAGATTCCTACGGCAGCAGCCTGCAGAGGCGTTACACTTCCCATTGGAAGTCAATTGTAACTCCCCCTTTGGCTGACCGACCTAGAATATGACCGTTTTCTTCACTCTTTCCTTCAAATTTACTATTCATTCATCCATTTGTGACTCTACACTTTACATTCTTCTTCCACAATCTCATCTACAGATTCAAGCACTCACTTCAAGCATTCAAGCAACATTCTTACACTCCATAGCAACACTTCCGTCACTCCATCAACTCAGCAGAGCAAGTGTAGAACAACACCATTGCAGCAGAGGCTTGAGTCCTCTCATTTTTTCCCCCATTAGCCTTGAGCGCTCTTGGTGGAGGTAAGCTTTCTACTCCTCTCCTCTATTATTTGGTTGAGTCAGCACATTACTGTTTTATAGTGTTTTAGTGTTCTTTGCTTTCATTTCTTCTTTATCGTACTATTTCCCTATCGTTGCAAACTTGGCTATCCATGGAGGTGGAAACACCAAAATGGGGGTCTGACTGAGGTAGACCCTATACAGCCCCCCAACAATTTTCCTCTTCATTGTGTGTAGGTGGACGTGCTTCGTGGAGCTAGCTAGCGAACAAGCTTTTGCGTGAGATCATTCTTGTCACCCTACCGTTAATCTACTTGTTTTATCATATTCGTTTATATGTTTCTTATTTCATAGTGTTGTTTTGTTCACTTAGAAACCATTAGCTAGGTCGTTAGTCCATTTTCTAGTGGTTAGACCTTGTCTTTCTGGTCCTCTGGCCGTACAGACGCCAGCGCACCTGAGAGATGCCAACGCGTCGCGTTGTCATCCCAGAACCGCGCTTTATTCCTCTGACAAAGAGCTATCTGAGACACAGAGTTGATCCTGAAAACCGACTTGCCTAGTCCCCTCTCAAATCTCAGGTCGGCTGAGTAGTCGAAGGACCTTATAGTCCTCATCATTCTCGTCCCGCATCTCCTAACACTCCCTTAAGCTGAGGTAAGTTAGGGCAGCCTGCTGCTCTCGGCCCTCCGTGACTTGGGGCCTTGACGTGGTTGGTTCCCCTCTCTTACACAACATACATCACTTTGTCATAGACTGACAAGCAATTGATGGTATGATATAACATTCCAAGGATATCAGTCCTATACAATATTTCACAAAACACATGTACAAGGATATTTGGTTGAATAGGGGCAATAACAAAGCACAATAAAATAAAGATAGTACTAAGATTTTTATAAGGCATCTTTAGCAACAAACATCAACAAACTATTACCGCTCATAGAGCTTTTCATAGAGAAACAAAAGGTCTAATATTTCATTCTTTAATTAAATAGGTTAATTGAATTTCAATTTAATTTAGGGATGATGTAATGTCCTCTTTGTAATTGTAAGCTATCGGAAGAGATCCTTAGGCTATTTTGATTCCCATAGGTTGATTGGGATATGAGAAGGGAATAATTAATTAATTAAATTTTTAATTTTATTTTTAGTAATTAATTATTTAAATTATGTTGTCTAAGTAAGTCATTTTTTGGATGACTTATATTTAATTAATTATTTTATTAAGTTGGACAGTTTAATTAAAAGCTATGCTCCACGAGTTTCGGGGACGGGGACAGCAGGGGACGGCGGGACGAGTTTTCGGTACGGGGGTACTGTTGGGTCATTTTTTAGGGGACGGTAAGGGACGATAGGGGACAACTGATAAAAAATAAGGAAATTTTAAAAATATAGAGAAATATCAAATGTTCATAGCATAACATTGATAAAGCATTCATCATAGACATTGTGGAAGATTAATACATAACATTAGACTTGAATTGAGATTTCACATGAGAATTGACAAACAAATTAAAGAAATTCAAATGCTTTCATTGTGAATGTACATACATATTAAATAAGAATTATAAAAAAAATGCCCAAAGGGTTCAAGTTTCAACTATAAAATGACAAAAACATAGAAAATATATGACTCCAAGTTAAATGGGCCTTTTGCATAGGTTTTGAGGACTTCGGAAGGACATTCAAATGGGTTTGAATTTGTTGGCCTTGCTACACTCCCACTGCCCAAAGAACCCCCAATGGTTGACATACTTCTATGTGTTATACTTCTAGGTCTACTTCTTTCATGCATTTGAACCTCAACCTCCTCACTATCATTACTAGTAATCTCATTGTTGCCCATGAATTTTTTTGGTTAAGAATTGAAAAGAGAGCTGCAAGTTCAAATAAAGGAAAAAATCAGTGTTCCACAGGGTTTCGGGGATGGGGGTGGGGGACGGTAGGGGATGTGTTTCAGGGATGCAGAGACGGGGGGTCTAAGTTTGGGGGCGGTGGGGGACAGTGAGGGGATGGTAGTGGGCAGGGTGTTGAAATGGATATAGTACTTGAAAAAATAGTTATAAAAAGATGTATAAGTATAAGAATTATACATCTTGGAGACAACTAGGAGTCCCCTAGACATCTTGAGGACACCCTAGCATCCTTGAAGTCCTAGCAGCATCTTGGGGACAGCGACACTGGTGGTGGGATGGTGGTGCTAGTGGGGGAACGTCCCTCCCAAGTCCCCAAGTCTCCAAGACGTCCCCGTCTAGGAAACACAAGGCTTTTTGGGGGGGACGCATCCCTGTGGAACACTGGAAAAAATAAACTCACAATGCCCTTCCTATGTGGTAAAAAAAATTGAAAAAAGCTTGAAAAAATGGAAAACAAATTGAAAAAAAAAATTCAAAATGAAGAGCTTACCTCTAATGAAGTAGATTTGATACCCTAGACTCCCCTTTCAACTGCCATTCTCTCCTCTTTCACTTGCTGCTCTTCACCTCAAGTTTGTAAATGTCAAAATGAGAGTGTTTTTTCCTTTTTGTTGTTTTGATAAGTCAAGTAGGTTTGGGTTTTGTTTAAAGGGGTGGAGGGGTCCTTGTGGGCTCGTCCATCCCCTTTTTTTTTTAATTTAAAAATGTGTTTTTTAACAAAAAAATAAAGTAAGATGTTGTTGGGCCATAGGGGACGGCTAGCAGTCCTCGGGATAGTTAGGTGACTTCTAATTGCCCCGGGGACCGCTAGCTGTCCCTTGCCTTTTTGGGGGCCTTTACTAAATTTTGTAGAGAAAGGGGACGGGTAGGGGACATTTCCTGGTCGTCTCCACGTCCTTGTATCGTCCTCAGTATGGAAATGAGGGTAAAAAGCCAAGGGACGCGTCCTCGTGGAGCATAGATTAAAAGTGACTTATTTTTGGATCCAAAATGTAAATTTAAATTACAAAGTCACTTTTGAAAGGAAATAAAAAGCTGCAGGAAATAATTCTTTATTATTTCCAAAAAATGTATAAGGGGGATATGAGGAGAAAAAATTCATTCTATGCATTCTATCAAACCCTTGCTTATCGGAGAGATTGAACTTGGTTCATTTGTTAGCCGAAGGACAAAAACCCTTTGACAATCATTTTCGTGGATGAAAACCCATGTTGTCGATTGAGTCAATTCATCCATGATTCACCGTTGTGATTTGTTTGATGTAATTTTTGAGCAAAAATATTGAAGACACTTATATTTTTGAAGGCTGCTACAGTACCCGCTATAGTACCTGCTACAGAACCCACTACAGTACTTTTTTCTTTCTAAAGAAAGAATCAACATCTTTCCAACTGTATAATCACTCTTCGAAGGTGCTACTTGTGATTTTGGTGATTTTCTAATGTGAATATTAGCATTTGACAAATGTATGGTGCTGTAATGAAGGATGTATAAAATATTCATTGTTTGTTGAATGGTTTTTTTAATGTATAACATATCAGTTGTTGCTACTATCTTGACATTAAATACCAGTAGGGGTTTTGTTGTCCAATTGTTTGTAAAATTGTTAATGAAAGGTTGATGCATAACAACTATTTGTTAAAATGTCCATGAATTGTTCAATGCTTGCAAATATTTATGAATATGCCAATGATAATAAAAGATTATTACAGTAGTTCCTTGTAATGTTCCTTTCTTGCACCTGATCAGTTGGAGAGCTCCATTAGCCTATTCTAGGGTTCTTGTAGGTTAAGTGGAGTTGGTTAGGGGACTCAAAATCAGTGTTGGGCTCTGTGGTGGTTTTCGGTGCTTTCTGGCAGGAATTTATATTTTTAGTAGTTGTTATTTTCAGTACTTACTATTTATAGTAAGTCTCAGTGCATCTCAGATTGTGCCATTTTGGTGTTTGGGAACACTTACTATTTTTAGTAAGTGTATTTTTGGTAACTGGTCTCAGCCCTTGTTACTCTAGCTGTGTTATATTTCTTGTTTGGGCATTGCTGAGTCTAAGGTTGATTAAATTAATATTTGTATTTTCTTGTCATTTAAGCTATGTTATAAAGATACTTTATAACTTAATGAGGGTCTTGGGGACATCAAAAAGTACCTTGTCTCATGCCTAGTTAATTAAGTTGTTTTTAAAAAGGCCAAATTATAAGCCTCAAAAGGTGGACGCCACACTAGGGAGACATAAGGATTTTAAAATAAAATAAAAATTTCATGAAGGGGGGCATGGGAGTCTTGGAGGGAAAAAAATTCAAATGTGGTTGACCTAATTTCCCTCTCACTTCTAGAAAAGCATCATTTAGGCTCTTATTTGTCTATCTTTTGGCAACATAATATGATGTTGCTGGAATGCTTCTAGGGTTCTATTTCTGCAAGTTGAGGACGAAAACCCTCACTGTTTGTATCTGGTTTCGGTGGTGAAAAATCCACCCTAGCTGGGAAAGGGTGATTCTACTTTAGGGATCACATTGGGTGTTCATAGAGTTCTGATTTCAGTCATTTTGGAGGTTGAACCATGAAGATTTTCTTGGTTTTCAAATGTGGGTTTGATGGTTTGTGCATGTTTGGGATTTTGCTTCATTTTGGTGGTGTTTGGAGGCATTTAGAGGCATTTTCAGAATTTTGGAAATCCATATTTTGATAGTGGCTGAAGGTGAAACTTATTCATAACTCCGTGTTTGCTTGGCAAGTCGTTCTAGGCATTGGTTCATTGGAATCCTCTCTTGGGCACTACATTTCAAGTATTCACTTGAATTTATTGTTGAAGCAATGATTTTAGAAGGCAAATCGCCCACCTAGGGAGCCATGCCAATTTGGGCTTGGATGAAAACTCAGGTCTGCTGCTACAGGGGTCTGAAAATCTGCCTTTTGGAGTTTTTAATCTGTCTTTTGAAGTGTCAAGGCTTTGGTTGATTTGTGTGTGTACATGCTCTCTCTATGGTGAAAGTTTGCAATGTATGGTGGTAAAAAATGATTGTTATAGCTCATATCAGATCTGAAAATATACTTCTCTAAGTCTGAAAATTCATTAGCCTTCATTTGCTATCATGAGTTGTTATGGTTCTAATTGAAAACGAAGCTATTTGATTGCTATTTCCTTTCTATGCAATGTTTCCTATGCATGCTTGATTATGATGCAAATATGTGAAAAGAACAAACAAATCACATCAGCAAATACATTACAATCAGCAAACAATTTTTAAAAAAAAATCAGGGGTGATTGTTACAGTGGTATCAGAGCAAATGTTTCCTGCTAACCTGTGTCAAATACATGCAATCAACCTCATACCTTTTATGAGTGAGAGGGAATAGAGGTATATTAGAGGGAGTTAAGAAAAGGACATTGGCAGTCCCTACCGATTCCAAAAGGTTAAACAATCTCAGGAGTTCTCAAGGCTCATTGGGAGTCTTCATAGGGTATTGAGATGCATTAGGACCCACCTGGTGAAGGGGAACATTCTCCAAGGATCATGGCTGAAAGAGGTAATGGTAGAGTTGGTTCAATTAGTCTCGGTGCAAGGATGGAGAAGAAGTTTGACACCATGATGGATATGATGTCCCAATTGTTGGGGAAGATTGGGCAAAACATAGTGGTAACTAATTTGCATAACAACACATAGGGCAACCCAACACATAATAGGGACAATAGTTCCACTTATCAGCAAGGGGATAATGGAGAACAACATACTACAACAGGGTCTAACACTTTTTCCAGACCTTTCCAGCCCTCATTTATTCCAAAGGAGACACCACATCCCTTACCTTTGGTAGATGAGCTGAGGAATGCATACGCTGAATATGACACTCTTCTAGAGGCTTTGAAAGAGCATTTATCTTACAATGAGTTTTTGGATCAAAAGAGGAAGAGGGGTGGTGGTAGAGCTGATCACAAGGGACTAGCAGTTCAGAGGGACCTACAATAGGCCATAGGCAAGGCAACACTTGCCCATTATGATGGTAGTGATCAGTGCACAGCCAAGGCCTGGGTGCAAAATTTAGAAAATTACCTAGCCCTTAGACCTATGATGGAGGAGGCAATTAAGTTTGCCACTTTACATCTTGATGGAGTAGCACATGAGCAGTTGTACCATGGCCTTATCACTTTGGGTCACAGGGCTATCACTTCATATGATGAGCTTACCACTAAGCTCATTGAGAGGTTTGACAAGAAAGATCTTGAGTTACATTTCAGAGAGCTGACTCAGTTGAAGCAATATGGCATAGTGGAGGCTTACATAGTAGAGTTCCAGAAGCTTTCAGTGATGGTCACAGGAATAATGGAGAGGAGATTGGTGGTATTGTTCAGTGAGGGACTTATGGAGCCACTTAAAGTGTGGATTAAGGCATTTGACCCTCCAACCTTGCAGGAAGCTATGAAGAAAGCAAGGACTATGGAGTGGGCTGCCCCTAAATCAAAATTTCAGTCTAAACCATTATTGTACAAAAAGGATAAAAGACCATTCACGAAAGATAACAATAAGCAAAAGAAATCAGTCACAAGGCTTGATGCTGACACTCTTAATGACTTGAGGAGGAAGAATCCATGCTTCTCATGCAAGGAGCCTTGGAACCTAGGACATAAGTGTGCAACTAAGGGCAAAGTAAATAGGATTGAATACTATTTAGTAGAGGATTCTTCATTAGAAAGTTCAGACCAGCAATCTGATCTAGAGGAGAAAGTGGAAGAAGAGTCTCCTGAAGAGCTCAAAAAGGAGGAGACAAAAGAGGGGAAACTTGCCCAACTTTATAGCTTCCAGAAGAATGAGTCCTTGCACATTAGAGGAGTTCTTAATGGGCAACGCTTGGTTGCTTTGATTGACTTAGGGGCTACACATAATTTTATTGATGAGGGACTTGTAGCATGTAGGGGTCTTCAGACAAATGCGGTTGATGGTTTTAGAGTGATGGTTGTAGATGGGTTTACCATTACTTGCACTAAGATGATTGCCCGCTCAACGTTCAGTTGGGTAATTACAAAGTCAAGGATGACTTCTATGTGGTTAGCATTGGAGACATAGATGCAGTGATGGGTATTCAGTGGTTATGTTCCCTTGGTAAGATCACTCTCAATTTTCAGACCATGGAGTTGAAGTTCAAATCAGATGACAGGAATGTGGTCTTGAGGGGAATATCCAATGGAGGGCCTCGAGTAGTTTCCTTCAAGTGCATGGAGAGGCTTTTTAGGCATAATCAAGTGGAGTGGGCAACAGAGTGCATAGTTGTGCCCACAGTTACAGAGGAGGAGAAACACTCTTATCCACTTGAGATTCATGCTTTGTTATCCAAGCGAAGCAAGGTTTTTGGTAGCATACCTCTAGGTAGACCTCCTGATAGAGGCATTGAGCATGTCATTGAGTTGGAGGAGGGGGCTAAGCCCGTTATCACTACACCATACAGGCACTTGAAGAGACATAAGGATGAAATTGAGAAGGCAATTAAGGAGCTTCTGGATATGGGACTATGCGCATGTGCATAGATTACATGGCACTTAACAAGAAGACAATCAAGAACAGGTACCTCATCCCATGGATAGATGAGCTCATTGATGAGCTACATGGAGCAGTCTATTTTTCCAAAATAGACTTGAGGTCTGGTTATCATCAAATCAGAGTTAGAGAGGAGGATATCGAGAAGACAACGTTCAGATGCCACTATGGTCACTTTGAGTTCCTCGTTATGCCCTTCGGATTGACTAACGCTCCTGCTACATTTCAATCATGTATGAACAGGATATTCAATAAGCAGCTGTGTAATTTTGTTTTGATATTTTTTTGATGACATACTTATTTATAGTAGATCATGGGAGGAACATTTGAGGCATTTAGATGAGGTGTTGAGCATCTTGGAGAGTGAGTCATTGTTTGCCAAGGAGTCCAAGTGTAAGTTTGGCATGTCAGAGTTGCTTTATCTTGGACACATAATCAACTCAAAGGGAGTTAGCGTTGATCTTAAAAAGATCAAGGCTATTCTTGATTGGCCTCCACCCACAAACCTTAAGCAGTTGAAGGGTTTCTTTGGGCTTTGCGGTTTCTACAAGAGGTTTGTTAAAGGATTTTCTCAATTGGCTGCCCGACTTACTTATTTCACCAAAAAGGGAGCATTTGATTGGTCTGAAACAACAAAACAATTCTTTGACCAACTTAAGCAATTGATGAGTACATGCCCAATATTAGCAATTCCAGACTTCTCCAAGCCTTTTGAGCTTGAATGTGATGCCCTGGGAGAAGGTATAGGAGCTATCCTCATGCAGAGAAAACATCTCATAGCCTTTGAAAGTAGGAAGTTGAGAGGAGGTGAGAGAGCATACTCCATTTATGACAAGGAGATGTTGGCAATCATGTATGCCTTAGCTAAATTCAGACAATACCTTGTTGGAGGGAGATTTGTGGTTAAAATTGATCATAACAGCCTTAAATACTTCCTTAATCAGAGGGATCTCAATGAGAGGCAGTATAAATGGGTAAGCAAACTTCAGGGGTATGATTTTGACATTGAATATGTCAAAGGGAAGAGGAATGTGGTGGTTGATGCCTTGTCTAAAAGGCCACATTTATGTTCTACTTCAATCATATCAGCAGATTGGAAGGAGAAAATACAGGCTGATTATGCCAAGAATGCACTTGCAAACAACATTCTTGATGGTTCATTGCAGGATGATAAGTACCAGGTAAGGGATGGTCTTATATATTATAACGAATGAATTTGGTTAGCTCTTGAATCTAAGATGAAAGTGCAGATTTTTAAGGCTTTTCATGACATTCCTATGGCTAGTCATCCTGGATACTATAAGACATATAGAGTTCCGTGAGAGATTCTCATTGAAAGGGATGAAAGATGACATTCTCAAGTATGTTCGTGAGTGCCAAGTATGCCAACAAAACAAAAATGAACATACTTACCCTATTGGTTTATTGTAGTGCCTACCTATTCCTACTCAAAAGTGGGAAAGTATATTAATGGACTTCATTACAGGGCTCCCCAAGGTGCAAGGGAAGGACAGTATATGTGGTGGTGCATAGATTGACCAAATTTGCTCACTTTTTTGGTATATCAGGAGGGTATACAGCGGTGCAAGTGGCAGATTTGTTTTTCAGAGAGGTGTTTGGGCTTCATGGAACACCTAAGACCATCATCAGTGACAAGGACAGCAAGTTCATGAGCTTGTTTTGGCAGGAGTTATTCAGATTGTGTGGCATGGAGTTTACCCCTAGCACTAGTTATCATCCCCAAATTGATGGGCAAATTGAGGTGGTTAACAAATGGGTGGAAGGTTACTTGTGCAACTATATTTCAGGGCAGTAGAAGGCGTGGGCTAAGTGGATGCATTTAGGAGAGTTTTGCTACAACTCTGCCTTCCATATGTCCATCAAGATGTCTCCATTCATGGCATTGTATGGTTATGAAGCTCCTAGCTTCGTTGGTTTACTCTTTGGAGATTGCAAGGTGCCCAGAGCCAAAAATCTTCTTCAGAAGAGTCAGGATATCATGAGGTCTCTGAGACATAATATACCGCATGCTCAAAATTAGTAGAAGTTGTATGTTGATTAGCATCACATTGAGCGGGATTTTGAGGTCGGAGACATGGTTTATTCGAGGTTGCAGCCTTACAAGCAATCCACTCTCAAGAAGAGTGGGTCAAAAAAACTTAAGCTCGTTTTCATGGACCATTCAAAGTCACCAGGAGGATCAGAGAGGTGGCTTATGAGTTGGAGCTACCTGAGAGTAGCAAGGTGCACGATGTCTTCCACGTTTCTTGCCTTGAAAGGGCACTTGGTCAGAATATAGTTCCTTCTACAGAGTTGCCTCCTTTGGATGAGGAAGGCAAGTTGATATTGGTTCCTGAGGCTATGGTTGAGGTCAGGGAGCATACTCTGCGAAAAAGGGTGATTAAGGAGTATCTTGTGAAGTGGAAGAATTTGCTTGTGGAGGATGCTACTTGGAAGAGTGAGCAAATATTACAACATCCAGAGTTGCGATTACTTTAGGACAAGCAGTCTTGGGGAGGGAGGACTATAATGTCCCCTTCTTGCACCTGATTAGTTGGAGAGTTCCATTAGCCTATTCTAGGGTTCCCATAGGCTAAGTGGAGTTGGTTAGGGGAATCATAATCAGTCTTGGGCTCTGTGGTGGTTTTCGGTGCTTTCTGGCAGGACTTTCTATTTTTAGCATTGGTCGTTTTTGGTACTTTCTATTTATAGTAAGTCTCAGTGCATCTCGAATTGTGCCAATTTGGTGTTTGGGGACACTTACTATTTTTAGCGGGTGCTATTTTTAGTAGGTGTATTTTGGTAACTGATCTCGACCTTTGTTACTCCAGCTGTGTTATATTTCTTGTTTGGGCGTTGGTGAGTCTAAGGTTGATTAAATTTATATTTGTATTTTCCTGTCATTTAAGTTATGTTATAAAGTCACTTTATAACTTAAGGAGGGACTTGGGGTCATCAAAAAGTACCTTGTCTCATGCCTAGTTAATTAAGTTGTTTTTATAAAGGCCAAATTATAAGCCTCAAAAGGTGGACGCCACACTAGGGAGACATAAGGATTTTAAAATAAAATAAAAAGTTTGTGAAGGGGGGTGTGGGAGTCTTGGAGAGAAAAAAATTCAAACGTGGTTGCCCTAATTTCCCTCTCACTTATATAAAAGCATTGCTTTGATTCTCATTTGTCTATCTATCTTTTGGCAAAATAATAGGATACTACTGAAATGCTTCCAAGGTTATATTTCTGCGAGTTGAGGACGAAAACGCTCATCGTTTCTATCTAGTTTCAGTGGTGAAAGATCCACCCTAGCCGGGAAAGGGTGATTCTACTTTAGGGATCACATTGAGTGTTCATAGAGTTCTGATTCCAGTCATTTTGGAGGTTGAACGATGAAGATTTTCTTGCTTTTCTGATGTGGTTTTGATGGTTTGTGTATGTTTGGGATTTTGTTTCATTTTGGTGGTGTTTGGAGGCGTTTAGAGGCATTTTTAGAAGTCTGATTTACATTTCCAGAATTCTGGAAATCCATATTTTGACAGTGGCTGAAGGTGAATCTTATTCATAACTCTGTGTTTGCTTGGCAAGTTGTTTTGGGCATTGGTTCATTGGAATCCTCTCTCTTGGGCACCACATTTCAAGTATTCACTTGAATTTATTATTGAAGCACTGATTTTAGAAGGCAAGTTGGCCACCTAGGGAGTCGTGCCAATCTGGGCTTGGATGAAAACACAGGTCTGCTGCTACAGGGGTCTGAAAATCTACCTTTTGGAGTTTGTAATCCTTGTCTTTTGAAATATCAAGGCTTTGGTTGATTTGTGTGTGTACATGCTCTGTCTATGGTGAATGTTTGCAATGTATGGTGGTCAAAAATGACTGTTATAGCTCATATCAGGTGTGCAACTCTTTGTACCAGGTCTGAAAATATACTTCTCTAAGTCTGAAAATTCATTAGCCTTCATTTGCTATCATGAGTTGTTATGGTTCTAATTGAAAACAAAGCTATTTGATTGTTATTTCCTTTCTATGCAATGTTTCCTATGCATGCTTGATTATGATGCAAATATGTGAAAAGAACAAACAAAACACATCAGCAAATACATTACAGTCAGCAAAAAAAAGAAAAAACAGGGGTGGTTGTTACATTCCTAAGCACCAAATTCAGAAATTTTGACTAGTTCAATGTTTTGCCAATTGTTTGATGAATTGTTTGGGATTAGGAAATTATAAAATTTGCAAGTTTGTTGAATTATTTTGGTAGGGACTTTACAAATGAAGACTAGTTTTGATAGTTCAATTAAATTTTTTAGGAAAAATTATGATTGAGTTCACACACAATATTTAATTTTGGTTAAACTTTTATATTACATAAATGTTTGTAATCCAAAAATGGTTTTGATTTTTAGAGACCACCTCTCTTCTTATAATACTTGACATGCCCCTATGTCCGAGCCTAAGAGAACCTATTTGGTTGTACATCCTATAGAAACATTGAGTTATTCTAACCAAACTCATATCAATGGCATCATATTTTCCCAAATTTATGACGTGAAAAATAATGCTAGGACTTGGGCTTATGAACCTACAATTAACCTAGATTAGGTTGAGGTAACAAATCTGGGTGTTGATTTTGCTAACAATAACCATAGTATCATTATCTTATCCAACCAATCAACTAACTTAACATAGTTCAAGGAAAACATATGCAACAATCATGTATCATTATATTTTCTTCTTCATTTTAACAAAATTCTTTGTTATAGATTTTCTCCAAGTGGCAATGTTGTACATATTCCAAAATATTTCATCGATCAATTTCTTAGGTCTTACCTTAATAGAGATAGCCACAATGGGTTCCATGGTCCTAATGTTCCTTAAGTACAATTTTCAATTTGTTTACAAGTCAAGGTCAGCAATACAACAAAAAACCAGCACCACCCTATCAAGGAAATAAACAACAAAAGGTTAGCAATACAACAAAAAACCAGCACCACCCTATCAACAAGGGCAAGGAAAAACTTCAAACACAAATTTGAAATAGATAGAAGTCAATTAGGGCAAACAAGTAGACCACTTACATAACCTGAGCAAAGTTAGGGGACTTAAGCCCATATTACTTGAGAATTTTGAATATTGGCCATAGTTCTGTTCACCGAATTGTTGAAGTAGCATTCTAAACTCCATTTTTTGACAATCGAACTAACTCATTAGATTTCCTAGGATCACCTAAGGTCTTTATATTTGAGTGCCCAATAGGCTGTACCTTCATTTTGTCTTTTTTCTTTTGGAGAAGAGCCATGAGAAGGCTGAGAAGCCCGCAAAGGGCTAGAAGTAGGACTCCCCACACAAAACCCCTTCCAACTTAGAGCACCTCTCATAAGCTGATACAATAATATTGGACTCATTTGCCTTTTCTTAGGTGGGAAATTCATCTTTAATTTCCTTCCTTCTCCAAGCCTTCTCCTTCTTCCTATTGCCTAAATAAAACAATAGTTGAGTGGCCAACGGTACAAAACATTTGACAAATGTTTGTTGCCTAAAACTTGATTTTCTACTTCCAAACACCATACTTGGAAGACAAGGAGATCAAAGTTGGAAGTGTCATGTCAACCTTAGTATTCAGACAAAATCTTGCATACACCAATCACTTCTTGTGCCTAGTCATAGGATTGAGAGTAATCAATTGTCCAAAAGAAATGGCAGTACTCAACAACACCTCTTCTTTCTGATATTCCAGCTGCAATCTAGGTAATTTGATCCAGATGGGTAAACTATTACAATGCTCCTTTGTGGATCAAAACTTGGTTTCCGCTTTTGAAGGGAGAGCCCCATTTGTCCAATGAATTAGGGACCACTTGAAAGGGTCTGGTATAGTTTAGCTTGATTTGAAAATGAAATAAGAGAGAAGCCATGAAACATTGCCACAATCTCCATTTGGCTAGATGGTCTCCATTTCTTTTGAGCCCCGCTTCTCACAGCATCAATATTTGGCCTTCTACTTGAAAACTTCCCAATGAGGGCATTTTTAAGCTTGGAGGAAGACCTTTCTACCATTGTATTAGGGATTTTGAATTGAAGACATTCGTATCCCACAACCAGATCCTCCTCAGGGCCAACAACATTTGGAGGCCAAATAGAGTTGCAACTAACAGAAACCTCCCCATTCACCAGTGTACCAAAATTGTCATGATCTCTAGAGAGAGGGGGCAGAATTGCGTCTCCCCCATCAAACAAGGGGAGAGAGGGGACCCTGCCTCCACCTTGCCATGATCAAGCCTAACCTTAGCAATTACACTAGGCAACAAAGCCCAAATTTCACCCTTTTGGGCCAAATATCTTGATGTCGTAACACATTTCTCAATAGAGCTCATATAGTAGGAAGGGAGAAAGAAGCCCCTTTGCAAACCTTGCACTAGAAACACTCCCAACAACAGGCTTAGAAACATGACAAGAATGGGCTCCTTGTTGAGCCTCCACCATAGATTGAACAAGTGCTTGCCCTCCTCCTCAAGACTACAACAGATGGCTTCACCATCATCATCATCACCTCTTTGTTGTCTCCCTCATTGTCCTCCTCCCACTGCAACCTACAATGTTTTTCCTTCTGACAAGGATTCAAACTGCTCCTTCCTGCTCATTTCAAATCCTTATTGCAATTGACAATCTGAGTTATATTTCCAAAATAAAGTTAAGTTCCATGTTAGTTGTTGCTGCTAATGTATTCAGTTGTACGCAATGAAGCAAATGCTATGCAAATACTCAAGGAAGCAATCATTGCAACCTGTTCGACAAATTTTATTGAATATTTTATGGCTTTCCTATTTGAATTTGACAATTACCATGTAGGGGAAGGAACCCTATAGTTGAACAATCCACATATATATTAACAATACATATAAATTTTTAGTTATGATATGTCCAAAACATTATTCCAATTATTATTACACTACTAACAATATCCTAAGGATCCCGCTAGTTTTTATTGGCTCTATTTAATAGTCATAGACCGACTCTAGGGATATCTTATTTTACTATATGGCATAACTAACTCATAGTTGAATCATATTATATTTCTAAATGTAAGCTTTACTTTTCCAATAGTCAATTATTTCAATACCTTTTCCAAGAGTAATTCCATGAGAATACTTTTTACCTCATTTTTAATTTTAGGGTAATTGTATATAAATTTTATTTTTATCTCCTTTTTCAACTAAAGGGTCAAATAATAATAACTTTCATCCTCCTTTTAGTTCCCAAGGGTCATTTACATGGGATAAAAATATTCTTTTCACTTTGGAGAAAAAGTTCTATAACATAGATTAGTTTAACCATGTTCATGCACTAATGATTTTGCAAACACAATAGATGATAATCAACCAGACCATGCAGCTGGTTTTGACTGCGTGGAATTTTAGTTCTCGTGTTTGAACATGGACCATGGAGGCACAATGCCAATTTAAGTTTTGTATTTCTTTTGTTGTGTGTTTGTAATAGCTTGTATGTTGTATATCTCAAAACCTTTTGAAATTCTATATTTTTTTCATTAAGCCAACTAAAATTTTTAAGCATAGTAAATCTATCTTTAAACTTTAGTTAAAGTTGCTTGGGTCATGTTCCATAAAAAATATGTTAGCATCTTTGAAACTTGTGTGCCTGACGGAGTCTGCCAACTCAACTAGCTTTTTGTTTACATGCCCATAAAATCATGATCACGTAACTTGTAATTGCTTCTCCCCTTGGAAAGTTTAGTTCTTTTGTCTTCCGGATTGTCTTTTCTACAAATCTATTTTGGAACTGTTGTTGCAGATGATAGTTCTCAGTTTCTTGATAAGACCAGTCTATCTTTTGGGGCTGGAACTTTTTCAGACTATTTCATTATTTCTTATATTATTTTGGCATTGGTTAACCCTCCGTTAATGTGTGTTGAATTTCTCTTTAGGTGCTTTATGTAGACAAGGTAGGCTCCTCCCATCCACATTGTAATATTGTCTCTTTTTTTAACATTGTTCTAGTATTGTATTTTTAGACTGAGAAAAGCTATGCAATATTTCAAATAAGATGACTTGGCCCTGATCTCTTCTCGAGAGGTTCATATCTAAGCACATGAAGTAAAAAACTTCCTCTGCCTAAAGGTTTCTTCTGCTTGCCAGTGATTTCGTTTTGATTAACAGCTATTCCTTAACCATGACCCAATTTACTAGCTTACAGGAGTTTCCTTTGCATTTGTCTGGAGTTCCTCTTATTATGCATATCTTTTTATTCTTAATGCTTTTTCTTCTTATGGTTGCTACCTTTATTTTAGTAATTGTTTCACATCTTCCTATTGCTCTACCTCTCCTCTTTTCCTCTATCTCTTGCTATACTTTTAGTCTTTAGTGTTTTTCCTTCCCTCATGGTCAGTATGATATCTAGTGGCTAATAGTTGGCACCTATATCAATGGGGAGTATCCGTATAGTATTAAGGTGATGCAGGTGATAAGACATAAATTGTAAGATTTTGAAAGGGTTTTAGAGTCTGCTAAAAGAAAATTGATTTCTTTTATAATTTATAAACCTCTCAGGGCTGAACATAAGCAAACAAATTAAGAGGCAGAAAGTTTGGCAAGACAAACCTTGTTTATGCAAAGTTTATTTTGTTCTGTTCTTTAAAAATTAAATCTATGAAGAGAACACGTATTTCAACCAAAAAGGTTCTACTTGCAGAACACCTATTTCAACTAAAAAGGTTCTAATTGCAAGAGTGCTGGAGAATCATCATGTTTGAATCATACTCAAATTAGCCTGTCTCACACATGAATTTACAAATATCAGGAGGAAACATATTTTTACTCGTTGCATGTGCTCTGCTCTGCAAGTACTGACTAATATGCAGTTCTTGTAAGTTATAGGAGGATGCTTTCTAACTATCCTTTACAGGACACTATGCTTAGTTATTTGGAACATAATTATCAGAATTTAATTTGATAGGCCTTGAATTCATTTTCTGAACTACATAATATCTTTTCTAGTTTCATATTGAAAGAGAAAATATGACCGGATGTCAGCTTATAGAAACTTCTTTTTGCTCCGCAGCTTCTGCTTGTGTTGACATAATGAAAACTCAGTTGTTAGTCATTCGTTTGCATATATTAATTTATTGCATCTATTTATCAGTCATCATACAAGTGCTGATGTATGAGACCTACATGTTGGAAATGGTGCAGAATGCTAGGCCAACATTGCCAACTGCTTGCCCTCCTGCACTTGCTCACCTTATCAAGCGTTGCTGGGCCACAAATGCAAACAAGCGACCAGAATTTAACTACATAGTATCACTTCTAGAGAAATACTATGAATCTCTTAGAGAAGATCCTGGTTTTCTTTTGTATTACAAGCCTACAGAGCGGCACAAATTACTCAAACACTTTAGGAGTTGTGTCTCAATTTGTGGTTCCAGTTTTATTCAAGCTGAGCCTGTGGATTAAAGGAAAGCTTACTGTCCCATGTAGCATAATTTTTCATTTGAGATTTGTATCATAATTCTTGTGGAAATTGTGCATGGTACCTCAACCCTTCTGGAGGTGTAATTAATTTAGCATATGGCATCCTTTTTCCAATTCAAATGTGATTGATGTACAACAATCTAGGTGGGATACTTCGATTTATATGTAACGATGCTTGGCTGGTCATTACCTTGTCAAGGAGGGCACTCTTGCAAAGAAGATTTGAAGAATCCATGATTGTGCATAACTTGAAGCACAATTTTATTTTTATAGTCTAATTTCCCTTTCATGCTTATGATGATTTATCTATTCAGAGTAAAACTGGACAAGAATTTTATGCCATCAAGGGCAATATAAATACTTGAAGCCCTAAGTTGAGTACAAATTCATTTGATAAATTGTTTTATTTGAAAGCTTAGTACTTAAGGTTCTTATTGTTCCTCGTGCAAATACTTTGAGTTGTCTAAACAACAGTTTGAATTGGGTTATTTATTGATTATTATCGTTTTTGCATGCATACATTTTGAAGCAAATTTTGCAATGATGGAAAGAAAGGTTTGAGACAATCTTTCTGAAAAATGAAGAGTTTGGCTTGGTTGCACAATAGATGATGCTCATCAATTGTTTTAGAGGCTCCCTTGGTACTCTAGGTTTGCTGTTCTAGGCTGTGTAAGTGTTAAGATTGAAATATTCCAATCCAAGAAAGGAAGTTTTCATTTTATTTACTTGATATAGTTCTTAGAACCTGAAGTTTCTTGAGATTTTGAGTTGCGGTCTTAGTTCATTAGTGAGGAGAGCGAGTCGTCGCTGATTCCTTTTGGACTCGCCATTAAATTAATCGACATCAGTTTATAGGCTTATGTGGCATGTATTTGGTGATGAGAATTGGACCTGCATGCTTAGAAATGGAAGAATTACAAATTTTGTCAATTTCTATACATTTAGTTGGTTGCTAAGCTGCAATAGGGATTTCACAGGATTAATTTTTGATGTTGAGGTAAGAGGATCATGTCTTTGCACTTGCCATTTGTTAATTCCACTCTAAAAGCAATGGAGTTTTTATGTTCATGAACATTGAAAATAGAAGATGAATGACACTCCATTGCAACATAACTTTCTGTAACAATTCATAATAGGTTTAAAAGAAACTCCAAGAAGGCACTGTAATGCCGAGCAACATAATTGTAAATATCCTTTGAGCCCATGTTTTAATTGTTTTTCACACAAATGACACTATAACCCAATAATGATGTTGTATGCACCATTCGACAACGATGTTCCATGTGCCAAGTATCTTAAGTTTCACCGAACAAAATTAAGGTATTATCCCTTTTGTGGGTCCAAGGTACAGTAACGCCTTAAAGATGCATTTTGACAAATTTGAGTCCTATGCACCATGCTCGCCCCATTTGTAAGGACAAAGTGATCACTTCTGGGATGTCATTGTCGATTTTTTGGAGCACTTATGGTTTGTTACATTGCCACCTCTGGATTGTGTCCAAATATGAATATGAGATTGGCAAATACACTTTCATTTTCTTTGGTCATGTTTTCAATAATCATATCTTGGATATCTTAGAGTTACATCTTGCTATAGTACGAGGATCAAGGGAGATCATTAATGCTTTGCTTTTTCAGAGATGACGCATGTTGACCTATTGGTTGACTCATGCGGTGATAAATTTTGGTTTTATTTTGTTTTCCTTTCAAAATCAGACTAAGGTGTCGCAAATATAGAGTAGATTACATAACTAGCGATAAACAAATACAAATGAAACATAACAAAAGACATTTTAACACTGAATTAGGAACTCAAGAATAGATACAATTAAACACAAAGGAAACTCGGTAAAATTTGGAAAATTTTGATTACATCAATTGTAAAATTTTGAAAATTTGATTGCATCAATTGTAAAACTATTGTCTTGTATTTTTTTCATATAAATATATTAATCCCTTGTCTTTAGTTGAGTATAACTACCTTCAACTTATCATAACTAATTAATACAATTTTTTGTTTTTGGATTTTGATTGTGTTTGATGTTTTGCATCAACGTTTCAGAATGATAGAGTGCATAAGGAGATGAATAATGGTAAGTTGTAGACCCAGTTATTTTAGAAGGAAGAGAGAAGAGAAGTAGAGGAGGGAAAAGTACATTCAACCCAAGGAAAGTAAAAAACTAATAAATTAATTGGAAACTTGAGAGCCAAACCATAAGATGAAAAAAGAAAAAATTCAACAAAAAAACTAAAAATTAAAAATGAGATGCTTATTAAATATTTATCTGCATATTTATATATGAATAGATATTTGTGCAATGTTTGCATATATTTATATTTTTGTTTTCCTTTATTCTTTGGTTTTTATATTTGCTAATTTTTTCTTTGGTTGCTTTGGCTAATTTAGTTAAGCTTTTGCATAACCTTTTTTAGTTAACCCTGTTATTTTGTTTTAGTTTTTCTTTTCCTATTTCTTTCTTTGAATTTTCTTGTGTTGATTCTTTTCTTGGCCTTTAGTTTTTAGCCTTCAGTTCTTAATTGCTCATTTCAAAGTTTATTTAATAAGCATCTCATTTTTAATTTTTTAGTTTCTTTATTGAATTTTTTCTTTTCTCATTTTATGGTTTGGCTCTCAATTTTCCAATTAATTTATTAGTTTTTAACTCTTTCTCCTTGGGTTGAGTGTACTTTTCCCTCCTCTACCTCTCTCCTCTCTTCCTTTTAAGATAACTGGGTTTGCAACTTACCATTATTCATCTCCTTATGCACTCTATCATCTTGATGATGGATCACGGAGTATGATCTGAAACATTGATGCAAAAAATCAAACACAATCAAAATCTAGAAACAAAAAATTGTAAGCATTATGGATTGTGGAAATCTCATAGCATTAATAACTAATTAACTTAACATAGTTGATTAATTGCCTTTTACTTCATTTTTCTTGGGACTATTACAAAGTTCAAATCACATTTTTAGTGTGATCCATTCCTCCTTATCTCATAAAAATACTTTGGACAAAATGTGTTGTTTCACCAAAAGACAACAATATGAAGTAACAAAATTTGTGATTACAAAGTCAATTTGAACAAAAAGGTGAGCAACATTTCTCAAATTATCACCACAAAAGCAAAATGTTTTACAAGAATAAGAGGCATTTTACTTATAGAGCTCTTATGGATTTTCACCAGTCACTCAACCTGGAGCATTGGTTACCTAGGCTTCATTCTAGGGTATTTGCATGGATGCCCATGTAAATTTTGATCCATTTGAGAAGAGGTTTTAAGCTCCCTTTTAGGTTTTCAACTACATATCTCTTATTGTTATTTTGTATTCAAGAATATAACCAAAATTGAGGGACTTCATGATCAACTATCCCTTGTATCAAAATTTGCACCGTCTAGTTGGATTGGGAACAAATAAGGCATTGATTTCCAAAGCTTGTGAGAGAACAACCACCTCTAATATAGTATAGTTGTTGATGGCTTCTTTGATTTATGTCTTTTACTTGCATAACTTCAATAAAGTGAATTTTTGCTCCAATTGATTTGTGCTTTTATCCTACAAGTATGCTTCTACATTCTAAACTATTACTTGGATGAGCACTACCATGTGTCATCTTCTTGTTTGTTTCCTTGGGTTCCTAACATTTTTTTTTATCATCGTTTCATTTCCTTGATGTTGTAATTCACACAATTTTGTCTTACCCTATTGATGAAGCAATTCATGTAGTCTTATTTCATTGGTATAAAGCCATTGAAGTTCTAGGGGAGTGACTTGTGAGATATCATCCTAGAGCTTGATATTGATCTCACTTGTTTTGTTGTAGATTTCAACATTGGAAGTGTTGTATGCTTCATGGAGCACAATCCAATTGAAAAATGGTTGGTGTAAGTGTGCAATGGTCTATTCATATTATTTCTTGTTTTCCATGTTATGCAACTCACTAACAATGACTGCTAGAACCCCTCCCAACTACAAAGTCCATTATTAGGTGGATTGTAGATCTTTTAACATGGTATATTCTTACACTAGTTTATATATCAAAATTATTGCTCTTTTAGTCTCTTGTTTAAATTTTCATCCAATTCATTTTAATATTGTGCAAGGATGTGGAAATCATCAAAAATAGTTGTCAATCATCTCCTAATCACATATGCTAGTTCTTGAGTAATTAACCTTCGTGGATCCAATTCCACTTTTTTTTGGTGGGATGGCCATTTTTTGCTAAGAGCCAAATTTCTATCTATGTTTCTTGAATAATTTAATGAGTTGAGAACACATGTACAATCAACTTCCTTCTATTCAGGATAATGATGATAATTTGAGATGTTAAACTAGAAGGTTGCCCAATTATTGCATATGCACTTGTGATTGTCTCTAACTCACTTATTATTCCTATTGTTGAGCTTACTCTTCTTTGTTTTCCACTCTACTTATGAAGGGTTGGGTTCCTTTTTTTATGTTTCTTTAGAATTTTTACTTCCCTCACATCCTATTGCTTATTGAATTACTATTTACTGTTGATTGGTCTTGCTTTTTCTTTTTCTTTTTTAATTATGGGTGCTTGCAAAATTTATTCAGGGGCTTACATATTTGGTTTAGCTATTATAGATGGTCTTTCATTTGTTTCTTTTGTAGGTTGAGGTCCCTACCTAGGTTGATTCTCTTTAAAAGGAGTGTTTTAGCAACTCCTTTTGTTGTTACATGCCTTTTATGGCTGGCACCTCATTAAATGTGGTGGGCCCTATCTTCTTCTTTAACACTTGTGTATTAGAAGTCCCTACGAGTTCTTTAGATCGTTATGGGAATTATTTGGGTGAAATGATGTAGAGGGATGGAAAGGGCCACTATGTCTATAGTCCCCTTGTGAGACCAACCAACCACAAAGGCATGTGATTATACTGGCGGAGATGTGATGCAAACAAGGGGGAAATGTATGTGTAAAATTTGTAAACAAGGTTCTCCACCTTTGTGTAGTAGTTTTCTCAAAAAGTCATAAAAAATAATTAGGAGATGCTAAACTTAACAATTGGATGGATATATTATTGAACCATAGTCTAGGAAGCAAGTTAGCAACATAGCCTTTGGTGAACCTACACAAGAGAGAATAGTGGAAACTCAAAAAGCCTATTAACTTATGTTATGAAAAATGAGTTATAAGAATTAGAAAACTAGCATTCATAGTTGGTGAATACTAATTATATCTAGGCATTCATAAAATTGGAAATGATTTTAAAATACAATAGGCTTAACAATCATTTTCTCCCTATGTCTTCCAACACATTTCTTCTACAACACCTTCACATAAGTACTTTCCTATGTGTAACTGTCCCTGAAAAAGAACACTCTAAAATATCTCCTTTAGGCTAATCTTGTAAAACTAGATTCATTTTTTAAAACAGTGCACATACATTGGGGAGCTATGCCTCCAATGTTACTCCTCCAATAACCTAGTTTGAGAAATAGCCATAATCATATTTACATATCTTAGTATTTTTTAATTAATTTTGTTGATTAACATGGTAAATGACACAATGATAATATGATCACAATAGAGAAGATAGAGCATGTGATTAAACCAATAAGATTATTGAACTAATGGAGAATAAAACATAACAAATATAAAATAACACCAAGTTTACATGGACAAACCTTTGTGAAAAAAGACTCTACCATCAAAGAGATTCAAGCATGTATTAATCTCAAGAGTATAAACCAATATAATCACTTGTCCCTCTAATAGTAAATTGATATCATAAGAGCATATACAAAATAACTTTACAATCAACTACCCATGATGCATTCAATATATAAAAAAGAAACTATACATTGTCTAGTAGTATCCACAACCATGATCCATGGAAAAAATTGAGTGCCCCTATGGTCATGGTCAAGCATCTTGGAATAATATATCTCATATTGCACCTCTTACATATTTAGCACATTTCCTACACATCCTAGGTGTTAGATTATGTCATGATATTCAAATTGACCAAGATCCCAATCCTAGGTGCTCTATGAGGGCATTCAATGTTTGTATCATAACCACCAATCAAGAAGATGCTTTGTAACTCCCAATTTTGAACTTTTCAATTTAACCTCCCTATTTAATGTCTTATTACATAATATCCCTAGCATCCTATAGAGTAAATAACAAATAAATAATGTCCCCACTAACACATGGGCATCCTATTTTACTCACTATAGCATGTTTGGAGATAATACATTATTTATCTACATAATTAAGTACAAATAGTTGAGACTTAGGATTACAAGCTGAATGGAACCCTTAAGTCTAACATTTTCCCACTTAGCATTTACATTACAAGGCATAATAGGAAAATAAAAATAAATAGTTTTAGAAGAGACGAGGTGCATGGCTTCTTAGCACCAATTTAATTTCTCCATGTTCTCTAGCTTAGTGAGAATTTGTAATGTTAACCAAAGTGTTAAACTTTTGTATAATGACTTCCACCCTCAACCATCTCATAAACAAAGTGATGCTAAACATAAATATACTTCATATGTGTATGGTACATCAATTTATTTGCCAAATAGATGACACTCTATTACATCCGATCTTGACTTGCCTACACTCAAAGCCAATGCATGAACATAATATTTGTAACCACAACACCTCCTTAAAGACATGTGTTGCGACTATGCAATTTTGTTTTGTAGTGGACAATATATCTATAGGTTGTTTCTTACTCATCCAACCAAAAACTCCTCCAAATAGAGTAAACAAACAATTGCTTATGAACCTCCTATTGTCCAAATCACCAACATAATTTGAATTAAAAAAGACCTACATATCAAGCAACTTGCCCACATCAATACCTTAATAAAATATACAATAATTAGTAGTCCCTTTCAAATATTTTTTTACATAAGTCCAATTTTCTTTACTAATCTAGACATAAACTTGCTAAGAACTCCCATTGCTTAGTCAATGTTTGTTCTTGCATAGACTATAACACACATTAGGCTATATACGCTACTGAGATATGGAACATCAAGCATAGATTTATCTAAATAATCATCTAACTTAGGAAATTGATCTATTAATAATTTAGTATTGACAAGTAAAGGCAAGCAAAGGAATATTAATTGACTTACATTCATGCATAAAAAATTTTCTATAAAATAATTTGAATGTAATTACTCTAACTAAACCAAATCTTTTTCCAACTCAATATTTTATAATCTCCATACCTAGAATACATTTTGTAGCCCCCAAATCCTTCATGTTAAAGACACCATACGATTGAATTTTGAGCTCTCTAACCATTCCCTTACTATTTCTAATGAGCAATATGCCATCAAAATGTAGACAATGATTAACAATTGATCATCGATTAATTTTAAATAAACATAATGATCACATTCACTCTAACAAACCCTTGATGTTATGTGACATTTTCCCCGAGAGAAGATAAAGGTATGAATAACCCTTTAGAATTAAAAAAGGGATATTAAAAAATAAAGGATATTATGATCCTTTGATTAAAGTAGAGATTAATAAAGGCTGTTCATAAGATACTCTTTTAAAAAAGGAGGAATAATTATTTATTTAAATAATTATCAAAATGAAACTTTTGTGAAAGGGTGTGATGGTTTGGAAATCACCCCTTAAAAGGTTATATTAAAAAATCATGTGAGACTTGGAAAAGGCATATAGATCACTCAAGGAAAAGATGGTGGTTTGGTGGGCTATGGTTATGGGAAAAGGGGCACACAAAGTGTGTCCAAATAAGGGTACAAAGTACATCCGAGATTCTCCTAGCTAGGGTTGATGTTTGGGAAGCATGTGTGTTGGTTCTAAATAAGAATTGGTTCCTCTTGGATGTGCCATAGCTATAAGGCCCAAGACCACTAAAATCTTCCTAGAGTGAGAATGACCATATCAAGTGCACTGATCCAAAAGTATTGAAAACCTTGATGTTAACAAATATTGGGAATATTATATAAAGTAATTTAATGATAATATGATTGAATTATGCAGTTGTGTTATTAAATTTATTATTATATAATTATAATTCTTGCTAAATTATCACATTTATAGTTCACATTGGTTATTTATATTAGTTATTCACATCTATTTTAATAAAATTATATCTTGTAAATTATCTTAACTATAATATTTAATCTATTTCTAATACTTAAATAACTCTTGGAGAAAAGTGGCATTACAATTGAACTTCTAATACCATGTTTGAGGTGATTGCATTAGACCATACAATGATTATATTTCAACTTGTAAACCAAGTTTTCCTTCTCTTTTATCATACAATTATTAAGCTATTTCATATGTATTTTTTCCTCAAGATCCTCATGCAAGAAATTGGTTTTTACATCCATTTTATCTAACTCTAAATCATTAGTAGTAATTGAAAGTAGGAATCTAATAGAAATTTTTACAACAGGAGGAGAGGTTTCACCAAAATTAGATCCATCAACTTTGGAATGACCTTTTGCCATCAATCATGCCTTGTACCTTTCCATCTATCTATCTACTCTAAATTTATTTTTAGACACTCACTTGCAATCAATTTCTTTATTTCCCTTGTGCAACTCAACCAGATACCAAGTTCCACAATTCTCTAAGACCATCATTCCATCTTGCATGGCCTCCATCCAAAATTCATGCTCCTTTGAAGAAAATAAATTCCTTAACAAGTTTAGGTTAATTGTTAGTATAAGATATAGTGAATACATGATGAAAATTTGGTGCTCCATATACTTGTCAATAGGTTTCTATTGTGTTTTGGACCCACTCAAGGGTGTAGTAAGATGCTCCAATTATTCTTCCTATAAACTCTTTGAATTTGAACCTTCTTCTTCTATACATCCTTCCTTTCCAATCTTTTGTTCTTCCACCTATGCATCTTCCCACTTCCCTATTTTAGTTTTAAAATGCATAATTTTTATCTCCTTTTCTTTGGTTGTAATTGATTAGTATTAATTCTTAGTTTCCTAAAAATTACATCTCTAGAATTTACCGTTTTCAAGGTTAGAGGAACAAAAATCTTATGACCCTTAACATTATCACCATAACTAATGAAAATACATTTTTTAGCTTTGGAATCCAACTTTGATCACTCTTTTTAGGCATGTGAACAAAATCCTCACAATAAAAATCTCTAATGTGTAAAACAAAAAGTTTCTTACCTATCCATACTTCATATGGTGTTTTATCAACTAGAGTAGAACACAAAGATCTATTAATCAAATAAAAATAAATAATTACAACCTTAACTCAAAATATTAATTCAATTAATAAATACTTAGCATGCTTCAATCTATCCATTAATGACATTCATCCTCTTTATAGTGTCATTTTTCTATAGCTTATATAAAGTTATTTCTTACAATACCTAAATGTCTATAAAAGTCATCAAATTATCTAGAACAATATTCCCCTCCACTATCTAACCTTAACACTTTTATTTTCTAATCTATTTGATTTTCAATAAGAATTTTAAAATATTTAAACTTGCTAAACATTCATGATTTGCCCTCAAAAAATAAATCTAAGTATGACATAAATAGTCATTAATAAATAAAATATAATAATGAGAATTTTCAATGAAAGCAACATCCTCATGAACAAAAAAAATTAATATAATAACCTCTAGTAATCTCTTTGCTCTAGTGTTACTAGATTTAAATTTTAGTTTACTCTATCTACCAAACACATAATATTCACAAAAAAAATAAATCTACAAAATAATTAGACAAACCATCGACCAAATTTTTATTGACTAAGGTCTTAAGCCCCTTTTCACCAATGTGACCTATCCTATGGTGTCACAACAAACACAAATATGTGTTTATTTACATGGGTTGAGTTACAATATGTAGATGCTTCAAGTTTGAATACAATCCCACATCAAGATCTCTTAGCTAATACAAGATTCCCTCTAGCCAACCTACAACCACTCATTCCAAATGTGACATGTACTTAGAAAAAAATATATTATAAACTAAAAGAAAATATTGTTAATCCTATAATGTGTAACACATCTAAGGGATATTTTACTATCCAATCACTGAACACAAGTCTTACCTTCCCTTTACCAACAATATAATATGAGCTATTGTTGCCAAGGAACGCCTCATTTCCATCATATTATTTGTATAGAAAATTACTCATTGTGAGGAGTCATGTGATATGAGGCACTTAAATTAATTAACCACGAGTCATCACTAGCAATGTTGGTTGAAATAAACAAATCATCATTTTTATCACCATATGAATTATCATTAGAGGAATATTAAGAAGACTTCTTGTTTCCACATTCCTTCCTTACATAGACCTATTTTTGATAGTTCTAACACTTAATTATACTCTTACTAGAAGTTATAGACCATCCTTTTGATGTATACCTCTCCTTATTGCTATTTTCTTATCACCTTTTTCCTTGGGTCTACCTCATATGAGTAGTGTGAAATATACTCTCTCAATTTTTTTTGATTTTTATACCAAACATTTACAATGTAACCAAGCACCTGTTAAGGTTAGCATAACCCAAAACGTGCATGAAAGAACTCTAACCAAGAATATGCCCTAAAACCACTTAAGGAGGAGGGGTAGACATATGGTTAGAGGATCCCTAGGATCTACTGAATCAAATATTATTAAGATTACACTGAAAGAGAGAGAATAAACTTGACACCAAGAATGTGCACTCAAGATCCTTTGACAAGCGAGGTGCTAACATATGGTGGAGTACTAATGCTGAAATTGAAATGAAATAGGCGGATAACCAGCCATGAGAAAATTTCCACACTACCACCAAACAGTGGGGGGAAAAAGATTACAATTCAAAACTAATTCATCTGTTGCGGCAGGCATCCACTCAACAGTGGGTGAGAAAGAGAGATACAAATTTTTATTCTCCACACTGGCGGTAAACCAGCTAGGGGTTAAAGTGTTTGCATTAGGAAATCACAAGTAAATGCAGTAAGAACAACGACTGGATTAGTACTACTAAATCTCAGCCTTACAATGAAATAAATCTACATTTTCCATGTGTTACAATAATATAATCAATGCAAACTCCTGAAGAATGTTTATTACAATATATAATCTTCTCAATCACCAAGATATAAGCCAAAATCCGAATGTTTAACAATCTGATATGCATAAACAGCAGACTGAAAATGTCAATCAGCAAACATGTAGATCAAATGAAATGCTCATAACTCTTCAAATATACCTCTGAATGATGTAAAATAAACTGCAGAAGTATTCTAAGAGGTAGGCGCCCAATCTCCAACCCACAAACTACATTAAAGCTTAGAGAATGATTAGGCACAAATCCCAAGGTAGTCCCAACATGGTACAGCCTTCTTGAGGGGCGATTTTCTACTTAAAAATCAGAAACAACAAACTAAAATATGCAAACCTCAAGGTGGGGTCGCCTCAAGCATAGAATCATGATGAACAAATACCCATAATCAAATTAGTATTACCCTTAAATTTGTTAATGATTTTCACCTACAGCCATGACTGAATCAACAACAATAAAATCTAGAAATAACATCTGAATCTTCACATTGAGGCTCAATGTGCACTTCTGAATGAAGCACACTCTCAATCCATCATCTAGGGAACCATAGTTTCAGGCTCGAAGAGTGGAATAGAATTGCTAAGCTCTCCCTTAGCCGGATTTTGGATTTCAAACCAGCAACATAACTTTGCTTTCCAAAACATAACATAATCAACTCTCCACAATGCAGCAATATATAAGTTTCAATGGGAAAATGAAACACTTTGAATTCCCAGAAGTTGAATCACTTCAACTTCCCAAGGGACGCCCTTCAACCATTCACTTTATTGTGAAATAATAAAACATTATTTCTCTTCCCTTTAGGCGTCCATTTCTATTTGCAACAATAAAGCATTTTAATAAATCATTAAATGCTCAACATGACCCCTTAATGTCCCCTCTTTAAAACAACATGAAGTTATCACCCCTAGGCATGGGGTACAACTTAAAAACATGAAATTGACTAAGTATAACACTTAGTCCAAAGAGATAACCAAACCAATGCCAATACTGAAACCGAAGGATTACCACAAATAGCATGATGACATGAGCTGAACTACAGATGATGATACTGCCAAAATTAGACTTACTAAAAATAGCCACTGCCAAAAATAGTAAATTCACTTCAACTCAACAGAAAGCCAAATTGATCGGCCATACTGAACTGCAAAAGATTGAGTTGCTACTAGAGTGATACTGCTATAAATATACTTACCAAAAATAGCATATTTCTATAAATAGTAAGTTTGCCAAAACCACATTTGTATGCCAACTGAGCAGTATCATGACTTACTATAAATAGTAAGTATTTCCAAATATCTTTTAAGCACAAACTGGGCAACCATCGTGACTTACTATAAATAGTAAGTGCCCAGAAAGGATGTCAGATTCAGATGCATGTCACATCACCCTGGAGATCTCTGAAAACCCAGAAAACTCCACTAGATATGCGTCAGAAAAGCACACATGCAAGCCCTCAAAACTGCATCTGAAACCTCCTAAAAAATAGGAAATCCTAATTTCCCATTCTGCTTAGCCTACGAGTTTCTAGAAATAGGCTAAAACCAATTGTAGAGCATAGGGCTAAATCGGGGACATTACATAGTGCTTCCTTGAAACTATCATCCATGAATTTTTGCCTTGTTTCCTCACTAGGAAAAGTGACAACAAATACATCTATTTTGGGATTTGGGTAGAATCACTCAATGTAACAATTAGATTCTCCAAAGATTTAGATAAAGAGAAAATTAATAAAATACATTTATCCTCCTCTTTTGGCTTAACTTCAATACTACTTAGTTGACTCAAAATGACATTAAAAGCATTTAAATTCTCAACCATATATTTTCCTTGATTTTTAATGAATATATTTTAAAATAAAGCTTGCTCATTAAACTATTTATTTGATAGATATCACTAATGCTTTGATGTAGACAATATCAAGGGGTCTTATCAAACTACCCCACCTTGTAGGAAAACCACACTTCCACACACGAATTCAACAACATGCTTCATTTTATTATTATAAATTCATTATAATAGGGTTTTTTAGAGCTTACAAAACAAACATCACCATTAACAAGTCACAAATTTGGCCTTTTTCCTCTTCAAAGGCTCCTCTCTTTCCAAAAGGCTCTCATAATGTATATATCAATATCCTTTTATTCCTTGGGTAGCTAAGAAGTTGAACTGATCCAAATTCTAGCAATTACAGTAACTGAATTGATACAAAAATGAAAAGTACAGCAGAGAGCAGAAGCTCCACAAATCCAATAGCAAGTAGAAGTTCCACAAATTGGTTAGTTCAATAGGAAAAGTCCACATATTCAATTAGCTAGCAAAATTCTATAATTTGTACCAAACTAGTTCATAAGAGAATTCTCGCAATCTATACATGGTGATGTCATCATTACATCATGTTTACAAAATCCTTTGGCAAGGGAACCTCTTCCCTACTGATGTCATCGTCAAAATTGTTCATTTGAACCAATTCATTAAACTATAAAATTTGAACTCACTTGAATTTACCCACAACTTCTAATTACACTGAATATTTTTGCAAAGTTAGATGGGAAAGAAGTTACCACAAGCTAGTTGGATGTGAAATTCTTGAAAATTTAGATGGGAAAGGAATTCTTGCAAAGTTGGTTGGCCATTAGATTCCCACCAAATGCAAAAAATTGATTCAATACCATTTATGTAGTGAAAGACATTGGAACCGACTTAGATTATTTGGAATAGTTGGAAAAGTCTGGTTTAATTAACTTAAGCATTTATGCAAATATAGGCAAACCGGTTGGTACTAGTTGTGTGGAAAATACATCGAAACCAATTGTAAACGATTCAGTTCAATAATTAAATCTCTATAAAAGTCTGGTAATAGACCAAAAACCTCCATAAGAATAACATTCATTTTTCACCCAATTCTCACCAAACCCATTAGGCTCCTCTACAAGGTGATGTCATTAATTTACCCAAATTGTCTTTAAAAATCCCCTTGAAGCAATCCTCAAATACCAACAAAAATATAAAAAAATTGAAATATTTTTGGGTGATGCAAGATCGCTTGTGGACTCGAATGCTCCTACATCAGACACACCAGGTACACATTTTGTGAGAATGGGCTCACAAAGTGGAGTTGGATAGTAGAAATCCCCTTCTAGGTTGTAAACAACTTGCCAAAAACTCCATTACTGTAATAAGTAGCTCAAAATTATTTTTCCTTCTCCTCTTTCAACATCTGTCTTGAACTTTTCCTATTCTCCTCTTCCACTAATTCTACTCGCCATCATCTTTCCCACTCATGGAATTTTTTCCTTCATGTATTGACCTCCTCCTCTAATTGTGCTTTCCCCTCTTCCCTTATTTTATGGGATTCAACCCACCAAAGTCCGACCTCCTCCACCAAAAATCATCCTTTATCCTCCATTCTCCTCTACACCATCCTCCACAACATTTACATACAAATATGCATTAACTGTCATGAAAATTAAATATTTCCATCTTCACTTTTGTATTCACTTCTTCTTCACATACATCATCTTATTCTATTCTCACCACCACCTCCTCATCCATTTATTCTTCCAACACTTTCATGTCTATTGAAGGACACACAACTGGTATTGCATCATGATTATCCTTCTCTTCCTCTTCATCTACTACAACCTCTATCATCATGTCATTTATGCCTTCCAAAAGATACACTTTAACTACATCCTCATTTTTTTCTTCTCCTTCCTCACTTACATACATAGGCTCATCTACACACAAATGATTATGGGACTCCATCTTACCCATACACTCCTTTGAGATTCCATAGTCATTCTGATCTCCTTCTAATCCTTCAATATCCTCTTCATATCATTAATTCTAGCCTTCTATGTTCTTTCCCTCCTTACAAGAATTGAAATTCCTATCACCTTTCCCAAGGCTAACCTCATAATTTTCCTCTTTCTTGACATATTTACACACACCTGAAGGCACTCATCAACTCATAAAACTCTTTTCTATTATAGATCCTTTTTCATACCTACAACAAAAATCTCATATACACCTATCCTATACCCAAAATAAACCTTGGAAGATGCACCTCTTAACACTTCCTCTACTCACTTTCCATAGTGGATGATGCATGTGCACTTCCTACCCATTTTTAATCTCTATTGGAGGACAACCAACATAGTCTCATCCCTTCACATTCTATGTAGTTACAAGACTCTTTCATACTTGCAACAAAACTTACATGTAACCATAATGGTTTCTTACCACTTTAATGTCCCCCTCAACCCTTGCAATTGTGGGAATCCTCTTCACACTTGCAAGAAACCTATCAAGCCCTTGAGACATCCCTGGTTGATTCAAACCCTCACACATGTCTTCTACCTTGACACATCCCCAACATTAAAAATTTATTTGATACCAAATGATGCAGTTAAGATTGTGGGGTCTTATCAAACTACCCAATCTTACAACAAAACCACACTTTCACACATGTATTTAATAGCATGCTTCATTTATTATTATAAATTCATTACAATAGGATTTTTCAAAGCTTACAAAACAAACATCACCATTAATAAGTTACAAATTTGGCATTTTTTTCTCTTCAAACACTTGTCTCTTTCCAAAAGGCTCCCACAGTATGTGTATCAATATCCTTTTATTCCTTGGGTAGCTAGGAAGTTGAACTTATTCAAATTCTAGCAATAATAATAATTGAATCGTTACAAAAATGAAAAGTGTAGTAGTAGGTTGTAGTTCCACAAATGCAGTGGCAAGCATAAGTTCCACAAATGGCCACTAGTTCAATAAGAAAAGTTTGCATGTTTAGTTGGCCAAAAAAGTTTGTAATCCGTACCAATTTGGTTCACAACAAAATTATCACAATTTGTACATGGTGAATTCATCATTACATTATTCTTACATCATCCTATGGTAATTAAACATTGTCCTTGTTGATGTCATTGTCATAATTATTCATATCAACCAATTGATTAAACTATAAAAGTTCAATTCACTTGAATTTACTTGCAAGTCCCAATTTCACTTAAGATTTCCTCAAAATTAGATGGGCAAGAAGTTTCCACAAGCCAATTGGACATGAATTCTCAAAAATTCAGATGGGAAAGGAATTCTTGCAAAGCTAGTTGTCCATGAGATTCTTGCCAAATGCCAAAAACCAATTTGATATCAGTTATGCGGGGAAGGCATTGGAATCAACTCAAAGTATTTGGGTTGGTTCGAAGAGTCTGGTCTAGTTGACTTAAGTATTTTTGAAAATACATAAAAACTAGTTGGTAATGGTTGTCGAAAAAATATGTTGAAACTGTTTGTAAACGGGCTAGTTCAATAGCATACCAAAAACCTACATAAGCAAAACATTTTATTTTTTGCCCAATTCTCACCAAATTTGAACTACAAATACCCATTAGGCTCCTCTACAAGGTGATGCCATTATTTTTCCTAAATTGTTGCTGAAAATCCTCATGAATCAACTACACAAAAACCAATAAAAATATAGCAAAAATGAATTGAAAAATATGAAATATTTTTGGGTGATGTAGGATTGCTTGTGGACCCAAATGCTCCTACATCACACTCTTTCACAAACTAAAAGTAGTAGCCTCATTTGAAACATTCAAGATAACACAAGCTATAATGGAAAATTGTATGGTTCCCTATTCTTTTTTTTTCTAACTTTCTTCAATCTTCATCTAAAATGTTTATAGGCTTAGGCTCCATTGTCACAATTCTTTATTAATATCTCTTACAATAAATCCTCCATTTTTAGTTTCCACATATTAAGTATGGAACCATTAAAATTCTTAACATTCTACTATGATGCTCTTGCCATGGTTTCTCTAACCACACTCAAATATGTAAAACCACTAAAATAATACTTTCATTACAACCATAAAAAATCTGCATTGCTAGAAAGATGGCCTTTATTAAATCAACTTACATCTTTGATGTCAAGTGCTAATTAATAAGGGTGAAAGTTTAGGATTGTGTCCTTTTATCACAAATATAATTTTTTTAACTTGGAGAGCTTAAAAGTGACATGTATGTTTTGAATTTTAAAATGATATAAACTAATGAACTGTGAAACTTTTAGTATACTTTTTGTTTATAATTTATAAAATTTTTAAAAAATAGCTGGATATAGTTTTTTTTATAAATATAAGAAAATATTTTAATTGTTTTTTTTTTAAAGTGAGGTTGATGGGACGTAGCAAAAAATATAGTAATTTTTTTATTAAAAAAAATCTATTTAGCTAACTTGGATATGTAGTGCATTGAGAAGTTGTTTTGACGAATATTTATGTTTTAATAACTTTTATAGTCACATTTACTCAAAATGTCATAGTTTTGATTGGACACAACCTTTTGTGTGAACTATTTATCATAAAAAAATAAATATCTTTTTGGAGAGGATTCTCTCCTCTAGTACATTATATTTATTTTATTTTTAAAAATATTTTAGTATATATATTTTAATTTCCAACTAGGCTTATGTTTGATTATAATGAGTTGCTTGTAGTAAATTAACAAATTAACGATAAAAATATTAAAAATAAAAGTATATTGTTAAATTCTAGGCTTTGAACCCTCCATAAGGGTATTTTCAAATTTTCATGTAAATTTTTTTGGTTGGAGAAATATGGAGTTGAATCTCTATTTTTGTTGAATTTTCCCCAAAAGAGGGGACACATGGGTTGTTAGTTAGGTGATTTCAATTGAAACTCCAACCTAAAAAGGTTTTGGCTCAAACTTTGCTATACAAATTGATATCAATTCTAATTTTGATATCAAATTGAAATCAATTTCAAAATTTTAGGTGAAAGAGTTGTGTCCAAAAACTTTTGTACAATGTAGATGCCACATAAATTTAGATGGAACTATTTTACTTAAAGCTATTTTGTTGGCCCAAAGTAGGACATAACTCTAGATCTTCATTATAGGATAGTAAAATAATTAGAATATTATCACAATAGAATTTAATCCAATAGAACATGTGATTAAGAAAATAATATTTTTTAACTAATAAAGAAACAAACACAACAAATACAAACCATAACACTATATTTATGTGGAGAAACCCTTGTAGGAAAAATCACCACCAAAGAGATCCAATCTTGTATTAAACTCAAGAGTATACAATAATAAAATAAATTATCCCTTTGATACTAAAGCAACATTATAGTACTTACAAAAGAACCTTATAGTTGCCTATCCCATGCCTCTAATATATAGAAAAAAAAATTAGAAACCATCAAGTGGCATGCAAAACCATGAGTCATGATAAGTATTCAACACCCCTATGGTCATGGTCAAGCATCTCAAAATAGCATTCCACTATTTTTATACCTCACACACCTCTTAAACCCTTCTTACATGTCATGGTCTAGTGAAGGAACAAGGTTAAGGTTGAGGGCTTAGTGCACCCTAAACCATGCTAGGGGAGTAGACACCAAAGTGAATAAAAAATGAAGTGTGAAAATTGTAAAGTGTGCATAATTTTTCCTTACATTATCACCAAGGAATTTTAAGAATCCATGAAACATTTCCAATTTCATAATATGCATCAAATATTCCTTTACCCATGTGCCAATGATGTTTTTTCCTAATAGTTTTTTAAATTATTTTATTTTGTATTAGGTAGGTGTTTTGCACAATCCTTGTGGAAAAATAAAATATACACTTACAATACCATCTTGGAAGGATTAATATTTATGAAACATAGAAATAGTGAAACCCTAAGATCTGACTCTTAGGATTTGGCACTTTTTCAAATGGCTCATTAGATATTTGAAAGTGGTGGGGGATTGATTGGATCTTGGACAAGGTATATGATTGACTTACAACCTGATAGGTGAGTCAACCAACACTTAACCAAATCTGGAAATGCCCTAAGGATGAAATGCAATTATCTAATTGACCTAATGATGTAAGTTATTGTTCTAATGTAAAAATAACAGCTATGAAAAGTTACAAACATAAACATACTGCAAAAATGGACCGAGCAAGACATTGTGCAACTCTGGTATGAATTTGAGGCCAAAACTAGAGGACATAGGCACCTAGGGCACCATTATCCTTGTTGGGCTAATTCAGATATGTTTTCGTAGTCTTTTGGTGTCAAATCAGAGCTTTCGTTTCTGGCTTGTCACACCTCTGGATCACAATCAAATAATTCTATAACTGAGTTTTTCTAAGTTGCCAAGATGTAGGGTTTTGATTGTACAAATTATTGACCTTTAAAATCCTTGTTGTCACTTAGAAATGCACCCTTTTGAACAAGGAGTTCAACATTCTAATGATACAATGGAAATAGCCTCAAGGTGTGGGACCCTTACAATTAAGGCTAGATCTTTGGAGTAGATCAACTTCCTTTCTAAACTAGGTGCAGAAGAGGATTGGTCTAACCCAACCTCAATAAACTCTAAACTAATGACTATAGGGGGGAAGGGAGAAGGATTTAAAATTCCTAAAAATGTAATGGTAAGGTGATGCACCAAATTTAGAGTGTTTCTTCCTGCTTGTGATTGCACAAAGCATCAATAAAATCACTAGAAAGGATCACACAAATCTATATTTTACCAAATTTACAAGAGGAACATGGAGGGTAGGGTTTGAAAGATCCTAAAAGGGGTGAAGATTACCCACAATTAACACCTGCAATAGATTATCAAAATCATATAACCGGTAAAGAAGATTAAAAACTCATGCATGCAAAGAGGTATCAGATGTTGCACAAAATACAGGCATGGATAAAAGGTGAAGGTAGTAATTCTATTAATATAGAGGCATAATCCAAATTTACAACTACACAAATGGTAAAACAACTTAAGTCAACCAAAGAAAGTCTAGGGAAGAACCATTCAAAATGATACAAGTATTGCCTTTATAGTTTAAGAATAACTTAGAATTGAATTCAAAAACCTAACCCTAACCTAACTAGGGTTTGCAGGAAGATGAACTTTGATCAAACTTCAAACATCCAAATTGCCCCCAGAACTGAGCAACAACCAAGCCATAAAGGCTTTGACACCTCAAGAACATCCCAGAATGATGACCATCATGAATGCAAGCATGGAGCACTCCTAAAATCTGTAACAAAATCTAGGCAACCATACCCTGACAAAAGAATTTGATCACTGCAACACATCAGGGAGTAATGGTGTCATCCAAAAATGAATGTAATATTGGAAAGGTGTGAAAGGTTGATCCAGGGTGGATTAGATTCGATCTGGTTGCAGAGGAAGTCACTGATCCATTACTCTAGGCTCGACCCATGAAAATCAACGTATTTAGTCGTTGATATTTGAATTCTAGTCGTTGAATCAAGCATGGATGGCCGAGATACAACCTTAAAGGAAGCTTTAAAACATGATTGTTGATCACCATGAGATTCATGATCAATGACTATCACATAACCTTAATATATCACAACCTCCCCTTGGCATCCAAGGAGCACAAATGTGATGGCCTATGCCCATGTGATGAACTGGCTATTCGCCACCTATCTCTAGAAAATTCCTTTAGTATATACCCTCCTCTATCGCATATCGCACATAGAAAACTGGCCTCACAACATGAAACTATGATGCATTAGAAGAGTGTGATAGTCGTCTAGTTATCATCCTTAAATATGAGCCATTGAAGTCCTCATCACAACACATGTGACTATCACAAATAACCCTAGTGTGGTGTAATTCACAACTGTGATGTGAATTACCCACGCGATGGTTGTTAGATTCTTTCCCTCATATTGTAGTTGTTTGATCTCACCATCACACATCGCAAAAAGGACCTAGGCTTAGTAAGGTAAAGTCACGATGCACCAAACACTAGCGATGAAATGAGAAAAGGACACCTATCCATGTAATATTCCCTTGGTATATACTTACCCATTTCTTGTTGCACATCACATTTCTCTTGATGTGTATTTGAACCATAATCTATATACTCCCGACAAACACAAATGTGATACACAAGAACATTGCAATGATAGGCAGACCCCCACCGTTATCCTAAGCTATTGATTATTGAACATCGCACATCGCATCTTCACCCCATGCCACAAGGAATCAAAATGCGATGCAAAAGGATGGTGTGATGAATGAACAACTTAAGTTAAGAATTTTGCACCTACACAATAAGTTGTTTAAAGAGGGGGCCATACCTAGGCATTTGTGTGCGTAATATTTTAACAAAGGCAAGGATATATTTTTTTGGTAAAAGAAAAGGTTAGGAAACCCATGTCAGCACTGAAAGAGGTTTTGAAAACCTAGTCAATGCACGGTGACTAAAGGGGTTTTGAGAATTGGTCAAAATATCGATGAAGCCTTCATTTTAATTTCCTTTTAACACTATGATCGGTGAGAGATGAAGTTTTCATAACTTCGTTGGAGGTCAACAAAGTTATAGAACTTATGAAAAGACCAAAAAAGTTAGCACCACTGGCCAAAGATCGACAACTCTTTGACTTAGCCAAATTTTGAACACTTAAATGTGTGGGTTCAAATGGTAGCACAAGACCAGGGGGTCGATAAATTGATGACAACCTAGACATAAGTCATAAATAAGACGACCAAGAACTGGCCATAGCAAGCCAAAAAAAAAATAGAAGGAAAGACTAAGGCACAAGACAACTAGGGTTTTAGGAGGGTTTTCCCTTGTCATATAGATTCAGAACCCTAACCTTAATACAATTGAGGAATTTCAAAATCTCAGTAACCCTAGAATTTCAAAAAACAGACATGGATCAGAAGAGGATGCACATGAAAGATCTCTCGGATCGGGTATTATTGATGGGAATCCAAGGGTGAAAAAAAATGGTAACATTCCTGGCGACTTTTTGGGGGGGATTGTTTGCTAATCACAAAATTTAGTAGCCTTAAAAATCCACTAGGCAGAATCATAAAAATATTTGCAACAATTGGGTTCAACCAAAGGCAAAAAAACAAAACAAAGCATGTGCATTTTGCACTTGGAGGAAAGTAGGAAACTAAACCATACATTCCCTTAAGGAGAATGTAGGGTGTGAAAAGCACTTCATGGAAAGTAGAAAACTAAGCTAATATGTACAAAAAACTAACAGAAAGAAAATAAAAGAGATTTACCTCTATCAAAGATGAACCTTCTGAAAGAGTCAATCTCCCTTAGACCATAGTTGCGGACCTCATCCAACTACAACCATTGAAAAACAATGCCAACATGCATGTAACTACACAAAAAATTTGCAAGGTGAAGGATCACTTTATTGTAACTTTTTCCATTGTAGGGAAACCATATGATGCAAGTGTTAGACTCATCTAGAATTAGTGCCTCAGGTGAACATACAGTAGCAGGGATGAAAATCTCTAAAGATAGGCCAATATCTAAGAGTAGGCCCTTTGTAGAGTGAAGAGAACTCACCTCAATAAATGATAGGCCATTATCATCACTTCTGACCTCCTCATTGCATGAACTGAAACAAAAAGAGAAGGATTCCAACTCACATGGCGATGCAAAGTATGCATTATTTTATTTGTTGATTTGTACAAGGAATCTCTTCTTCATGCACATCAAAAGAAAAACCTTGAAGCTCATGCATACTTTCAAATTGAGCAACAAGAACATCACTCTCCAAGAAAATGTGTGGCTACTCAATGGTGTATTTTTTGGCATGTTGGTCCCATGTGAAGCATTCTAATCTAGTCACATTATCCCTAATGTCAAAGGTCACATCTTCATCTTGAATGAAGACCTCATATTCAACATTGCTACATTCAAGGACAAAAAAAACAAACATTCATCATAATTACTCGCATTGATGCACACTTCATCAATACATACCTCAGATTTATGAGACACTTCAGGTGAAGAATTGAATGCTTCAAGTTATCTCTCCTCTTTAATTTCTTCTTGGCAACTAGCCATAACAAAATCAAAATCTTAGCACCTAACGGCTGACATCCTCTACTGCTTCCTTACTCTTATGTTGCTGCCCACAAAGCTCCTCCTCTAGGGGTGATGATTTGACATTTAAACCCGAACAAAAGGTTTCTATAACATCCCAAAAGAGGTCATCCGCCTCAGAACTGCAGACCTCAACAAATTGGGGATCCTCATCCACAATAGCAAGGGATAAACATGTATGTTGTTGCAAAACCTTGGATTTGTCTTCATCCATCAAGTCGGAACCAAGTTTCTCAAAATATTTTGTTGGTGTAGGTATATGTAATCTTTCCCCCTCGTCCTCAATAAAAAAAGGGAGTACATCGAATGAGAGGACTAATTCCTCTATTGTTTCAATTTTGTCTACCTTTTTAGTGTCTTGTTGCTGCAACCTATTATCTTCAATTGTTTCTTGCAACAAATCAAGACACTCATTATATTGAGAACATGAGGGCTCTTCAAAAACAATCTCTTCACTCCTAGCCATCAACATATCTTTCTTTTATTCTTCTGACCAACTAGGATCCCATACCATTGGTCCACCCTTAAAGAGTGAAACAACAATAGAGGGACCAAAATAGTCAGAAAGGCATTAAAACTCTTGTTGAAGTTTAGGAAGGGGCTGCTCAATAGGTGAAAAAGGCTTAGCCTCCTTAGGGATAGGTTCTTGTGAGGAATGGAGGCTCTCAAAAATTTGGATCTCCAACAAAGGAGACCTCCTTGATGGCATAGGAGTTTCTAATGGACTTTCAAGGAGTTGATTAGGCTTCTTGAAACTAACAAACTTGTGCTTACATACCTCTTCTAGTGTAGGTTGCTTTAGAACTAGTGGAGGTTCTTGTTTGAAACTAGGCACACAAGGGGCTAGCCGAGTCTCAAGCATTTGGGCTAGAGTAAGGGAAAGTCTGAGTCGCTCTTATCTAACAACAACATATTTTGTTATATACTATTCCTATTATCTTCTTTGTGACTCCAACTACTGCTCATGCCTCCTCTGAGCTTATGTTATTTGTTGTTGTTGATAAGCTTGATTAGCCCACTCCTTTTGTTGTAAGTCAGATAGTTGTTTCTCTTTAAGCTCAATCAACTATCTATGGAGATCCCTCAACATGGACGTGAGTTGACTTGAATTTTGGGGCTGAAATGAAGGATGAGGAGCTTCCTGGTGTTGCTAATAAGAATGTGCACACATCCAGGAAGCTTGAGAAGGGGGTGGGTGGTAAGCATGATGAAATACGTGTTAGTTTTCTTGTGTTGTAAACGTGTTTGGGAAAAAACCAACAACATGCTCATGTGGCTACGAAGGATCAAAATGGGAAACATATTCATGTAAATGAGGATGATAGGACATCTCCACAAAAGGAAGTCATGATGTGACATTAAACATGCCAAGAAACTTTGCAAAATCTTAAAACTAGAAAATGAAGACTGATTTTTCTTTTTAAAAAATGATAACATACCAATACCTAGTATTCTTGAAACCAGAAAAGAACTCAGAGTCACCAAGTGTGTGAAGATTTTACCTCCAAAGGTAGATATTGATGACATACAAAAAATATTAGAAATGATAGGAAAATATGTGTCCCACCGGGCGTGCTAGAAACTATTGTCACTTGGAAATGCACCCTGCTAAACAAGGAGTTCAACATTCCACTGATAAAATAGAAATAGCCTCAAGGTGTGGGACCCTTGCAATTAAGGCTAGATCTCTGGAGGAGGTCAAATTCCTTTCTAAACTAGGTACAAAAGAGGATTGGTCTAACCCAACCTTAATAAACTCTAAACTAATGACTACAAGGGAAAAGGGAGAAGGATAAAATGATTAAAATTATAATAGAAAGGTGATGCACTGTATTTAGAGTGTTTCTTCTTGCTTGTGATTGCATAGAGCATCAATAAAATCACCATAAAGGCTCACACAAATCTCTATTTTACCAAATTTACAAGAGGAACATGGAGGCTAGGGTTTGAAAGATCTTAAAAGGGGTGAATATTACCCACAATTAACACCTACAACAAATTAGCACAATCATATAACTAGTAAAGAAGATAAAAAACTCATGCATGCAAAGAGGTATCAGATGTTACACAGAATACAAGCATGGAGAAAAGGTGAAGGCAGTAATTCTATTGACACATAGGTATAAGCCAACTTTACAATTACAAAAATGGTAAAACAACATAAGTCTACTAGAGAAAGTCTAGGGAAGAACCATTCAAAATGATACAAATATTACCTTTATAGTGCAAGAATAACTCAGAATTGAATTCAAAAACCTAACTCTAACCTAACTAGGGTTTGTAGGAAGATGAAAGTTGATCAAAATTCATACATTTGAATTGCCCTTAGAATTGAGTAACAACTAAGCCATAAAGGCTCTGACACCTTGATAACATCCTAGAATGATGACTCTCATGAATGCAGGCATGGAGCACCCACAAAATCTACAATAAAATACAGGAAACCATATCTTGAAAAAATAATTTGATCACTGCAACACATCAGGGAGTAATGGCATCGTCTAGTAATGAATGCAACATTGGAAAGGGGTGAAAATTCGATCCAGGGTGGATCTGATTCAATCTGGTTGTAGAGTGAGTCATTGAGCCAGTACTCCAAGCTCAACCCACACAAACCAATGTATTTAGCCATTGATATTTGAATTTTTTCCATTGAATCAAGCATGGATGGCCAAGATACAACCTTAAAGGAAGCTTTAGAATGTGACTATTGATCACGATGAGATTCATGATCAATGGCTATCATGTTGCCTTAATATATTGCAACCTCCCCTTGGTAGCTGAGGAGTACAAACATGATGACCTATTCCCATGCGATGAACTAGCTATTTGCCAGTTGTCTCTAGAAAATCTCTTTAGTATATACCCTCCTTCGTTGCAAATCACACATAGAACACCAAACTCACAACATGAAACCACGATGCATTAGAAGAGTGTGATAGTCATCTAATTATCATCCTTAAATTTGAATTGTTGAAGTCCTTATCGTAGGACATGTGACTATCACAAATAACCGTAGCACGATGTAATTCATAATTGCAATGTGAATAACTTATGTGATGGTTAGATTCTTTCCCTCATATTGTAGTTGTTCGATCTCACCATTACACATCACAAAAGGCCCCATGTTTAGTAAGGTAAAGTCGTTATGCACCAAACACCAACGATGAAATGAGAAAAAGACACTTGTCCATGGAATATTCCCTTGGTATATACTTCCCCATTTCTTATCACACATGAATTTCTCTTGATGTGTATTTGAACCATAATCGTGATGCTTTGGAGCTAAGTGATGAAAGAAGATGCGACCATGTGTCCTAATTTGGATTATTAGTGCACATTGTGCTTTTCTTTAAACACTGAAGAGTTCAATTTGTGATGTGAAGGAATCATATGATGAAAAAAACCATCACACATCGCTCAAAGATATATACTCTCGACAAACATAAATGTGACACACAGGAACACTATGATGACTATTAGATCCCCACTGTAATCCTGAGTTGTTGATCATTGAACATCGCACATCGCATCTTCACCCCATTCTGTTAGGAACCAAAATGTGATGCAAAGGGATGGTGTGATGAACAAACAACTTAAGTTAAGAATTTTGCACATGTGCAATAAGTTGTTTTAAAGTGGGGTCCATACCTAAGCATTTGAGTGCATGATATTTTAACAAAGGCAAGGATGTATTTTTTTCAAAAAAATAAAAGGTTGGGAAACCTATGTCGGCACCAATAGAGGTTTTTAAAACCTTGTCGATGATAGAAGGGGTTCTGAGAACTAGTCAAAATACTAACGAAGCCTTCATTTTCATTTCCTTTTAACACTATGATCGATGAAAGATGAATTTTGATAACTTCGTCGGAAGCCGACAAAGTTATAGAACTTATGAAAAGACCAAAAAAATTAGCACCACTAGCCAAAGACTAACAACTCTTTGAATTAGCCAAATTTTGAACACTTAAATGTGCGGGTTCAAATGGTAGCATGAGACCATGGGGTCAGTAAATTTATGAAAACCTAGGCATAAGTCATAACTAAGATGACCAGGAACCGGCCATAGAAAGTCAACAAAAAAATAAAAGGAAAGAATAAGGCACAAGACAACTATGGTTTTAAAAGTTTTTTACCCCTATTAAATAGATTCAGAACCCTAACCTTAATACAATTGGGGAATTTCAAAACCTCAGTAACCTTAGAGTTTCAAAAAAAGACATGGATTAGAACAAGATGCGCATGAAATATCTCTCGTATTGTGTATTATTGATGGCCATCCAAGGGTGGCATGAAAATGGTAACACTCCTCTCAATCTTATTCAAACCTAAAACCTACACATTTAAAGAGAGAGGAAGGGTTGTACCATTTAGGGGCTTGCCTTAGTCAAACCCTATGTTAGTGTTTCCACTTTCACAATGGCAATATCAATGATAAAATGATAAATGATAGGAAGGAATGATGAATCCACAAAGTGCTGCAACCACCACCCTTTAATGACTTCCTTGAAGGATTGAAGTCATACACATCTCCTCAAGGTCTTGATCTTGCTTGCTCGAATTGTTTGAATTTCTTAGAGACCTACAAAGGGTTAGCCTTCACAAACAATATGAAAACATAAACATGCATAAACTCACATTCATTTTGACATGATGTTGGATCTTGAATTGATGTAATAAATTCTTTAATGGCTACTCTTGACTTGCTGAATAATTCTCTTGATAATAATTCTTGCTCTTGATTCTCAACTTTTCCACTTAATGTTCAAATGATGCAATAACTAGGTATTTATACGTTATTATTTTAATTTCCCAAAAAATAAATCCCAACAATTGACTTTAGACATTTGAATTTCAAATAATAAAATGTCAACATCAATATATTTGAATTTGGAGCCAAAATAGGACATAGGTGCCCTAGGCACTAGTGTCCCGACCCTATTTTCTAAAAAATAAAGTGTCAAGGACAAAGTATAAAATGAGAGCATTTGTTTATGCTTACAAATTATTGGAAAATATTTAAAATAATTTGTGGAATGCATAATTTAGGAAATTAAGTGCTTAATTAGGTCCAATAACTTAAAGGGGAGCAAAATATAGTGTGAAATTGTCAAGGGTGAAAATTTACGATGCTACATTTAGCCCCCACTTTAGTGTGAGTATGAACTTATGCTCATAGTCACACTAAAATATAGAAATATATGTCAAGAGGGGTTTGAATGTATAAATGTTGAAGAGATAGGATGACTAAGGATCAAGGGGGGTGCACAAGTCCCCAAGATCCATGATCCCATGGCAAACCAACATGAGCACAAAGGAACATGTGCATGTATGAAATAAAGCAAGACGACATACACAAACATACATGTCGGAAAGCATGAAGCATACATGATGAAAACACATGACATAACAACATATAAATGACAAAAAAATTAACTCAAGCACAATGAAAACACGAAGAAGACACACAACAAAGCACAAGGTTAGTACTGAAAGATTTGAGTCGATAAGGTAAAGAGACCTCAGTCTTAAATTGTCTCAAATACCAAAAGTCATCCATTGAATAAAGGAATGCTCTCATGAGGACTAGAAAGTTGTGTTATGCCACATCACTCATGAGCCACATAGATCTACTAGCTAGCAAGTTGTGCTATGCTAGGTGTCCATGCAATATGATGAGTTCCATAAGGTTAGCAAGGTGTGTTATGCTAAACACTCATGAGAAAATGGCTCCACTAGAAAGCAAGTTGTGTTATGCTAGGTGGACATGTTAAAAACGGGTGCTTAATTTCCTGACCCAACAAGCTTTGTTATGTTGAATCCATGAACTATCTTGCAAAATATCGCTTCAAGGAGTGCATAGAACTCACCTTAGGGGGTGCATAAAGTTTAATATCATTGGGGATGAAAAAAACTCACCTCAGGGGGTGAACAAAGTTTAATTTCATGAGGGATGAACAAAACTCACCTTGGGGGTGCACAAAGTTTAATGTCACACAAGATGAACAAAGCTCACCTTAGGGGGTGCATGAACTCCCCTAAGGAGGCACATAAACAATGGCAAGATAAGGCGAAAACCTTAAGGGGTGTAATAACAACACCACCACAAAAGATGATTTACAAAAACAACAAAGGGGATTTTTCTCAATACATGAAACATTGCACCTTAGTGAATACCACACATGACACCACCACCAAGAGAGGACTAGTCACAGAATAAAAGACACACCTTAAGGAATACTATCCATAGAATTACCACCAAGGGGAACATTATATGCCAAGAAAGGTCACACACTTAGGGGACATCAAGCCCAATATCACCACAAAGGAGACACTTCACATAAAGCAAGAATGCCACACTTTGATTGACAAGGTCACACTTCCTAGGAGATGTATGCTATCATCATTAAGAAGGGACCATTTATTATGCAAAAAATAAGTGGGGGACTATATGCCCCCTCAAAATGTTAGTGTAATTGCTACACTAAAATTTTAAGGAGACACAAAGGGATCCCTTGCTAGAAGGAATGCACCTAAGACAAGGCTACCTAACCCCTTTCCCCCAAGTGTAGGGACAAATATGAGCCCAAGATCGATGATGATGCACTAATCCTTGCAAAATAAAATATGATTGCATGAAGCCTGGTTTATGCCCCCATGTATGGTAGTGAGTATTGTGTGATAATACAACTACCACATGACAAGGAGCAACAACTAATGCTATTGATTAAGTTAAGGTCTTTTTTTATTTTTTATTTTTTTGTGAAGGACAATAGCCAAGACCTCTTGTTGTTTCTTGTGTGTTAGGCTCTATGGAAACACAAATAACTTGTTCTTTTACACCAAATCCTTTTCCATTATATCCAAGTTTTAAAAGTTCATAACCTATTCCATAAATGGCTTCCATTTCTTTTGAAGAAGGTGGATTTTCATAATCACTTTCATCAAATGTAGATTTGTAATTTATTTTTTTCTCTTTGCTAGAAGTTGTGGAATCAAATGTTTTTGATGATTCAATGATAGTTTGTGTTGATATCATTGTGGCTTCTTTTTATTTTTCTAATTTTGAATGTGTAATCTTGTATTCCCCCATGAATGTAGGTGTAAAATCTAAGGAACCCCAAACATCATCCAATAGTTTTTTCACCAATGAAAGACATTCGTCTTTATCTTCAGGTTGTAAAGGTTCCACTTTTGTAGTTGGTGTCAATGTTCTCAAAGGGTTCTTCATTCTTGTTTCAGTTTGTAAACAAGTTTCAGATTTTGTATAAGCTTTTATTGTGTAAACCTTATTGTTGTAAGTGTATTTCATTAGATGATGAAGCATTGAAGGCACAACTTTCATCTCATGAATCCATGGTCTACCCAAGAGAAGATTATATGAAATATCATGGGGAATGACATGGATGGGAGTTTATAACACAACCTTACCAACTTTAACAGGTAGCGTTATCACACCAAGTGGTTTTCTTCCCATGTTACCAAAACCTTTGATCAAAAAATTAGTAGGTTGAATTAAATTTGTGTCTGCTACAATTTTATCCAAAAGATGAAAACTATAAACATTAAGCCCTGAACCATTGTCAATAAGGGTGTGTTTAATCCCAACCCTATTAATAATAGCCATTATCATCAAAGCATCATTTTATTTTTGTGTTTCTAAAGGGGGCAACCCACTTTGATGAAAGATAATGTCCATGCTAGGTGAATTCATACTCTCAATCAAAGCTTCCACATCATTTGGTTGCACGCTAGGAGGGACAAAAACTTTTTCCAGAGCATTTTGAAGCATGCCATGATAAATAGGTGATTTTTGTAAAATCCCACAAGGAGATCTTAGTAGGAGTGCTACAAAGTTGCTCAACAAGATCAAATTCATTACCACTACACTACAAAATATTAGGTGTGGGTGGGAGATATGGTTGAGGCAATGGAATGGATGTTGGTGTTTTTTTGGTTGCTTATTGTTTCTAGTGTTATATGTGTGAGCTATAGTATGATAACTTGGTTTTTGTGACACATGATTACTAGTAAGTTGTTTTACAAAGCTTAGGATATGGCTGTGAGGTTTAGGAGGTCCTATAATGAGAGGTGACTTAGTAGGTCCAATGATTAGAGGACTTTTAGGAGATACAAAAGGAGTTTTAGGTGGTCAAAAAATCAAAGGAGATCTAATAGCCAATTGTGCATTCATAACCTCAACAGATTTAATTTCCTATTGATGATCTTCTATCAAGGGGGAATCTAATGTCACCTTAGCATCTTCATCTATGCAATCCATAAAGGTATTAATGATGTCATCCTCTTGTGCCACAATATCTTCCCAAGTAGAAGAGGTATCTGGAGAGAAAAAATCAAGATCCTCATGACACTCAATGATTGGATCCTCTAACACCAAGATACCTTCTTCACAAGTAAGAGAGGTATCGGGAGAAGAACAACTATGATTTTCATGGTTGTCAATGATTGCATCCTCTTGCAACAAAAAATTCTCACAAGTAGGGGAGATATTGGGAGATGAATGGAGATTAGGAAAAGTGATAATAAGAAATGTTTCAATTATTTTCTTTCTCTATACCAAGATACTCTCACAATTAGGAGAGATAGTGGGAGAGGGATCAATGAAAAATAACAAAAAGGGAGAAATAAACTCATTTTCACATACTTTTATTAAAAATTCCTTGAAATTCTTAACAAGATCTGACAATAGATAATGCATTATGACAAAAAATAATTTTTTCAATGAGAACATGATGTTATTCCTATGGATCAAGCTAGCAATGTTTTTAGAAAAACAAATAATTACAAAAATGATATGCAAAAACTGATACTAGATCTGGGCAGAGACCAAAGATAAGGTTCTACACAATAATTTTGAGCTCAATTTAGCTGGGAAAGGGTGCCCAGGGAGCCTATGTATTGAATAGGATTTTATAAAATTAAATTTTTTATTGTGTGATACTATTTAAGGACCTCAAGTTAGTCCATAGACAGGTCAAACAATGAATATTTTTCCAGAATTTAGCCAATTTATGATTATGTAACTCAAAATGCAAGTTTGCAAGAATGTTGGAAATGCTTGAACAATAAATGACAATCGTAAATATAATTTTTACATCTAAGGTGCAAAAATTAACTAATTCTAATATGCTAAATCTGAAAATGATGATATGAATATGCTTTTTGGAAGGAAAGTAATGGAATTTTTTACTTTTTAGCTATATGCAAGATACCTAAATGTATGCAAATGACACTTTTTATTTTGTTTTTTAGAATTTTAAATGACCTAATGTAGATTTATGAATGCAATTTGAATGTAGATTTGAGATAAAATGACTTAAATAAACCCTATTGCAACCTTTGATGCAATATGATATGCAATTTTTTGAATTTTTATGTTTTGAATGATGCAAAAATAGATGTCTAATTGAAAAATGAAAAGCAATGCAATGCAAAATCTAGATCAAGGGTGAATTTTTAGAAGGTATATAATGTTAACAGGTCAGGTTCACCAAAATGAAACATAGAAAAAGTGAAAGCCTAAAGCTTTGACCCTTAGGATTTGGCACTTTTTCAAATGGCTCATTAGATATTTGAAAGTGGCAGGGGTTTGATTCGATTTTGGACAAGGTATATGATTGACTTACAGTCCGATAAGTGAGTCAACCATCCCTTAACCAAATATGGAAATTTCTTAAGGATGAAATATAGTGATCTAATTGACCTAATGATAAAAAATATTATTTTGATGTAAAAATAATATATTTGGAAAGTTACAGACAAAAGCAAATTGTAGAAATGGACTGAACCAGAAACTATGCACCTATGGTATAAACTTGAGGCAAAAAATGGAGGAAATAGGCACCCAGGGTACCACTGTCTTGTAGGGCCAATTCAGATATGTTTTCACAGTCCTCTGGTGTGGGATCAAAGCTTCTGTTTCTCGCTTGTCGCACTTTCAGATCATAGTCGAATAATTTTGTAACTAAGTTTTCCTGAGTTGTCAAGATGTAGGGTTTTGATTGCAACAAAAAATAATTGACAAGGTCAAACTCCCCTCAATATTCTTTAGACCTAAAACCTACACATTAAAAGAGAGAGGAAGGGTTGTGCCATTTAGTGGCTTTCCTTAGTCAAACCCCGTATTAGTGTTTCCACTTCCAAAATGGCAATGTCAATGATAGAATGATAAATTATAGGAAGGAATGATGAATCCACAAAGTGATGAAACTCACCACCCTTTCATAGCTTCCTTGAAGGATTGAAGTCATACACATCTCCTCAAGGTCTTGATCTTTCTTGCTTGATTTGCTTGAATTTCTTGGAGAGCTACAAAGGGTTATTCTTCACAAACAATAAGAAAACATAAACATGCATAAACTCATATATATTTTGACATGATGTTGTATCTTGAATTGCTGCAATAAATCCTTTAATTATTTCTCTTTACTTGTTGAATAATGCTCTTGATAATAATTCTTGCGCTTGATTCTAAATTTTTCTAGTTAATGTTCAAATGATGCAATAACTAGGTATTTATACGCTATAATTCTAATTTCCCAAAAATTCAATCTTGACAACCAAATTTAGATATTTAAATTTCAAAGAGTAAAGTTTTGACACCAACATATTTGAATTTGGAGCTAAAATAGGGGAACATAGGTTCCCTAGGCACCAATGTCCCAACCCTATTTTCCAAAAAATAGAGTGTCAGGGACAAAGTATTAAATGAGAGCATTTGTTTTATGCTTGAAAATTATCAAAAAATGTTTAAAATAAGTTGTGGAATGCATAATTTAGGAAATTAAGTGCTTAATTATGCCCAATTACTTAAGGGGGAGTGAAACATAGTGTGAAATTTTCAAGGGTGACAATTTACGATGTTGCAATTTCTAACATTGAAAATAAGACTAATATATCCAAGTATTAAGGTTACTCAACTAGATAGGATTATTACCAAACCTTAAGATTTGATAAGGGACAATATTATTGGGTTTAATCTTGTTGTAGGTTCCTTGAGCATATCTCTCTTTCCACAAATGCACCATAACTAAATCTATTTCTTGAAAGTTTATTTTCCTTCGATGTATATCAACATGTTTATGTAATGGCGTGAATTTACACCCTAGGCGAATTCCCCATTTATTTTACTTTTAATTTCGAAGATATAAGTTGGATGATGCAAACCCACTGTTGTCAGCTTATTCATCTGTGTGGCCTTATCTTTTTTGTGTCAGTGGAGGAATGAAATTGCATCCAAAAATCTAAAAACATCAAAATCCTATACAACTAAAATCCAAAAACATTCGAAAAGTTGTAAAGTCAAAAACCAAAACATCCAAAACACATCAAAATCCCTAACAAGGTTAAAACATCAAAAATTCAAAAACAGTACCATGTCGAACTACAAGTCTCTAAGCTTAAATGTAGGCAAGGCCATCATTGATGTGCCCCTGAGACACCCTAGGGAAGTCCTTTAGGAGTTCATCATAATAAATTGACAATCCATCGACTATTCATTTCTCATCGCTAATAGGTCAAGTTAGTTGAACTATGTGGTCTCTATGTGTATAACATAGGTGAGGCTTATCTTTGATCGACCCCCTGAGGCCCCTAGGATAGTCTTTTAGGTTAGGTTCTTGGTCAAATCTCAGAAAACCCCAAAACATTTAAAAATTTAGAAAAACACAAAAACATTAGAAAATAGAAAACCTAAAACATTTGAAAACCTTTAAAAACCCTAAACAACCTCAATTAACTAAAAACCAAAACATTCACATAAACTTTCAAAAAGATCAAAAAACATCCTCACAACATTTTCAAAATACCAAAAACATTGAAATATTCCAGACAATACCAAAATCGCCCATCCCATTTCACTTTCACCTGTGATAATCTCATCCATAATAAATCGATCATCACGCTCAACATTTTGGCAAATAGAAAACAAGTACAACAATCAGCAAAAGTATAATCTTTAAATTTAAAAATCAAACTCTTGATCATTATTAAACATGTCAATCAAACTTTATATCAATGGCCTTTCAAATAACTTATCAACTCATCATCATCCTATACAATGCATGTCCTAGGATATATCGTTCCAAAAATTGGCATCATTTTGGATATCACTTTGGATATTTATCCTCAACACACATTACACCTTTGGGAAGAGATATAGATAACATTGACTGTTTGGTGTTGATCTTTTCTTATGATTTATCTTATTAACCCATTTTGAGGACCTCTTGATGATGTCTCAATAATTTAGAGAGAAAGGAATGGGGCATCAATCATTATCTTTCATTTGTTGTGCTTGTGGGTATTCTTGTAAAATAATCTTGGCGCATACTTTCTTAGTTGTGTGTAGGGAGGTTGTTTGGAGTATATTGTTGACTATTGTGTATTCTTTGGTACGATATATTCTAAACTGCTAAACTACATTCCGACGAGGTTTTCGTATGTCAAGGTGTGAACAAGAACTATCCTATTTGTTTGCAGAGTCAAAGTCCATCACACTAGATATGACACCATCTTGGTTATCAATACCTTGATGCATCATGTCTATTGTTATATCAAACATAAGATGACAAAAAATCCCAATGCCAAGATATGAGAAAAATCATCCATCTCATCACCATATCTAATAGTCTCAAAGAATCATAGGCTTGTTGGAATTCTGAATCAATCTCAAAACAATGGTTAATCAATATCCATTTCATTCTTTCATCCATCTTATTCTTCTTATTCTTCTATCTTTACTAACATTTCTATCCAAGCATCAAATCTATGTGATATCAAAATATACATGAGGCTACCCATGGCCAATGACTATCTATACATCATCAAATCTATCTACATCAACATCTGAGCTTTCCAAGAACTATTTTTCATCATCTTCACCAGCAGTCCCTCTTCTGTTGGGGCACAGTGGGCATCTATATCATCTTAAGCTCAAAAATCTGAAAATTTGCAACTCTTTGATTCAAAAGCAACCTGGAATCTCAAGCCTCTCAAGCATGAGTCTAATTTTTACCTATCGTGAGCCCGATCGGAACACTTTATTCTCCGGTCGATCTCTTGATGGGGAAACCAACTATCTTTTGATCATATTGATATCAAATCATCTAACGAAATTTTTTTCTAGCCTTGCTAGAAAATCTTGATCAATTTATCAAATCAATCATCATTAGGATATATCTTTCCCTATCAATCCTTGTGTTGTTCATATCTTGACAACACTATCCTTGCATTGTAGTGAATCCTCAACAATGTTATTAATCAATCAATCAGATCAATCAAATTTAGCTTGGCTGTTAACATCTCAAAGAGATCATTGATATCCATTTGTGCATCATCATCAACATCAATCTTTGAACCAATGCAATGAGTACATTGCTTCAAAGAGGGGAAAAATTTAGACACTTAAAAATGTCTTGGATGATATCATGCACTCGAATTTGATATACTAACATCATTTCATCCTAAAATCCATCCTCTTTTCGCTTAATTGATTAAATTAGCCTGGCTATCTAATTAATTGCATCATTTTCATCTATTAATCTGATTAATCTAATTAGGTTAATTCATCCCCCTTTCATGCTAACCTTTCATCCTGTTAAATTGGATAAATCAAAATATGCAATTTTAACACCTTAAATCCTCTCATTTAAATTAAATAATCAATTATTTAATTAAATGTCATTTTGGCCCCTTTTCATTAAATAAATAAATTATTTAATGAATATCCTAAATTCCCCTAATTTGCATAGTTAAAACTTTTTTTTAATTATCAAATTACTAATTAATCTCATCCAACCACTTGCAAGGGAATATTCCTTGAGAATATTCCTCCTTTGCACATTCCTCCAAAAGGGAATATTCTTATGGAATATTCCTTCCCCTTTGCACATTAAAATTTGGTTTTAATTATCTAAATGACTAATTTTCCTCCAAAAGGGAATATTCTCATAGAATATTCTTTCCCTTTGCACTCATTTGAAAAAAGGGAATATTCCTTTTGATAACAAACTTTCAACAAGACTTTCTTGTGCAAGTTTTGAAAGTGTGTTTGTTTGGATGAATGTAATCCCTTGATTAAATATCAACTTGCATTCTCAACCCTTGATGGGAATCCATGATCCATGTCTCCATCTTCTTTCCATCCTAACCATTGATTGATCTTTTCAATCTAAGCCCTTGATTTCTCATTCAAAATTAGTTTTAATTAACTAAATTGCTAATTATCCTCATTCTCCAACTTGCAAAGAAATATTCTTGGAATATTCTCTCTTTTGCACATTCCTACAAAAAGAGAACATTCCTATGGAATATCCCCTTTTATGCACTCATTCCTCCAAAATATCTCTTAACCTCTTCCTAATTCTTAGGAGGTGTGTTTGTTGAAAGCTGACTTAGCCCATTGATTAAATTAGTTGATCCTTATCAACTTTCAACCTTGACCATGGATTGGAATCCTCAATCCATGTTTCATCCTCCTTTCATTTGTGACCATTGATATATCAAATCAATCTCATTCATTGCTTTTTCATTTGCTCTCATATAAATAGATCACTATTTGGAGACAAATGGATCCATCTTTTAATAATAAACTTATGCTATTAAAATCACTCTCATTTGAATCCATATTTATCTTTTTTTTAGTTTAAAGTCTTGATCATAATAGCTTAAAGCATCCATTAATGGCTTCCATGGTAACTTAGTTGCATCCATTTAACTATATATTTTAAAACCAGGGTTTTAATCTTTCGAATATTGCATACATTTAGAATAGTTTTGTATACACTTACATCAATCGTCTTAGCTTTTATCATGTTAAATTAACTTTCATCATGTTTCACATATATCTCTCACCGGTTTCATCAATTTTCTTCAATAAAACTGATTGAAACAAGCTCATTATCCAAGGGATTGGGAAAGGGTCGCCATTCCACATCAATGCGACACCACTCCCCCAATAGGATAAGTTTCAATGTCTTAGAATAGATGTTTGTTAAGCTTTCATGTTGTAATATGTTAGTTTTAATGGATTCTTCATCTTTGTTTACATTGAATGGTCTTATTGGGATTGATGCTTAGTGGATTAAATATGCCTCGAATTCATATGGATCTGGTGTAGTTAACCTATACTATGTCATTGGTCACACTTTCAAAGCTGCAAAAAATAAAAAATAAAAAATAAAGAATCCGAACTTAGTGAAAGATCATATGATGAATCTAATGATGAAGAAGCCAAATTTATAAGAAATCAAAAGAAAGGCTCTGGAAAGTATATAGGTAAATTTCCTCTTAAGTGTTTCAAATTTTGTAAGATAGGTCATTTTACAAATAAATACCCTTATTCAAATAATAGTGATAGTGAGGAAAAAGATAATCATTACACAATAAAAGAGAGCAAAAATGTTTGGTATCATAAAAACAAAAAAAAGGATAATTTCAATAAAAAATTATACTCCTATAGTGATGTCAGTTCATCTTATGAAAGTGATACAGAGGGTGGTAGAGAAGAAACCCTTTTTATGCCATTGGAAAATATCGAAAATGTTGGCAAAGAGGAGGATAAGATATAGATCGATAAGGAAGAAAACATTGAAGGTTATAGTGCAACAGATCTAGAGGAGGAACTCATTTATGCCATAGGATAAATTGAAAGAGTTAGAAATAAGAACCAAAAGCATAAATTATTGTTTCAAGATGAATGTGAGTCTAAAAAGAAGGTATCACAAATTTTTGAAGAGGTGAAACAAACCATCACCGATCTAAAGATCCAACTAGAAGAAGCAAGAAGGGTAGAAGATGTTGAAAAAACTTGACTAAAGAAAAGCGAAGAAGATTTTGAGAAACTTGAATAAGAGATTATAGAATATTGAATGGTGTTGGGCAGGAGTGCATGCGGTGGGAAGAGTTTGAATTCGAAGGAGGACGCGGGTGAGGAAGGAGATGGGGACGATGAGGATGAAGAGGGAGACGATGTTGGGTGTGTTTTTTTTCCTACTACCTGTTGCCTCCTGTGTGCTCCCTTTTGTTGCTCATGGAGTGTTTTTCTTGGTGGGTCTCCTTCCCTACAGTCTTTGCATTGGATTTTCTTGTGATCTCCTATGTTGTTCAGGCTTTATGTTGGGTGGAGGTTGAGCTTCGTGTTGGGGTTATTTATTTCTGCTTGTGTGGCATTGGGTGTGGTGATTGGTGTTCGATCTTGTTGAGGGTTTGTTGGAGGAGATTGATGGCCTTATCTCAGACCCTGATTGGCATGTAGGGCTGGAAGTGGTTTTTTCTTGTTGTGCCTTCTCTCCTCTTTCACCATATACAAGTTTTCCTGGCTCTCTCTAGCCTTTCTGGGTTTCTTTTGCCTCTGTGAGGGTTCTTTCGTTGTTTGGGGATGAGGTTGTTGGTCTGCCTCTAGTGGAGTTGTTTGTGGACAGTTCTTGGCATGTTTCAGATCCTGACTAGCATGTAGGGTTCGAGGTTGTTATTCATTATCTTGCCAGCTCTCTGCTCTCTCTGTTTGGAGGCTTTCTTTGCCTTATACTTCTTCAATCTGGACCCTTTATCTCTTCTTTGGTGTTGGTTTTAGCCTCTATGTGGGTGCTTTCATTGCTTGGGGTTGAGGTTGTTGGTCTGCCTCTAGGGGAGTTGTTTGTAGTTAGTTTTTGGCATGTTTCAGACCCTAACTGGCATGTAGGGTTGGAGGTTGTTATTCATTTTCTTATCGGCTACCTTCTCTCTCTTCTTGGAGGCTTTCCTTGCCTTATCCTTCATTTTTTAGGTCCCTTTACCTTTTTTCTATTTTTGATTCTTGGATGGCTGATGAGGTTGTTGGTCACGGTGGATGCCAAGGTTCTCTTGAATTGCCAGTTATGTTTGATATTTTCTTTGAGCCTCCCCGCTTGGGTCCTTTTGTTCATTTTTCAATGTGGGGATGTGTTTGCTTTGAGTGTTGTGTTTCTTCTTTTGTGGCTATGGCTTAGTTGGGTTTTTTTTCTTGGGTGTATTTGGATCGGTTGGGTGGTTTTCAGTTGGACTGCTAGTCGATTCTAATTTGTTATGTGATCCCCCCTTTTGGGTCCTAATTTTTTTTATCCAGGATGGGATTGTGTTGCTCGTGGAGGAGTGCTCTATTTTTTCCCCTCTACTCTAGTATTCTTCTTTTCCAAAGGAGGTTTTGGTTCTCTCTATTATGGGTGTAGTTGCTTCCCTTTGGTTTTTTCAGCTATGGTCTTCTTTGGAGGTGGAGACTACTTCTTTGGAGGTGAAGCCCTCTTCTATTGAGGTGAAGAGGTGGATTGTGGATCAGGTGGGAAGGTCTATTTTTTGTGGTTTTAGGCTTCACTTCTTCCTCTCATATGGAGGGGAGCCCCTTCCTATTGAGGTGTAGGTTAGGTTGGTGTTGCAGATTGACTGGTGTTGTGTCCATGTTGAGAATCTTCAGTCTTTCTATCTGATTCCTAACTCTCCTATTGAGGTAGGGAGTTTGGTTTTGTTGGATGGTGCTAACAAGTGTTGTGATGTTGTCTAGATGGTTCTAATTGATGGTTACCTGACTATCTTTGGTTGTTTCCTACTGGTTGGTGTTGGTAAATGGTGTGTTGCAATCTGGCTAATGCAGGTTGATGGTTGCCTGACTGTCTTAGGTTGTTCATGGATTCAAGTTCCTTTGTAATTCTTGGTTACTTTGGGTTCAAGGTTCCTGTTAAAAACTTTCTTTTGTTGCAGATTTAAGCTTTCACACTAGTCTTTCTTAATTTGGTTTTGGGTCGCTGCTAGTTGTCTATGCTTAATTATATTACAACTTGGTCTCTTTATGTGGGTTTTGGGTCCCCATCAAAATTTGTTTGTTAATGGTTTCGGGTCCATTCAAAACCTGGTGTTAATGGTTTTGGGTCCATTCAAAACTTATTTTCCCCCTTAATCAAAACTTGAATCAAAGATTATCTCCCTAAGGAAATAATTGGAGAAAACTATCACCAAACTAAATAAAAGTCTTAAATTTAAAAAAAAAAACACTAAAATTTTGGATGATATTTTAGATGGGAAAAGTTTTCCATTGATAAAAATAGGACTTGGTTATGAGGAAACTAAGATAGTAAACAAAGAAGATGAAAGGATAGAAAATTCAAGACACAAATGAAATCAAACTAAGAAAAAACAAGAATTTAAGTTGGTGCACTTAAAATTCCTCTCAAAAGTGGAAGCAACAAGGAGGAAAATAAAGTCCCACAAAAGACCTACATCCCTGAAAAAGATATTAAGGATAAGTTTAGAAAGTTCTTTTCTCCAAGGAAAGCTCAAATGACCAAGCTTCAACATTCATTATATGGTTATTACTATTCTTGTAATAACTTTGGTGATAAAGTAATAGATTGTTGGACACATGCAAGAAAATTTGGTTGGAACAAGAATATAATTTAATACGGGTTTTCAAATAAGAATTACAATATCATATATTATAAATGCAATAAATTTGGTCACAAATCAAGAGACTGTAGAAAACATGTAAGAAATTTTGGGTGGAATAAGAGTAGAAGTCCTTATGTGTTACACCCCAATTGTGTAATTACAATTTACTATTACTATGTAAAATAAATATGAATGTAAGGTGAATTATAGAGATGAATAAATTGTGCTTTCACTTTGTTATCAATGCATTGTGAATGATGTTATCTCATTTGATACTATGGAAAATACTACATATATGTGAAATGGATGGTTATTGAATTGATATTCTAACTTTGGAGATGTAATGTGTATACTGCATATTTTGTGAACAACTAAATGTCGTGGGCATGTGTTATTGGTTCCAGGTATATGTTCAATTCCTCCAGGTGGAGGGGAAGTATCACTCAGGAGAATAATTTAGTTCAGTAACCAATAACGTAAACTATCTGAGCTTGCACACACCACAGTAGAATAATTGAGTTGAGTCATTATGTGGGAAGTTGGTAAGTCATCCTTAGTTGATGTGTTTGCATAAGTAAGAGTCTTGTTTACTATTGAAATGCATTATTGGGTGAATTTTATCTGTTTGGGCTTATGATTTCTTTCTTGTATTACTATGTTTGTATTGATGAGTAGGACAAATGCGGGGTATGTGTATATATATACACATGCATGTCAATTGGATCTAACGACATGTATATATATATGCATATATATACCACGCAGGTGCTTATCAATGCAATAGTAATTATGTATGGCTATTATGTGAATCGAATGTGTATACATATACCTGTATGTATATATGTATCGGTACATGCATATGATGGAAAATAGACATGCCCATACAAATGTATTGATATATTTATACATACGTATACATGTACATATAGGCATATACTTATATATATATATATATATATATATATATATATATATATATATATATATGTATACAATCGATATATTGTTATTACTATGTGAATACTATCTTGCTTATACTTATTTGTATATCAAATATATACATACATAGTTGATATATGATATATATATAAATACATATTAATATATACATATATACATATATATACATGTATATATGTTGGTATACATATATATGGATATGTGGTTATATGTATATATTAATATATATTTAATATATTATCACTTGCCTGGAATTGACTATCATTAAAAATGATAGAACTCGATTATTTAAACTTAATTGAAGGTCGATTATATGTTACTTATGATTGTGTTTTGAGAGGCCGAATTTTACTCATGCTTCCATGCATAAAGGAACAAGTATACTTCAAAATAGCTTGCAACATTAAGTGAATATGTGGAGGAGACTTAGTCGATGCCTTATTTGGGAATAACCTTGACTTAGTAAACTCAATAAATGCCTTGTCATTGGTAAATATCAAACAGCAAATAAAGAGCATGTACAACAAGTCGACGAAATGTTCAATCTAATAAATGAAGAGAGTCGACTCACCACCAACTGTTTGAAAGAGTTGTTTATCTTGGTGCCACATTATGAATCCTATTCATTGTAGATGTTCATTGTGTGAGCAATTCGAACTACACTTTATCATCATGTTTTATTTTGAAATAGTATTTCACTATTATCACTAAAGGAGGTCGATCTGTAGTATTGTTTGGCTGAGTATGTTCTTCTTTGTGTGCCACCTTATAGCTGTGTAGAGTGAGTGGTGTTGCATGGTGACCGTTGTAAACATTCATGCCTATTATGTAGGATGGGAAGTGTCCTTTCTGTTGTATAAATAATAGATCAATCTCACTTGTTTGAAACACATCCCATATGCCTTATGCAAAGTGTCTTATACATTTTTCTTTGTAATTCACAAGTACAATATTTTGTTTATTTGAGAGAGAGCTAAGAGTATTTTTGAGGGTATTATTATTTTGAGTGAATTATATCATCAACTTGAGAGAAGGGAGTTATTGTGGCATAGCTGAAGAAATTGAGTTTTGAGCTAGTTGCTATTGTGCGAAACCATTTTGGAGTCAATTGTTTGGATAAGCGAAAATAGGTATAAGGATATTTCTTCTTTATTATTTAGTTTTTGAAATATTGTTTTCTATGATTGCTTTGAATTATCTATTATGAGTACTTGCATTTAGGGAAAATAGTAATGCTTTGAAAATGTATTAGAAGCTATTATGCTATTTTTATGATGTTCTTGTATGTACTCCATAATAGGAGGTTTGTGTTTATCATAGGTATTACATACTAGATATGATTAAACATGAGTGGCATAAGTGTTTACTCTTAGCTAGGTTATTAATTTAACTAGGAAAGCTAGTGTTTACTCCTAGGATTGTTTATCCATTATGGGAGGGAGATTGTGCATTTTCTTTGTTAAATTAGATTTATTCCAAGTTTGTAGAAATGGTGATAGGTTATCTCTAGGGTGATAGATTATGCATTGAAGGAAATACCTATGCGTAGTTTATGATGGCCTTAAGTAAAATCACCCCTAAGTAGTGTATGTGATAGAATGACCTTCATTCAGAATATTGAATGAGAACACTTTGGCCAAAGTAGTGTGACTGCCTCTAGCTCCATTGTCAATTCACCATGATCTAGTATTACATGCTAGTCCTAGATTGTGGGTTTACAAGTTCTAGCTATGTAGGACACAAAACTATGCTCTGTTGGTTGTCATTATTAGGTTACTCTGCCAATCTCTTCATCGAAGGGAAGGGTCATCTATCAAATGATAGATGTGTGGGGGACCACATATGAGTCCATAGTTGGCAGAAAAGTGCTTGAGTGATGCTTCTCCTCCACAACAGGTGACAAAAGACCAAGATTTGAAAGGAAGGATCATGGACCATCTATAAGCTATTTTTTCTAAAGCTCGCTTGAGATATGTATGTAAATATATGCATGCTTGTATTATTATATCTTGTGAAATTATTGTAATGAAATGGAATCCTTATTGTATATTGTTATGGCATCTTTGTTCGTATATGCTCAATAAAGAAAAGAAAAAAATTATTGCAATGGCTTGTTACATAGTTTATTTACTCGCATAGTGAAAACTTAGGAAATTTTACTTCAATGAAGGATTGGCAAGTTATATGTGGTATCAGAGCTACCATTTTTAGCTCTAGAACCTATGAGTTCATAATTATTTCTATCCAACATTATCTAATGTTTGGAAATTATTTTTCCAGGATGGTGCATCTCAGATCAATCGCTTGAAAGTTAGTAATCGAAAATGAGCGCTACCTCAAGGCCAAGAATGAAAGACAAGCCATCATTAGAACAATAGAGGGTACCAACTTCGACAATTTCATCTAGTTCAGTGACACTAAAACCTTTAGTCACGCACTTTCTCAGATCAGTGATGTGAAGAGAAAGATGAAGATGGAGGCCAAGTACAACTATCTACCTTCCACCACCAGAGAATTCTAAGTCTTTATCACTTTCCAGGGATATGCCCTCAGAAGGAAGTGTTAGTCCAACATTTACCTTTGGGGACCCTAGAGTTCTTCCACTGGCGGAAGTAATTATAATTTCCTCGAGTATAGAGTCTGAGGGATATGTACCTTGTAACTATGTATTAGATGACAAATCTGAAGGTTACTATCCTTTTTGGGATAGGTATGAACGATTGAGAGATGAGAAACAATCTCAATCTATAGTATATACTCCATTAAGTTATGTTTCAGAGAGTGAATCTTAGGGATACTCTCCACTCGACTATTTGAATAGTCACTCCATGTATTCAAAGGGATATTGAAATCCTTATGAAATGAATAAAATTATATGTTTATCAAAAAGTGTGTGCTTAATATTATGTGGAATTATTTATGTGCATATGAGTGTCATTTTTAATGTTTCCATATGATAGTTGATAACATAATTTAGTCTAACATGGATAAATATTCAGGTAAAAATTGATCTTGTGAAGATGGTGAGGACACGAACTAATCCTGGCAAAAGCCAAGAAGTTGGGCAAGAATCTGTAGGAGTTGAAGCTAGAATTGACCAAATCTTGGCAAGGTTGGACAACCTTGAGCAAGAGAGGGTAAAATCTAGGGTTGAGAAGGAAATCCCCATTAATGAACATGAGGGAGAACTCTTCTCATGGGCATGATGAAATTCATGATCATGAGAGGGAAAAATCACCTATGCCATTTGAGGAAAGAAATAAGAAGCGTATGGCTTCCAAACTTTCAAAAGACATGAAGAAGATTACCCCACCCAAGTTCAAGGGAAGTGCTAGCGGAGATGAGGCTGAGGTGTGGCTTGTCCAAATGGAAAATTATTTTGAAATCTGAAACTACACTGAGATCACTAAAGCTGCTTGGGGAGCATACCAGTTAGTAGGAGAAGCCTCTAACAAGTGGATGAACAAAATGTTGGAACTCAATATTAACTTGTGGAATTTGACATGGGGAGAATTTTTGAGATTTTTCGTAAGAGCTAGTTTCCCCAACTCTACTATGACCAAAAACTCTCGAATTTCCAGAGTCTAAAGCAAGGTAATATTACGGTCAACAAGTATTGGGAGACGTTTACCCAACTTCTACATTATGATCCCATATATTATAAATATGAACGCTTCCACATAAAAAAAATTATCATGGGACTTAACAATCAGATTGGAGGAGAGGTGGATATGCACGGTCCAATAATAATGAATCTTGTATATGAGAAAGCAATTAAACAGGAGTAAAAGCTCAAGGATAACTCCACTCGTCAAGAAAGTAGAGACCATAAGAAAGTTATAGAAGTTCCTATCAAGCCAGCTCCAAAGAAGGTGGAAGTTGTGAAAAATATACCAAGGCAAAGGGGAAAAGGGTTTTTCAATGATGGAAAGGAGTCTAAAAGAGAGCAAAGAAGGAATGGACTCGGTAGTAGTAATACCAACAAAGCCGATGAAATTTCCAAAACGTATGGAGAAATTTCAAGGAAAAGAGGACCAAATAATGAATTTTATACACGTGGAGGAGACCATTGTGCTAATCAGTGTCCTAATAAAGATCTCGAGACATAACCATATGGTAATTGGTGCAGGGGCACCATGTTGAAACTTGTAAATATGATCAATTTTGGTCTTGTGATAGGTTTAGGGTGGTGTGAGTCTTTTATTATGAAAATAAGGTCATAATAGACCATTACTCATGTTATTTGAGTAATTTTTGAGACAATGTTGTGAATGTTGCAATTTATGCAAAAGTTGTGATATGTAAAGTGCAAAAAATACAAAATAGGGAAGTTGAAAGGTCAAGGCCTTCAAAAGGCAGTTGTGACCATTGGTTTTTAATTTTCTATGGTTTTATAAGTTTATAAGGGCCTCACAAACTTCGAGGCAGGTGGTGGATGTAATTTGGAGAAAAAAAGGCAATAGAGAAACCCCAATTTTTTGTATTTTCCATTAAAATTTACTGTTTCAGACTGTATTATGACCTTGTACAGCCTGAGGGTGACCTCCTAAGAATTTAAATTGGTGGGAAGAAGAACTAAATTCCTTTTGGCATTGATTTGGTTTGATTTCATTGAGTTTAGAGGTTTTTATTGCACTTTTACTATAGGCGGCTAGGGAACCCTGTTTTAAGGGTTGAGAGTACTAAAATAAGCATTTAAGCCATTCCACCTAGTGAATCATGACAAAACTTGGTGGAATGCAATAATTGGGTACAATTAATGTGTGTGTATCTTTTCAAGATCAGGGGTGATGGTTTGGTAAATTTTGAGTGATGCCTTAGTTGATTTCAAGTGTGTTTTAAGTAAGAAATTGGTGGCTAAGTGTTGGAGTTTAGTAAAAGAGCATTGGGAAAGAGTGGGAGATGATTTAAATGGAATGTGAAATCCTAAAATTATGTATCTAAGCTGTTGGTAGAGTGGAACAAGGTTGGGAAGTTGCATTTTCAGTAAACTCTCATGCAAACTAGCCAAAATAGGCTTAAAGCAAGGTTTAGTGAGTTGGGTGTGTTTGTAGTCTTTCCAATTGCCAAAAAATTGTTGATTTAGCCAATTTGAGATTTGTGGAGGACCTTAGAATAGGTTTTGGTGGTTTGGGTGAAGTATTTGACAAGGTTTCTTTGTAAAAGATGGCTAATTTGCCCTTAGGACAGCAGGACAATCATTTTTAGAGGGTGATGTTACAAAAAAAGTATATGCACAAATTGGATATGTCAAAGTATGCCCAAAAGGGTATCTAGAACATAAATTATTTTGTGGGTTTGAGTTTTTCTCAGAAAGATATGTTCAAAAGTCACTGTTTTGAGTGCTACAAGGCACTTTTGAAGAAATTGTGATCAAAGATAGGGTTTCCAAACTTGAAGGATGGTTCAAAACACCACAAATTGTGATTTTTAAGTGATTCCCCTCCCTGCTCTACATCAAGTGGTGTCAGATCATAGGTATTAGATCTCTTGAAGGTGAAAATATTGAATATTGAAGAAGGAAAAGTGGGAAGTTGAAGAGACAAGATGCCTCTTAAAGGTAGTGCGGTACTTGCAAGAGAGATTAAGTTGTTGAAGGAGTCCCAAGAAGAAATCTTAGCCAAATTTGCAGCATTAGAGACAAAGCAAAGAAAAGGAAATGCCACTGAAGAGGAAAGTGACCAAGAGGAAGAGGGTGAGGATGAGAACCCTAGAGGAAGAGTCCAAGATGATGAAGAGGAATTGGACCCTGATGAGAGAATAATGATAAGGATGTTGAAAGTTGTTAAGGGAGATGCTTCTGGTGAGAAAATATATACTCCAATGTATAATGGAAAGTTGGATGTTGAAGAGGTATTGGATTGGATAGATGCAATTGATAATTACTTTGAATAAAAGGAGGTTGTTGATGTTAATAAGGTAAAGTTTGAAAAAACTAAGTTGAAAGGACCTACTCTTACATGGTGGAATTATGTTCAAGAGGAAAGAGTGAAAAAAGGGAAAGCAAAAATTAGTTCATGAGATAGGATGGTGTCAAAGGTAAAAACCCAATTTTTTCCAAGTGATCATGCAATTCAGACTTTCAAGAAGTTGCAAGGCTTAAGGAAGAAGGATAAAGATGTCATGGCCTACACTGAAGAATTTCACAAGTTGAGTATTAGGGTTGTTCATGTTGAAGATTAAAATGAGAAGTTAGCAAGGTACATGGCTTGTTTGAGATTTCAAATTCAAGATGAATTGAGTTTGGCTACTCCAAGGATAGTTGAAGAATGTTTTCAAATGGCTGCTAAGGAAGAAGAGAAACTAAAAAGAAGGCAATAAATACAAGGAAGAGGCAAAGGCAGCACCAATAGAGGAAGAGGTACAAGGCAGTCCTATGAAGAACAAGAAGATGCAAGCAAAAACAAAGACCAAGTGGCTGATCAAAGAGGTGGATTTAGAGGCTTTAGAGGAAGTTTTGGTGGAGGTAGAAGTTCAAACTCATTTTCAGGTAGGTGATACCATTGCAATCAATTTGGCCATCTAGCATTTAAGTGTCCTAAGAAACAGGGGTTTACTTCAAGTGGTGGTGATAAGAGGGTATAGTTGGTGCAAGAAGATGAAGATGAGAGTGTAAACTTTCCAATGCAATATGCTGCTCCAAAAGTTGGATAAAATTTGATGGTGAGAAGGACATTACTCAAAGCATCCAAGGAGAAGGAGATGACTCAAATAAGGGCACTATTTAGGACAACTTGCAAGTGCAAGGAAAAATGTATGCATAGTAATAGATTCAGGGAGCACTGATAATATAGTTTCAAATGAAATGGTAGATAAATTTAAGTTAGAGAAAATTTCCCATGAAACACCTTATAAAGTGTCTTGGTTGAAGGATGATCAATAAATTTTGGTGCATGAGGAAGCTTTAGTTGATTTTAGTATTGGTGGATACAAGGATAGGATAATTTGTGATGTGTTGCTTATGAATTGTTGTTATTTGTTGCTTGGAAGACCATGGCAGTTTGATAGGTATGACATTTATTATGGAAGAAGCAATACTTATTCTATTGAGAAGGATGGAACTACCTTTACTTTAACTCCATTGGTAGAGGATGCTAAAGCATAGGGTAAGGCAACAAAAGTGATCATGATGGGAAAGAAGGAGTTTGTAAAACTTGTGGAAGACAAACAAGAAGAGTTTGCAGCCACTCCAAAAGAAGAAGATGTGAGAAAGAATGAATATTGGAAAGAAAAGGTGAAGAGTTGTTGACAAGAATAGGTCAAGAGAAGGTCAAGGATGAATTCCTTGTAACGACTCAAAATGGGATAGGAAAGCATGAAGATATTGTGATAGGGACAATACTTTGTCCATTGGTGGAAAAAGAGGTTGATGGGCAGTCATATTCTATCCAGACAGAGGTCTACAAACCTAATAACATAAAGGTATTAGAGGTAGAGAAATTGAAAGAGGAAAATATGGAAGCAAAGGGTGAGGTAATTCAAAGTGTTTGGTAAGAAAAAATAGGCAAGTTCAAGTATGCAATAAGAGGGAAAGAGAGGACAGTCCAAGATAAGGTGGGTAAAGGTATGTTTGCAAGTGTAAAGGAAAGTTCTACATTAATCTTAGATGGTGGAAAGGTAAGAGAACAATCAACTAATTAGTTTGTAAAGATGGAGCACTATCAAAGTGGCAACAAGTTCAAGAGTTCCAAACACAATGCAATTTTTTAGTTTTTAACTGAATGGAAAGGCTTACTAGGTGAAATAGATTTTGAATATCAAGGAGATGAAGTGTTCAAGTGTGGACAAGCTTCAACTCAATTTCCAAGGGACTTGGAATCTTTTTCAGGCTGGGTGTATGGTGTAGAGGCACCATGGTGAAACTTGTAAATATGATCAATTTTGGTCTTGTGATAGGTTTAGGGTGGTGTGAGTCTTTTATTATGTAAATAAGGTCATAATAGACCATTAGTCATGTTATTTGAGTCATTTTTGAGACAATGTTGTGAATGTTGCAAGTTATGCAAAAGTTATCATATGTAAAGTGCAAAAAATGCAAAATAGGGAAGTTGAATGGTCAAGGCCTTCAAAAGGAAGTTGTGACCATTGTTTTTTAGTTTTTTATTGTTTTAGAAGCTTAGAATGGTCTCACAAACTTTGAGGCAAGTGGTGGATGTAATTTGGAGAAAAAAAGGCAATAGAGAAACCCCAATTTTCTATATTTTCCATTAAAATTTGTTGTTTCAGATTATAGTATGGACTAAGGGTGACCTCCTAAGCATTGAAATTGGTGGGAAGCATAAATAAATTCCTTTTGGTGTTAATATGGTTTGATTTCATTGAGTTTGGATGTTTTTATTGCACTTTTACTATAGGTGGCTAGGAAACCTTGTTTTAAGGGTTGAGAGTACTAAAATGAGCATTTAAGCCATTCCACCTAGTGAATCATGCCAAAAATTAGTGTAATGGCATAATTAGGTGCAATTAATGTGTGTGTATCTTTTTAGGAGTAGGGGTGAGGGTTTGGTGAAGTTTGAGTGATGCCCTAGTTGATTTCAAGTGTGTTTTAAGCAAGAAATTGGTGGCTAAGTGTTGGAGTTCGGTAAAAGAGCATTGGGGAAGAGTGGGAGATGATTTTAATGGAATGTGCATACCTAAAATGATGTGTTTGATCCGTTTATTGAGTGGAACAAGGTTGGGAAGTTGTATTTTCAATAAACCCTCATGCAAACTAGCCAAAATAGGCCTAAAGCAAGGTTTAGTGAGTTGGGTGTGTTTGTAGTCTTTAAAATTGCCAAAAAATTGTTGATTTATCCCATTTCAGACCTGTGGAGGACCTTATAATAGGTTTGGGTGAAGTATTTGACAAGGTTGCTTTGTAAAATAGGGCTAATTTGCCCTTAGGACAACATGACAGTCATTTTTAGAGGGTGATGTTACAAAACAAGTATAGGCACAAATTGGATATGTTAAATTATGCCCAAAAGGGTATCTAGAACACCAATTATTTTATTGTTTTTATCTCATAAAGATATGTTCAAAAGTCACTATTTTGAGTGCTACAACGCGGTTTTGAAGAAATTGTGAAAAGTCACAAAGATAGGGTTTCCAAACTTGAAGGATGGTTCAAAACACCTCAAATTGTGATTTTTAAGTGATTCCCATCCCTTCTCTACATTAGTAATCCACTGCCTACCCAACAAGTGATTTTTCAACAAAAGATACATGTAGTTGTGGATGATCGTTAGGCAAAGTATCAAGTAACTCTAGTTAAAACACCAAGTCTTTTGTTTGGCTTACCCATTTTTATTCTTATAGATATTTGTGCAACTAAGAATTTCATTTCACCTATAATAGATAAAAAATTATCTAGAAAGGTTGGACACATGACAATGTCTTGGGATGTAGAGTATGCAAACTAGACAAGAGAAAACTTGTGGAACAATGCCTATTTGAGGCTAGGAAAGATCTACCTAGTTTTTCTATAGAAGTGAACCTATATGTCGCACCTCTAGGATCATATGATGTTATCTTAGGTATGAATTGGTTCTGGAGACATAGGGCTAAGGTATATTGCCATGCTAATACTATAGAATGCCTAGATGATTTTGGTAATGAATTAAAATTTCAAGGGATACCTAGAGAGGTCAAGATTCGTCGAATCTCGGCAATGCAACTATTAAGAGCTAAGAAGAAAGGGTGAAAAATCTTTGCTGTAAAGATAGAAGAACTTGAAAATGATCTTGATAACTTGGAGTCTCGGAGCTTTCATGAGCTATAAGATGAAGAAATAGATGAAATTGGAAAGACGAATATGGAGAAGTATCCAATATTGAGAAAAAAATTGGATGTGTTTCCAGATGAGTTACCAAGGTTTCCACCGAAGAGAATATTTGACTTCTCAATAGATATAGTTCCAAGGTCTGAACCTATTTCCAAGGTGCCCTTTAGGATGACAACCACTGAGCTAATGGAGCTTAAGGCACAATTGGATGAGTTGTTGTCCAAAGGGTTGATAAGAGCAAGTGTTTTACCTTGGGGAGTGCCAGTCATCTTTGTTAAAAATAAGGATGGTACTTTGTGTTTGTGCATCGACTATCGTATGCTTAACAAAGCTATGATAAAGAACAAGTAGTTGTTGCCACACATAGATGATCTTTTTGATCAAATGAGGGGAGCCGTTGTATTCTCTAAAATAGATCTGAGATCTAGATATCACCAATTAAGGATTAGGGATGAAGACATCTTTAAAACTACATTCAGAACCAGATATTGACACTGTGAGTTTAGTGTTTTACCCTTTGGTTTAACAAATGCACCTGCAACATTTATGAACCTGATGAATAGTGTATTTAGGGACTTCCTAGACAAGTTTGTATTAGTTTTTCTAGATGACATCCTAATTTATTCTAGGAATGAGGAGGAACATTGTAGGCATTTAGAGATGGTCTTACAATGTTTAAGAGAATATAAGTTGTATGGTAAACTCTCTAAGTGTACCTTCTTCCATAAGAGAGTACATTATCTTGGGCATGTAATCTCAGCAGTTGGAATTTCTAGTAGATCCAACTAAGATCAAGGCAGTACTTGAATGGCCAGTACCTAAGAATGTGTCGGAGGTAAGAAGTTTCATGGGTCTAGCAGGGTATTATAGAAAGTTTGTTTAAAACTTCTCCAAGATCGCCTTTTCAATTACCTTTACAAAAGAAAGGGAATTTTTTTGAATAGACTGAGAAGTGCCAATAAGATTTTAACCTACTCAAAGAGAAGTTAACCACCACACTAATCTTGAAAGTACTAGATCCTGAGGGTAACTTTACTGTTATCACAAATGCATCTAGAGAGGGTTTAGGAGGTGTGTTAATGCAAGATGGGAAAGTAATTGCTTATGAATCCAAGAATTTGAAACCTTATGAGATGAGTTATGATTTGTATGATTTGGAATTAGTAGTTATGGTTCATGTATTACAAATGTGGAGGCATTACTTGTTAGGTAAACCCTTTGAGATGAAAACTAGTCATAATGGGTTAAAGTACCTTTTCACTCAACCTAATTTGAATGCTAGATAGAGAAGATGGTTAGAGTTAATATTTGATTATGACTTCAAGATCAATTATATAAAAGGGAAGGAAAATTAGGTTGTCTACGCCTTGATTTGAAGACATCATATTGCTTCAATAGTAATGATTCAAACTGACTTTAAGGGGCAAGTATTGTAGAAGTGCAAAGAGGATGAGTACTACTTGAAAGTCAAGCAAGCACTCACTAGCAATCCACAAGATTCTAAGTATGAGGTTTTTCATTGTGAACATAATGGATTACTTAGATATAAGGGTAGAATATATGTACTTGACGTAGAAGAGTTAATAAATCTGGTATAGAAGGAAGTACATGAAGCACCATACTCTGGACACCTTAGAGTGACGAAAATGATGGCAAATGTGAAGCCATTATATTTTTGGAAAGGGATGAAAGGAGATGGTTCTAGATTTGTGGCTAGGTGTCTTGAGTGCCAAAGGGTGAAAGTGGAGCATCATCATACTGTAGGCTTGTTATATCCCCATGATATACCAAAGAGTAAGTGCCAAGTCATAAGCATGGACTTTGTGGAAGGATTGCCTATGTCAAGAAATAAGCACAATGTCATTCTTGTGGTTGTAGATAAGCTTACCAAAGTAGCACATTTTATACTCAGGAATCTAATTGATGGAGCACCTGTCATAGCAAGGAAATTTGTGCAAGAAGTGTTTAGGTTACATGAGATTCCTGAGAAGATAATCATAGACAGGAATGCATGAGTCACTTCTAGGTTTTGGAAAATCTTGTTTTCTGCACTAGGGACTCAACTAAATATAATCTCAGCATATCATCCAGAAACGGATGGGAAAACTGAAAGGGTGAATCAAGTATTGGAAGACGTACTTAGAATTTATTACATGGATCAATAGTACAAGTGGGAAGATTACTTACCCTTAGTATAATTTTCCTATAGCAATTCTTACCATTTTGCGATAAAGATGGCTCCTTTCGAAGCATTATATGGACGAAAGTGTTGAAATCCTATAAGTTGGGATAGACTTGAAGACAAAGCGAGTCTTGGGATAGAAATTTTAGCAAAAATGGAGGAGCAAGTTAAGATTGTCAAGCAAAGGTTGGTTGAAGCTAACAACCAACAAAAAAGCTATGTTGATGCCAAAAGAGTGCCCCAAAAAATTTCCATAGGTGACAAAGTGTTGTTGAGAGTGAAACCTCACAAAATATCCATTAAATTTGAAAATTCTTCTAAGTTAGCCCGACGTTATGTAGGACCTTTTGAGATTCTAGAGGAGGTGAATCCAGTAGCTTATCGAATTGTGTTGCCATAAGCTCTTGCCAGAATGCATAACTTCTTCTATGTTTCCTACCTCAAAAATTATATACCAAGTGATAATCATGTGATTGATTGGACTACTTTACAGGTACATGAACCCATAGTAGTAACTCTCAAGCCCATCAAGGTGCTCAAAAAATGTAAGATTCACTTGCGTAACAGGGAAGTCTTACAATGCAAAGTCTATTGGGACCAGTATGCAGAAGACTCAGCCACTTGTGAGGACTATGATGATATTTAATAAAATTTTCCTCATGTTCTTGATGTTTTTGAGAATGCTTAAAACAATATGTTGTTTGTTGTTTTCTTGTTTTATGTTGCTACATAAAATCATTGGGGACGATGATTCACAAGGGGGGAGTATGTTACACCCCAATTGTGTAATTACTATTTACTATTACTATGTAGGGTAAATATGAATGTAAAGTGAATTCTAGAGATGAATAAATTGTGCTTGCACTTTTTTATCAATGCATTATGAATAATGTTATCTCATTTGATGTTATGTAAAATACTACATTTATGTGAAATGGGTGGTTATTGAATTGATATTCTAACTTTGGAGATGTAATATGTATACTGCATATTTTGTGAACAGCTGATTGTCGTGGGAATGTGTTAGTAGTTGTAGGTATATGTTCAATTCCTTCAGGCGGAGGGGAAGTATCACTCAGGAGAAGAACTTGGTTGAGTAACTAGTAACGTAAACTATCTGAGCTTACACACACCACAGTAGAATAATTGAGTTGAGTAATTATGTGGGAAGTTGGTAAGTCATCCTTAGTTGGTGTGTTTGCATAAGTAAGAGTCTTGTTTACTATTGAAATGCATTATTGGGTGAAGTTTATTTGTTTGGGCTTATGAGTTCTTTCTTTATTACTACGTTTGTATTGATGAGTAGGACAAACATGGGGTATGTGTATATATATACACATGCATGTCAAGTGGATCTAATGACATGTATATATATATATGCATATATATACCACACGTAGGTGCTTATCAATGTAATAGTAATAATGTATGGTTATTATGTGAATTGAATGTGTATATGTATATATATAGTATATACATATATCCATATGTATATATGTATAGGTACACACATATGATGGAAAATGAGCATGCCCATACAAATGTATCAATCTATGTATACATGTGCATAGAGGCATATACTTATATACATATATATGTACAATCAATATATTTCTATTACTATGTGAATACTATCTTGCTTATACTTATTTTATCGAATGTATACATACATAGTTGGTATATGATATATATATATATATATATTAATATATAAATATGTATATTAATATATTAATATATATATATATATATATACATTTACATGTATATATGTTGGTATACATATATATGGATATGTGGTTATATGTATATACTAATATATATTTAATATATTATCAATTGCTTGGAATCAACTATCATTAACAATGATAGAAGCTGATTACTTAAACTTAATTGAAGGTCGATTATATGTTATTTATGACTATATTTTGAGAGGCCAAATTTTACTCATGTTGCCACGCATAAAGGAACAAGTATACTTCAAAATATCTCGCAACATTAAGTCGATATGTGGAGGAGACTTAGTTGTCACCTTATTTGGGAATAACCTTGACTTAGTAAACTCAATAAACGTCGTGTCATTGGTAAATATCAAACAACAAATAAAGAGCATGTAGAACAAGTCGATGACTTGGTCAATTTGATAAATGAAGAGAGTCGACTCATATGAGACTAAGTCGATTTGATCTGCATGTCACATATTTGATATTGACCGATTCAAATATATAGTTAACCCACCAACTGTTTGAAATAGTTGTTTATCTTGGTGCCATCTTATGAATCCTATTCACTGTAGATGTTCATTGTGTGAGAAATTCAAATTACACTTTATCATCATGTGTTGTTATGAAATAGTCTTTAACTCTTGTCACTAAAGGAGGTTAATCTTTATTATTGTTTGGTTGAGTATGTTCTTCTTTGTGTGCCACATTATAGTTGTGTAGAGTGAGTGGTGTTGCATAGTGATTGTTGTCAATATTCATGCCTATTTTGTAGGATGGGAAGTGTCCTTTCTGTTGTATAAATAGTAGAGCAATCTCACTTGTTTGAAACGCATCCCATATGCTTTATGCACGGTGTCTTATAAATTTTGCTCTGTAATTCACAGCTGCAATATTTTGTTTAATTGAGAGAGAGTTGAGAGTATTTGTGAGGGTATTATTATTTTGAGTGAAGTATATCATCAACTTGAGAGAAGGGAGTTATTGTGGCATAGCTGAAGGAATCGAGTTTGAGCTAGTTACTGTAATGGGAAATCATTTTGCAATTAATTGTTTGGATAAGAAAAAATAGGCATGAGGATATTTCTTCTTTATTGTTTAGTTTTTGAAAGATTATTTTGCATGATTGCTTTGAATTTTCTATTATGATTACTTGCATTTAGGGAAAATAGTAATGCTTTGAAAATGTATTAGAAGCTATTATGTTATTTTTATGATGTGCTTGTATGCACTCCATAATAGGAGGTTTTTGTTTATCATAAGTATTACATACTAGATATGATTAAACATGAGTGACATAAGTGTTTACTCTTAGCTAGGTTATTGATTTAACTAGGAAATCTAGTGTTTACTCCTAGGATTATTTTCCATTATGGGAGGGAGCTTGTGCATTTACTTTGTTAAAGTAGATTTATTCCTGTATACACATAAAAATGGTTTGGAGCACAAATTAATTAAATACTTGTTATTTAATTAATAAATCCTAATTCTTCTACTAATTCTTCTACTAGTATAAATAAATTGATAAATTTATTTATATGGTTCATCTCTTAATTATTCCATTTCAAAATCATCTTCCCTCTTGATTTAATTAAATACACAAATTTAAATAATTTGTTATTTGATTATTTCCTCTCCTCATTAAATTTGAATTTTTAATTCAAATTTGGCACATGTCTCCATATTTCTCTAACTTCCTCCAACTCGTCCTCCACATCATCACATGTCACATGTTTTCTTTTATTTCTAATTTCTAAATTATAAATATCTCTCTAACCTCCTAACCTCCTTGGAGACACATGGCTCCTTCTTTTAATTGATGCTCTTTGACACTTGGAATATTTTCTCTTCCAAATGGAGCAGCCTCCATGAATTCCTCTAACCTCTTTGTGCTCAACCGTTGATGTCCCAGGATCACGATCTCGATCATCCATCTTTGCCACCTCATCCAAGGCTTGGAAAAATCTATAAATAGAAGGCGATTCTACAACTTTTCAAGAAGAATTTGATTACAAACTTATGCTGCAAAAATCTTATTGGCAACTTGAGAGCATTTTAGCTAGCATTTGGCATTTTAGTTCATATTAGTGTTATCGTGGTAATTTTAGCATTATTATCTTAATTGTTGCATTTTGCATACATCATTTTCATTTAGAATTACATCTTCATCATAACAATTATCTTAGCATCATTTTATATACAACAACATTACATCATAGATCATTTGACATTGCAATCAAAAATATCAAAAACATGTAGATGTAGGCATTTAGCTTTACATTTCATATAACATCTCATTTCTTAGGTTGCCATCTTGTAGATTCATGTGCACCATATATATCTGAGAGCATAAATTGAGAGATCACTAAAAATAGAGGACAATGAGATGATTTGAGAGGATAGTTATAGTAGTTCAATTTGTTATTTCAATTCCTTTTATGTAAACATTTCATTGATGTGTGTTTAGTTTTACTAATTACTCCTCTATTTTAAAACCCACACATAAATTGGCGCCCACCGTGGGGCATGACCCCATTTTTAATTTGTTTTTCTGTTGAGTTTTTCTTTGTAGATTCCGTCGAAAGTTATAAAATAGCACATCTAAATTTTATGAATGAATTCATGAAATATTAGGGTCATTTCTCATTGGTAAGTCATGCCTACATTCTTTAACCCAAATTACATGACTAAATAAGAAAATTTACCCCAAGGGGTTGTGAAGGTTGTCTTATATTGATCTTTTGGGTTTTAATACAAATCTAGTTATAGCCCGAGAAGCCATCCATGAAAGGTAACAAGGCATGGCTTGTAGTCGAGTATACAATCATATCGGTATTAGGCAATGAAAAATAATCTTTAAGAGAATCCTTATTAAGATCACAAAAGTCAATACAAATACGAATACTACCATCAAGTTTACTAACAACAACGATATTCAAAATCCAAGGCGAGTAGTTGATAGGATGGATAAAGCTTGATTTTAATAGCTTGTCTATGTCAGTCTTAACCAATAAGACAACCTTGGGATTGATGTTTCATATTTTCTTGGCATCAAGGCATAGGATGATATTTTGAACCACTATAGACTCATCAATATTGGGCATATTCTCATATGACCAAGCAAAGATATCAGGATGTGAATGTAATATATTTGAATGCTCTTTAGCTTCTTCTAAAGAGAGGCACTTCCCAATCTTGATCACCTTTTCAGAAGACTTAGGATCCATGAAAAATTCAATAGTATCCCATTTAAGAAGAGGATTACAATCTTCAGGATGAGGTATCAGGACACTGTCATCAACATTAGATAGAGGGGTCTCCTTGTCCATACTCAAAAAAATATCTCCAAAGTATACTTGTTTATTCAAGAGATAAAAGAATCCTCACTTATGGTGAAAGGAAGGCAAGTGGGAATATGCACCTAAGAATTCTTTCATTTCTTCTGAGGAAAAGACATCTAGAGGAACTTTTTCAAGTTCTATTTTATCCTCTGTTAGTTCGAGATGAACTAAATTGAGAGATTCAACCAAAATCATGTTAACACTCCACCATGGTTTTTGTCTAGATTGTTCAATAGAGTATCCCAGTCCCAAGTTATGCTTGTGAGGCTTAAATTGGATAGGGACCTGAATTCCTTGTTCAATACACCCAAGACCTTTATGCCTGTAACCATACTTAGAATTAATCTTGTATCCAAGGCCATAACACATTTACAAAGCCTCTGAAGGAGATGGTTCCATGTAGAGAGCATCATTCCACCAACGAGTGTCAAACGTGTCTACAAGACTAAAACAATCCTTCTTATCAAAATTACAAACATTAACCTCTCCAATAGAACTTCGATCATCCTTTTTAGCAGGGGAACAATTGGGTTCCTAGGTAGTATCACAACTTTCCTTCTCAAGAGGAGGTTGATCAACTTTATAAGTGGAGATATTTGAAGTTATTGGAAGATTGAGGTGGATGGGATTCACTTTGTACTCTCTGATGAATAATTTAGAGAAGTCCAAGGATCCCTAATCATCACCAAGAAATGCATCTGATTTAGAAGAAGTAGATGGGGAAGACTTAGGACTTTCCACTTTAGGCTATTCCTCTTTTAGGACATTCACTTTGGGGATGATCTCTATAGATGGCACTACTAAAGAGCATGTCAACATATCAAAGATTAGCCATAAAATACAATTTTTAAGAGTGGAAACAATCGAGGCTCAACCAGTAGTCACCAACTCATAGATATGGACTGATTCAGGGTCAACCTTGATTGTAACCACTTGGTTATTAGCTACAAACTTTAAACAAGGATGTAGGGTAGAAGTCACAAATCTCATAGCATGAATGCAAGGTCTTATCAAAAGAAGGTTGTTAGGTAAGGGGCTAGGAATCACATACACCAAAGTGGGTAAGGTAATGGGTCCTAGCTGCAAGGGAAAGATTATTGTGCCTAGGGATTGTCAACCAACATTATCAAATCCAAAAATGTATAAAGAAGAAGCAGTTAAAGAGGAAGAATCAACATTAATCTTAGGTAGTAGATCCATACCACAAACATTGAGAGTTGAACTAGTGTCAGCAAGGGTATGTCTAATACCAATGTTAACAATAACTATGATCATTAGAGGGTCTGCTTGCTTTTGCACATCTGGGGGTAGAATTTCCTGTGGATAAAATGTAATATTCAATGAATTTGAACGAATATGAGCCATCAACACATTAATATTTACTAGCCTAGTAGAAGTGGGTGAGAGGATATTTTTCAAGGCTTCCTAAAGAATGCCTTGGTAAATTGGAGTGGTTTGAAGCAAACCCCAAAGTGAGATCTTAGCCGGAGTAACATAGATTTGCTTGACAAGATCATAATCTCTAGGTGCTTTAGTCACTGGTTTAGGTGTTGAAGGAAGACTTAGTTGAGAAGGTGGTAAATAATTAGGAACCTGAGTAGGTTGAGGTGTAGGAACATAAGACTATTGGTTCAATTTTTTTTATTTCGTCTAGTGTTGTATGTGTGCACTACAACATTATAAGAAGTATCTAGTTTGTAGCTCGTACAAACATTGTATACAAATTTATTGAGTCATTATAGTATGGGACCCTATAGATAGAATGAATCTTCTTAGGAGAAGGGCTATATAGAGTCAAGTAAACAATATATATCTTAGGCCTGGGTGATCCCACAATACTGGTTTACAATTTTTGGCCAAACTAAACACTGAAATATATTTTTCTAACTAAATCTTCACTTTCGGGCACCTATAGCGGCTAAACCATGAGGAATTTGAAGATGATGCAAACTAGTGATTTGTGACATTTTTTTGTAGATTATAAATATATTTTTTTCAAAAAAATTGGAATCAGATTGCACTTCTTTTTCCATCTCCTTCGAAAACTAGTTTTTTTCAGCAAACAACATTTTTAAGGAGTGACGCTAACCGTATACAACATAAATTTTTTTCCATGAAGGATAAATTTCTAATTCTTTCAAATTTAGATTTGTAACTCTAATATCTAGTGCTTCCAATTGGTCTCATAGTTTTTTATCAAATATTTTTTTCCTTAATCAAGTTTTGAAGTCAAACCAATTACAATTCAGACATAGGCAAACCGTATACAACGCAACTTTTTTTGTATGTATTGATTTTTTAATTTTTTTTGTTAGATCAAGGATTTCAATATCTGGTGCACTCATATTTTTCAAAAAAAAAAATTGATAATCTGCTATTTTTCCACATGTGCAAAACATAGAGCTTGATTTTCGGTGAAAAACCTATGTTTAATAAAACTAAAAAAATGAATGCATAATAAAACCAAAACATATTAAAATTGTATTTGTTGAATAGCTCGTTTTGAGGACTACCATCAACCAGTTGGGTTTGTGATGTCTCCTCCATTTTCATCCTCAACCCGAGCTTCGAAGAGCAAAATTTTGGACTTTTTTGGTGCTTGAGGGGGAGAACAGGGATAACTTTAGTGGTGAATCTTTGCCAATTGGTGAATTCCAAGAATCGAGAAAATCAAAATTGGTGAATTCTAGGTATCCAGCAAGGTGTTCAAATCACCTGGATTTCACGAACTATCGGTCCAATGCATGTCCATTCGCCAGCGGTTTTTTTTTATGAGGCATGTTTAGGCAATAAATTTGCCATAATAGACTACGCGTTTCCAATGGACCGATCAATATTTTCACCTGGAATCCTGGGGAGCATGTCATAAAACACCAACATATTCGCCAATACTATTAAAACAACATTATATGAGGACCCATTTCACCAATTAAAATTTACAAATAGTTGCTTGTGAAGACCCATTCGCCAATTAAAATTTATAAATCGTTGTATAAGCACGCGAGATTCGCCAAATTTTTAACATACCATTTAAAAATCCTGCGGAAATCACCAAATATGGATTGATATAATTCCAATTGAAACTGTTATTTGTTCTTACACATTTTGTTCGGTTCTGAGGTTCTACTTCTCGATTCAGAAGTAAGCGAAACCCGAAAACGTAGACTCAAAGGTGAGTGATCATTTCTTCATACTGTTATTAGTTATTAGTTATAATAATAAAATTTCTTTATCTGTTTTCCATTCTTGCTTCAGTCTTAAACATGATTTTGAGTAGGGAATGGGATCTATATTCTTTGTCGGTCTGTCCTTCTTAAACAAGAAGACATTTTTTTCCAGCTTTTATTCGAAGTGAGATATCAATATGTCGAGCAGCATCTGCAAGGGTAAGACTCCTGAGGGTAATGAAGAGACTGGGAGGCCATCAAAATGCCCAAAATGTGGAGGTACCATACACTCTTACTTTGGAATTGGAAAATCTTCTAATCCATCAGATCAAGGTGGAGCTACACCAATGACTCTTCCACCAAATATTATTGAAGATGGCAATGACAATACCTCACCGCCACAGGAAGGTCAAGGTGAGATTGTCATTGTGTTAAATTAAAATGCATCAAATGAGGATGGAAATACCGCAGAAGATGTTCCAAGGGATACCCTGGATAGCCAGAATGAGATAATTGACTTGGATGAGGATGATGTTGGTAGCAAGAAAAGAAAAGGCAAAGCAAAATTGGGGCACGAGTGGGAAATGACAAGGAATTTTCAAATTGGTTGGTTGTCAAAGTACCCATTCCTTGAAGCAGCGGGGGTATCAAATGAAAATGATAATGAAAGGGAAACAAAGGTCAAACGTAAGATTTGTAGTTGGAAATTTGGAAGAGACAAGACGATGTAGCTAAAGCTTGACACTATAGAAAAGTATATCGGCAAAGTTCACGAAAAACAAATCATAGACAGAAAGGAACAATCAGTCGTACGATGGAAATCAAAGGAAGAATGTCTTCATGTTAAGTATGTCACAGATTATGGAGAGCATAACCATAGAATGTCGAAGATTAAAAAAAGTGAAGGTACACTTGAGGCTCATTTTGGAAAAGCCATGGCAGCAGCAAATCTGTCAAAAACTGTTCAGATGAGTGTTGTTTTTCATATTTTGTCCAGGGGGCATCCTATGATAGACTACCTAGAATATTTTGATTTATTATCTTATTTGAGAGTTCCCCACTTTCCCTTCTCACATTGGTCAGTAAACACTGGATGGGAATGGGTGAACTGTCTTGCTGCAGTGGAAAAGCAAGATTTAAAGGAAAAATTAAAAGAGTCAAATTTCATTGCATTATCTTTAGATGAAGTTACTGTAGTAGACAATACTTCTTGGGTTTGTATGAATTTGTATAATATAGAACAACATGTTTTCCAAGCTCATCTTCTTTGTGTTCATAAAATGAAGGACAATTCAACATCGCAAAATCTATTTGAACTAGTCAAGAAATCTTTGAATGAAATTGCAGGTATGGATGAGTTGACAATTGCCAAAAAGTTGGTGTGTGTAAGAGTTGATGGAGCTGCAGTGATGCAAGGTCAAAGGAGCGGTTTTGCACAATGTTACAAACTACTTGTGCACCATACATGCTTGGAATTCACTGCATGGCCCATAGAATGAATTTAGCATTCAAAATTATAAGCAAGTTTCCTACAGTATCAAAAGTTGAAAATCTAGTTCACGAGATCCACGCATACTTCTGCCGAAGTCCCAAACATTTACTTGAATTTCAACATTTTTCTGAGGGAATAACACCTGGAAACAAGCTTCTCAGGATGTCGATACCAGATGGATCTCCCTGCATGGACTAGCACAACGAGTTCTTTCAAAATATCAATCCTTGATTGGAGTGATGTACGAGCATCGCAACACAATAGACAAAGCTCTTGACCTCCTACATAGGTTAAGCAATATAGAGACACTCTTGACTTTATCTAGTCTTCTCCCCATGTTGGATGAGATGAACAATCTTGTGAAGAAATCCAAAGACAGAACTATGTATATTTATGAATATGCCAATCTACGTAAACTTACATGCTTGGCCCTCGATCATCTATATCTAGATCTAACACAAGAAGGCACAAATTATTTGATGTGGTGGAAAATTACTGATTTGAATAATCTTAATAATTATTTACAATTTAATGCAAGTGGGCACTTATGTATTTGTGTATGTGGATATGAGATACCAATGTACCATTGTAAGATAGCCATGCGCTCTAGAAAAGAAGTACCTGTTAACGAGGAAGATTTTAACGGCATTGTTAAATCTGTTAGTGATAATTTGAAGGAAATTGCAAAATCTCTTTCCTCAGAGATTCGTGAAATACTGCCTCAACATGAAATACTTGAAACCATGGGTATTGCGTATCCTCAATTTTGGGTAAACCGAGATAACCCAAAATATTTTCATGATCAAGTAAAAATCTTGATCGAACAATTTCCAGAAAAGGTAACATACAGTGAACAAATAATAGAAGGAATTTTAAATGAAAATAAGCTTAGAAAGCAATGTCGGAGTTTTGCAACAGCTATGAGGGACCAGTATAAATCCATGGGCAAGGAGAAGGCCTTTGAATCGGGATCAATAAAAAAGGTTTGGACAAGCTTAGGTCAAAGTGAAATATTGTGTGGTTCAATGTCAGAATATTTTAAACTTGTTGATTTATGTCAAACAATCATATTGGGGTTGGTGGAGGATGAGAGAGTTTTCAGTACATTGGGGTTTTTGAAATCAAAGTTAAGAAACAAACTGGATAAGAATTTGGAAAATTGCTTGAGGATGAAAGGAATTGCGTATAATGTCAAAAAAATTCCTTTTGATAGGGCACTCACAATCTGGAGGTCCACATGTGAAAGAAGAGGGACTGGGTTGTGCAACACAGGCTCTCCAATTCCAACAATCATCAGTACTGGTGGTAGTGGCAGTGGCAGTGGAAGTGGGACTGGGCCTGGGACAAATGACAATGATATTGAAATTGACACAAATCAAACAATGAATGTTGAATTTAAGACACGGGCCGAAGAAAGTGCAGAGCAGTCTCAAAATCAAGACGACTCTTTTACTTTATCTGAAGATGAGCATCGGTTTGAGGACCCTGACTCCATTTGGGAAATGGAAGATAATTAGCAGGTTTTAGGTATTTTTACTGCACTTCATGAATCAGTTTCCATTGTTCCAAAGTCCAAACTGTAGTTGATGTCTGATGATATTTTATATTGTATTCAATGAACATTGAAATTGTGAATCATTGCACTTCATGATATCTTATTTTATATTGCACTCAAGCACTACATGAATCATATTCCAAACTGTAGTTGATGATTTTTTATATTGTATTCAAATAAATTGTGAATCATTGCACTTCAAGTTTAGGATATTTTATTTTATATTGCACTCCAAGTCTCCATGATATTTTATATTATATTGCACTTCATGAATCATAATACATATGCCAAAGTCAAACTGTAGTTGATGATATTTTATAAATTATATAAAATTCAATACCATTGGCCTAACAATGCTTCATCGGTGGAACCCCCATCACAATCCCGCTGATGGCCCGATGAAAATATCTCACAACCTAGTATCGGTGTAACAATACTTTATTGGGTTGACTCCTAAGGTGCTCTATCGATATACCGATAGAGTCATCAACAAAAGTAACCATGAATTATAATTTATGACCATGGGCATGAATTATCTTATTTTATCAATAATCACAAAAATATACCACACTTTGATTTTATGAACAATGCAAATTATATAGATTTGTGTGACAAGATCCATATTATAGCCTACATTCACATTGCATCCATAAATATTAAACAAATTTGAAATTCTGTAGTGGCATAGTCCTTCCCCCATTCCTAACAAAATTCAATACCATCAGCCTAATAATGCTTCATCGGCGGAACCCCCATCACAATCCCGTCGATGGCCCAATAAGAATAGCTCACAACCTAGTATCGGTGTAACAATACTCTATCGGGCTGACTCCTAAGGTGCTCTCCCGATATACCGATAGAGTCGTCAACAAAAGTAACCATGAATTATAATTTATGACCATGGGCATGAATTATCTTATTTATCAATAATCACAAAAATATACCACACTTTGATTTTATGAACAATGCAAATTGTAGAAATTTGTGTGACAAGATCCATATTATAGCCTACATTCACATTGCATCCTTAAATATTATACAAATTTGAAATTCTGTAGTGACGTAGTCACATAGTCCTTCCCACATTCCTAACAAAATTCAATACCATCGGCCTAACAATGCTTCATCGATGGAACCCCCATCACAATCCCGTCGATGGCCCGATAAAAATAGCTCACAACCTAGTATCGGTGTAACAATACTCTATCGGGTTGACTCCTAACTCCTAAGGTGCTCTCCCGATATACCGATAGAGTCAAGTTGTCAACAAAAGTAACCATGAATTATAACCATGGCCCATGGGCATGAATTAACGAATGCATAAAGTATATCGAGGGAACTATGGTGCATCGGGGAAACATTATCAAGCATCCCACCGATAGAACGAAGGATAGGTGTCCATCGGTGGAGAGGGTGGCAATCGGTTAAAGATTGATGTGAGATCCCGGGGCATTGTGCAACCGTGATGCGGTGCATTTATGAACCAAAATTGAAGTGAATTATATCACAAGTTGATCGCATAGTTGTTACAAAATCCTAGAAGATTTCGCTTAGGACAGAAGCATATTGGAAAAAACTTGGAGTTCTGACATAGCAAAGACCGGTGGACTGTGGAGGTGAATCAACGAGACTCACATAAGTACTTCACTTTCAGACCCAGCTGAGAAGTTATTTTACTCAAAATCTTAAGATTTAAATAATGGAAGAGAGTACAGACAAACCCAAAGCTAAAAAATAGAAAACTAAAAAGCCTAAGAGACTCCTAAATGAAGACCTAATAGATCAATGTCTTGGGTCAGGGCCAAGACCCAAGAGGAGTGCTCAAATGAATCCTTCCATGGATCAATTATGGGACAAACAAAAGGGCTTATGGGATATTTGGACACCGCAATGAGGGTACGACCTCTTCATGTACCATTACAAAAAACAATTTAGGTTTCAACCAGTCTGCAATCCATGGAGGTTGAACCTAGGAAGACTTGTGGTGCCCAATGTGTTTGTGAACGCATAGCTAATTAAAGCTCTTGCTACCAGATATGACCCCAAGAAAAGAACTATTTAGTCACATGGCAGGGGTGACATGCTTGTTATTTGTAGGGATCTCATTTCTAATGTATTTCAGTTAGAGTGTTCACTGAATTTATCATTCATGATCTAAGATCTCTTGACAGAGTATCACCACATGGATACTAGATATAAGAGATGGAAATTACCTTTGCATAGGCCCAAGGATGAAGGAGGCCAACTCAGGAGGCTCTCTAGTAGTGAAAACCCTCCTTTCCATGAAGATTTATTCGAAGAGTATTTCCGATACACCTATTATTCAGCTGGTTAGGTTTCGGGAGTAGAGGTTCTGCCTCTCATGTCAATTGCCCCAATGGTCTTAGCTGCAGACATACAGAGCAAGGATGCCAGGTCATTTGATTATGCTAGCTACTTGGCCAACTACCTACATCGAGGGCTTGAAAAGATTAAAAATAATGGTGATAATATTAATTTTGAACACTATTTTTTGCTTATGCATTTGCTATTGTACGAGGGACAAGTCAGAGGGTTCTAGAGTGAAGAATTAAGGATAAAAGATACAGATGAAAATGGAGATTTTAAACCTATACAAATGTGGACTTCATTGTGGGACAACCAATTTGGTAGGTCTCATTACCTTTATTTTGAAGGATTTTTTGTAAAACCATTGATGAAGTTGTTGGGGTATCCGTGCAATTATAACCTATCCCCAGAAGTATAAATATTTCTAAGACCAAAGGAAAATGACCAGAGAAATGAAGTGAATCATAACTGGGGAGACTGGTATGCTTTCCCTGATTGTACAGTGATAAGGGTTTATGGGTTCGAAGGGGCTCCACACTTGGTGCCATGAGTAGTTCCTGACCGAATTGTTTTTTTAGAAATTGTGAGACAATTGGCAAAATCTGATTCCAAACACCTCAAAGGACATAGCAAACAATCAATTATGCCCATCACCTTATGTTTTGGAGACTTTACAGTGGTTGCCAATGAAGGATATGGAGAAATTGATGGTAAATTAGCACAGTACGACCTACCTCTAGGTGATGTAAGGAAACAATTTGATGCAAAAGGGTTTATTCACAAGGCAAGATTATCGCAGGGGCTATTAGGGTATGAACATTTGTTCTCAATCGAAGATGTCATAAGAAACCATGAGGCTTCCACCAAGGAAAGAATGGCCATCTATAACAAGATTATGCTTGCAGAGGAATGGAAGAGGAAAAATGTCCCATCTTATTCAAAGGAATTTGGTGAGATACAAGATCCTTTAACAAGAATTGAGAAACTCATCGCTCATGTCAATGAACTGGTAAAGGATGTTCCCCCAGTTGTTTTTGATGCACCTCATGCAACCTATTCAGGAGTACAAGCTGAAGACATAGAGCCCTTGGATTACATACCTTCACAGCCTACTCTTGAGGTTTGTTTTTATGTAGATACTGATATAAGTGAAGAAGATCATGGTGATGAAGAGGGTGAGCAGGTCAAACAAATAAGTGCTCCTGTGATTGCACAGTATGATCTCCTTAAATAGTAGAATAATGTAAGATTTGAGGCATCAAATGAAGTATCTGATGATGTGAGGGTCAGGGTTGGACAACAGTTTATTTTTTATTGTGATTTTGTTAAATCTTCTGAATTTAAATCATTTGTTTATGAATATAAAGGTAGAAAAATGAGACAACAGATACAGGATATCACTCTTGAACATGAGGCAACCGCTTTGGAGGAATTGAAAAGGGAGGTGGAAAAGGAAATGGAGTCCATCACTCCTGAAAGAGGTAGGGAATTTGTAACGCCCCGCCACACAACCCTAGAGGAAGTTGCAAACAACTACTTAAACAAGCTAATTTTTTTTTGTTTAAGTACAATTAATAAACAAGTTCACTTCCCAATGCAAACATCCCCTAAGGTTACGAGACTGAGAAAACATAACAACCCACAACAACAACATGAATATAAATCATGTCATTTAATTACTAAATAAATTAAACACATGCATTCCAAAAGATAATTACATCAAGCATAAAAATAACTTTCAATTCAATTTAATCCATTCATTAATAAGGTTACATCACTCATTCCCTGAATGAGGTAAGTCCAATAAATAGGATTACAATTACAAAATCCACCTCGATAACAAGAGGGGTAAATAATACAAGATCAACTGAAATGGAATAAACCAAGAATTGATACTGAAACCAACGAGCTCTCCAACTGGAAGTCGCATCCACATGAACATGAAGATAGCCCAATGGATTTAGGTGCATGCCACCCAACCAAGTGGAACCCAAAGGCCCACCCCCCGTGCTAGGAGATAGTAACTAGGAATCCTAGTCAAGACTATCTACCTCTAGACATAGGCTAACATAAACTGAAACAACCAATCCCATGAACCACACGCGTACATCCCAAGGTACAACTCAATTACAGCATAAGTACAACATAAGATCAACACATGTACATCTCGGATACCATGCAAGTACAACACAAGTACAACTCTACAAGGTCACATTGCTTCCAGAAATAAAGCAGAACAAGTATGTTAAAAGAACCATACATACAATAATCGAATCCAACTATGGTCACATCAGGTATGTTACAGAAACCATACCCACAAATAACAAGTACCAACTATGGTCACACAAAGTTGCATCTCACAGCACATCATGAGTTACCCACACTAATCGTCAAGATGGTGGCCCTAACCGGCCATTGGACCTCATATCTACTAAGGCAAAAACATAAACCAATTGTTGTCCTAGACAGAGTGTCATTGCACAGCTCGTCATGAGTTACCCACAGCGGATCGTCAGGAAGGTGACCCAAACCGACCCTTAGCCCTCACCACTTACTAATGCGGAATCAAATACCTTTTGTACAGTCAAGATAGATGACCTTGCCATCCCATGGCCTTCTCACTCATCCCAAGTCTAACCAAGCCCTTGTGCCTATGAGTGAGCCCCACTTAACTTGATTAGTGAAAAGTTAGTCCTAAACTTCTAAGTATTGCTTTTAATTATCTGTTGATTAAACCACTTTCGAAGGTTACCTAGTCTTACCTCTTTCGGGCTCTGGCCCCTACAGAAGCCACTCTTCTACTTGACAACACACACATAACATCCAAGTATCAAGGGAACAAAGTGTAACAAACAAGGTATTACGACCACTCCTTTCTCAGGAGGCAACCTAAGTTCAAAACCCTCTCCAAACACTGGAGGTAACAAGGTAACAAAACTGCTCCTGACCGCTCTTGACAGCTCCTGACAAGGAGGCACACATTACAAAATCCTCTCCTTTCTCAGGAGGTGACACAAACTGGAACGCACTCCAACACTGGAGGCAATAACCACATACCAAGGTCACTCCATACAAGGAGACACGGATCCCATAATCCACTCATAAACCAAGGAGGTACAAACAATAACAAGACCGCTCCTGACAAGGAGGCACACATAACAAAATTCACTCCTTTAGCCCATTTCCCAACAAAAGAAAGAAGAGAATAATCACTGAGGGCACATGAAATAAACTACCTTTGGATATTCTAAATCCATTCCTCATTAACGTTCAGTAATCTATCGCATCAATAAAACTGAATTAAAAGTCATCTTTTCAGATAAGGGAGAAATTAACACTAATGTTTAATTCCCTAATTTCTTAAAAAAAACATTTCCAACTATTCAAAAATAGCATTTTAAATAAATAAATGTTCTCTCTCTCTCTTAGACAAAATCATTAACTTATTTAACATCGATCTAATATTCCATCCGATATATATATTAATTCAAAAATAAACCAATAGTTGATTGAAAGAACATCGTTTTCATTTTCGCAATCCCACTTAAATCATGCGATTAAATTAAATCAATCTCTAATTCCCTCAATTAAATTTAAGTCAAATCAATAATTGATCTTTGCTCTCAATTTAAATTTCACAATTAAACTTAAATTATGCAATCTCTAAATCAAATATTTAACTCCTTCAATTAAACTTAATCATGCTAATAGAAACTCAATAATTTCCTAAACATGTTAATTTAATTTTAAATCAACCACTTTAATATTCAAAATTATATAAAATTAATATATATAAATATAATATTTTAATATTATAGATTATAATATAAAATATTATATAAATAATATTTTAACATTATAATAATAATATATAAAATATTAATATTTTATATATACAAATTCATTTTATTTTCTTTTATTTTAAAAACTTCCTCGGGCTACACGCCATACCCAAGTCATGGGGCGGCTGCACGAGTTACGAGGTGGCCGAATTACAACCAAGGGCACCGCGTTTAAACCACGGGCGAAGGTTTTCATGGTGGGCGGAGGCGAATTGGAGGTAGCCGGCAGAGTTACCGGTGGTGAGGGTTTTGGAGGGCGGCTACCACGACGGCCGACTGTGTAAACACAGTCGACCCCACAGTGGTGGGCGGAACCCACCACTGTGGTGGCGGTTGTGTTTACACAGTCGTCCCACCACCGTGGGCGGTCGGGGGAGCCCGCGCTGGGCGCGGCTCTCTCCCCACGCGCCTCCCATGGGGTGCAGTGGGGAGGTGAGCCCCTAGCGCCTCCCCAAACTTTTGTTTATTATTATTTTTATTTTTTAAAATTTCATTAAATACAGACCTGCGGATTTTTGCTAAAATCCGAAATTTCAAAACAATAAACCATGGGTTTTTTTAATTAAAAACCACCTTTAACAGCATAGCCCCATAAAATATAAATAACCATATATATAAATAACTATTTATGTATATATACATATGGATTTAACAACATCATTATCCAGATTGAGAAATGAAATTGCACAAATCATTTATTTTCAGTCAAGAACATAAATTTGTTTTGAGAATTTCTATTTTCAAATTGAAGTTTTCAAAGATTTCAACCACAGATTTAACATGGTTTCATTTGCAAAACAAGCAAGGACCAAATAATTTCAAACATCGCATAAACTGGGAAACCTTTCAAAATAAAGAAAACAAATTAAAGAACCTGATTTCTTGAGTTTGTGAGATGATCTAGATGGTATTCAGCTTCCAACTTCAGCTCCACCGAATCTCACAACTCCGAGCCAAAACCCACAAAATGAAAACCATTCTTCCTCTCCTCCATTTCCAATTTTCAAAAAAACTTCAAGATCCAAAAATTGAGAGCAAAATTCAAACATAAGGATTTTTGCCCTAAAATCCTTCAACAACCCTAATAAATTCTTCAAAACAGGAAATGCAAAAATATCTAATTTCTTAATTTTTGAATTCAAACTTCAATTTGACTTTTAAATCAATTTTCAAATTTTTTTTTTAATTTCAATTTCCTCAATTTGATTTCCATGCATTTTCTTATTTTTCAATTTCAACAAATAATCAAATAATCTCCAAAATGAATTTGCTTAATTTCAAATTAATTAATTTAATTAATTCAATAAAATAAATCTAATCCAAGATTAAATTATTTTATTTTATTAATTAAATTAAATTAATTTAATAACTTAAATAACATTTTCCACATAATAACCAAATTAATTCAATAAACAACTTAAATACCTTAAGCCATTTAAATCACCCTTTTTCTAACTTGCAATTAAATAACGAAGAGAGGGCACAATAAACAAAGCAGCACACCCGACAAACCACTAACGACATACAAGGACTAGGGTGATGACCTGGCACAGAAACGTAGTTACTATCTCCCAATCGAATACCGTTGGGTATTAAACACGCTCTCACCTGTGAAACCAGGTGGAGTCGATGTCCTGTACCTGTCAACCTACAATTCAAGTAAACAACAACATATAATCTGAACAACATAAAATACACACCGTGAAGAGGAAATCATAGAATCGTAGGGCACTCGCAAGTGAGTGATGCGATACCATCCCCTTCACCAATACACTACAAATAACTAGCAGTTCTAACATGATATAATTCAAAGCATAATCATCTTTAATTCAAATAACCGCTATGCTATTCCAAAGCATGGAATAAAGATAACATTTAAATAACTAGAAACACATCACAGCAACATACCCGCACAAAGACACACTGTCCAGCTAGAAGGCAAAACAGAGGGGTATTACAGAATTGCTTCAAGAAGCTGGAGTGTTGCTCCTTCCAGGGTGGGATATTAGCTCTTCAATTGTATTTGATAGCTTCAGAAAAAGAGGGGATACGACAATGAACTTAATAGAAGAAGCAAGTGACAAAATGTATTCAGGATCTGGATACAACCCAGACGAAGCCACCTTGCTTATTTGGTCACTGTATCCCCATGATAAAAGACCTTCTATAATTATTAATCCAAACCAAGTGTTTGGTCATCTCTTGGTTCAACGAGTAGTGGATACCAACCCTATGGAGACAACAGAATTGAACATAAATGTGGCAAAATTTACCAAAGCACAGATCAAAAAATTGATTAAGGAAAATGGCAAACTGAAGAAGGAGCTAGCAAATCAGAGAGAAAAAACAACTTCCTCCTCCACATCAGATTTTTACTCCCCATGGCTTGAAAAAGATAAGAGAGTGCTTGATGCATTAGTTGATGCAGCCTACTGGAAGAATTGCCATCTGAAATCCTAGGGGAAATGCAAAGAATTGGAGAAAGAAGTGAAAACCATCAAATATAACACTGTATCTGAAATGATAAAAGAAAGCTTCAATAAAATGATGAAATGTGCTATTGAATATTGGGAAGTATTCAAATAGACACACGTTGCATTGGTGGAGAATGAACGATTGCAGCCTAGAATGATGGAGAAAAAAAAGGAGCTCGTAGATAAGAATGCCATGAATGGACAAATATTGCTGACATATAACAAGTTGGTAGAATCACATAATGGATATCATAACAGGCTTAGGGAAGATTTTGACTACTTTGATTCAGTCCCACTCCCGACACTTCATTTTGGCTTTGGAAATCTGTGAGAATATGACAATTGGAAGTAAGAGCTTGTTGGGCTTCTAACTGCTGCATTGCAAGAAATAAATGAGGAGGTTATGGTTTTACAAAACACTCATAAGCAACTCGAAAAAATAATGTCTATGGAATATGATATGAAAGAGGTGATCCCTAACGTGGACACCTATGTTGAACAGGAGTACATCCATCACCTCTCTGCAATTAATCTGTTTATTAGCCAAACTGTAGATGTGTCAGAATCAGATCCAATGGGACAACCATCAGATTCAGAGGAAGAACGCCAGATGACAGCATGATGAGCACCCTATCATGGACTAGAAGCATTGAACAAATCTTAGGTGGTCAATGGTCACAGGCTTCTGCTTGGAGATTAACGGATCGGTGCATTCACCTGTGGCATTGTTTTATTTATAATTTGAGATATGTTTAGTTGTCAAACATCATGACTTTTTGCAAGGGGTTTGTAGCTTGTTGCCTCTCATATATAAGAGAGATCAAGACCCCAATAGGATATCCATGGATCATCACATCATTTTTAATTAGACTTTAGAGTAGAAAATAGTAAGAAGATAGATAATAGATTGCACCAATTTTCCCATCCATCTCATATCATAAACTATTTTTATAATGCATATCATTTGAACTTTGAAGATCAATACAATTGAGAAGGTTACACATATTTACTGATTTTCTTTTGAGTGTTCAACTATTGTGGATTCATATGCTTATAAGTTATTAACTTATTTGGTTGTCTCCAAAGTGGTTGTTTATGTTATTCAAATTGAGTGTGTGGAAGTACATTTAATTTGTCAGTACATTGAATTTGAATTCTTCAGGAATAGTGGTTGCGACCATGGGGTTTTAGATTTATTTATGGACATTATCATTGATCAAGTAGTAATGTGGGCCACAAAATGGATCTTGCCACACAAATCTCTACAATTTGTGCTAATCATAAAATCAAATGTAGTGTATTTTTGCAGTATGTGGGATGTGGGTGAGGTGTAAGTTGGTGGATACTAATCAGGATTTTTAGTCAAAACATAACAGAAGCTAACAGTTCAACATCCATAACTTAGAAGCTCTACCAAGAAGTAAATATAATGAGCTAACAATTCAACATCCATAACTTGGAAGCTCTACCAAGAAGTAAATATAATGAGCTAATAGTTCATCACTAGCTCAAATGATAAAATAAATAATACAGAATCCAGATAATTGAACATCATCACATTATTGAAGTTTGAATTTGAGCTTTTTAATTGAATTTCACATGAAGGAGTACATATTGGCATTGGCAATGCAAAATCTTGCCAATGCCCAAAGACAAATCTACATAGAGCTGAGTTGGAACTTTGAAACTCATATTATCAAAGATTGAAAATAATAAATCAAGTCATTGTATCAACTTTTCTAGCAACTTCCACTCTTCAGGTGGTGGAATTGCCATTTTCTCTAACTAATGTTGTTTGACTTGAAGTTTTTTTAACATTTCATGATTGTAATTGGAAATGGAACCTGTCTTGAATTCTTCAGTCAATTTTGCATTCAAGGTTATCAGTGTTCTGATGGAATCCAAATAGTTCACATCTGGGTTATGAGGAAACTAGTCCAACTCCAAATCAATCTTCCTTGCACCTTCCATCTTCTTTCTGAAACCATCATTTCCAATGAATCGCTCATTTGTGTCAAAAGCCTCTAGAAAACCAAGCTTTGTGAAGTTCCTTACCTTTTCATCCACCGCCTTCATCTTGTCTGCAACCAAATGCAAATATTCCTTTGTTCCACACATTCTCGAACACTTTTCAATGATATATGACAACTTCATTGAGGTTTCAATCTGATTAGTAATCCCTTTTTATTTCAGATCATTGTCACTGGGTTTGTAGACTATTTGTAGAACTTGATTTGCAAATTTCTCTAATTCCAGCACCTTTTTGTTGTCCACTAAATATTTGTTGAGCTGCTTATAATGTTGTCTAATAGCATCAATCAATTAAAACATGTCACACAAATGATCAAACCTCTGCATTATTTCATCCCAGAGCTTTTGTTTCATATGCCTCACTGTATCTCTACAAAATGCAGATAACTTATTTTGAGAAGACTTAATTTCTTCTTTTGCTTCTGTCAGCTCTGTCTCCAATCTTTCATTTGTTTTTCTTTGTTTCTCCATTTTTTGTTCCCACTGTGCATTTCCATTCGCAATGCTTAGTCTTAATTTTTTTGAAGTGGATTTTTCCTCATCATATTTCTTGTTGCTCTCATCTAGCCTTCGCTTCAGGTCATTCAATTCTCTCTCATTTGATTTATCCTCTTTGCTTGTTGATGTAGAGGCAGATTTTATTATTATTTTTTTCTAATTCATTGCTCTTGTTATCTGTTGCTTTCCTCTTTGCTTTCTCACTTGCTAGGTCTGCCTGTGACTTTTCTATTTGGGTTTGCAACCTTTTCTTCTCTCTATCTTGCTTTAGCAATGATGTGTACACCAATTCATTGTTCTTCTTTGATACATTAATTTTGTCAGTATTTTTCAGGCCAGAAAAATCCAATTGAAAATTGGTTACCTGGTATTCAGATCGATCCATCTAATTTGTTGGTTTGTTTTGAACTGTGGGAACAACAATTGTGTACTCCATGATTTCCTTATTTGTGTCAAATGTGGGTAATACAATGGTTGTTGTAGGCTCTAAAGTTACAGCAGACACACTCTCCATTAGTTGCTTCTTTTCTTTTTTATGCAAGTCTGATTTCTTTTTAAACTCTTCAATGAAATCATAACTTGGGGAAGCAAGAACAATGGAATTCTTGCATGGCGAAGGAATAGGAGTACTTGCAGTTGCTAATGATGTCGCACCCACACTAACTAGAATTGGGGGAGTGTCTGGAAATAAATCCTTTGTGGTACTGGTGGATCCAATGATAGTGTGACTTGGACCTATCAAAATCCTTTGCCTCTTTTGATTGCCTTGATCACCTGGTGTTTCTGTGGTATCTTTTATTGTTTTCCTCATAGTATTGTGTGTAATTTGTCGTTGTAGCACATGTTGATCACTACTAGTACTACTACCCATACCATCGCCACCAATGGCACTCCTAGTTGCACTAAGTTGTCCACCAAGGGCATGTCCTAGTTGTGATTGTATCTGACCATGAGGATGAGGATTAGAAGCTCTAACAAATTGAGTTTGACTTGTATGCCCTTGGTCTACTTTTTCACCTCCATGCCCAAGGCCTGATTTATCACCTGTTTTTCTATTCTCAACACCTGTTATTGTCCAAGGGCCTTGTCCTTTTGACCCCAAAGGACCACCTTCATAACCATTTTTTTCAAGTATTAATGCTCCTGAAGTATATGTTGAAGCATATGCTTCTTTTGCGGCCTCACTTAAACCAGGTTTGTAATTGGCATGGCTTTGTTCTTCTTCTTCCCTATCAATATCATCATTAGATTCATCATCAAATTCATCACTTCCTTTTCTTCCACGTTGATTAGGATGCTCTATATTCCACAATTTGTTAAACTCTTTATCTTCTTTGTTAGCTCCATACTCTACAAGAGCTCTTGGATCACCTAGGTCCTTCCTCATAGACCAAAAGGCAGTAATTTTTTATTGTGACCAATTTTTATCTATAACTTCCTTCTCTAGAGAACCTGGAATTTTTACTCTACTAGATGGTTTATCACTTTTTTCATAAAAATTGTTGTACGTCCTGATTGTCTTTCGGTGCAATGCCATAATTTCTGCTGACAATTGTTCAAAAGAAATACCATTCTCAGCAGCACTTTTCTCCATTGCTATTTTGACCTCATCCCAAGAATCCTTGTTTCTCAATTTTTCAAGCAAGGGTTTACTTTGATGTTGAATTCTATTTGCAACATTCCTATTGGCCACAATCATTGATTTAATGATGTCACATGGATCATACTGCCAATGACAGATAGCATCAAAGTCAAAAAAATTCAAAAGATTATGTGCCACACTAAATGTTTTTCTCTCGAATGTGAACCCTCCACATGAAAAAGGTAAAGAAGGAAATAAGGTCTTCTTTTGCTAACTGAGAAAGTGTAGTTCATCAGCACTTTACACCTACCTTACATATTCCAATGCAAAAACCCTTTCTGTCACATGTATTGGAAGTTTGTATGGATGTACTCCTGATCCATAAAATCTTAGCATAGTATATTCTTCCATTAAGTACCAATCAACCAATTGTATTTATTTTCCTAGTTGCATGCAATTTCTACATGACATAGGCAATCTAGGCATTGGAGTATTTGTAATTACTTGATGCAATGGAGCCAAAAAGTAGTCTACAAAATGATTTTAGTTCCTTCGAGAATCATGCATCCATATCTCAGTGGTCCATTCATATACTAGAGCCATTTTATTTTCCTTTGCATTACTATAGGGCTGAATCTGAAGCTTGTTGGTCTGAAACATTCCTCTAAATTTGAATAGAAAAAGATAGCACAAGTAGGTTGTGAACCTAAATGCCTTCGTGGAACCTATTTTAATCATTAAAAATTGTTTATGCATGGATTCTACAATGTGCTGAGTATAATTATATTTGACGTGTTCATCAGCATAATGGATATTATATACCATTTCAAGGAGGCTTGCACCCACTTCCAAATTGCTATCCAGATCGAGGAAAAATGCTAGAATGGAAATAGTATCCTGAACCCATGGTTTAAAAATATCCAAATTATAAGGAGGCTTATGATCACCTTTCAATTTGTTTCTATCCTTAACTATTTTATTTAAGAAATCATTTTTCAGCCTTTCTTCCACTACTTCATAATCACTAGAAAGTTTTTCTAGGTCAATGTGGTGGTTTCCAAATTCTTCGGTTGTAAACCCCAACACTTTTTCAAGTTCTACTGCATTAATGGATAATAATTCTTCTTGGTTATCTTTATTAACAATTGCTCTTTTCTTATCATCATAATTTTCGGCACAGACCATGATAAATGTTGGGCAAGGGAAAACTTCATGTAACATCATGCGCCCTAATCCAGTTACCCATGGTGCACTGATACTATCAACTTGCGTGTGCTTTGCAACCTTATTCTGAGATGAAAATCTAAGTTCTAAGGTATGCCTACCGTAGATTTCAGGATCATAAATATCATGGTACCCATCAGTGAAACCTAGGTTTTTAAACAATTCTGCATAATGTATTTTTTTATCAGACATTGCTCTAGTGGTACTGGTGGTAGACATGCTTATACAAATGTGAAGTTGTGAAATTTGAACTCCCTAATAAGTAATAACTATTAGGCCTCCTTAATTTTAATGAATTATTGAGTCTCTAAAGTGTAAACCCAAACTTCAAAATTTGACAAAATAAGATTGTAAGAAATGTCAAACGATGAAATGTAGCCACAGGAATTCTTTCACTTACCCATATTCTGAGTCCTGACTCTTGAAAACTGGAATGGCGTTGTTGGAAGTGGAACTGTGGAATTCAAAACAGGGTGGTGCACTGCAATGAGCAATCTGAAGATTGAAGACTTTAAAAATCACTATACAATTTCAAAGTGCAAAGTGTTTTAAATGCTTTTTTTCTCGTAATTGGAATGTTAAAGTGAATGACACGTCTTAGGAGTTAGGTTTACAAGACTACAAATTGAAAATTATTAACCGTTGATCTTTCTAAATCTAACGGTTAGAGGGTGATTTTGGAGGTTTAAGTTGGGAAGCCCATCACTCTATGCATTTCATTACGGAATGCAACTACAACCATACATCAAATGTTCATCCAACGGTTGAAACTTGAGTAATTTATGATATTAACTTTAAAGTTTAAAAATAAACATTAATCACTTGACAGTTGACACTTAGCAGTACAAAGTGCTTTAAATGCTTTGTTTCTCAAAATTGGAACATTAAAGTGAATGACACGTCTTAGGTCTACAAGTTGCAAATTCTTAACCGTTGATCTTTCTAAATCTAACGGTTATAGGGTGATTTTGGAGGTTTAAGTTGGAAAGCCCATCACTTTGTGCATGTCATTACGGAATGCTACTACAACCATACATCAAATGTTCATCCAACGGTTGAAACTTGAGTAATTTATGATATTAACTTTAAAAATAAACATTAATCACTTGATAGTTGACAACAGGCCTAGAATTTGATGGTCTATTTTAGAGTTAGACCATATATTACAGCTATAAAATTTATTAGACCGTATAGTTTGACTTGCTATATTTTTAATAAACTGTAAAAAATTATTATATAGTATTTTTTTTTTTAATTAGATTGCAGGAATCGGATAGCACGACCCCCTATAAACTGCAGTGCGCCTGGTAAACTTTTTAACGTGACCGACAACACTGGTGTGATACGCCCTCTGGTACCACGGGGGTGGGGGAGACTAGACCTCATGACCAACCTCCTGCAACAGGAAAGATTTAGCCAACCGAGCTAGGACCCCAACCCATATAGTATTTTAATTTATAATATATATCGTTTTATAATTTTTATTATAAAAAGAAAATAGAATATAACTTTTTTGAATATTTTTAATATGAATTTAGAAACTTTTGACATTTTTATAATAGCTATCATTTTTTATATTAATATAAGTGATTTATAATATTATTATAAAAATATATATTAATTTAGAATCTTTTCAAAATAAAACATAATTATTTTTAATTTTTAGAATATATTTAACAAGATTTATTTTTAATATGATTTTAGAAAATTTTGTTAATTGTTAATTATAATAGTAGATTTTTATATTTGTCACTAATAATTATCATTGTTTTCTAATTTTTCAAGATATTGCATTTATAAAAGATTTTATATAAAAATTCATAAATTAAACAATTTTTTTGATAGGCATTTAAATGACCAAACCATCATAGAATTTTCATATGACAGGTAGGGGTGACCGTCAAATTCCAGGATTGGTTGACAGTGACACTTAGCAATACAAAGTGCTTTAAATGCTTTGTTTGATTGTTTCTCGAAATTGGAACATTAAAGTGAATGACGCGTCTTAGGTCTACAAGTTGTAAATTCTTAATCTTAATCGTTGATATTTCTAAATCTAACGGTTATAGGGTGATTCCAAAGGTTTAAGTTGGGAAGCCCATTGCTCTGTGCATTTCATTACAGAATGCAGCTACAACCATACATCAAATGTTCATCCAACGGTTGAAACTTGAGTAATTTATGATATTAACTTTAAATTTTAAAAATAAACATTAATCACTTGACAGTTGACACTTAGCAGTACAAAGTGCTTTAAATGCTTTGTTTCTCGAATTTGGAACATTAAAGTGAATGACACATCTTAGGTCTACAAGTTGCAAATTCTTAATCTTAATCGTTGATCTTTCTAAATCTAATGGTTATACGGTGATTCCGGAGGTTTAAGTTGGGAAGCCCATCGCTCTATTCATTTCATTACGAAATGTAACTACAACCATACATCAAATGTTCATCCAATGGTTGAAACTTGAGTAATTTATGATATTAACTTTAAAAAATTAACATGACACATGTGTTTTAAATTCAATACCATAGGCATCGGCCTAACAATGCTTTATCAATGGAACCCATATCACAGCCCCGCCGATGGCCCGAAGGCGAAGACTCATAACTCATAAGGTATGCTCCCCGATATACCGATAGAGTCAACAAAAGTAAGCACATCGTTGTAACACATAAACATCGGTGGAATGAATGATTGCATTCCCCCGATGGCCCGATATAACCATGAATTATCAAGTGCATATTGCATAAGTATATTACTTTATTTCTCAAAAGAAAAAAATTGATTTGAATATATTAAATTATTAATAGACACTGAAGTTTCGAACTAAGAAAACAACTCTTTACTCTTAAGCGTAAATGAATAACGAAGATTCAAGGAATCAAGAATAACACACCACAACCATTTATTTTATTGCAATTGAATTTCAATGTCACATTACTACATATCTTTTTACAGACGAGTAGCACTATAGCTTCTGCTGCTGAAAACTTACTACAAATGTAACTCTAAAAATAAATGCATGATTCCAAGCTTTTGTTGGTGACAACATTACGTTACAAATGTGGCTCTAAAAATAAATTCAGAATTCCAAGCTTCTGCTGGTGATTTTTCCAACCATGTTGGGGAAAGGGGGTTCTAATAAGTCCTGGGGAAATGGGAGCCATGAAGATACAAAATGTACTTATCCCCTTTGAGAACCAGAGCCATGCTGGGGAAATGGGAGCTGTTAGAATATAAGAGGAGAAGCAAATTTGCTCCCATCTTTGCATGCAACTTCCATGCATCGATATAGCACTTACCTCCATTAGATCTCCTCATCCTGGTTCAAAACCCGTATGAGAAGTCAGGTTAACCAAATCAACTTCTTTCCAATTCCACCCATTCTGAACTTGAAGGAAATTTGTCTTTTACTGATTACTCTGTAACTACATAATTGTAGGTAGGAGAATTTATAGTATCCCCAATACTGCATCATCTTCTTCATGAATCCTTATTAACCCTAGAAAATAAAAACCTTCATGGCACTATCTACTATTCACTGAATCACGATCCCTATTTATGGGCCACCAGTGTCACTACCAGCCTATATAATTAAAATGTTTAATTTGATTGATGTCTAGCTACATGCCAACTTGAACTATACCTCAAGCTGACAAGCTATCAAAATCACTCAAAGTTCAAACGATATGAAATCATTACAAATCTTGTTTCATTAAAGCTATGAGTTGTCCAAGAAATTGCTTCGAATGTTCATATCACATATGGCATTAATCGCCGCCATTGCCTGCACTAGCAATACGACAACCACACTTTCTTCAAAAAGAATGAGAATTTCAATTAAATGAAATGTACAATGTTGAGGCATTGAAAATACAGAATGAGTGATGAGCGATGAGCCTTGATCTCACCACATGTTTGTATCTAACGGTTATAGTGTTATTTTGAAGGTTTCAAATCGCAAGTCTAGTGCTTCGGAGATTTACTTCCGAAATGCAACTACAGTCATCCATCGAACATTCATCGAACGACCCCTATGATTTTTCATTGGCATATCTGTTTATTTCACCACTAGATTTTTTTACTATTTTGAGATTCTTTTTAATTCGCCAATGAAAATATATTTTTTGCTTTGAAAAGAGGTTTTAATTTCCAATGGAAAAAAAATTCTGGTTTGAAAAACGGTTTTAATCGCCAATGAAAAATATTTTATTCGATTAAAAAAATTTGCAATTCGCCAATATTTTCCACGAACTTCCAGGGATTATAAAAGATTCACCAACTGGGATTTTTTTTTTCCCGTAAAACGAAAAAATTACCAATAAAATTAATATTTTTCATCGAGAAGTATACTGGATTCGCCAGGATTTTACACTTGCACCAAGGGCGGGGTTTCTTAAAGTTTTCCCTGGGGGATAAGGGGGGAAAAGGGGGGTTGGAGTGAGCGAACCCCTAGGGGTTCGTGCGAACCCCCTCTCCACAATTGGCTTTTTATCAAGAATGGTGAACCCCATCATTAAATGGGTTCACTCAAACCCGAGTTCTAGCGAACCCTATTTTGGTTCACTCAAACCAAATAGTTCATTTGAACCCCTAAAAGTAATTTTTTTTCATGGGGTCAGTGTTTTCAACTTTTCCTTCCTCGCTTGAATTGTAAACCACTTTTTTGGGTTTACCCGCCTTGGAGAAGCCATGAAGACTACAACAACATTCACTGACTCCTCAACTGATGAAGAGGAAGTTGATGTTTGTGAAGAGGAAGTTTGTTCGAGAGATCTAAAGATAGAGGAGGATGTTTCTAAGAAGTCATCTAGAGCATCATCCAACATATTGAGATCTTCCTTAGAGAAAGCATTATCATAAATATTAAAACATTGCAGAAAAAGATCTGACATCCTTCACATCAGGTTCACCAAAATGTAGAGGAGAGGGATTCACTACGTAGGAGTCTCTTCATTCTCAAGGGAATCCTAGGGAGAAAACTTCCCTAAACTACCTCAAGCTTTACTCAATGTAGCCAAATGAAGAAATTGATAAAAATATCTTACTAAGGAAAATATTTAAATAAACTACTTTATAATCCGAGAGAGTAGGGTATTGAGATCTCTGCCAAAAAATGAATAGCTCTTGGCCAAATGACTACGGATGCCAATGCAACGCCTTGAAGTCTGAGGGACATGTTGGCATCCAAGGCTGATAGTGAGCTAAAACCCTAGGAAGGAATACTTTAGCCCGACTGAAACGTAGAAAATTAGTGCTCTATGTTTTGGGAGATAGAGCTAAAGGGGGACAAGGATTCCTCCACCAATTTTCCTCAAGTTTCATTTAAACAAACCTCGGAGCTCTCAATCTAAGGATGGAATGAGGGAAGGAGATCTACTAGGAGGGTGTCCTTGGGTGTGATTAAAGATTAAAAGGGGGGTTCACCACCAAGAAAAGACTTGGAAAGAAGGAAATGAAAGCAATGTGCCAATCTAGCTATGAAACCTAGAAAATTAAGAACCTAAAATTAGACTGATAAAGGAGGATGAAACATAAAGGTACTTGGAAGAAAGATGTGATCAAAATAAGCTCCAAAACCCTAAAATTTTGACTTTTAATGCACATTGGGACTCATACGCAAGAATGGGCGACTTAGTCCTAGTATAGGGTTTGTGGGCAAGTTCTGAAACCTCCTAATGACTATTCTAAATCTGCTAAATACTAGTAAAAAAGTAGTATTGGGACTCATATACGCCCAAACTATTGCAAAGTGTCCTGTTTTGTCAAGAAGTGTCCCAGGAGAAATTTTTTGGATAAAAACTTTGTGAGCCTTTGAAGATGGATTGGAAAATCACTTTCCCACTGGTTTCATGCAGATAGGTTGGATATTTTGCTCTAGATCTGAATTTTTGTGAACCTTGACAACTTTTCATGACAATTTTTTGTGCAGCTTTTACAACTTTGCAATCTTGATACTTTTGAAGGCTTCAAATCTACTTTTTCTGCAACCTATAAACCTGCAATCACACAAAGAGAGAGAGAGAGAGAGAGAGAGAGAGAGAGAGAGAGAGAGAGAGAGAGAGAGAGAGAGAGAGAGAGAGAGAGAGAGAGAGAGAGTGTTGTTTTGTTAGGGAATGGGGGTTTTCCTTAGTCAAACCTCGTTTTGGTAATCAAACCTTGATGAGAAATGAAATGTGAATGAAATAAAATATGAAACATAAGATGAAACAATAGAACCTTGGTTGAAACCTTGTAGATCTGCAAACAAGTATGAAGTGGCCTCAATGGATGTAGATCTTGATCATGATTCTTGATGAAGGATAATGCCTTTGAATACTTGAATTGATCTTGAATAATACATCACAACATTAGTTCAAAATGACATGCATGATGCATCAAGTCGTTGACATGATAATGGATCTTGAATTGCTGTAATAATCTTCTACAAATCTACCCTTGAATGCCTTAGAAATGCTCTTGAATACCCTATAATTCTCTTGTGAAGTCTTAGGATACTTGACTCTTGATTTCTTAGTGAAATAATGATTTGAAACCTTTTTTATATAGGCATTCCATCTAATTTACCGTTTATTAGATCCCAAATGTTGACACTCATGAAATTTGAATTCAAAACCCTGATTTCCCACTCAAAACCTAGAAAATTCCCAAAATGGGACTCATACGCCCAAGGTGGCATATGTGTCCCACCTAGGGGGACTCATATGCCCAAGGTGGTGTATAAGTCCCACCCTAGATTTTCAGGGTGAGAGAATGTTGGGGGTTATAAAATTGAATGTATTTGTTGAATATGTAAGGATTTCAGTTGAAATAAGCCTCAAGATGCTTAATAAAGGGTCCTAATGGCCTATTAATGATGATGTGAAGGTCATAAATGCAAGAGGGCCCAAAACTTAGTGTAAAGGTGTAAATAAATACACTTTATAATACTAAATTAAGGAAAAATAAGGTCTATTTAGCTTAAAAGGGCCCTGAACTTAATGTGAATGTGAAACACATTACAAAACTAAATCAAGTCCACATTAGGCTCAATTTAATATTAATTACTCCCAAATTAAGTGTGAAAAAGGGATACTTTTTCCTACACTACACCCACTAACATGCTTAGACTTGAGGTTTGTTCGATAAAATAGACAAATAGAAAATAGGAAATGCTAGAAAATACGAAGTTGAAATGAAGAAAAATAGGTTGTTTGAGGTGTTATGAGGATAAATTGTGATGTGATGAGAGACCTATTTTCCTTTATTTCATTAGGAAATAAGATCACCACAAAGAATTGACTAACAACCCTTAGGTGAATAAAGTCAATGTGAGAATCTTCAAATTTCCTTATGACTAAAGGACAAGGGTCAAGGTCAAACATAACTTTGGGGAGAAAAATCAAAATAGAAAATAAACTCCAAAATTTAATCTAATACTTGAAACAACAATATTAAAATTAATATTTGCAGAACCAGAAAATAGATTACAAATCTAAGAAGGGCAGAAACATGTGTACCAGTCACAAAAAGTGCTTTCTAGAAGTTGATCTGAGACTCATTCTCCCATGGGCGAATGGGTCCAAGTACAGGGGTTTCAACAATATTTTGAGAGCATTTGTTGTAGATTTGTAGCTTCTGATTTGTCCAGGTTTCAGTGTCAGAAAGTTGGAAATCAAATATGCAGGTGAGATTTTGTGATTTGACAACTTTGACAATTTTGACAGCTTTGTAAATATTGCTCTTCAAAAGGTCTTCAAGTCTTCTTTAACCTAAATCAACAATCACACACACAAGAGAGAAAAATGTTTTTTTTTGGGTGAAAGGGCATTTTCTTTGGTGAAACCCCATTTTGGTAATCAAACCTTGAATTGAAATGAAGCATGAAAGAGGGAATGAAGAATGAATAAAGCTATGTAACCACTCAACAAAACCTTGAATGAAACCTTGATAATGGAGATCTTAGGAAGTCTACAAATTGCATGAAATGGTTAAATTGTATGTAGATCTTGACACTTGAAATGCTTGAACTTGATCTTGAAACCTACACCACAATGTTAGCTCCAAAAACATGTATGATGCAAGAAGACTATGACATGATGAATAGATCTTGATTCCTATAATAAATCTCTGTTATATCTTCTTTTGAATGCTCTTGATCATCAAATTTTCTCTTTTGAAATTTCCCTTGAAATCTCATAAAAGTTATCTTGAAAATATCTAGGTGAAACTTAATGAAGTAACCTTGTATTTATACGTATGTATCCGTAATTTCCTGAATTCCAAGTATCACTAGCCAACATTAAAAATTATGGATTTAGAGATGTTAAAATACCACTAAAAACATAATTTAAATCTAGGTCCAAAGGTCTATGAAGGACCCATTCGCCCATGGGTGAATGGGTTCCAGGTCCCTATACCTAGAAAAAACATTGCTCAATGTAAAGTGTTATGTTTAGGCATTAATTATTGTCAGGTTTCCTCTTTAGAGAATGTAATCTTCAAGCTTTGTTTAAATAAATAAAAGGGCTAATTAAGGCATAATTAAGCTCAATTTAATTAAGAGGGCTCGAATAAGTGTGAAAATGTAAAGAGGTACATTTATCAACACTGAATTAAGGCATTATAAGTCCGTTTTAAACTAGGAGGGTCCAAACAAATGAGAAAATGTAAAGGGTTACATTTTTCTACACTTCATTTAGCCCCCACTTTAGTGAGAGGATGACCCTGTGTCAAACTCACACTAAAGTAGACAATCAAGAGAGGTCTAATTGTACAATTTTTTGAAGGATAAAATGACAAAGATCAAGGAGGAGGATCAAGCCTCCAAGATCTAAGATCTCATGGAAAAATCAACAAAGGCATAAGGAGACACATGCCTATGTTAAACACATATATGCAACAATAGAAAGATACTCAATCATACAATGTCAAAGACTTAAAGAAAGAAAAAGATAAAATGAAAGGGGTAGATCAAGCCTCGACTGTCCAATGTGATGTGGATCATACCTCAATTGTTTGTCCAAAAACGCTTACAAGTGGAACTCACTGTCTACTATGCAAACAATAATGTATGCTCACACGGGCTAGTGAAATCCACTGTCCACTAAGTGATCCCCCAAGGGTGGAAATGAGAGAATATTATCAGGCTCCCACACCATACCAAATTTATACCTATGATAACTTTAATAGGGCACTATAAAATATGAACTTCAAGCTTCATAAGGCTTAGCAAGTTGTGTTATGATAAACACTTATGAACAAAATGAAAATAGGATAAGACATGTTCAAAGGGGTTTTGCTTACTTCATGTAAGGTCTCCTCTTAGGGAACATCATGCCTAATGTCTCCAAGAGAAAACAAGTCTAGGATAAAAGATTTGCAACTTAGGGAATGCAACGCGTAGCATCACCACTAAGAGGAAAGTCATATGCCAAGACAGGTCACACTCTTGGAGGACATCAAACCCAATGACACCACCAAGAAGAATACACATCATGTAAAGTAAGAAAACTGAACAATGAAACATAAGAATATAGTCCAAGATCTCCAAAATGATGGTGCCAATGTATGACCCCACTTTAAATAAATTGCTAACACCATGTTGAGAGCAATTACTTTAAAGTAGAAAATGATAAATGCTAACAAGTAAGAAGACACAAGAGCTTATTTGGAAAGCCCTATGTCAAACATATGTTTCCAAATGAAGCTAGTATGCACATAAAATTTTTTTGGAGCACAATTAATTAAATATTCGATATTTAATTAATAAATCCTAATTCTTCTACTAATATAAATAAATTTACAAATTTATTTATATGGTTCATTCCCTTAATTCCTCTTTTTCAAAAATCATTTTCTTCTTAAATTAATTAAATGCACAAATTTAAATAATTTGTCATTTAGTTTATTTCCCTCTTTCATTTAAATTTGAATTTTTAATTCAAATTGTCACATGTCTCCATATTTCTCTAACTTCCTTTCACCTCACTTGCCACCTCACCATGTGCACATGAAATTGAATTTTTCTAATTTGTAAAATGAGAATTTCATCAACAACCTGCAACAAATTTGAAACCACCTTGGACACATGGCTTCTTCTTTCCTTTGATTCTCTTCAACACTTGGCAAGGTGTTCTCTTAAAGGGAACCACCTCTATGATTCTCTCCAACCTCTTTGTGCTCCATCGTTGATGTCTCAGGATCACGATCTCAACCATCCATCTTTGCCACCTCAGCCCAAGCTTGGAAAAATCTATAAATAGAAAGCATTTCTACAGCTTTTCATAGAGAATTGGATTACAAACTTATGTTGTAGAAATCTTAGTGCAATTTGAGAGCATTTGGAGAGCATTGTAGTTAGTATTTAGCATTTTAGTCCATAGTTACATTATTATGTCATTTTTAGTATTAACATCTTAGCTTGTTGCATCATTTTACTTCATTTTATTTAGAATTGCATCTTTCATCACAATCATCTTAGTATCATTTGAACACAACAACATCATAATCTTAGAGAATTTAGCATTTCAATCAAGAAAATACCAAAAACATGTAGATGTAGGCATATAGTTGTGCATTTTCATATAGCATCTTGTTTCTTAGGTTGCCATTTCATAGATTCATGTGCAACACATAATTCTGAGAGCATGAATTGAGAGATCACCAAGAATAGAGGACAATGGAATGATTTCGAATGAAGGATTATAATATTTTTCTTTATTATCTCTCTTTCATTAGATGAAATGCATTTCATTGATGTGTGTTTAAGTTTACTAACTATTTCACTCATTTTTACCAACACACATAAATTGGCACCCACCGTGGGGCCTAGCCCCATTTTTAATCTATTTTTCTATTGAGTTTTTCTTTGTAGGTTCCGTTGAAAGTTCTAAAATAGCACATTTGAATTTTTCTCTAGTGCATCTGGTAGATTTATCGGTGCATCGAGTCCCTATTTCAGTGCATTTGGTGATTCTTCTGGCGCATTCGGTCACTGTTCTGACACATCAGGTCATTGTTTTGGCACATCCAGTTGTTCTTTCAGCACATCAGGGAGTTTCCTTTTTATTATGTGCTTTTCCCAATTTAGTGCATTCAGTCTGTCATTTAGCGCGTTTGGTCTCTCTTTTAGCGCATTTAGTATTTTAGCGCATTCAGTCTGAGTTCTAGCACATTAGGTTATTGTAATGGCGCATCTGGTTTTTATGGTAAATTTCCCAAATTCCATGAATTGATCTGTGTTTTTATGTTTTGCAGGAACCTTGCACGCAATCAAAGACTCTGTTGAAACAAATAAAGAATGATGTCAAATAAATTCAAAGTTGAAACTACTAACAATTGGTTGCAAGGTTGAATTTATCTGTCATTTCTTTTGGTTAAGTTAGGAACATAGCTTAATTAGAAGGATAATTGAACACCATGCTTGTTATGTTTGTGGAGTGGTAGGTGTGTATGCTCTCCCCTTAACTAGGTGATCAAAAAGCCAGACCCATTCTTTTTATTGTATTTTATCCTTAGAGGGCCTACCTAGAGGGGAAAATTAATCACCCTAGGGATCGAGCCAACTGGTAACACGCTAAATCCAAGCGACTTCCAGTCGGTATATAAGTGTGGGTGCTTGAGGAAAGTTCAAGTATCATGAGGATTGTTCTAACAAAAAGGGCAACAATGGTCTCTTGTCGTATGGATGATCCCCCATGAATGGAATGCCCCTACTAAAACCCTTTGTTGTAGTAAGCCAAAAATTTCTTTCTATTTACTGGTACAAGAACGGTCATTCTGAAGCCATCCCATATTCTTGTGGCTTTTGGTAGAAATGAGATGTCTGTCATGGGAGATTCATGAGTATTGAGTCTTGGTTGACCCAAGAAGTGAGTGCAATTCAAAGGGGAGCTAGTGTGGTCAAGCCTCTAATCATTCACCAAAAGTAAGCACAGCTAGAGCAATCCAAAAGGGAATCCAGTAGATATTATCTTACATAGCCTAGGATTGTGCTTGTTTGATGTGCTTTACCTATGTGTTTTTAAACAAACATTCAAAAAAACATTACACAAAAAATTTCAATCATTGATTCAGAAGAAAATCCAGACCAAACAATCCAATTCACTGCCAGAAAACCAAAAAAATCTTCCAAACTGTCAAAAATAGAGACCATTTTATAATTTAGCGCATTCATTGACTACCCCAACGCATACCTTGCATCTTCTAGTGCATCCATTTACTATTTTGGTGCATCCCTATCATATTTTGGCACATCCATTTACTGTTCTGGCGCATCCTTGTCATATTCTAGCGCATACATTTACTTTTTTGACGTATTCATTCCTTGTTTTAGCGCATCTATGTAATCCTACAATGCATCCATTTACTATTTTGGTGCATGCATTGCTTGTTCTGGCACATACCAGTCATCTTCTAGCACATCTGGCTTTTAGCGCATCCAGAAAAGTTCAAAAACTAGAAAGCTAAAATCCTTGTCTATTCGAATTTTAACCTCACAATTCAGGATTATTCTCAGTCCATAACCTTTCTTCAGTCATACCAGAGTCTCAAACTTGTTGAAATCATAATTTTCAAGTGAAAATCCCTCATCTAAACTTTGATCAAATATCCAAAAGTGCCTCACCTTTCACACCTATTTCTGATTAGAAGTTGTGTTTCACCATCCTTCATCCCGAAACAAACCTTGCTTAATCAGATTTAACTTAGACCTTTTGGCACTCCCAAACTTTGATCAAAATCTTAGAACATTTTCATCACTTGTATGCCCATTTTAACGAGATTGCAAAAGTGAAAACTTGAGCAAAAAGAAATTTAAGACCAAAACACCATGGCTAAAAGAGAAGAGAACCCCTTTTTCAGAATTCAACGGGATGAGATAGAAGAAATAACGGATGAAACCATAGAACAAGCCCAACAAGATCCCAATTTTCATAAATTAATGGAGAGGATCTTTGAAAAGGAGGGTGAGAAATACCTTTTGATTCTAGCAAACAAAGGGGTCCAACTACCCGAAGATTTTGATATCACAAATTAAGGAGAACTCCTAAGAAGACAAACAAAAGAGAAAATTGAAACAAGAAGTGAAGCCAGAACCAATGACCCCACGAATACTTTAAAACAACAAATATAAACCCTCCAACAACAAATGCAAAACATGCAAACTGGAACCACCAAGAGATAATCCATACAAGATATATGTCCCTACCCTTTCGATCAAAGTTTCAACATGATACCATTTCCCAAACATTGTGAATTCCCTAAATATGATAAGTACAATGGGAAAACCAATCCAATAGATCACATAAGGGAATTTCGAACAATGAGTCTTGAATTTTCCCATGAGGAAACATATTTGATGAGATTATTCCCATGTAGTTTGGGAGGGAAAGGCATGCAATGGTTCTCGCAATTACCTCCAGGGATCGAATCTTTTGAGGAATTAGTCAACAAGTTTATCACCCAATATTCATATAACATTCAACATGAGATCACAATGAAGGACCTTTGCAATGTCAAACAAAAGAAGGGGGAATCATTCCTAGTATTTTTACATAGGTGGAGAAGATTATTTGCAAGGTATCCTCGTCCCATACTAGAAAAAGAGAAGATAGAGGTATTTTTTGACAACTTAAATGATGACATGAGCTATAGGCTTGAATTACAATGTTCTCCAACTTTTGAAAAATTGATCGAAAATGGGATCAAAATTGAAGAAGCTTTGGTCAAACGGGGAATTTTGAAAATTTATAATGAAAACAATTCAGCCAATTCCTCCAACAATGACAAGCCAAAAGTTTGGCAAAAGTACAAGAATAATGTCAATGATACTTCAACTGCAATGCATAATGCTAAACCGATCTTCAATTTGTCAGGAAGCACCTCGAATGTCAACCAAAAGACCACACAAAATACCAACCAAAGCAACAACCAAAATACCAACCAAGGCAATAGTCAAAAAAATCAAAATAACACAACATCCAGGACACTACCATACCAAACATCGAACAAGCGAAGGAAGTTCACACCTTTGGGTCAATCATATGAATCCGCATTGAAAGAAATTCTTGTGGAAAATATTATCACTTTATTCAACACCTGAGGTTTTGAACCAAAAGTAAAATTGTCATGGTGGAACGAGGCCCACTAGTGTGAATTTCACCGACACAAAGGTCACCTAACCAATACTTGCATGCAATTAAAACACAAGATACAAGACTTGATTGACAATAAGATCATACAAATAGAAGAACCTCAAACAAACACTGATCATGGGGTATTCAAAAACGCCTTGCCAAATTATGACAAAGGGGAATCTTCTAACACAAAGGACAAAGGAAAAAGTGTAAACTATGTTCATGACACTACCATCTATCATATCTCAGTCGTTGAGGACCAAACAAATGACATTAGGATCCACGACCCTCAAAGCATTGTTGCAACCAATCGTCCAATCAATGACATCAACATCCTCTCTAATCAAATCCATAATATCCAACAAGACATGGCTGCAACAAATAAACAAATTAATATAAAAATCAAAGGAAAACAAGACAGTGTGCCCGTAAACGTTGACCACAAGGGCACAAACCAAATATGTTTTAAAAGGAAACACTTCCAAAGCACCTGTTGCTCCATCTCATCAATATAACATTGTCGATCAGCTCCAAAAGGTTCTCGTGCAAATATCAATATTGGAGCTCCTTAAAATCTCTCTCACCCACAAGGAGACCTTGGAAAAATCCCTAGTTGATATAACAGTACCAAATAATTTGGAATTTTGCACTTTCCAAGCCATGGTGGGACACTTAGTTATGCCTCATTGTTTGTCCTTTTCAGAAAATTATGACGTATCTCTCACCCATCCTCATAACGCAACACTCCACATCGAGGTCCTAATACATAAAAGTCATGTCAAGCGCGTCCTAATAGATGGGGGAGCCGATCTTAATATATGTACTTTGAAGCTTGTTCGTGCACTGGGATTTTCTGAAAATGCAATAGATGCAAGGAAAAATATCACCATCAAAGAATATGATGATGATGAAAGGGATTCAAAGGGATTAATTTTACTACCAATTCAGGTAGGGCTAATTCAAAAAGATGTGATTTGCCAAGTTTTTGATAAATATTTGACATATAATATACTCTTGGGTCATCCTTGGATCCATGAAATGTAGGTTGTCCAGGATGTATTTGTGCCTCATATCTGATAAGCTCTTGATTCCAACCCTAACATCCCCAGTAATTCAAGTCAATCCAATCCATTGTCAAACCTTCTAGCCACATCCTCCAATGAAGGAAGCCAACCAAGTTCCTCATCCAAACAACCAGAGACAAGGGAAGAAGCCACTTCTGCTACATCTATCAACCCTGAAGCCCAGCTAAATACTTTGGCCAAACAATTTGAGAAGAAAGTCCAAGTCAAAGACAAAGGTGTGGGTGAATACTCCATCAAACAATCCCTCTACCTCTCACAATTAATTTTACCAAAATCCCAAGGTCAACCATCAACCTCATCACAACCAGCCTCACAACCGGTCACACTTTTTGATGGTCGATTTGTAAAGAAAGCACTCAAGCTAAAGAATTTGATGACAAGGATTTTCTAAATTGGCTCTACAAGGATGAAACTGATTCTCAAGCAACAATGGCTACTATACAAACCACTCAATATGGCAAAGGATTCTCAATCTTGGAAAAAATGGGATATGAGGGACAAGGACCTATTGGAAAAAGGAAAGAAGGCATTATGGAACCCATCCAACCCCTCAGAAAAAATCCAAAAGACAAGACAGGGTTGGGATACAAAGAGCATCAAAAGGATAAAGAAACAAAGGAGGACCTAAAACAAAAGTTTGTTGAACGGATCTTATAGCTCCAAGCAAGTGATCACTATGAAACTGATTCCAATGAATATGAGTGGGATTCACTATTAGAAGAGTCTTGTCATGATAAGGACATTGATGTAGTACACAAGTATACTCCCACACTCAAGGAGGGACAAAGCTCGGGGTTAAGACCACTTGAATTGGGATCACAAAATATTGATGGCTTGAGCGAAGATGATCAGACTTCTAGCGAGATGGATCACTCAGAAGAGATAACCATCATAGACCTTGACCTTGCCATAGTATTGCTCGACGACGATGTCACCATTAGGACCCTTACGACCTCTGACCTAAACCCAGCTAACGATTCCCTACCATTGGTACATCCTGAACTCATAGATTGGGACCAAACTGAGCCTATCGATATCCCCACCTTTTCAAATGATGAGGCCATGATCAACTTCCTTTGTGATGTTAATCTTGAAATAGGTTCCACAATTGAATGTCATAAAAAAGCTTCTAGATAGGGGAGTGCCAAATTTCCCAGCTGCAAAATGAATAAAATAAAAGAAAGATCTGATAGTGAAAACCATTCCATGACAATATCAAATCAAGAAAGAATAAAAATAAAGAGCACATATGATGGTGAAAATCTCTCTAAGGCACCGAAGGATGGGAAATTTGACACTCTCCCGAAACATTTTCATGAAAGATCCAAAGTTTTGATCGAGCCAACAGAGTCCATCAATATTGGCTATGCAGACACAATGAAAACTCTCCATCTAGCAGAATCCTTGACAGAACAAGAGAAGCCTAACTTTAACAAGTTCTTTGAGGAGTGACAAATCAACTTCACGTGGTCATATGCAAATATGCCAGGGATAGACCCAAATCTCATCATGCATCACTTATCCCTCCCTCCAGGAGTCAAACCAGTCAAGCAAAAGTTGAGAAAAATGCATCCCCACATTGCCTTATTGGTGAAGGCGGAACTAAAGAAATTATTGGATGTAGGATTCATTAGATCCATTGATTATGCTGAGTGGATATCCAACATTGTACCTATTTCAAAGCCTGATGGTAGCATACAAATTTTTACAAATTTCAAACACCTCAATAAGGCCTGCCCGAAAGATGATTTTCCCTTGCCAAACATTGATATCATTGTAGACTTAACGACATGTCATGGCATGTTGTCACTCATGGATGGATTTTCTGGCTACAACTAATTCAAGAAAGCACTTGAAGACCAGGATAAGACAACTTGCACTTGCCTACGGGGTACCTTCTGTTGGAACGTCATGCCCTTCGGATTAAAGAACACAGGAGCCACATACCAGAGAGCCTTGACAACCATCTTTCACGACATGATGTATAACTTTATGGAATATTATGTGGATGGAATGTTGGCCAAATCTTACACTAGAGAAGGACACTTAGAGATACTAGACAAAGTCATCACCCGCCTAGAGAAGTTCAACGTGCGCCAGAATCCAAAGAAATGTGTGTTTGGGGTAACATCGACAAAGCTATTGGGATACATAGTGTCAGAAAAAGGTATTGAGGTGGACCCTGCAAAAGTAAAAGCTATCATGGAAATTTTTCCTCCGAAGAATATTAGTCAATTAAGGTCCCTTCAAGGCAAATTCCAGTCAATTAGAAGATTCATATCACAACTGGCTGATAAGACCCATCCTTTTACCCATTTGCCACATAAGAATATTTCCTTCCGATGGGATGAGAAATGTGAGGTAGCTTTCAATCAACTGAAGCAATACCGAATGAGTCTGCCCATCCTAGAACCACCAATAGAAGGAAAGCCTCTCTTGTTATACATAGCCATAACTGATCGGTCATTGGGAGCTTTGTTGGCCCAAGAAGATTCAACAAGGAAGGAGAGAGCGATCTATTATATCAATAGAACTCTAAATGGTTATGAAATCAACTATACATCCATTGAGAAAGCTTTTCTAGTAGTAGTGTTTGCTACACAAAAATTGTGACACTATATGCTGACTCATACAATCAAACTCATAGCCAAGATAGATCTGTTGAAATGTCTCCTTAGCAAAGAAAATTTGATGGGAAGATTAGACAAATGGTAATGATACTCAATGAGTTTGACACCCAATATGTCAACAGAAAAGCAATCAAAGGGCAAGCCATCACCGACCAACTAGCTGAGGCACTGATTCGTGATGATCATCCCCTACACATAGAATTTCCAGAGTCGGATGTCCTAACTGTAACAACAAAGTAGTGGGTATTGTATTTTGATGGCTCATATACTCAACATGGATCAAGAGCCATAATTCTATTCATCACTCCCCAAGGGCATACAATTCTGAAATCATACCGACTGATGTTTCCCTACACCAACAACACAGTAGAATATGAAGCACTTATCATCGGCATCAAGATGGAAGTAGAATGGAAAATCACAGAGCTGCAAGTCTACGAGGATTCTCAACTAGTCATTAATTAGGTCAACAATGATTACCAGACAAAGGATGAAAAACTGATTCCCTATAAAAGGATGATTGATGACTTCAAGAAATATTTTGTTGACATTAAATTTGATCAAATCCCAAGGATTAACAACAAAGTTGTCAATGCTATGGCTACCATTGCTTCTTTGCTACAAATTCCAAAAAAAAATAGTCGTTATGAATTCATGGTGAAACAAATGTTTTCCCCTTCCTATGACGATCTTGATTCCCAAATCATATGCCACCTAGTTGATGTTGATACCTCCATCTATGGGAAGATCTACACCTACCTAAAATATAATACCCTTCCTCTCAATCTTTCCTGAAACCAAAAATGAAACTTCATTTGCCAAGCTGCTTGAAATACTCTTATTGCAGATGTACTATACCGATGAGGTCTTGATGGAACTCTCTTACAATGTCTAGAATGTGATGAGTCTTAAACAACTTTACAAGAAATACATGAAGGTATTTGTGACACTCATTCAAGTGATCTAACCCTCACTAAGAAACTCCTTTGTTTGGGATACTACTGGTCGGATATGGAGAGAGAATCCTTCGAATTTGTTAAAAGGTGTTAGAAATGCCATATCCACGGTAATCTTATCCATGCACCAACACAAGAGTTGCATCCCTTCGCATCAACATGGTCGTTTTGTCAGTGGGGGTTGGATCCGGTAGGTAAAATTCACCCATCTTCGTCTAATGGACACAAGTTCATCATTACAACAATAGAGTAATTTACAAAATGGGTTGAAGTTGTGCCTCTAACCACCATCACAGGAAAGTGGATCTCATCGTTTATCCTAAACTACATCATCTGTAGGTATGGTATCCCTCAATCCATTGTCATTGACAATGGTAGACCTTTTAAGAATCAGGATGTGCAAGAACTTTGTGAGAGGTTCCATATCCAACATTGATTTTCTACACCATATTACCCTCAAGGAAACGGCCAAGCAGAGGCCTCAAATAAAACTATCCTGAAGATTCAAAAGAAAACCGTCAACGATGTTGGACGTGACTGACATATTCAACTAAACTCTGCTTTGTGGGCCTATCGTACAAGCATTTGTACACCCACAGGAGCTACACCATATGCCCTTGTATATGGATTTGAAGTCATCTTGCCTATTGAAGTTGAAATACCATCACTCTGTGTGTCCTTGAAAAGTTTCATTTCAGATGAAGATTATCGTGTGTCTAGATTGATGGAGCCTCAAATTTCATCCTTTGAGTTCCATTAATTTTCTGCCACATTATTGGTCTATCATGCTATTCTAGAGAAGCCTAGGGTTGGGGTTTTATTTTTGCCTTCATGAAATCCTAATGTTCTATCTTAAACCCTAGGTTGGATCTATTTCATCTTTACCTTTTTGAGGGAGGTTTTAAAATGACTTATGCCCCATTGACTCGTCTAGGTCAGGCCCCTTTAATAAATTGTGTTAAATATTTCACCTGACTTTATTATTTCCTAAGTCTAGGTTGCCCCATGCCTCGTGCTTTAAGAACAACCTTATGCCATCGTTTGTCATTGGCCTAGGCGATGTCCCCTTTCCCCCTTTTAATAATTATCTTATTTTGCAGGGAATGTATTTTAATGACCGTCAATCATCCTACGGTTGATCCTGACCATTCCCCGCGATCTCGTGATGACATCACTATTGGGTTTCAACTGATTGCGATATTACGGGCGGGTGCCACGTGTCTTAGTTGTCGATGCCGAAAAAGGATTAATAAAGTGTTTAATATTTGTATAGGGTTTTAATACGTTAAAAGGTGGGTTACTAAAAGAGCTATGAGATGCACATGCTCGAGATCGACGACAGTGTTTTAATCTTGATGAAAAGTTGCTCAACGGTTATGTTTGGTGCTGCTAACTACTGTGAGTGAACACGATCATCGATAGTGGGAATCAATGGTTGCCCGCCATCGCGTGATCCAAAGATGCAAGGTGTTTAGTGATTGCGATATCATGGGCGGGCATCACATGTATTCCTTTGGAGCTGTGTATTGTGGTGGGCCCTCGACGCTGACATGGAGATTACATCAGCCTTTTTGAAGGTGGTTGTTCGATGATCTGACAAAAATAGAAGATCGACGGCTGAAGTTTAAATTTGCATCAAATGCGATTGGAGCCATTGGTGCGACATGCAAATGGGCTTTAATGGCGAATGAGACGTATACTGGCTAAATTCAGTCGAAATAAAGTATTTGTTTTCATTCTATCTTCACCACAAAAGCATTCAAGTGTTTTTGAAGTGATTTAGAGCCAGAGATAAAGTTTTCCAAGCAATCACAACAAAGGTTTGGTTCTCTGCAAGGCGCAAAATCTCGTGAGTTACTTTTTGTATCACTAGTTTAATTTGACTGTGATTCTTGTGAAAGGTTGTAGTGTGCTGGTCAAGGGGTTGTTGGTTATTGTTATAGGGTTACTGGTTCATTTGAATTGTTGGAAATTGCATAGTTGTGTTGTAATTTCATTTTATGAGTAGCCCTAGTTTGTTCAAGAATTTGAATTTTAAGAAAGCCCTAGTTGTTTGAGATGGCACCACCAAAGCAACACTCTGGCCATGTTGATTACTTGCAGAGGAATTTATATGATGATTTTCTAAATCAAATCCCATTATCAAAAAATGACAGAAGAAGGGGTTTGGTTTTAATGAATGGAAGAACCCTGAGCGAGGGACTAGTGTGCAAAAATTATAATATTGCAGATGTTAGGGTTCCAATGACAGGTCGGGAAATGTTTAGACTTTGGTATGGACAAAGAAACCTACCCCACCCCTTTTCTAATGGTTGGAGATACGACATGGGGAAATTAGTAGTGTCGAATGTGTTTCCTGACGTGGACCTACTCAGAGCAGTGGCAGCACGTTATGACCCAGTTACAAGGGTAATTAGGGATAATGATGGTGGGATTTTGTTGAGCATAAGTGCAGTTGAAATTCAGTAGGTTTTTAATTTGAGTGAGTCTAGCTCTTTCTTGGTCCAAATTGATTTTGAGGAGATGAAGCAAGAATATGCGAGGTCAAATCCTCTTTTCAAATTAAAGTTACTTCCTCCTCACCTGGCCAGGGTAGGCAGTTCAACGATTCATATCAGCCCAAATGACCAAGAGCCTTTCAGGCTAAACTGTTCTGCCAATCACTTTTTGGCAACATTTTATTCATTGTGCCAGATTTTGGGATTCAGCCCAAATACAGTGATGCCCATTGCATATATGTTCATGGGGGCTCAAATTCAGCATCCCAACTTCTCCATGGTGTATGACTATGCATATTTTCTTGCAGAAAAGATACATGATGGTTTGTTGAAGTTGCTTGTGGGGGATGTTAGCACTCCTTTCTTTTGGTACTCCCTATTAATGCATATGTTCTTGTATAGGAATGTCGACTTCTTCTCAGAGAAGATGGAGTTGAGGCAAGAGGTGAATGGAGAAAGGTTACCAGTACAGGTGTGGAGTGCAGATTTGTCTTACAATAGGGGAGGTGCTAGCTTTGTGCAGTTTGATAACTACTTTGCCTCCAGACTCAAAGCTAGGTTGGTGGTAAATGTGCCAAGAGTTCCTGAAGATTTGCATGACTTCCTCTGACCGAAGGTGAGGAAGCCTGATTTAAAGGTCTGCCACAATTGGGGTGGCATCATCTTGTACCCCGTGAGCACTATCCTAAGGGTGTTTGGTTTCCAGGAATCCCCTCACATTCTCCAATATAATGTACCATCAAGGATGGGATTTTCCAAGGTCATGTGGTAGCTAGGTTGTATTCATGAAGACAAACTGATAGGGAGAGGAAAAGGGACTTTGTTCCCTGATTATACTATTGTTTCAGATTTTGTCTTTTCCAAGAGAGGATGGGTCCACTTTGGAAGGTTTTTTGATGATTATCATTTGAAGAGTGGATCTAGGAGGCAGCATGACCCTGAGGGATTCTTTGCCTTGTTCAGGCAACGAATTAAAGGTGGCAGATTTGTACATGAATTCAACTTTCCTGAGGACCTAATTAGAAATGAGTTTGATTTGAATAGGCAAGAATTGAATAAAGAAAAATGGATTGCCTATGAGAATTTGTTGGCCATGGTACATAAAATGGATCCAAAATATGATCCATTAATGGAGTTTACTCCATTCCACAAAATAATTGCTTTCTTGTTGGATAATTTTAAAGAGATCATGGGCACCTTGATGACCAAGAAGGTTAATTTGGAAATGGACTTTGGAATTCAAAGACCAGAGGTGAGGCCTGAGGAAACAAGGCCAACTTATCAGCCCCTAGTTGACAAACCTCTATACAAGAGAAAGAGGAATGATAGAAATGAGGAAGATGAGGGGGATAAGAAGGGAAAACAAATAAGGAAAGCATCATCACAGCCAGCCCCAAGGATCAAAGCACCTGGAGGGATAAGGATTGTGGATCTAGATTCATCACCAAGAGGTGATCCTGCAGTGCTACCATTAGAGCCAAGCCCTAAGAGGCAAAAGATTGAGGAAACACAAGAGGCTCTGATGGATGAAATAATTGTGACTGATCAAGACATGCAGGTTGGTATCCCTTCCCCTCCTAGATCAACACAATTAGTGTTGTCTGATATGGATATAAAGGGGCAGTGTGTACAAGATGCCAGGATGGAGGCCTACAAGGCATTCTTAGATGATGATGCCTTTGTGAAGACTCTTGTATTCTTGCAACTAATTTGGAGGATGAAACTGGAGGAATACCAGGATAAGTGCAAGAGAAGGAGAGAATCAGGACCTGATAGGTCTGAGCAGGATAATGATGATGAGGTCAAGGCCGAACTAATGGAGGAATTCAAGAACATCACTCCTAAGGAAGGAAGGAGACTTGTGACTCAAGTTGGTGTCTTATTTTTTCCTGAGTGCGACATAGCCGATGATGTAGCATTCAATGCTATCCTACAGTCCAAGCATCCTATGCAAAACAGTGAAGAAGAGGTTAAGGCAGCTTTGCAAGATTTTGCCTTCAGTGAGGAGTATGAAACTCTAGCCATATGGGCATTGGCACCCTAGGGAAGAAAACTGAATGTAACTAATATTAGTCCAAACCTAAGGGGAGGGATAATTATCAAGAGAGCTTCTGAAACTTCAACAACATAAGCTACAAGCCTGACAGTAAATGTGGCCAAATTGGCCCAAAAAATAGCTGAGAGAGAAGAGGTTGAAAAGAAGAGTTTGATGGAGAAGTACAACATAATAATTGGGGAATATAGTAGGATGCAGCAAAGGAGTGTTGAGTTGAAGTCTGAAGTAGATAGGTTGAAATATGGGTAGGTAGGAGAATCCTCCAGTGCTCCTGGTATCAGAGCATTACCTCCTACTTCAGGATCAATTCTCCCTACTACTCCAATTGTTTCTACTCCAGGATCCCCCATCCAGACACCTGCTCTCAGTCCTACACCAGGGCCAGTTGAAGAAGAAGTTGAGTATTCTGTGGATCCCACCAAGAAGCAAATGTTAAATAAGATCACAGAATTACAGATTGCTTTAAAGGCAAGTGAGGATGGTGCAACTGCCAAACAAAATGAGGTGGTGGACATAGTTTTGAGGCATTTAAATGAGAAGGTGGATGGTAGATTACCATCTGTACATTCCTTATATTCTTTATTTTTGGATGGAATAAAAAACATAAATAGGGATCGGGAAATAGTTTTGCCTCTGGCTGAGAAGTGGATCCCTAGGGCTAGTGATTTGGATATTATGTATAAGGCTTCTAGGTTTGATGCGGACAATACGCCCTAGTCATTGAAGCCTACTCAAATCTTTTTGAAATCATTGAAGGGATTCCAGGCCCTACCTAATGATTTGAGTAGAAGAATTAGGGAGCTGGTAAAGAGCTTTGATGACTGGAGTGATACATTTTTGCCAGACATCACTGATGCACAAGGAAATGTTAAAACATTGCAACAGTGGCAGGAAAGGGCAGAAGAAGTTATTAATGCACAAATCAAATTGATTTGTGATGATTCTGATCATGACTTGTTGGTAAGTAGCATGGACAAAATAATTAATACCAACACATTCTTATAGTCTTTTGAAAGAGAGGCCAATCAGGTTGCAATGAAATATACACCCTACATCACTAAGGTGAATGAGGTGGTGAATTTTGACTGGCCAACAGATGAAGAGTATCAAAAATGGGTGGACAAGTACTTAACCGAAGAGGAGTAAAACGGTGTCTATTACCGGCAACTAACAACTCAACAGTTATAATTATAACTCATTATGGTTTTGTTTCCATGGCGGCTTTTTGTCGTAGGTTTTGAGGTTTGGCAAATGCAGCGGCTATTCCCTAATGAGTGGAATTAACAAGAAGATGCTCCGGGACTTGGCGATTGTAATCATATTTTTGAAATGTCACAAGGCGGTCCAATTGACCGGTGACATGTGTATTTTCTGGCCCGATGCTTGTTTGCTCCTTCATTCTCTATAAGAAGGATTTCAAGGCCAGAAATAAGGGTTGGCAAGTTAGATATTTTGAGGTCGAGTCTAGGCATAGTTGCAGAGAAAGTTGTAAAGCCTGATTGTTTCAGTGTAAATGCAATTTAGGTTTTGTGTCATTCTGTAGTCGGGTTTTGGGTTTATGAAGGTTTGATGTTTCATAACAGTACTAGCATTTGAGTTATAATGATTCATTTCAAGCTCATGTCTCTCCTTTGTATAAGCATATCATAATTTTGAATAATATAATCAAGGGTTATTGCGTTCATCTCACTATTGTGGTGTGTATGACTTCCATTTTGGCTTTAATTCAAATAATTAATTAAAATGCTTGATTGGAGTTATAGATGGATATGTTTATAAAGGGATTTGGTAAGAAGTATTGGGTTAGGATATAAATTGATGATGTTGTAAGGCAATTGTTGTCAGAGATCTTATATGCTACGTGTTTAAACCTGTCATGGAATTTTAAATGTTTGTGAACTTGACTCCCCAATGGTATATGGCACTAGTCTAAATCGTATGTGTGTATGAGGTTTTGTGTCTGTTTTTCTCTGCTTAGATCTTGCTACCAAATTGCAAATTAAATGACTAGCTTAAGTTGTGAAATATTGTTGTAATCATCTCATGCTCCAAGTAGTTGGTATTACTGATGAAAAGCCAATTCAATTTAGTATTATCCTATTATGTTGAGCTATTAAATGGGATTATCTGTTAATTGTTAATGATTGTTTATAAGTTCGATGCAGAGATTATAAACACATTATAGGGACCACCCTCTTGGATTTTGCAGAGCCCGAAGTGTAGGAGGTTTATTGTTAAAATCCTCGTCAGTTGGTCTAGGTCCTTTGAGCTGCACTCAATTAGAATTGGCAATTCTATAGGTAGAATAGAAGATAAACCTAGTTACAGTAAAAATAACCAACATAGACTACAAGAGCTGGAATTGTTGGATGAACGTCATCAGCTTGCGGTGGATCACCTAAAAGCGTATCAACATAGAATGTCTATGAGCTACAATCAAAAGTTCAAACCAAGGATGTTTCAAGTAGGTGATTTAGTACTGAAGGAAAATCCCTGTAATCAGCAGGATTGAGAAAAGAAAGGAAAATTTGAGCCAAATTGGTTAGGCCCGTTTGTTATTTTAGCAGTCTTTGGATTGGGGGCATATCAGTTGTCTACACCAGAAGGGGATCTATTTGAAGAAATGATGAACAAACTTCCTCTGAAGAATTTCTACACATAATGCATTTGGTGCATTCTTAAAAGTCCTAAAAAAATCCATAAAAATCAGAAAAAGTCCTGAAAAAGTCCATAAAAATCAGAAAAAGTACTGAAAAAATTCCATAAAAATCAGAAAAAAGGTCCTGAAGAAATCCATAAAAATCAGGAAATGTCCTGAAAAAAATGGTCACCTTGATGAAAACCTAGAAAACAGGTGTCTTGGTGACAACAAAAAAATCAAAAAAGGAGAAAATACAAAAAAAAGTGAAAAATCAAAAAAATCGTTGCCTTGATGAAAACCTGGCAAACAGGCATCTTGGTGACAACAAAAAATTATAAAATTGGAAAAAGTGCAATAAAAACAAATGGTGAAAACCTGGAAAACATGTGCTATTTATGATGAGTCGGCTTCTCCATCTATTGGAGTGTGTGTTGATCGTTTGCTTTTGCTATCATTGTGCATTCATGCCTATCATAAATGAGCTTTATATCCATATCCGACTGTTGTGGTCGTGTCCCACCTTGGCTTGGTTATCATTGTGCATATCCATAATAAATCCGGTTTGTTTCTCACTGGGGGAAAAATCTTGAACTCACTAAGGGCAAATAACCGTTGAGCTTAAAACAATAGGCAAACAAACAACAAGGCAACCTTGGAAAAAACATCAATCACTCTAACCATCAAACTGAACATCAATCAATCGATCAATCAACCATCGAAATCAAATCAAACATCAAGACAATCAAATCAATTCTCATTAGAGGATCATCTTCTAAATCATGGTTGGATTACTTTAGCATGAATGTTCATATGTGGTATCTTGATTGTTGTTATCATTTCTTTGGAGTACCTCAATGATTTCGTGAACTAGAGGGGCTATGATGGAGAATGATATTTTCTTTGTCTATTATCTATGAGTGAACCAGTATTAATGTGCAAACTGTCGCGGGACATGCTCTACAAAGTATCATTGATGACATTTTGAATTTGCATGGGAAAATGATTAACTCTTGTCTGTTTAAGCAAGTGATGCTCAGGTCATCTTGGTCCAATTATACCTAGATGCTTGTGTTATCTTGTACTATCAAATTTCAGTGGAAGTTGTATGGACGTTGTACTTAGGTCATCATGGTCTAATCATACCATCGATGTTTGTACTAACTTTCAACATAATAAAACACTCAATGATGATACCAAGCACAATAAATCAGATGGCAACATTGCATAGATAGGATTACATTCATGTTAATTCTGCATTTGCATTATAGATTTTTCTAAGCTTGACAACTCTCAACATGATGTTATCTCTCATTAAAATATTGAGTACACTTGACATAACAAAAAAAAATCATTCATTTGCATTAGCATTTCCATATCATATCATTAGAAATCATTATCATACATCTATCATTATCATATTACGCATTTATCATATATTTCCATTCACAAAATCCAAAATCATAAACCATTTATGCATTCATTCATCATAATATTTGCATCATGAAATTCCAAAAATAAAGCATTATTCATAATCCATACATTCTCATAATCCATTTACATACCCATTCATGCACTTGCATCATGAAAATCCAAAAGGAAAGCATTTATCCTAAATCATTCATCATGCATCTATCATCATCCATCCATCCATGTAGGTACATAAATTGCATTGCATAAATCCAAAAATAAAACATTGTCATAATGCATACACTCACACATGTCATAAATCCATCCATACATAGGCATCATTCATAATAATATCATAATCCATGAATTATCATTTATACGTATCATATCCAAAATCCATTCATTCATTCATCATACTTTAGAATTCATAAATCATTCATATCCATGCATTATATCATATATTTGCATTTCATAATAAACCATTTCACATTCATTCATTCATCCATATCTTTGATGTATACATATGAAAAATACAAAACCACAGTGCATACCATATCATTTGCATAATCGCATCCATCTCATACATCAAAAATAAATTCCTCATCCATAAACACATAGAATCATACATCATCATCGCATTAATGCATCCATATATAAAACATGACATAATCATATAGAACATAAAATAACCTGCATCCATCTCATCCATCATAAGAAAACATCATGTAAACATATCATAGATCACTAATCACCGTTGCATATCATATATAACCTCAAAATAATAATGTCAAAGTGTACAAATGATATCAAATGGGAAGAGATGCAACAATAAAAAATGTGGTAGTATCATGTCTCTGAATCAGTATACAATATATCAAGCATGGCCTCGGGACCCTGTTGTGTTGCCCCTAGATGTCGTAGGCCTCTCTGATCCTCCAACACCTTCAGCCCCTAATGGCCCTACCCCTGGAACTCCGCCTGGTGGACCCCGAAGAAGTGGTTGCGTGACACCCCTGCTGGTGGTCCTCAACTAAGTCCGCCCAGATCTCAACTGAGTATAGCTCACTCTCCTCTCAGCGGGCACTTCCTCATAATACTTGCCTTTGTAATACTCTGCCTCCTTGGCAGACTCGCGAAGCTCTCAAACTAAATCCCCTGTATCGGCTCCCTCGGTCGTTGTCTGGAGCCTATCGACTACAACCACTGCTTGCTCCCCCTATGGTCTAGTTGCATCCCTCTCTGTTGTCAAGGTGGAAACTTGGGCCTGTGCCTATGTTGCATGTTCCTACGCCTGGGTCAGTGTTGGTGCCTATGTCTGCAGTTGTGTCTGGGCCTGGGTTAGTTGTCCCTATAAGGTTTGTACCCATCCCTAGGCCTATGCTAGTTGTGCCTGCAGTGCCTTCACCTGCCCCTATAATGTTTGTACCTGTACCTACATCCCAAAAATCTATGTCTACTGCCACTATGAGGGAATGTGAAGTACGAGTGACCGTTGTCCACTGGGTGTTGACCTCCTCCTGGGGACTGCCCCAAAATCTAGCACCTCTCTCCCACTCCCCTCCACCTCCACCATCTCCCATGTCATCACCACCATCATCCCCCTCCTCCTCCTCTGCCTCCTCCTCTCCTTCGTCTCTCCTCCTTTGTACCACCTGACTTGCCCTCCTCCCAACCTCCAAAATAGGTGTTGGCTATTTCGAACTCGAGATCTGTGGGAAAGGATGCGTATAAAAGTACTCGACATAATCAGATGTCATCTGTGCATCAATGATCTTCGGATTGTACTACCATAACATTGGTTGTAAACTATAATACTCAGCACAAGCAACATCGTAATCCAATGCGGGCCCCCACTCCAAAATATCCTATCTCCGACAGGCATAGTGTACCACTCCCTGCGGCATACCCTGTACCCTACCATACTGCCTGTATACTCGGCCCGTAAGAAATCTCTCGATAATATATGGAGTTTTCCCAATCAAGTATCTTATTGTATACAAATGGCATATTTTCATCATCCTCTGCTCATACCTCGCAATCAAGGTACGGTTGCCATATCAGTATTTCCATGTCATTCAGGACTCTCCACCAGTACTCTAACTTGCCCAACTTATGTTGGACAAGTGGCCCTATATATCCAAAAACATAGGGTCTCCCTGTTGGTCGAGCCCTCCCTACTACTGACTGTGTGATAGCTATATGCTCCCAAGCCCAGAGCTATAATAAAGTGCACTCTGTTGCGAGACTGTTGGCACCTAGATACACAACCTGATGTAGATCATGATACAAGTGTGCGAGCATGCATGAACCCCAGGCATATCTGGTCTCATGTGCAATCATGCCCTCTAATACCCAACCTCAGCCAACTAAAAAGCCCTTCGACCTACGGTCGAGGCAAAGAAATCCACCAATAAACCCTACAAGGACACATGGCAATGGTTGATGGGTAACAATCAAATCCCGCTGGGAAATCTCATATCCGCCAAGCTAATCATCATGAAAGATATGTCAGATAGAATCAGTCCCCCCTGCTCCTCATGGTCATAGATCACCAGGTCCTCCATGACTCGTATCCACAAAATCTGATAAACATCCTTCAAGGTCACTATGATCTCACTGGTCGCCAAGTGGAAGGTGTTGTGATCACTATGCCACTGCTCTAAAAGTGCTATCAAAAGCCCCCTATTAATCTGGCACTGAGGCATATCAATAAGTGAGGTCAATCTGCACTGGTCAATGATAGCTAGATCCATCGGGGTCAACTATGGGATCATGTCCCATGTTTGAGGAAAGCACTCTTGAATCTGTAGCATTCCTAAGCCACCCTCCTATGATCATAACACATATCAAGTCAACATATCAATCAAATTAGCTCATGTGAGATCTTGATCAAATCTCAAGGAGCACCTATCCTATCATCGACTCTCATTTTTCATGAGATCGATCATCATCAATCAACATATCTTTGACTCTCATTTGTCATGAGGTCATTCAATCATCATTATCTATCCTATTATCGATCCTTGCCTATCATGAGGATGATCATCAACCTATCAATCAACATCATCATATCATTGGCTAACGTGATCATCAACCATAAAAAACTAGGAGGAATCATTGAAAAACTCCTTTTTGGCTCAATGCACTAAACATAGTTTCTATGCACTAATTTACCAAATGCGCTAGAAAATTTACCCAATGTGCCATTATAATGTTTCTATGTGCCAATTTCTGGATGGGCTGGAAAAAAGACACTATGCACCGAAATAGGGTTCTGATGCGCTATTTCCCACATGCGCTAAATGATTTATCCTATGTGCTACCTTATCCTATTTATGTGCTTGACCTCCTATGTGCTAATTCAACAACCTATAGCGCTAAAGTGGAAACTCAATGTGCTAATCTATCATATGGCTGGAAAACTAACCCTATGCACTATTTCAGTCTCCCTATGCATTGTATTGGGTATCCTGTGCACTTAAATTCTAGTCCTATGCGCTAAAACGTGTCTAAATCCAAATTTTAAAAATGGAAAAAAGCGAGAAAATTTAAATTCAAAAATCAAAAAGTAGGGTGTCTCGGGGTACGTACCGGAGGTCCGTATGCAGTTGGACGCTGGTGGCAGCAGACTCGCTCGAATCTATGGGTGTGGCGTGGAATTCTATCCATCCTGTCTCTCCTTAGTCTCTCAAATTATCACAATGCAAGGTTACAAATGAGCTTCTTTTTACCCATTTTAATGTTTTAAGGGGTAGTTAAAGGGGTAATTTGGTGGCATTTATTTAATTTTTCAAAAGGGGCCTTTAATCAACTAATCACCAATGTGGTAGGACTATTCTCATTTTTTGGGAGATAAATCAGGTTACCATCATCAAATTCGAAAATCATCAAAATATCATTGAAAAGTCATTTAATCATCAAAACTTCCAAATAAATTCGAAAATCATTAAAATTTCAAAAATCCCCAATTTATCTCCCTAGGGGGCATCCATTCTATCATCACTGAAAATTCAACGTCTGGGGCATGTCGAATTTTTTATCATCACGGTCTGAAATTTTTTTCTTTGAAGCAATGTGTAAACACATCATTTCAAAGAGGGGCAAAATGTATACACATAAAAATTGTCTAGAGCACAAATTAATTAAATACTTGTTATTTAATTAATAAATCCTAATTCTTCTACTAGTATAAATAAATTGATAAATTTATTTATATGGTTCATCTCTTAATTCTTCCATTTCAAAATCATCTTCCCTCTTGATTTAATTAAATACACAAATTTAAATAATTTGTTATTTGATTGTTCCCTCTCCTCATTAAATTTTAATTTTTAATTCAAATTTGGCACATGTCTCCATATTTCTCTAACTTCCTCCAACTCATCCTCCACATCATCACATGTCACATGTTTTCTTTTATTTCTAATTTCTAAATTAGAAATATCTCTCTAACCTCCTAACCTCCTTGGAGACACATGGCTCCTTCTTTCAATTGATGCTCTTTGACACTTGGAAGATTTGCTCTTCCAAATGGAGTAGCCTCCATGAATTCCTCTAACCTCTTTGTGCTCAACTGTCGATGTCCCAGGATCACGATATCGACCGTCCATCTTTGCCACCTCATCCCAGGCTTGGAAAAATCTATAAATAGAAGGCAATTCTACAGCTTTTCAAGAAGAATTTGATTACAAACTTATGTTGTAGAAATCTTATTGGCAATTTGAGAGCATTTTAGATAGCATTTGGCATTTTAGTTCATATTAGTGTTATCATGGCAATTTTAGCATTAGTATCTTAATTTTTTCATTTTGCATACATCATTTTTATTTAGAATTACATCTTCATCATAGCAATTATCTTAGCATCATTTTAAATACAACAACATTACATCATAGTTCATTTGAAATTGCAATCAAAAATACCATAAACATGTAGATGTATGCATTTAGCTTTACATTTCATATAGCATCTCATTTCTTAGGTTGCCATCTTGTAGATTCATGTTCACCATATAAATCTGAGAGCATGAATTGAGAGATCACTAAGAATAGAAGACAATGAGATGATTTGAGAGGATAGTTATAGCAGTTCAATTTGTTATTTCAATTCCTTTTATGTAATACATTTCATTGATGTGTGTTTAGTTTTACTAATTACTCCACTATTTAAAACCCACACAATGCCAAGCTTGTATAAATGGTGATAGGTTATCTCTGGGGTGATAGATTATCCATTGAAGGAAATACCTATATGTAGTTTATGATGGCCTTAAGTCAAATTGGCCTTGAGTAGTGTATGTGATAGAATGACCTTCATTCAGAATACTAAATGAGAACACTTTGGCCAAAGTAGTGTGACTGCCTCTAGCTCCACTACCAATTCATCGTGATCCAGTATTACATGTTAGTCCTAGATTGTGGGTTTATAAGTTCTAGCTATGTAGGGCGCAACACTATGCTCTGTTGGTTGTCATTATCAGGTTACTCTACCAATCTCTTTGTTGAAGGGAATGGCCATCTATCAAATGATAGATGTGTGGGGGACCACATATGCATCTGTGGTTGGCAGAAAAGCACTTGAGTTATGCTTCTCCTCCACAGCAGGTGACAAAAGACCAATATTTGAATGGAAGGATCTTGGACCATCTATAGGCTATTTGTTCTAAAGCTCTCTTGAGCTAAGTATGTAAATGTATGCATGATTTTATTATTGTATCTTGTGAAATTATTGTAATGAAATGGAATCCTTATTGTATATTGTTATGGAATCTTTGTTCGTATATTCTCAATAAAAAAAAGAAATTTTATTACAATGGCTTATTACATAGTTTATTTACTCGCATAGTGAAAATAGGAAATTTTACTTCAATGAAGGATTGACATGTTACATTATGGGTTCCCAAGAAGGAACTATAATTCCTTTGCTCCTTTAGTAGATCACAATTTTATATGTTATAAGTGCAACAACTTTGGTCATGCATCACAATACTATAGAAGTGGTTTTTGAGAAACTGCCTAGACAACACAAGATGGAGGATACCATGACCAATCAAAAGGGAAAGCCTACTAAAGTATGGAGAAGGAAACAAGAGCAATAAAATGAGTAATTTGTACTTGTGTAAACTATACTTCATGCACAAGTGGTATCACTAAGTTCATAAGTAGAAGTACAAACTCGGGGGGAGCCAATCATTGCATTATTTTTTAGCTCCATAGAGAAGACAAATCAAAGGATGAAGCCTCATAAAATATTAGAGAAAGAGAAGATATGGTTAAAGACAAGAAAAGAGAATGATATGGTAGTAGTAAACTATATTTTAGAAAGTTACCATGTAATGAAGTGAAAGGGAATTAATTTCAAGATGATAAAGATCCTAGAATACTTGAGACAATGAGAGAAGAAAATCATGATAAAGATGTTTATAAGACTAAAATTGATGAGAGATATTTCCAAAATAATGACAATAAGATGAGAATGATCCAAATAAGTCTTTACTTGAAGATTATGATCATATATTTGCATTTGACAAATTTTCTAAAACATGTGTTGGCAAAAGTAAAAGAAAGTGATAGTGGAAAGTTGGATGGTTGTGTTGATGCTTATGCTCAACTTCACATTAAAGGAGCTCTTATTGATGTAATAGTACCATAGAAGACATGGATTAAAGTCCCTTTACCATTAATGTAAAAAGAGGGAGAGTTACAAGGGAGAGTTATAGGAGAAGGAGAATGATGCCATTGATGTCAAAAGCTTGACCTTCTTCATTTAGCATCCATAAATAGAGAAGAAAGAGTTGAATATGTGTAGAGAATAATGATACAACTAAATAAACTCCTAATTTGTTAAATTTAAGAAGATCCAGATTAGTTTTGGACAACTATAGATAAAATATGCTAACCAAGCAATATAGAAATAAAAGATAGATTAATATAAAAAGGGGGAGCATAAGAGAATCTTCAATAGAGGGAGAAGTATATTCTTATTGTAGTGGATGATAGTGTTAGAACTTCCAAGATTTTCATGACTACACCACCCTAACAGACTTTGTGAAACCTTAACCTTGCAAAAGTCCAAATTCCACAAACAAGCTCACCTTGTAAATGAATTTTTAGATCTTACTAACACTGAAAAGCCTTATACGATTTCAAAGACTTGAGAAAATTCATCATATATGCTTAACCATAATATTTTTAGATCCCTAATATGTATAAAATCCATTTACCGCACTCCCGCGGGAGTAATCATTCATTTATAAGGACTTTTAGTTGTATGGTGGGGTAAAATATATAATACACTCAGGCACCGCCATACCACAACATTCATCCAAGAAGAACACGACTTGGCAGTAAGAATTAGCTTGCACTGCATACCTATGGTAAACCACAAAGGAATAAAATAAGTCATGCAGTATGGCAACATACTCCAAACTTAACCATCAAAGGTTAACCTATTGTACCATAGTCAACAGATAACGATATTAAAGAGATGTGCAGTATAGTGGTGTCATATTACATAAATTGCTGCCCCGCAACAAGCAACATACAAAGCAAAAGGATGTGTGCGGTATGGTATTACCAAACAACTTAACCCACCATCCTACAATGTATAAGTTATATAATGAAAAGGATGTGTGATATGGCGGTGAAGGATTATTTCAAACTACAATCTCGCGATGGGAATATTCATGGATTGAAAGAACTTGCGATGTAGCAATAAGTTCCTCATTGTCTTGCAATAAATAAATCTTAATCATATATGTGACGTGTGGTATGGCGGTGAAAGATTAACTAAACCATAATGCCACAATAGAAGTAAAATGGCATACATGAAGCTCACGGTATAGCAGGTAGCTATAATGAGTATATAATGTAACATCGCCCTATCACACAGATCAAAAGGAGTGGTGGCAGTATTGTAGTACAAGTTGGCGAAGGCATTTATATCGATTATGGAAGTAATTATTTTGATTATCACGAACCATTCAATTTTGTAAGATCAACGACATATATTCAAAATTTAAGTATGAGAAGATTATGAAATATTTTCACACGAGGTCGACATAAATGTCAAAATGACTAAAATCAGAGGTAGATAAACTTAGAACTCAATGCCAATTTTCACAATCATTTGCAGAATTTTTTCATCGTGCCAAGAGCTAAGGAGTTCGAAGGAGGAAGGCTCTGCAACTATTGTGTCATCATGTAAGTGCATAAACATTTTGCATAAGCTATTCTGCAACTATTGAGTTGAAATTTGCAGTTTGAAAGTGTAAAGAATTTAAGTAGGAGTAGAAAAAATTTAATCATGCCACCCAAAAGGAGTGAAACCATAAGTAAAAAGGAAGAGCCTAAGAAAAGATCTCTACAACAATCCATATTAGATATTTTGCATGAGTCAATAGATAAAGGATTTAAGAAAGTATTTAGAGACATGGCTCATGGGTGTTGGGATGTAATCATTCATGTTTCTAGGTGGGATTTGTTTTGGACTTCTATGAAAAGAGAGATGATAAGATTCCAATATCAAACCCTTGGACTCTAGATTTGGCTAAATTGGTTGTCCCAAATGTCTTCATAGATGTTTAATTCATTAGAGTATTGGCACAAAACCATCATTGAGCCACTAGGACAGTAATAATTATAGATGGTTCACCTCTAGTAGTACTTACCAAGTTTTCCATTATGGAGTGCTTCAACCTAAACAAACAAGCCCTTACCAAAGTTGACATGTAGAAGAGTGAAGAGGATTATAATAGTCTGAGGAAGACTTATACGAGTGACGAGCTCCCCATGCACATGAAGAAAGGGGAGAACAACAAAAGAATACCTATCTCCTCTTCTCGTGTTGAGCCATTTGTTGTTGAGGATTTCTAGGTGTATTTTAAAAGAACTTACTTTGATTTATGAAAGATTTTGGGGATAGATGCTCAAGAAAAGATATCAATTAGCCTTATGATGTTAGCAATGAAAATTTAGAACCCTGAAACTAATATTGAATATGATTTTGCTTCATTTGTGAGAAATCATTACATGATGGGTTCTTGCAAGTAAAGGAAGATAGGCCCCCCATCACTTTTAGGTGTTAGTCCTTGTTGTGACATTTGATTTTATATCAAAACAAAAATAGATGGACCAAAAGAATGTGTCTGGGTATGGTAGATCAATAGGGTAATCAATTACCTGTCCAGAACTGGTGTTACATATGGGATAGTAGGTGTAAGAAAAGTGACTATGTGATTTTCTATTAGGATTTTGTAGTTATAATTATGGCAGTCATTGGCCATGGATATCCAAGATTACATACACCAATCTTACAATTGTTAAGACCCTTCACACTCAGACCAAAACAAGGGCATACTCATAATTTTGGTGATTGGTCTTCCTTGCCCAATATCATGGTGATCAAAGTATATGGATGTCCCCAAGCCCCACATATCTTGCCTAAATTTGTTCCTCTTCGGTTAGCCTTCCTAGAGTTCATGTGGAAGATGATGTGGATGGAAAAGGAAGTCACACACAAACAAAAGAAAGGCACCTTTTTGCCTAACTTGATAGTATGTGGGAATTTGTCTATTTGATTAGACACTCTAGAGGAACTGTAGAAATTTTTGAAGACAAAATATTCTTTAAATTCTAGGAAAGAGAGGGTCTTTGACCTTGAAGGTCACATGAATTTTGTTAGACAAACAATCCTCACAAAAATTGGGATCACCCATGAGGTGGACTACGAGGAGGATGTGATAAGGAATTATCTCACTCCCCAGGATGTATACCAAAGAAGAAGAAAGTGGGAGATATTGATAAAATTGAAGGAAAGAAGGAAGAATATGGATAATGACTTTCTAGGGTTTTATACAGAAGAAGCAGATCCTCTCAAGAGGATCAATCTAATGATTGACAAGTTTGAAAATTATATGGCAAAGCAAAAATGGAATTGGAGAAACCTACCAAGCTACCTACCAAAAGGCCAAGTGGTGTTGTGATATTAGAACCCTAAGATGAGGCTTCAATACAACATGCTCCATTAGATTCACCTCCTAAGTAGCTGAAAGCCAAAAGGAAAAGGTGCAGGAACAAGGCCCCTTGGTGCCATATGAAATGAGTTAGGAGGTTGGGGATATTGAATATGTAGCTTGTGTGTTAACACAACTAAAAGGTGACATTGAAGTTGATCAACCTCTCCATGAAACGAAAGCTCATAGGCCCGAAGAAAGAATTGATGTATATGCACAAGGTGAACAAGATATGCAAGATGATGAAAGAATGGTAGTAGCCCTCAGATTCATAGAGAACAATGAGTTCATTTAGATCCCTGAATTCAAGGATTTCTAGATAAAAATAAAAATGAAAGAGTTCAAAGAAAGGGTTTTGTATACACCTAAAAATGGTCTGGATAAATCTAATTAATTAAATCTAATTATTTGATTAATTAACCTTTATTTCATCTATTTATAAATAAATAGAATTATTTATTTATATAGTTCACATTTTATTTTCTTCTATCTTAATTAAATAAACAAAATCACATAGTTTATTTAATTATCATCCCCTTTTATTAAATAAACAAATTTCAATTGTTTTATTTAATAATATATCTTCCCTCCAAAATTGAATAATTCAAATTTCCAATTGAGCACATATCTACAACTTTTCTCTCAACAAAGTTGAAAGTTTCAAATTGTATTCAATTATATGCTTTATCTTTCCCACCAATTTTGGAACAAACTTTAAACACTTGGCTTCATTCTTCCATAATTTCTTCCTCGTCACTTGGCATAATGTTTTGCTGAGAGAAACATTTCCCTTCTTTTTCTCCAACTTCTTCATCTTCTACCATTGATTTGTCTAGATCAAATCTGAACCATTGTTTGAGCTGCTACATCATAATTTTCCTTTGAAAATCTATAAAAGCAACCTCTTGCTACAAGAAATGGATCCCCAATTTTATGCAATTTTACTCTGTAGGAATCATATTAGAGCAATTTAGCATACAACATTTGAGAAATCAACAATTTAGAATTATATAGCAATCATATTAGATTACAATCATGGTTTTTATATTAGTTGCATCTTAGTTTACAATAGTTAATCATATCATATCTTTATCAGTATCATAGTAACATGTAGCTTTCATTATCAATCATTTCATCATAGTCTATCATATAGTTTATCATTCTCATTCTCTAGGTTGTCACTTTAACAATCACAGTGCGCACAATTTGAGAGTCACTTTGGTTTAATAAATCCTTGGAGTTAGAGAGCAATGGAACAATTTTAGAGATTTGATTATGCTTCAATTAGATTAAATCTGTCATTTGAATTCTCTAATAGTGTTTCATTAAGGTGTGTTGTTATTATTTCACTTACACATATTTTCTACACACATAAAATGGTGCCCACCATGGGGCCCAATCCCCATTTTTAATAGGTTCAAATAAATAAGATGGGTGCCAATGAGTCCCAACATGATGAAATTGTTGCACAAACCTTTAATGAACTCGTGATAAATGAGATAAATATCAGCCCACAGGAGACCGGGAAAATAGTGCTAAAAAGCAATATCTTGCTCATACCAAGGATGGATTTGAAGAAAATGTTTTTACTTGATCAAGTGAGAAATCAGGAAGACCCCATGCTAATGGTTGAGTTTGATTTAGAAGAGGGCATGTGTGGAACAGGCTATAATCCAAGAATTGAAACCTTAGCCTTTTGGGCTAAGTAAAAGAATACAAAGAAGCCTAAGTTGTTAGACATTGTGCAAGAAATAAAGGAGAGTGTGATGGTCAAAACCCTCAAGGACACCTTAGCTTTAGAAGCAACCACCATGACTATGCACTTTGCTATGTTCACAAGAGCAGTCATCAAAGGCTTGGAAAATAAACTCATAGAATATGAGAATATTAAAACAAGTATGAACAATGAAGTAAATAGATTGTATATAAAAATGTGAAGTTGAAACAATAGTTGAAAGGAGCAAGCCCCTCTCAGAGCACTGAAGTGATAGTGTACCAAAAGGTTGATGATGTTTCCACTGAGCAAGTAGAAGCCCTAAAACAAGAAATAGAAAACTTGAAGAAATGCAATGAAGAGACCAATAAGGAAGTAGATTTATGGTACATCAGAGAAGGTCTTAGAGAATAGAATCAAGATAGTGATGGACAAGACAAAAATAGTACATGAATGTTACACTTCCTTATCCAAATCAATGGAACACATGAAGATTCATGCTCTTACCTTGGATCCTTTGTTCAAGAAGTGGCAACCCATCCATCATACATTGAGCACATTGTGCAAGGTTTTGTGGAGAAGTGTGGACGCACCTGTAGCATTGAAACCAACTGAAAGGATGATGAAGATGGTAAGCGATGAAACTTTGTATGTGTCAAGGGAAAGCCAGAAGATTAATTCAAGGATAGAGTCCTTTCAAACAATAAAGCAGTGGTTTGTACCAAGAATGCTTGGAGAAGATGATCAAGTAAAGGATTGTGCTAGATGGAAAAATGAGTTCAACCAAGTAGTCACCAATTACATTTCTCATCTACAACAAGATGATGATATAAATGTTCATAGATTTAATCTAATGTTGGATGGAATGATTGCATTAGATTTTGGATATTCAAAGTTCATTGCAAAAGCTATAGGATTGATGAATGGTAGATGGAAGAATCATCTGGCCAACATGATAGAGATCCAGGAGTATAAATGGCCTAATTATATAGTGCTCACATGGGAGCAAACATATTTGGCTCCTTTAGGAGAGTGGAACTGATATCAAGAATTATGAAGCACCAAGTGTTGGAGATATTATCATGAAGAAAGGACCTTGCCAGATCTAAATGATCACGGGTACCTTATGGTGATTAGTGGACTTCAGTGTCTTACAAGCACTTCAGACTTCACTACCTGATAATTCTCATCTAATTTCTTTATGTAATCACACTTAAATGATGATAGTTAAGTCTTTAGTTTATGTTAATTGAAAAGACATTTTGTAACAATTTGTCACTTCCTTCATCTATAAAAAGGAAATCAAGACCAAATTTTGAATCATCAACAAGTAGGTAGATATAAATAGAAGAATATAATAGAAAAATCATTTTGAAGAAACATTTCTGGTATGAAATATAAAATATTTTGAAGCAATTTAATGGAGAAGAAATTATAATCTGGTGGTTGAAATTTTGGTGTTCAATTGTTTGTTGATATTAATTTATAGATGTTATCTTGTTGTCTCCAGAGTGGTCTTTCCTTGTTATTTAAATCACTATATCAAGGATATATTTGATTTACTAAGACACATTTGTTGCCTCTATGTGATTCATTTTGATTGGTTTCTGCAAGAAAGAATTAAAAAAGCCTTTTATGTGATTCATTTTTGGTTTCTACAAGAATTAAAATCCTTTTAAATAAGTCATCTTAATTGGTTTCCTTCAAGCAAGAATTAAAATCCTCTCAAATAATCATAGTAACCTGGGGAGATATTGTTAGGATTAGTAAGAAGAGCCTAGTAACTGATCACCTTACACGTTTATACAAGGTATAAACATTAGAAAGTGCCAAACAAATTCAAGTTAAGAAGAAGGAGGACACATATCATATACATCTTGACTCCATTTCCCAATAAAAGGACTGATCCACTTTAGTTATTAAATAATACTTCATAAAAACTTGATTTATACACCTTAATCTCAAACGTTAGGAGTAGGAGTAGTTGCTAGTCTAGTATATATTTCATATTTACATGCCATTGTGGAATAGATTTCTAGAGGATGATTTAATTGAAAAAAATATAAAATACACAAAACCTCTAAATTCATAATATGCTTAATTATCAAAGGTACACCTACCTAGTTCTAGCAGAACTTGAAGAGCGGGGAATTCTAACCATATTGGTTAATTATGTTTGTTGGCCAAAAGATTGCTAAACCTAATCATAGAACTTGACATACTCTTAGGGTTTGCAATTTACAATTTTGGGAACCAACAGGAAGTATAATGAACCCTTTGTTACTGATGTCAAAGGGGGAGAATTATGTTTCCATCAATGACAAAGGGGGAGATTGTTAGAATATTGTTATTGATGTCAAAGCATATGGATGAGATTATTGACAAGATTGTTGTCATTGATGTCAAAAAATGAAAGAAATTGTATGAAGGTTGAAATGGCCAAAGGCCATAATTGCTAAACAAAGTTAAGAGACCAAGAATGTAATTACCAATGAATCCATATGTTGATTGAATTATTTGTAGCATAAAAGACAAAATCAAAGATATGTTATTGTTGAACAACTACATTTGCAACGTTAATTAAATTAATATCCAAATGTGGCTAACTTCACTCTCACTTATCAAGACAAAATCATTTTAATACTGGCCAACCACTTTATTTTATGTTCAAGTGCAATCATATATTTTAAAATGATAAGAACATTGCCCAAGAAAGAGTGGCATGAAGGATTAATAGGTAGTGATGAAGAATTAGTAAGTAGTGATGAAAAGACAACAATTAAAGATGAAAAGGTAGCGATCAAAAGAAAGTATATATGAAGGAAATGATTACCTTTAGACAAAAATTCATATTATTTAGTAAAGATAATGAATTGGTTAAATAAATAATTACATAAGGTAGCGATGAATAACAAAGGAGTAATCACCTTTTCAAAGGCAATGATCAAGAATAAATATGAACACATTTAAAGGCAACAATCCTAATAAAACAGTTTATTTAAAGGCAACAATTCAATAAAGGCAACGATTAAAGTTTTAAAAGGTTTGAGTTTAATTCAGAAAGGCAATGATTAGAATAAGAGGTTCTTAACAAATGGTCATGACCTTATAAAAGGTTGTCTATTCTAAGGGATGCCTTACTTCGTGAAAATGCATATGGAGGATATTAAAAGGTAAAGGGAAGTTGGAGAGAAAGAAAGGGGTGGGATTGTGGAGTGTAAAAATAAAGACAAATCATACATCCTCTAGTAGATAAGAGTGAAAAAAATAGAAAATCATTCAAAGGTAGATAAATATGAGGGAGTTATAGCAGAACTAAGAAGATAATTATTGTAGATTTGGAGCAGATACCTTAAGGCGATTATAGCAGATCTAAAGAAGAGAATTATTATAGATTTAGAACATAAGTTTTAAAAAATTTGTGAAGGAAAGTATATTTGTTTAAAATATTGAATTGCCCATCATCCATTTAAAAAGCAACATTTATAAGGTGGAAAATTGTTTGGAAGTTGGTGCTTCCTAATTTTTTGTGTATCTTGCTAATTTGGTACTTAGATGTGGGGGTTGGTGCCTACAAATAATAAGAGGTTAGTGTCTCTTAATGAGTCTGTGCTTAGTTGCAGGGATTGGTGTCTTATGTAGGTTGGTTCCTATGAAGTTTGTAAAAGAGTTTCATATATAAGCAATATTTTGTTGTGGTTTTCTCCCATAAGGGTTTCCACATAAATTGTCTGTTCTTGTGTTGGATAATTGTTAGATCTTATGTGAATGCTATTCTACAATTGATATTATTGTGGTTGTTAGTTTGAAAAAGTAAAAGATTGTATTATATTGAGTCACCCCCCTCTCAATATAATTGTGTGCTCATCAGGGTGAGGTGGATAATAGCTGGAAATAGGTATTTATTTATTTGAGAGGAGATGGAAAAGATAATAAATTAAATAATATAATTATTTAATTTAAATGATGAACTTTAGGTGAAAGGGATATGTCCTAGGTTAATTAGGACTAGGTGATGGGATGTAGGCCTAGGTGATGAAACTGGTTGATTAGGGATTGGCTGATAATTTTAATGATGAAATTGATTGATTAGAGATTAGGTGATAAGTTTAGTGATGATGAATAGTCATAGGGAATATTTTAGGTGTCTACAAGTGTAGTTAATGTATTCATTTTTGGTTTAGTTTGTTTTGTACAATAGAGGAGGGATTGGTTCCCACAACATTGGAGGAGGGATATTAACACACTCAAAGGAGATGTGGACCCTTGGAGGATATTTTTTCTCTTATTATGTAGCACTATAGGAGGGATATTGGCACACTTGGAGGAGATGTAGAATCTTGGAGGAGAATTGTTCTCTCATTGTGTATGGAGGATGGGAATATTTTATGTTAGATCTCATATTGTATAGATATTTTGTAGGTTTGACAGTTAGAAGATCTATTAATGGATTTATTTTGGTGTTTCCTAGGTGAGCAAGAAGGATTGGTGAAGGCACTTCATCAAAGTATCTAGAAGGGTTCATGTGTTCAATCCTTGCAATGTTTATCCTTAATTCAAATTGATGTAACAAGGGGGGAAATGTTGGATAATTATATTTTCTTATCATAGTATATAGTTTAGTAATAAATAAATGTTAGTTTTATATCAGTAAATAAATAAATTAATAGTTAGTTTTTTAGGAATTTATTCATATAGGTAGTTTATGTGGGAACATCAATGGCTTTATAAGTCAATGGAATGTAATGAAATATCATCTCGAAGAATATAAAAAACAATATAATATTTTATGTTTTTAATATTTCTATGTAATAATGGTTTTATTTGGAATATAGTTTCATTATCTACCATTTTTAATAAGTCCCAATTATTTTACCTTTTCACATAGATACCATAATTTATGAAGATACAATTTACAATATTGTTCTCTAATTTGACCTCTTCTCCTTAGCGCATGAGCATATTCCTCACAACCAAAAAATATAAGATGTATCAATGAAGGATTTTTCCTTTACTATACCTTTGTAGGTGTCTTATCAATAAGAGATGATGTAGGAGACTTATTTACTAGATAACAATTTATAATAATTGATTCTTCCAAAAAAAAAAATTCTAAGTTGGTCCACTAAGCATACTCCTAACCCTCTCCATCAGCATCTTGTTTATTATTTCCATGAATCCATTCTATTGAGGTGTTTATATATTTATCTTATGTATTTCTATTCCACGATCCTTGTAAAAACAATCAAAATCTACTAAACAAAACTCACTACCAATATTAGTAATAAAAATCTTGATATTTTTACCAATATGATTCTCTACAAGAGCCTTAAACTCTTTACACTAACTAAATACTAAATAGATTTAATTCTAAGGAAATATTCCCAAGTCCTCTTACTTTACTCATTAATTAATGAAACATAATAACATTTTTTTGAAATTGAAGTAACATTAGTAGGATGAAAAACATTACAAGGTATCAAGTCCAATATCTTAGAAGATTTATTAGAACTAGAAAAAAATGAACACGATTATATTTTCCATATATACCTAATGTTTATATAAATTAAATTCATGATTAAAATAATTTGACTTATAACAAGGTTTTTATTTTTCAAGGTACTTAGACCCTTCTCACTTATGTGACCCATCCTCTAGTTTCATAACATATTTTTATATTTAGAAAGCTCAATATCCAAAGAATCAACACCCTTGAGTACCCAAAAAGCATGACCATTATATGTGGAGGAAAAATCCCTCTTTTATATTGGTTCCAATGATGAAGCTAAATATTTTGTAGATATTTTCAATACAAGAATAGAAGAAATATTTAACTAAAATGTGTGTATCTAGCTGAAATAGAGTGCCTATTTGAACACCCTTAGAATTTTTTTCTTTTATTCTTCTTTCTTTCACATACCATTGACTAATTTCATCTTTTAAAAATAGAGAAAAAATATTTCCAATCATAATATCTCTTATATTGGTTCCACCATTCTAATGCATATCCACTTCCATAAATTGAGGAATCTTCGTTGAAGCTTGAAGAAAAAAATATTTAGTAGACCACATTTCTACTAGATCTAGTTGACAAAAGGTTGACCTAACAAATGCATGATTTATTCAACCTCACATAAAAAAATAAAATTAATATAACCCTAAAAAGTTTTCACAATCTTTTTAGAAATATAAAAATATCAAAAAAAATATATGATTTATAGCTTGGAGATAACATTTAAGAAACTACATAAAATTGTAATAACTTACTAAAAATAAATCAAAATTAGGATTGTAGGTGGATCAAATTGGTGCATTAATGGATAAGAAGTTGTAATTTCATTTGATGGTGGCTATTGTTAAAATGTAAGGGAGAGGACCCAATAGTTGCTCACATGCCAATAAGTGTTATGATATGCACAATAAAGATCCTTTTAGTTTTTGACTTTTAATCATTATTTATAAAGCTAAGTATAATAGCTATTATGTTTGTACCTATTTTTTTATTTACAAGTCACATAAAAAAGCCAATCACATAATGACACATAAGACAATGAGTAATAGGGGAGAGGGGTCCTATTGTTGGTATGGTATATGTGGTTAAAAGATTTAGTCTTGCAACATATTTATACTATATATTGTCAATATTTTTTTCATATTTAAATCAACAAATGATTAGATGTTTGTAAATATGGACCCTTACATGAACACATGAGAACTTATGAATGCCATAAATTTTTTTAAAAATGCATTCATTAACAAGTGAAATAAATACCTTTTTTCTTTATGTAAAAAAAGGTAATTATCCAATATATAAGTGTGACATTTATAAAATTAAGTGTTCATCTAAACAAGTATTATTATTATGTGGACACATACTCTTCTTTTGTGTACAACTACCAGGGGACAATATATATGCATTGGGGTATTTTATATTATATGTTTGACCTATATCCTATAAAAAATGCAAAAGGTGTGGAAGGATTTAGCCCTTTGCTGCCCCTTTTCCTAGGATCTATGTCGCCTAGCTAAGTCTCTACAGGATTTACTTTCTTTTACTAGACTTCCCTCATCCTCCTTGGGAGATGAATTTTTCTGGACTTTTGACAAATAGGGTGATTTGTCTGTCAAATCAACTTACAATCTGTTGACAGACCAGGGTGCTGCTACTGAACTTTGTTAGAAGGTCTGGAACCACCATATGATCCTGAAAGTTAATTTGTTTTGGTGGACTGCCTGTCACAACAAGATCCTTACTTAGGACAATTTGAGGAAAAGAGGATTTTATATCCCCAATAGATGTTTCTTATGTAAATGTTGTGATGAATCTGTTGACCACTTACTCTTACGTTGCCCGTTTACTATTGAAGTGTGGGGAATGGCTTTTGAAAGATTGGGTATACTCTAGGCCATGTGTAAGGATATTAAATCCTTTATTTTCGGCAGGTGTGGTCCTTATATTCACCCCTTGCTTGGAGAAATTTGGAACCAGGTCCCTCCAATTATTTTTTGGTGTTTATGGAAGGAGAGGAACAACAAGATTTTTAGGAATATTGAGATGAGTCCTAAGGAGGTCTTTGGTATAGGTGCCCATCTTATTGACGAAAACATCTCCCTCTTCAATGGGAAAATTCTGGAAAAGGGACCCAATGAAATTGAAATCAAAATGGCTATAGGTTGGCATCAGAATTTGGATGCAAGCTTCTTTGAAAACTCTAGATCCCTGGCTAGGAGTAACACTATTTGGAAGCCACCAAATAGAGGATGGTTTAAACTCAACTTTGATGGGGTTGCAAAAGGCAACCTGGGCAGAGCTAGTATAGGAGGTGTGATTAGAGATTCCAGAAGTGATCTTGTGGCAGGTTATGCTAGGGTGATTGGTTTCCAATCTTCTATGATTGCGAAAGCACGTGTGCTACTCAAGGGCCTTCAAATTGTTGTTTCTCTAGGGATTGTGAAACTTCACATTGAAGGTGACTCTAAATTCATTACTGATGTTGTTAACTTTAGCAGATTGCTTGGATGGAGTATGAAGGATATTCTATTGGATATAAGGCTCTTTATATCTAAGCTAAGATTAAGGAAAATTACCCACATTTATCGAGAGGGTAATCAAGTGGCTAATGCCTTAGCTAACTTTGGCACCTTTTGGAATTGCTCTAAATGTTGGCACAATTTGGGGAACTTACTGCCAAGAATTCAAGACCTAATCTTGAAAGAACAAAACCCTTATTTGTTATGATGACTACAAATTTAATGATTCTAGGGGTCGTATGGGGTGTCCACATGTTAGTACTTTGGGCTTGGTGGACGAGCATAAAAGCTGAGGTGGCCTACAAGTGGAAAAATTCAAATTTTTGGGCTAATCCTGTGTTAAATGAAGATGGCATTATAAAGAAGTATGGCGCATACTTCATGATTAAGACTTTGCAGGGCCGTACCTTATGTTATCTCCTTATGGGGATTGCGTTAAACTATAATTTCTTCCTTAAGCCCATGGATTTAAACCTTGATGTGATGACTCATTATGAGGGAAAGCTCCCTTTTGGCTCTTCCGTATCCACTATTTTATCTCTACGTCCCAAGCCTGTTTTCCTTGTTATTACTAAATTTGGCCCCACGGCCATCCTGCCTAGCTTTTTGTGCAAGGAAAACGTGGCTAATAAACCTCTCTTTTCTATCATATCTTGCTTACCTAGCCACAATCGTTTCAAGATCCCCATTTATGATACAACTAAGTTTAAGCTAAGTGATTTTTCTATTCACGTGTGTGTCCTGCACACTGCCTTGATTAACCAACATTGCTTTATTCGCCCAAAAATCCATTATGTGAGGAAAACCCTTTGCTTAACCAGTATCTCTAACATTCTTCTTTTACAACTTCTCTGGTTTTTTCCTATGTAGAAAGACATTATGGGTGGTGATCGTGTGCGAACGGAGCCTGACAACTATGGTGAATTCCGTAAAAACCCACTGGTGTGGCATATCTGTGTCGAAGGTGGCTTAGCTCCCCTAATGGAGAGTCTTGTGGGTCATGACCCTAACTTGTCCACATTTTTCCAATTCCTGGAAGGACCAGAGAGTGACTCTGGGCGGATTTATTTTGAGGTTAGTGAAGATGTGATTGTGCAGACAACGGGTTGCACAACACTAGGAAAAAATATTTGAAACATACTAGGACCCAGGATAATGACAACATGAAAGCATTTTTTGTGGGGAATGAGGAGTTGGTCTGTAACCAGTCGGGTTTTGAGTGGGGGGCCCTTCCGTACCTTGGGACCAAGTTTGTATGGACCTCATGAAATACACGACGCTCGAAGGTAGATACAAAACCTACTTTTTCTACCATTTCCCTCTGTTGAATCACCTTAGGCACAAAGTTCTGTTAAGTTTTTTTTTTTTACTACTTATGGATTTGGAAAGTTCTATGGAAAAATGCAAGGAAACTGCTAGCCTTAACCCGGATGATACCCCTCCTCTGCCTCTCCACCAAGGGCTCATTATGAGACTCTATCATTTCCACCTCACTTTAAGCCCACCTAAGCCCATATCTACTGTCTGTGTGGAGGAAATCGAACCTCTCGCTATTGCTAACATCTCCCTAGCCGAGTCTAAAAGTCCCATTCGGAAACCCCACATGGGTTCTACTGATAATCCTAAGCCCAAGCCTGCTGCCAAAAAACTCAAGGGGAATGCGAGAAATGCTCAAACAAGTGTTGCAACTAGTCTGTGTGAGCTTAAGGGAACTCCAACCAAAATTGCTTACAAAGCCACTTTGAAGAAGAAGGGTAAAGATGACAGGAAAGGCTTGATGGAGCCTTTGACGAAAGAGGGCAGAGGTAAAAATGTTGTGGGGAAGGACTCTAAGGGTGACACAGTGGTGGAGGCGATGGTTGTGACTGGTGGAGAGACCACAATTTAGAGGTCTGGGAGATTGGCCAAAAATAATAAAAAAGATAAGTGGTTTTGGACTTTGAGGAGTAGCGATCAGACAATAAAGACTACAAGGAAGATGAGATGTATGAGGAGGAAAAGGAGTATGTGAAAGGACCCCACACCATTCTTGACAACAACAAGAAGCATAAAGAGAACTCGACCTCCTAGTCCTCGCACCCGTTGGATGCTGAACATATAGAGGACGTGAAGGTTGCTGACGATGGGGAGGAGCATCGTGTACTAAAGGAGAGAATGGACAAACTAGACAAGAGATTCAGGGGCTTGACCCGCTTTACTGTGAAGCTGGTTCACTTTGTCACCAACACTTTGTCTGCGATAATTAAAGATGAGTTGGAAGGGAAGAATGCTAACAAGGATCAAGAGTGGATCGGGGATGATGCTGTGGAACTCCTGTCAAAGAACTAGGATAATGCCAGTTAGATGTTATTTTGTCTGTGTTTTTTGCGATCTACTGTTAGACCGTGGTCAGTGTACTGTTTCTTGGCTAGTTCTGGTTTTTGGCTAGTTTTCATGTTACTTGGACTTGATCTTTTTGGCCCATGAGGCTCGATGTGTTAAGGGTACAACACCCTGTAAATACTGCTTACCTTATAAAAAACAAATGCAAACGGTGAGTATAATAAATAACTTGCATTTTTTTAGAAATGTAAAGGTTGTCAAAAAGTTGTATGATCGTTTAAAGTTGAAGATAAATTGTATTTTAAATAAGAATGTATTATTTTAATAACAATAAATGGTATTATGTGTTCAAATATTGGGTAATTTGTGTTGGATATAAATGGTATAAATATCAAAATATATGGTTACCAAAAGATATTCAGATCATTTAGGTTGCATGTAAGTTATATTTTAAATGAGAATATGATGTTCTAACAACAAATGATAAGATTTTGTTCAAATCTTTAAAAAAACATTTTAAGTACACTTCTCATTAAACATGTTGATGTGGCGAGTTGTATGATGAGTCATACCTCCATACCCTAGTTGGAGATAGATAAGAGCTCATTGAAATTTCTAAAAAAATGGAGGCCCTACAAAGTTTCATGTAATTGCTACATGACCACAAAGTTAGCTCACATGATTATTGACCCCTCTCCCCTAAATCCCTTGATGCATATGTTTGAGTGTTAACCTTTTCTTTTGGGTGTTTTTTTATGCTATTACGTTGATGTCCAACACCTTAAACAATAGTTTTATCTAAACAATAATTTTAAGCTCTTACTCATTAACATAAATTTGAGGTAACATGAAGGGGCTTCAAGGACTTATTTTATGGAGTAGGGGATCTTATAAGGCCAAACAACATAAAATTCTACATGATTAATTAGAATCATTTCCTAATAAATAGGAGCTTCTACTTTTTAATTTGTAATTATAAATATGTGCATTTGGGGTGGGGTTAGAACTTTTCCCACTAGTTTAGGAAATTATCTACCACTTGTCAATCATTTGGAGTTTTTAGATCCCAACAATTGATTTTTATATACCTAAACAATAATTTTAAGCTCTTACTCATCTACATAGAGTTGAGGTAATATGAAGGGGTTTCAAGGACTTCTTTTATGGAGTAGGGAATCTTATAAGGCCAAAAAGTATAAAATGCTACATGATTAATTAGAGCCATTTCCTAATAAATAGGAGCTTCTACTTTTTAGTTTATAATTATAAATATGTGCATTTGGGGTGGGGTTAGAAACTTTTCCCACTAGTTTAGGAAATTATCTACCACTGGTCAATCATTTGAAGTTTTTAGATTCCTACCAATTGATTTTTATATGCAAAAAAAAAAAAACCATTAGACCACCAACTTTTATAAATTTTGTAACTTAAACTTTTAAGTTGCACATTTCTAACATAGATATGTTAAATGCATATATTTTAAACTTAATTTATTTTATTCAAAATTATTTAATTTTACTTCAAAACTATTTTACTTAGTCACACATGTAAATAACTGTCAAATTGAAAATATAGAATATATATAACTTTTTTTTAACACTATGCTTTCTCAGCCTTAAAAATTCATGGGACCACCGGCTCTAAAATACTCCTAAAAAAATCTCGGCAGCACGGTCCACTGAACTTTTTTTAAGGCCCCCTCCATGGGACCGCAGCCTAAGTGTGCTGGAATTTTAGCAGGAATTCGACTAAGCATTTAGGAGCTTGAGTTTAAAGTTCTTTGTTTAGAATGATTCGAAGTCAGCGGGTGAAAAGAAAATATACACAGATTCATTCTGGTTATGTGGCGAAGCATTTACAAGTTTCTGTGCGAGTTCTCTTTGGTATGTATTTTATTCTGCTACGAAATCATTTGTCTTCTTACAAATAGTCCTCCTCTCTAAACCATATCCAGATGACAATAAAAAGTACCCACTTGACAGCCGTTTTGCTTAACCTCTCCAATGCTCACCGACGATATTATAGAAGCATAGCAACTAATAAACCCATTTCACGTTTCCCTGCCGTCCATCCTTCCTCATCCACAAGTCATAAGAATGATAACACAGAAATAGTCCAGAAGCTCTACAAGGCATTAAAGGAAGAACCTAGTTTAAATTCTCTAAAAACAATTTCTCATAGATTGACTGCTGATCATGTGATCCAAGTACTACTCAGAGGGCAATTGAAAGTTGGTCGCTTGCTGGATTTTTTCAATTGGGCAGGGCAGCAGCAGGGTTTTAGACATACGGTTCTATCCTACTGTACAATGATTCATGTTCTGTGCCAGGCCAAGCTGTTCCCGCAAGCACGGTCTTTGCTGGAAGTCATAGTATCAAGGAAGGGACGCCATTCAGCTGCCTCTGTTTTCCAGGTGCTTGTAGAAACACAGGTCCCCGGAAAACATACACCCCCTGCAGTTTATAATATGCTAATGAATATATACACACGGAGAGAAATGATCCCAGATGCCATTCAGTGTTTAAGGTTGATCAAGAAACACAAGTTCGTGCTTTCCTTGCAGACCTGTAATGAGATTATCGGTAGCTTTCTTAAGACTAAATCTACTAATTCTGCTTGGGAGTTATATAATGAAATGGTAGAATATGGAGTATGTCCCAATGTCTATACAGTAAATATGACTATTAATTGCCTCTGTAAGGATGGGAAGCTAGGAGAAGCAAGTAGTTTGTTTGATGAAATGGGAAAGAAGGGCCTTTCTCCTAATTTGGTGACTTTCAATACTTTGATTAGTGGGCACTGTAAGAAGGGCCAAATAAGTGATGCTTACAAGCTTTTAACTGTGATGGTGGAACAGGGCATTTGCCCTAATATTGTGACTTACAGTGCTTTGATTAATGGGCATTGCAAGGAAGGCAGGTTAGAGGAAGCGTGTAAGTTGTTTGAGGAAATGAAAGGAAGGGGTGTGATTCCAGATGGTGTCATTTTTACAACATTGATCGATGCGCACAGTAAGGTAGGCACAATTGAGGCTGCTTTGAATCTGCACGATGAAATGGTAAAACAAGGAATAAAACTTGATGTGGTTGCATACAATGCACTCGTCCATGGGCTCTGCAGGGCTGGAAAGTTAAAGGAAGTTAAAAGATTCCTGGATCTAATGGTAAAAACAGGATTGGTGCCTGACAAGATCACTTATACTATCCTAGTTGATGGATTCTGTAAGGAAGGTGATTTGGAAAAGGCTCTAGAGATGCGAAACAAGATGGTTATGAGAGGTATGAAGATGGATAATGTTTGTTACACTGCTCTGATAACTGGACTTACCAGGCAAGGAAAAGTTGTAGATGCGCACAACATGTTGCTTGAGATGTTGAAGGCAGGTTTCGTGCCTGATGATGCAACCTACACAATGGTTATTGATGGGCACTGCAAAAATGATGAGTTAGAAATGGCTTTGAAGCTATTCAAGGAGATGCAGCATAGTGGAGCAGTGCCTGGTGTGATCCATTATAATGCTCTTATCAGTGGACTTTGCAAGAAGGGCCAGACACGGAAGGCAAACTTGCTTTTGAAAAAAATGATTGACAGAGGCTTAGTGCCAGATGATATTACCTATAACACTTTAATTCACGGACTTTGCAAGAAAAAAAACTCAGAAGCATCTAGGAAGTTACATGATGAGACTGGGTTTATTTCAGACTTTGCGGCTTACACATCGCTAATGGATGAATTTGAAAGCAAACCAGAATTTGCAAGAGAATGATTTTGCTATTTGTCAAGGAAAACACAAAATTGCATCAAGCACCAGTCAAATAAATAGATATTGGAGATGGGGAAGAAAAATGGGCAGAATTAACATTCAGGTTTTGATCAAAGGAATAACCTTCCACGTTCTTTTCTAAAAGATACTACATCTTGTCTGAATATAACTTTTTCATGCCAGCATTTATGAGGTAAGATATCATTTATACTGTTTATCATTTAAAAATCTTATGATGATCCTTTGTGGTAATATCTAGTTTCAAGTGTGCTATACTGTCTTTCTGAATTCGACAATATTCATGGCTGTACTTGGAGGTGAGCATGGGATACTAGGATGCCGATAAAGAAAAGGAAACCAATGAAGTCCAATCTTTTCAGAATATAGAGATATCAATACAAGTCATGGTGCTGAAACTATGTCTCAACATTGGCAGGATGAGCAAGCCTTTTCTTATTTCTTGGGCAGTGAAGAATTTTTATGTTTCTAGTCTTAAAGTCACAGAGTTTAATGTTAGTCACCTAGCAAGATTGTTGGCAGAGGAAAAGATACAGCTTAGGGTTACAACTTTTGACATGAAATTTATTTTCATCTTACAGGATTCAAAGTTTCTTCATTTTGATTCAGTTAGTGCATGCCTGTTATGGTACTACTTAAAAGCAGCTTGCACTGCTAGAGATCTGCTCGCCACCCCTTGAAGCTAGACTCCTGAAATCATAGTTTGGTTTGTGTGAGATTTTGGGGCCAGGGAATCAAATTTGAGTTTTCCTTTAGGAAAATCCTTGGCATGTCTTTCAAGTTGCATGAATATGTTAACTTTTTATTGCTCATACCGTGTATGGATGCAGTTGTTAGAAACCCTAATTTTTGGGGCAGCAGTCAGAAGCCCTAATTTCAGTGATTAATTCCTATATTTAATTTTTGTAACTGCTGATTTAGTCACAGATTTTGTTTGAAGTTTAGGCACTTTTATTTGTTTATTTGAGATTCTAATTTTAGATTATTGTTAGATGCCACTGCTTTATTCTCAATGGATAGCTGTCTTATATTTTTAGTTTTCTGATGGGTGGACGATAGTCATATACTAAGTTGCCAGTCTTGGTACGAGGACAGGTGTGGGTATGGTGGTACAACATTTTTTTTCCTTAGGTGTGGGTACGGGTTCGGATATATATATATATAAAATCTTTTAAAATTATAAAATATGAAAACAATGATACTTATAATTGCCAATTAACACTTCATATTTGCAAATATGAAAATATTGATAAATTCACAATTCAGTGATTTGTCAAATGTCAAATACATAATGAAAATTACATTCAATATTAAATAATCTTTATATTGCTCTTCATTACAATGCCACTTCCACTAGCCATGTTATATCTAGACGCTTTCTCATCTAAAGAGATTTTTGGCAAGTTGTGCAACAATAGTGTTTGAGTTAACACTCTTAAGAGTTTGATTCCATTCCTTTCACCCCCTCATGTTAATAAATTTCTTATGTGATAAGAGATCCCAATAACTAGTGGGGGTGCTGAGAGTGGAGACTCCAATGGGGTTGAGGGGTAGAGTCCCTCATGGTGGTTTGGAGGTAATGCCCCCAATAGGGTCGAGGGGAGCACCTCTTGTGGGGGTTTGGTTGCAATGCCCCCAATGGTGTCAAGGGGCAATCCACCCACCACCAAGCTTGAACTAAGGCCTTAGAAACTGTTGTCACATAAAACTGCACCCTACTGAACAAGAGTTCGGTGTTCTAATGACACAATGGAAATAACCTCGAGGTTGTGGGACCTTGTGCAAATGGTGTTGAATCTCCAGAGAAGGCTGACTTCCTCTTCTAAACTAAGTGCAATTGTGTTGGTCCAACCCAACACAATGAAAGCCCTAACCTTGATCTAACAAATCACAAGGGAAAAGAAATAGAAGGAGAACACAGAATGAAAGGACGGTGATGCACCTAGATTAGAAATGTGTTTCTTCTTGCTTCTAGACAGCATAATACATCAACAAAATAGCTAAAACATATATTCAAACATGAAGGTAAACAGATTTTACACAATCATACAAGAAATAAGAATGATAGTAACTAAACTTTATTAATATAAAAGCTTAGAAGCAATCTTTACAATGGCAAAATGCAAAGATGCAATGTCTACAATAGAAAAATCCCAGAGAGGCCAGAGGAAGAACCCTTAAAATGAAAACAAGTGTTGCTTTTATAGTTTAAGCATAACTCAAATGAACAATAACTGACCCTAACCAGCTAGGGTTACCAATCATATCAGGGAAAACCAAGATCTACTCAAGAAACTCATGCCCATAAATTCGCACCAAGAAGAGCCATGGACGCCATACCCACCGTGGGGAATTGCGCCAAGAAGGACTTGGAGAAGGCAAACTTGCATGCCATTCGTCTCGCCATAAAGATTTGTAGAAAAAGCTGTGGAGAATCCTCGTAAAATTTGCAATTCTGGGTATGGGATGGTCAGAGAGGACGAGCAACAACAACGAATGAGCATGGCGTCCACCAAACTGCCTGGAGAAGTCACCAAGATGCATTAATGTTGTCCTTGAACCCTAAAAGTCGAGCCAAGCCGTTGGGAAGTAGATGCGCATTAATGGCATCTGGTGAAGAAAACATGCCAATTCGTGTATTGTCGGGGTGTCGAGCCCGAAAATTTGCCTTTACAAGCCTTGGAATTAAATGGTGCAGACTTCCGAAAATGAGCTCATCGGAATGTCGAAGGGACAAGCATCAAGGTCCCATCGAAATTGCAATCTCTCTTCGATGTGGAGCCTCCGAAGATTGGGCCTTGGGCTGTTGGATGTCGAGCGTCACACTTATCGCGCACTTAGAAGAAAGGAGGAGCAAGGAACTGAGAAGAAGAAAGGAAACATCAGGGGTAAGAGGGAAAGCTTACCTCTGTAAGGGAGAAGCATTACCCTTGAAGCTCAAAGCATTCGACACTTAGTCGAGTTCTGAAAAGAAGCCATCAGAGAGACAACCGAATATTGGCAGGACTTAAGTAGAAGTCTCTTCGACATAGTGAAGTCTGCACGATAGGTGGTGCAAAAGAACAAGGAGACATCTCATCGAGGGGACATAGGAATATCGGAGAGATCGAAGAAGAAGTCCCTTCAACATTCTGAAGAACGATGACCGAAAGCCAGAAGAGCCAACTTTCGGAGTTCGGGGGGAAACCTTACCTCTTACCTCCGAAAGTAAGAGGTAAGATGCAAGGGCGAAGGGCGAAGAATAAGAAATGTATGGAAGAGGAACGGAAAAGGGAAGAGGGAGGACCGAAAACCAAAGTTCGACAAGGCAAAGGACAACCGACTCAAAACTTATCGAGCTTCAGGTGGTGGAAATAAGGCTGAAGGCTTACCTTGAGGGATTGGTAGAAGGTAAAGGGTAAGGCCGAAGGCTGAAACCCGAAACACTTAGAAGAAAAGGGCAAAGGAGTGGAGCGATGGAGAAAGCAAGAAGGAAGAAGGTAAGTGACAACCCGAGACCTTCAAAATTTGGAATTTAGCCAATTTTAGAACACTTCAAGGGAAATGCATGCAAGATGACCCATGGAAGATTACTCAAGTTGGATATCAGTGATGGGTCATCAAAGGGGGGCATAAAATGACAACATTTTGGTGATTTTTGCGGGATGATTGCCTGCTAATCATGGAGTCCAGAGGCCTTGTCAATCCATTGGGCATGGGGTCATGAGGGTAAAACTTCAACAACTAGGCCTACTCGGAGCAAAACAAAACATGTGCAGCTGCACTTGGAGAAAAACATGGAAACTAGGGACATACATTCCCTTAAGGAGAATTTAGGGTGTGCAAAGCACTTCATGAAAAGTAAAAGATTTACAGTATATACATGAAAACTAAAAACTTCTAGAAATAGGTTTGAGATGGATCCCATTGACTGAGATTAGAAGAACCTCACTGTCCAACTTGGAAAGATTGAATGCATTGGCCTCCTTGCAACTGGTGATGATGTATGGACCACTCCACATGGCATCAAACTTAGAATGTCTTCCAACCTTGACTCTATTAGCATCCCATTTCAACACTAGATCTCCCTTTTGGAATGCTCTATGAACTACTTTTTTGTCAAAATTTCTTTTGACCTGTGCTTGATGTGCTTTTATGACTTGCATAGACTTGTTCCTTGTCTCTTCCAGTTCCAAGAGCTCAGCCAACCTTACTGTCACAACATCATTTTCTTCTAACTCGAGCTAATGTGCCAACTCAAGGGAAGGCAACTCCAATGATAATGGCAACCTTGCTTCCCTCCCATAAGCTAGCATGAAAGGAGAGTTACCAATTGCATTCTATCAGCCCAAAGGGTTGTCTTCAACTTGCTATGCCAAACTCTTTGGTTGTCTTCAATGGTCCTCTTAATAATCTTGATCAAATTTTTATTTGAAGACTCAACCAAGCCATTACCCTGAGGATAGTAATTAGATGAGGTCTTCAAGTAAATGCCATGCTTCATTGCCCAATCAAGGATCTAAACACTAGTAAACGCCTTGGAATTATCAGAAATAATGGTGGAAGGGGTGCCAAATCTTGTAACAATTCCATCAAGGAATTCTAAAACTGAAGCATCAATGGCATCCTTCAAAGCAACTGCCTCTGTCCACCTTGTAAAGTAGTCTGTGGCTGTCAAAATCCACTTATGACCAGCACTTGATGGTGGATTTATCATGCCAATAAATCCAAACCCCATTGTGTAAATGGCTGATCAACTTGGGTGGGGTGAAGAGGGAGGGCAGCCAACCTTTGCTTTCCGGAAAAGAAAGCACATTTTTTGCAATTTCTTATCCATTTGTGAGCATCATTGAACAAAGTTGGCCAATAATAACCAGCTCTCATTATATTTGCAGCGGTAGTCCTTGCAGAAAAATGGCCACCTAAAGAGCCATTATGGAATTCATTTAGCAATCTGCTAACCTGATCTGCCTCTATGCATCTAAGCAGGACTCAATTGAAATCATTTTTGAAGAGTATGCTATTCACTATAACATAAGGAATGGATTGTAATCTAAAATGTCTTCTCTTGGTCCTATCCAGACCTGTAGAATATCTACCTTCCCGCAAAAAGGTAGTCATATCATGCACCCAACTACCTTGTATGTTTGCATTTGGTGTTTGTTGTTCTTGTAGCACAAGGACAGCCTTTGTAGGAGTCTCAAATGTTGAGACAAGTTGTTCACCTAATCCTTTGCCTCTTACTAGCTTGGCGATTTTAATGTCAATGTCATACTCCATCACCTTGGTGATCCATCCAACCCTTTTTTCATTGATATCTCTGCTCAATAAGAACTCCTTAACACTGGTATGGGGCACCATTAGCTGTATCTTGTTATTAGACAACATTTGTCTGAATATTTTCAATGCTCTAACAGCAGCAAGAGCTTGCTTTTCAATGTAGCTATACTTGAACTCATAACCTTTGAGTCCTTCACTAAAGAAAGCAATGGGCTGCTCTAGATTTTCTTTGTTTAGCTGCGTTAGCACAACTGATATACTCGCTTCACCTCCAAAGGTATAAAGAATGAAATCCTTGTCATAGTCAGGATTGACAAGGGTAGGAGCTTGAGCAATTTCTTGTTTGATAGCTTCAAAGCTATCTTTACCTTCTTTGGTCCATTTGAAAACCATATTTTTCTTGAGCATAGAGGTAAGAGGCTTCACCAAAGCAGCAAGATTTGGGATGAACCTCCTCACAAAGTTAATTGTGCCCAAGAAACTTTGTAATCCTTTCTTGTGGCTAGGAAGTGGTATGACCAAGATAGATTTTACTCTTGCGAGATCAATGACCAAGCCATCCTTTGAAACAATGTGCCCAAGAAGCTTGCCCTGATTAGTGGCAAAGACATGTATATTTGGATTTAGGGAAATACCTTATTCCCTACATTTCTGAAATACTTGCTCAAGGTGACTAAAATGGTCTTTTGCATGCTTTGAAAACACTGTGATATCATCCAAGTAGACCAAAACAAACTTTCTAAACACACCTTGAAATGCCATATCCATGGCTCTCTGAAAAGTGGCACCTGCATTAGTTAGACCAAAAGGCATTTTACAATAAGCATAGGTGCCTCACTTTGTAGTGAATGTTGTCTTATGTTGATCAAATTCTTGGACTAGAATCTAATTGTAGCTTGAGTAGCCGTCCAAGAAAGAAAACCTTTTTGACCCACTAACTCTGCAAAATCTGCTCCATGGAGGGGAGGGGATAATGATCCTTTAGGGATGCTTTATTTAGATCTCTAAAATCTACACAAAGTCTTATTTCCCCATTCTTTTTCCTGATAGGAACAAGATTTGCAACCCATGAAGAATGCTTGATGGGAAAAATTATTCTAACTTCAATCAATTTGGCCAACTCCTTTCTCATCAAAGGCTCAATCTTAGGATTTATAGGCCTTTGTTTTTGCCTTATGGGTTTGGCATTCGGATCTAATTCAATAGTATGTTGGAAAAGGCTTGGGTCCAAACCCTTTAGGTCTTCATAAGTCCAAGCAAATAGATCATTGTATCTATTGCAGAGATCTATGAAAACATCATGTTCAGCAGTAGAGCATACCTTTCCCAAGTTTAGAGACTTGCACTCTGAAATTTCAATTGGCTTGAAGTCACCCCTCTTTGTAGCTAAGTTCAACTTTTTTTGCTTTAACTGATCATCAGGGTTGAAAATACCTTCAAGGGTGATAAGCCTGTTTGGTAGCTTGTTGCTACTCAGCGGCACAATCTGATCACCATACTGATTTTGCAGCTTGGACTGATTTCTTTTAGAAAATTCTGCCTCTTCCTGCAAAAAATTCACTATCTGTTGGTCACTATCAAAGACTTGCCAATGATCTTGATTATCCAGAACAACATGCCTCACTACAAGTCTGATATGCTGCTCCTTTTTACTTGCAATATGTGCTGGTATGTCAAACTGAGCACCAACTGCTACAAGTCTATTAGCGTGTTTATTCTGATCTCTCGGAATTGTTTGGATGTTAAAACTTTCAAAGTCCTCAATTTAATCCCAAACCCTATGCTTGTAGGATTTGAGCAGATTGTTCTTGGTTGAGCTTTGAGTTCAAACTTGATGAACAACCAACTCATTGTCAGCAAAAACCTATAACAATTTGATATTTATTTTTGGTGCAAGCTAGAGGCCTTGGATGAGTGCTTTATACTCAGCCACATTGTTAGTACAACTAAATTGAAGCCTGAAAGAAAATTAATATTTCTCCTTGCTTGGAGATATCAACATTACACCAACACCAACACCATTTCTATTTCTGGAACCATCAAAAAACATTTGCCACAATCCCCCTACATCCTCTTGAGCTTTTATGAGATAGGGGATAGGAGCATTCTCCTCATGGATGCAATAAGTGCCAAGACCAGTCTCCTCTAATTTAGCAGCAACAAATGGGTCAAAATGTAAAGCATTGCCCCATTCATCCAACAAACAATCAGGTACTTCCTCAAAAGGATTTGCAGGCTCATGACTAGGACATCCCTCATTTTGATCATGCAATGTAAGGTTCATGTTTGTTGGACTAGGAGTGTAAGGTTCAATATGATCGTTTGCTATAGGCTCAAATTTGATGGTTGCCTTAGTGCCATAACTAGTTCTAAATAGCATGTGAGACCAATCAGCAGACAAGTACCCACCTATCTTAGCTGTGAAATCCCTAGACAAGCAAATGGAAAAATGAGCAGGGAGGTCTATGATTGAATGTCTTGCAACACATCACAGTCGGGATATGCATGCAAGGACAACTTTAAATCCTTAACTACCCCCACGGTATTGACAACAGTGCCATCCAATTGTAAAACTTGTCTCATCACTGGTTCATACTTGATGTCAACATGTCAGCAATCCCCTTAGGCATGACTGAACTACTTGCCCCTGAGTCTATCATACAATTATGCACTATATGATATCCAATAATTAAAGAAAGATAGAAGGGAGGTGGCTTACTGATTGTGTTTGGATTTCCTTCTTTTTGGGGCTGCACTAAGCTGATTGATGGAGTAGGCTGCTCCTTTTCTTGCACATCCTTTGTTTGCTTATGTTCCTTTAAAGCTTGTTGTAGTAAATCCCTTTGCTTTGGGATAGATAGAGCCTCCCACATCATAACATTCAGATTGGCTTTCTTCATTTGCTCTACTATGTTGAAAGGAAGTCGACTAGCTCTAGAAAGAACCTTTGGAACAAGATCAACTCTTGTTACTTGTGCAATCTTAGGCTGTTCCACCACTTGTTTAGGCCTATTAACAGGCTGATTTGATTGTGGAACCTCTGCTATTCTACCTGTTGGTCCAACATTTACAACATTTTAAGATGGTTGAGAAGATGATGGTTGTTCAACCATGGAAGATGCACCACCCTCCATTGCCCTTTTCTTGGATCTTGTATTATGTGCTATTGCATTGGTCTCCACTTGATTTACAATACAAAAGTCTTCTTGGCCCCATATGACAAATGAGGAGTCACCTCGTGCATGATTTTGATTATTAGTAGCTGTTTGGTTCATGCCAATTTGTTTTTGATAATATAAGTAACATTTACAGGACACTATACCTTTTACACAACGAGCCTCAAGGACCAAAAGAGATTAGGTCTAGAGCATTAAAACATAAACCACCAAAAAACAAAATACAGTAACAACAGTCCAATACCTGATAGACAACGACCCAACCACGACAAGACACAGAAACATTAGACTAACTAGCACCCTCCCAATTCTGAGAGAGGAGGTTAATAACATCCTCCCCAACCCAATTGGGTCCCTCCTCCATGGTCTTCTTATCCATTTCCTCCTTGAGCACAACGGAAAGGGTACCAACAACACGGTGGATCATTTTGATAGTGAACCGGGTCAATCCAACGAATTTCTTTTCAAGTTTATCCATTCGCTCCAGTAGCATGCTATAATCATCCACCTTGTCCACAGTCTTGGCATTGTCTTCCTCCATAGCTTGGGGGTCTGAAGATTGGGTCGTGGAATCCTCCTTTAGCATCTTGTTGAGGTTGGAAAAGTGACTAGGCCCTTCCACGAATTCCTCCTCCTCCTCCGTATCTTCCTCCTTCCTCTTGCCTTTACTGTCAAACTGCTCCTCATCACTAGAAATATCATTCATTGACACTTTCTTGCTATTTTTTGCTAGCCCGTGGGATCTCGTGAAGCTAGTATTCTCCATCCTCGTATCTACAGTAGCAGCCACAACAGTGTCCCCCTTAGAGTCTTTCCCCACATTCTTCCCTTCACTGTCCGTGGCCGACATCTCCACTTGGCATTTACCCTCATCTTTAACTTTTTTCTTTGCTGCCGGTTTGTTGTTCGTCTTGTGGGGAGTAGTTTTGAGCTCACAAAGCCTAGCCGCCGCTTTTGATTGAGCAGCCCCTGCACCACCCTTCTTTTTCTTGGCGGGAGGTTTAGATTGAGGGGTTTCGTTATTCACCAGAGGGGTTTTCCTTTTAGGGCCCTTAGACTCGGCCAAAGAGGGATTAACATTGGGCTGGTCAGGGGGTTCAAGTTCCTCAATACGAATAGCAAAAATAGGTTTGGGCGGACAAAGAGCCAGATGGAAATGATAAAGCCTCAAGATGAGGCCTTGGTGTAGCGGCAGGGGGGGCGTATCATCAAGGTTTTGGGCAGTAGAGTCCACACACTTCTCAATAGAAATCTCCAAATCAGTAAGCAAGAAAAAAGGAAAGCTCAACAACATTTTGTGACGAAGATGATTGAGAAGAGGCAAATGGTAATAATAAAACACCCTATGCCTATCTTTCTAAGGTCACATACTTCATTATAGCCGGACAAACTTGGTCCCAAGGACGAGGGAGCGCTTCCCTTTCGAAACCCGATTGCGACCTGGCCGGTTTCTTATTTTCTTTGAAAAAAGCGTTGAGGCTTTCATTATCTTGGGTCTTGGTGTGCTTAGTGTACTTCTTCCCGCTACATGGAAGCCCATTTGCTTGAGCTATGACCTCCTTATTGACCTCGAAAGAAATACCACCCATCGTAACCCTCCTATCCTTCCAAGAGCTTGCAAACTGAGCCGACATCCTCGCATCATGTCCCACTAAGCACTCCATCAACAGCGTCAGCCCACCTTTGCCGCAAATATGCCAAACTAGAGGATCCTTTTGGAATTCCTCGTAGTTATCCGGCTCCGTGCTCACCCTGTCACCACCCATATTGCCGAACTTCACTATGTGATACCAACACTCCTACGATAGAAATAAATTAAAATGTCTGTTAATGTGAGAGGTTACCTAAATAACATTATTTTTAAGCCAGCCAGGATAAATCCAGGTAATCAAGGCGATCTACAGATCACATGCGCCGGATGTTATTTCCAAAAAGGAAATCTCCGCGAGCCCATTATTGAGGATCTTGAGACACCAAATGCTTAGGTTACAAAGAATGATGACATTGATAGGTATGTCCTTCAAGTTGCATATGCACAAGTACCAATGCGGAATGGCTGCGAGGCCAAATTTAGAAATCCCTAAGTATCTAACTTTTATCTTATGAAAGTTTTTAGCGGCATCGAGAGGACTTAGCAAGAACTCCACCCGATATGAAGAAGTCACATCGAATTTGAAATTAAAAGTCTGTATAGGTATGCTAAGGTTATGACAAGACCGCAAATTAAATTTGCGCAAGGCCGAACCAATTATAGCCGTTAATTTGTGGTACTTTCCATCACCTCTCATAATTAGCTCCGAAACCACACCCTTCACCCAATTATTCAAATGCTACCACCTAATAGCCACCTCATCATCCTTCATCGTCCACATCTCCCAAAGTACTAATATGTGGACAACCCATAGAGCCATAACAATTGCATAATTAGTTATCATCATGGGTAACAAAGGTGCCTTGTTCCTTAAGGATTATACCTTGTAACTTCGGTGGTAGATTCCCAATACTCCTCCAACACTTGGACACGCTCCAAGAGGTACCAAGATTAGCCAAGGCGTTAGCAACTTGATTTCCCTCTCGAAAGATGTGAGATAAGATCTTCATATCAAGCTTCGATACCATGTGATTTATATCTAAAAGGATATCTTTGGTGTTCCATCCTAATAACCTGCCAAATTTGATTAAATCAATCACCGACTTGGAATCCCCTTCTATGTGCAGTTTCTTTATCCCCAGAGTAACAACTTATTGAACGCCCTTTAGCAGCGCCCTAGCTTCCATAGTCATGGATGTTTGAATTCCAATACACCTTGAGTAACCAGCCACAAAGCTACCCCTGTTATCCTTAATGATATCCTCGATGCTAGCCCTGCCAGGGTTCCCCTTGGCCGCACCATCAAAATTGAGTTTGTGCCACCCCCGATCCGGAGGTTTCCAAACTGTGTCCCTTCTAGCTTGGGCCTTAGAGTTGTCAAAGGCATTGATCTCCAAATTCCTGTTCCAAGCTTTAGCCATCTTGATCTCCCACTTTGTAGGAGCTTTGTTCGAAGTTTTTCCATTGTAAATCAACATATTTTCAAAAATCAGCCTAAGCCCAATGCTAAACACCTCCTTAGAACTCATCTCAATATTCATGAAAATCCGGTTATTTCTCTTTTTCCATAAGCACCGACAGATGATGGGGGAGACTTTGTTCCAGATCTCTCTAGGGATGGGATATTGGAAGGGGCTAGACCAACCCAAAATGAAAGATTTGATGTCCCTACACATAGTTCAGTGGATCCCCAACTTTTCAAAAGCCAACTCCCAGACACCAACAACAAACATGCAATGGAGTAATAAATGATCAACAGACTCTTCACTGCTTTTACTTAACAAACACCTATTCGGGATTTGAAATCCCCTTTTTCTCAGGTTATCTTGAGTTAGGATCCTGTTATGACAGGTCGTCCACCAGAAGAAATTGATTTTAGGAAATCATGTGCCTATTCCAAACCTGTCTCCAAAGACCATTATGATCACCCTGCATTGACAACAAATTGTAAGCCGTTCTGACCGAAAGATTGCCCAGTCGATCTTTGACCCAGTAAAATTCATCCTCAAAGTTGGATAGAGGTAGTCTGGTCAAGGAGAGCAAGTCTTGCAAGGACTTAGCCAACAACATCATCTCAGGGGCCAAGGGGTAGCAAAGAACCAAATCTTTCCACCGCCTAGCACCCGATAGACCAAGAAAATAGTCGCTAACAAACACACCAAAGAAAAGCTGCGCAGGTCTCATAAGGTTCCTGAACCCACTGTGTGAAAGGGGGGAGTCAAGCAGCCAAGGGTCCTCCCAAAATCTGATGTTACTACCATTCCCAAGTTTCCATTTCATCCCTGACATGAGTAGCCCCTACAATTTGCAAATGTTATTCCAAGCCAGAGAACCAGTAGGGTGATCATCTGAGAGGCATTTTATCATAGGTCTATTGCTAAGCTACTTAGCGTTCATGATCTTGCACCAGTCCTTTTTATTTCTTAATTGGTCCTAGCCAACCTTAGCAAGTAAGGCTTTGTTGGTACATTGGACATTCCTGATTCCAAGGCCGCCACAAGATTTAGGCAAGCAAACTTGTCCCAGCTAACCAAAGCAAACTTATTCTTCTCCTCGGTCCTGGACCATAAGAAGTTCCTTTGGATCTTTTCAAACTTCTTAGCAATATATCTGGGAATTTTGAAGATAGAAAGGAAGTAGACAGGGATCCCTTGAAGGGCAGCAGTCAAAAGTTGCAGTTTGCCAGCATGGCTGAGGATAGAGCCTTTCTACCCCGCCAATTTCCTTTGAATCCTTTCCAAAACCATGTTCCGAAAGGTAGGAGTGACTTCCTTGACAATAAGGGGTAGCCCTAAATACATCGAAGGGAGAGAGCCACTTACACAACCCAGGATTGCAGTCACCCGAGCTTGAAGGGCAGGAGTGCTGTTGAAGAAGTAAATCATGCTTTTACTGTAATTTATACACTGGCTAGAGCAAGCAGCATAATTGTTAAGGCAACTCTTCCATTTCTTGGCTTCAATCACAAAAGCCTTCCCAGAAAGGATGGTATCATCAACGAACTATTGAATTACAGTAGGTTCCGACAAAGTAGCAGGTTTAACCCCCTTTATGGGGCCCTTTGACAACTGTTTGGAAACGTTCCTACTCAGCACATCCGCAATCATGATAAACAAATAGGGAGAGAGAGGGTCACCCTGTCTAATGCCCCTCCCAGCATTGAACAAGCCAAAGGGGACCCCATTAACCAAGACAAAATATCTCACAATGGTAATGCACTCCATCAAGAGGTTAATCACCATCCGGTCAAAGCCAAACTTTGATAGGACTTTGGGAATAAAGTCCCACAACACCTTGTCCAATGCTTTTGAAATATCCGGCTTGAAGGCCATACTGGCATTGTTGCATCTATCCATGGAGTGTAAAATTTCATGGGTGGTTATGGTAGCATCCAAGATATGACGGCCCAAAACAAAGCCTTTTTGGGTAGGGCTTATCATTTTTTCTAGAAAGGGTTTCAAGTGGTTCACCAAAATTTTAGAGAAGATCTTATAAATGGTATTGCAGAGGCTAATAGGCCGAAAGTCAGTCATAGACTGAGGTTCAACAACTTTGGGAACCGGGGCAATAAAGGTGTGGTTCAACTGTTTGAGGATCTTACCAGATTTGAAGAAATCCTTTGCTGCCAGAACAAGGTCCCCCTCAACAATATCCCAAAATATCTGGAAGAAAGCTGGGGGGAACCCATCCGGGCCTGGTGCCTTATAGGCACCCATATTGAAAACAGCCGTTTGGACTTCCTCGGGAGTAACATCACTAAGAATGCATTTATTATCATCCTGGGTTAGAGGGGTGGGGAGAGGGTCTGACAGCAGATTGTCTAGAGCAGAATTGGGAGCCTTAGTCGGAGCCAGATAAGCCCTTTGAAAGTAACGAGATGCCAATAGCCCAATCTGGGTGGGCGTGTTGACCATAACACCCTACACATTTTGAAGTTTAGTTATCTAATTCCTTTTCTTGTGCTTAAGGGCCGAAACATGAAAAAAAAAGGTATTCTTGTCTCCCTCCTACAGCCATTGGACTCTAGATTTCTGTTTCCAGAATATCTCCTCCTTGTTAAATATTTGTTCCCATTCCAACTGACCCTCCTTTTCATGCCAATTTGTTGTTCTGAAGTAGAGGTCTCATTTTGAGCTACCAAAGTTTGTACAAACTCGCCATTTTGACAAGCATTTTGATTGTGAGCTTGCTCACAAGGGTAACACCACTCTTGCTCTTGTGCTAGATTATTTTGCACCGGAACCAAAGCCTTAGCATTGCTAGTAGTAGGTGTATGCATGTTATTCATGGGTCTACTATGATTCCATTGACCTTGTCCTTGATAAGGTGGCCTATTTTGTTGGTAACCCTGATTTTGAGGTTGATAGGGCCTATTGTTTTGAGCTTGCTGCCTCTTCATCGACACCAACTCATTGTTCATACTTCGGAGCAAGGTGCCCCAATCTTTTGGAAGTGTAGCAACAGTAGAAGGTTGGTTTGTGGGAACCACTGGAGTAGTAACCACCGGGATATAAGTGCCACCGTGGGCTGTGAAGGAAGCTCTGGAAATAAAGGCATTGGTGGCCTAGGAGCTATCTTCCTAGCCTGAATTAAACAATTTTCTTCCCTTATAGAGAGATCATATGCTCCAGGTAAAGTGAAACCACCCATTGACTGAATCATAATAGCTATGTCACTATTAAGAGTCCTCAAGAAATACAAAAAAACATGCTCAGGTGAAGGCTTGACTCTGGTAGGAATTCTATCCCAAGTCCTTTGAAATCTGTAATTGAAGTCACTCATGAATTCATGAACTGCCCTTTTGATTGTTGTTAGCTGTTCTACTAGGGATAGATGGTCACTTTTATCTTCAAAATGCTTGCATAACTTATCCCCTAATTCATCCCAATTGTGTATCGAGTTGGGAGGCAATCCTCTATACCACTGTAATGCTTTACCTTTCAATGAAGTGGCAAGTAACCTAACAGCCATGTTGTCTTCTGTTACATCATGTACAGAGCATATATTTGCCACATCTATGATGTGCTCTTATGGAGTAGTAGACGTCTCACCAGTAAAATGAGGAATACTTTTGAGGGCATTGACTGGTATATCATCCTTTTGGGCTAAAATTAAGGGGCTACCACCGGTAAAAGATACAAAGGGCTGATTTCTAGGAACAACCATATGGAATAAATTTCTATTTGTGTGGACAACAGGTGTTCTAGTTTGAAATAATCTACCCACAAGTGGGGTAGATAGGGCTCTAGGAGAAGGACTTGTGCTTCTATTTCTTCTTATGGGTGACAAAGATTGTCTATTTCTTCTTCTAGAAGTGGAAAAGGAGAGCTGAATGTATTGGAAATTACCTCTAGAAGACGCTCTTGTTTGGATTCTTGGCATGAATGTGTTGGTCTAACCTTGAACCGAGAGTTTTAGATAGCCGTAGAGTCACCAATTTGTATGTAGAGTCCTCCCTTGATAGCAGAGTTTCCAGGTACTTGTTTGAGAGCCTCTTCAAGGCTGAAATGTTGAGGACAACACCACTCTCTCAACAAAAATAAAAATGAAATTTCTTTGAGCGTCCCATCGGGCGTGCCAGAAACTGTTCACATAAAATTGCACCCTACTGAACAAGAGTTCAGTGTTCTAATGACACAATGGAAACAACCCCGAGGTTGTGGGACCTTGCACAAATGGGGTTGAATTTTTGGAGAAGACCGACTTCCTCTTCTAAACTAAGTGCAATTGTGTTGGTCCAACCCAACACAATGAAAGCCCTATCACTACCCTAATCTAACAAATCATAGGGGAAAAGAGATAGAAGGAGAACACAGAATGAAAGGATGGTGATGCACCTAGATTAGAAATGTGTTTCTTCCTACTTCTAGACAGCATAATACATCAACAAAACAGCTAAAACATATATTCAAACATGAAGGTAAACAAATTTTACACAGTCATGCAAGAAATAACAATGATAGTAACTGAACTTTATTAATATAAAAGCTTAGAAGCAATCTTTACAATGGCAGAATGCAAAGATGCAATGTCTGCAATAGAAAAATCCTAGAGAGGCTAGAGGAAGAACCCTTAAAATGAATACAAGTGTTGCTTTTATAGTTTAAGCATAACTCAAATGAACAATAACTAACCCTAACCAGCTAGGGTTACCAATCAAATCAGGGAAAACCGAGATCTACTCAAGAAACTCATGCACAAAAATCTGTGCCAAGAAGAGCCATGGACGCCATACCTGTTGTGGGGAATTGCGCCAAGGACCTAGAGAAGGCAAACTTGCACGCCATCCGTCTCGTCATAAAGATTTGCAAAAAAACCTGTGGAGAATCCTCGTAAAATTTGCGATTTTGGGTATGGGATGGTCAAAGAGAACGAGCAACAACAATGAATGAGCATGGCGTCCACCAAACCGCCTGGAGAAGTCACCAAGATGCATTAATGTTGTCCTTGAACCCTAAAAGTCGAGCCTGGCCGTTGGGAAGTAGATGCACATTAATGGCGTTTGGTGAAGAAAATGCATCAATTCGTGTATTGTCGGGGCGTCGGGCCTGAAAATTTTCCTTTACAAGCCTTGGAATTAAATGGTGCAGACTTCCAAAAATGAGCTTGTCGAAATGTCGAAGGGACAAGCATCAAGGTCGCGTTGAAATTGCAATCTCTCTTCGATGTGGAGCCTCCGGAGATCGGGCCTTGAGCCGTCAGACGTCGGGCGTCACACTTACTGCATGTTTAGAAGAAAGGAGGAGCAAGAAACTACAAAGAAGAAAGGGAACAACGGGGGTAAGAGGGAAAGGTTACCTCCAAGTAACCGATTTTCGGAGGTAAGGGAGAAGCGTTACCCCCGAAGTTCAAAGCATTCGACACTTAGTCGAATTCTAAAAAGAAGTCATCAGAGAGACAACCGAATATTTGTAGGACTTAAGTAGAAGTCTCTTCGACATAGTGAAGTCTGCACGATAGGTGGTGCAGAAAAACAAGGAGACATCTCATCGAGGGGACATAGGAATATCAGAGAGACCGAAGAAGTCCCTTTGACATTCTAAAGAAGAACTATGACTGAATGCCAGAAGAGCCAACTTTCGGAGTTCAGAGGGAAACCTTACCTCTTACCTCCGAAAGTAAGAGGTAAGATGCAAGGGCGAAGGGCGAATGCCGAAGGCCGAAGAAGAAGAAATGTATGGAAGAAGAAGGGAAAAGGGAAGAGGGAGGACCGAAAACCGAAGTTCGACAAGGCAAAGGACTTAACCAATTCAAAACTTATTGAGCTTCAGGTGGCGGAGATAAGGCCAAAGGCTTACCTTGAGGGATCGGTAGAAGGTAAAGGGTAAGGCCGAAGGAAGAAACCCGAAACACTTAGAAGAAAAGGGCAAAGGAAGGGAGCGATGGAGAAAGCAAGAAGGAAGAAGGTAAGTGACAGCTCAAGACCCCGAAAATCTGGGACTTAGCCAATTTTAGAACACTTCAAGGGAAACACATGCAAGATGACCCATGGAAGATTATTCAGATCGAATATTAGTGATAGGTCATTAAAGGGGGGCATGAAATGACAACCAAAATTACACAAATGTTCATGGCACACATCATTTTCACAATTTATTACTTAAGGGTGAAATTAGATATTTGACACTTTTTTTTTTATAAAAATGATTTCTTTTCCTTGTGTGGCCCTTGGGTCTCTCTGGTTTCACCCTACTTCGACTTGGGTTTGCCTAGGGTCCCACTTGGGTATCTTGGTTACTTGTGGATCCTTTGAAGGACCCACAGGGGAGTCAAGGTACTTAGGTGACTTTGTGTGAACCTAGTGGAGAATTGGCCTTAGACCTAGCCCCATACTAGACCCATACAAGAACGAGGGGGTTCTTGAGGGACCCAATAACATAAGTCATATACTTGTAGATTTTTGTTGGGTAGACAACAAACTTATATTTTTATGTGTTTTGTTATGCTTTATTTTTGAGTGACTAGAGATTATTAAGGTAATTACTTTGTAATGAATATTGGAACTCTACAATGCTATTCACCTACAAAGGGCTCCTAATAAGATTTTTGGTGCGAGAAGATGGTGAACTTGTTCTAGTTAATGTTAAGCGTTTGCTTGTAGAAGAATAAATAACTACGAAGTTAGTTAAGGGTGAAATTAGGTATTTGATACTTTTTTGTTTGTAAAAATGTTTTTTTTTCTTTGTGTGGCCCTTGGGTCTCCCTGGTTTCACCCTAGTTTTCCCTGGATTTGCTTAGGGTCCTGCTCGAGCACCTTGGGTTCCTTGTGGCTCCTTTGAAGGATCCATATGGAACTTGAGGTACTCGGGTGGGACTTTGGGCGAACCCAGTGGAGAACCGGCCTCAAACCTAGCCCCATACATGCATGTTGGGAGGGGAGGGGGTGGGGGGTGTTCTTGAGGGATCCGATAACATAAGTCATATACTTGTAGTTTTTTGTTGGGCAGACAACAAACTTATATTTTAGGTGTTTTTTTGTGCTTTACTTTTGAGTGACTAGAGATTGTTAAGGTGGTTACTTTGTAATGAATATTGGAATTCTGTGGTGCTATTCACCTACAAAGGGCTCCAAGTAAAGTTTTTGGTGAGAGAAGACAGTGAACTTGTTCTAGTTAATGTTAAGTGTTTGCTTGTAGACTAATAAATAACTATGAAGTTAGTTATGATTCATTGTGGTAACATATGGTGAGTTTTAGATGTTGCAGTTTAGCATGGAGACTTGTCTAAGTCGAGTGTTGCAATGGTTGCAACTACAAGTCATTTGGATGAGAAGTCTCAATTGTATGATTGTCTAAGTAAGTTATTGGATTTTGTATGATAGTGCAAGTGTATGTGCATTGTTGATGGAGTATATGCAATGATGGCTAGGAGCATGGTGATCTTCTAGGGGATGCTCAAAGGTATTGCAAGTAGCTAGAACCAATCAAGTGTTTGTGTTTGCTACCACAAGCCATGGATGGTGTTTGGCTGTAGTGTAGGAAGACATGTATGTGGTTTAGGTGAAGATAGTAAACAACCTTTGACCAATTGTGAGCAACAACAACTACCTATTTGCAATGATTATCTATGTGAAGAATTCAAGTTTGATATAATGTGCAATATGTTAATGTCATGGTATGGCCATGTTTTGGTTGTATGACTATTGATATTCTATATGGTAGTTAGATAGTTTAGATGGTCGGTATTCCATGATAATGTCTTGTTGGCTATATCTAATTGCACGTATAGATGGAATGAAGTTTGGTTAGATGCTAGTTGGAGGTTGTATGTTGTAGTTTGTAGCTTGAGATATTTTGCAAGAGAGACTTATTGTATTTGACATATTTCCTATGAATACAATTGTAATTGTCTTTTTGTTGGTGGGTTTTTTCCATAAGAGTTTTCCATTTAAATATCTCTCATGTGCATGCATATAGTTTCATGTATTCCCTTATTGTGCTAGTTGAATGGGTACAAAAAACATAATTGGATTTGATCACACAATTTTAAATTGTTCAAATATCCTAGTCTAACAATCGATTGTAGCAAGGATTAAATTCCTAACTTTTGGTATCAAAGCATGATTGCTTGGGTGAAGCCATGTCATTTGGTGTCATAACTATGCGTGTGTGGTGAAATTGTTAAGAGATTGCAGTTTTGAAACCTTGGTGTGAAGGTTTGTTGTAGTATGTGTATACTAGTTTCAGTGGGAACCTTTGAAGGATCTTTTGAGAATATAGAGCACGTGTTGTTAGATTCATGGTGAGTAAGTCAAGGTAGGATTGCACAAATTACACCATTGTTGAACAACAATCTAAACATATAATAATATATTGATTTTTGGATGATTTTTACATTACAATCAATATGGCTTTTTAAAGCCTTTATTTCCCTTACTAATTGCCCAAATTTCTTGTGGGAGAGTAACTTCCAAACCAACTAACTATTGTTTTATTTACTAACTATAAACTAACCTAACATTTATTTATTTAATAACTATTATTTAACTTTATTTATTTATAAACTAATCTAATCTATATACTATTGGTGTAATATAAAACTAACATTCACCCCCCAACTGCCCTTCCCCCCTGCCTCGCCCCCCCTATTACATCATTTTGAACAAAGGACGAAACATTGCAAGGATTGAACATAGCAGCCCTTCTGGACACTTTGATTAAGTGCCTTCACCAATTCTCCTCACTCACACAAGAAACACCAAACTAAACCTATTAGCAGATCTCTTGATTGTCAAACCCACAAAATACCTATGAATCGACAGATACTCCATTATTCACAAGTACATAAATCCTCTTGTGAATTGAGACAAACTCTATTATCCACAAGAAAAACACCATCCAATGATGAATTGAGACTTACTCAATTATCCACAATAACTCAAACACCCATCAATTGTGAATTGAGACTTACTCAAATATCCATAGTAACTCACCTCCTTTTGTGAATTGAGACTAACTCAATTATCCACAAATACAAACTTGCAAAATTATGAATCAAGACATACTCAATTATCCATAGGTACCAGTCAGCAAGTCTGCGGATCGAGACATACTCAATTATTTGCAAACCAAAAACAATTGCCATGCCCCCCCTTGCTCATGAAAGGACTCAAAATGAAAATTGGTGCTTCTTATGTAAGATATCATCTCTAAGCGAGAAGCTGGCTCACGATGATAATAGACCTCTTGTCTCCAATGCTTCCAACCTCCAATTTGTCATCTTTACACTCTATCTACCAAATGTAGCATATGAATCTCTGAGAGCCTTGAAACCCCTGCCAAATGTAGAATAGATGGCCTCAAGAATACAAGCAATATGTGTGGCCATATTAAAAAATAACAAATTGGGTGTTGAGTTCCACTAATATTGTACTTGATTACAACCTTATAACTCCTTATAAACTCAACACCTTTTACATCACAAAAAATAAAAGTACGTACCTTTATAACCAACTCTCCAATACACCTTGTTACAAATCAAATTTTCTTTTTAATCCTTCAATCACATAGAAAAGCCATTTCATAGTTTTCATGCTTAAATAATCAAACACCAATATATCTTGAAATAATTTGCACTCCACAATTAATCCTTCAAATCAAATTGCTCAAACCAATAGGTGTTAGAAGCCTCATAATTTTCACTAATGTAACCAAACCATTTATACCTGTACTTTTGTATGCTTGATAACAACTCTTAAGGTTAAGGTTAGCTCTCCAAAACTATCACCAAGTTACTTTTTCTTTTGCAAGTTTGATTCATGTAATGGTACAAAAGCTTCTGGTGGGAGTTCCTTAAAGTCTCGCTGGACCTTTGCCTTAAAAGTCTCAGAAGAAATTATAAGAGTTTCTAAATTAGTGTTTGGGTGATGAAGTAGACTATCGGACACCTGCCAAGTGTCCATACTTTGCTGGAAGTCCTGTAACCATTTGGCATGCCACTTGAAAAGGTTCAATAGTTATTTACAGCCAACTGCACTTGCTGCTGCTGCTTCTCTGCTCTAATCTCCACTTCTATGTTCGTGTCTTTCTTCTTCTTTTTCACCTATGCCCTTAATAGATCCTTCCCAGAAAAATGAATTCTGCCCTTTTTAATGCAACAAACTCATGCCACCACACTTCCATTGTGTCTTGATTTAAGCCATCAATTAGAAAATAGCACATCACTAGATACAAGCACTATATGATCTCTCTTAAAATGAATCTTCTTCCTTATGATAGAACTGCGGAATAGAAAAAGATGTAATTTGCCTCTTGTTCTCTACAATCTTCTTCATCCTTCTTGCAAATCATACTCAATCAACCTTCATCAAATTTGTAGATTGCTGAACTTCCATTTTCAATATATGTGCATTGAACAACGTGAAATAACACTTACAAGAATAGAATGTTATTTGCTCTGATATATAATAAAAAACTGCAAAGTGGAATATAGATTCAAACAACTCCACATATCTCCATCTCACCAGGCCTGATATCATAGCTGCTTTTGATACCATATTGAAATGGTGATCAGATTGCACAGGTTACATAATTGTTGAACAACAATATAAGCATATAAACATATATTGATTTTTGGATGATTTTTACATTACAATCAATATGGCTTTATAAAGCCTTTATTTCCCTTACTAATTGCCCAAACTTCTGACAGGGAAGTAACTCCCAAACCAACTAACTACTGTTTTATTTACTAACTATAAACTAACCTGACATTTATTTATTTAATAACTATTATCTAACTTTATTTATTTATAAACTAATCTAACCTTTATGCTATTGAAATGAATATAAAACCAACAAAGATCTAATATTGAGCAGTTCAATGGACAAAACTTTGAGCTATGGAAGTTCAAGGTAGAAGACCTGTTGGTGGAGAGAGATCAATGGATAGCGGTATCCTCTTCAGTGAAATCTATAGGTATGTTTGATGAGGACTAGAATAGATTAGATAAGAAAGGTAGAAGTACTATTTGTCTGTCTTTCAAATTTTGTATTGATGAATGTGTCAAAATGAAAAGAGCCCTTTATAATTTTACTGTGGAAGAAGATAGGAACTTTGTATCAGTCCAAAAGTCTTGTAAACAATTTTTATTTGGAAAGGAAGTTATATTCCTTGAAGATGTAAGAGGTCGATTTTGAAAATGACTATCTCAACACCTTCAGTTTGATTATGAGTCAATTAATGTCAACACAAGTCGAGATAGAAGAAGAGGATAAGTACATTTTACTATTCTGTTCCTTACCTCATTCTGGGAAAATTTGATTATGATGATTACTGGAAATTGTTTTTTGCCCAAACCAAAAGAACACATAGGAATTTTGTCAAGTGAAGAGATTAGGAGAAAGTCCATGGATGATTCCTCTCATGATGTTGTGGTTGTAAGGAGTAGGTCTAAGGATAGAGGGGTAACAAGGGTGGTGGGTATAAGAAGTCCAAGAAGAAGGACATGTCCAAGTCTTTTAGTAAACCTAAAGTAAAATGCTAGAATTGTGGCAAGAGAGGTCACACAAAGGAGTGCAAGTCCAAGAAGAAGGATGAGTCCTCTTATAGATCCTTTGATATTGATGAGTTTAGTAGTGATGCTTTTGTATCTACTAACATTTTTGGTGATGATTCTTGGTTGATTGACTTAGGTGCATCATAACACATGACTTCTCATAGGGAGTGGTACTACAATCACTAGGAGTGTGATTGAGGATATATTTTCCTTGGCGATAACACTTCTGTTTACATAGTTGGTCAAGAGAAGGTGAAAGTGTTTTCCATGGATGGGAGAGTGAGGACACTCTTTGATGTATTACATATATACCAGGTTTGGCTAGAAACCTGATTTTTGTCTCTAAGATGATTGAATTTAGTATGCATGTTAAATTTGATGAAAATGGTGTAGGTTGGCTAAAGACAATTTGGTGCTATCTAAATGTGGGAGGCATGGATTCTTTTTAGGTTGGAGGCATCAACATTGTGCAACTAAGTTAATGTGATTGAACTTGAATCTGAGTTGTTGTGGCACCATTGGTAGGGTCACATAGGACAAAAGGTCTGAAAACCTTGGTAACTGTGAATATAGTAGAAAGTCTTTCAGATTGTTTTGTTGGGTTTTAGATTTTTCAATATAGTTCACGTAAAAAGAAAAATAGGTTGTGGTTTGTTTCAAGGAGCACTATAGCAAGGGCGAGATTGGAAGTGATTCATAGTGATGTCTTTGGTCTTGTGGATGTAAATTCGATTGGTAAGTCTTGTTACTACGTCTCTTTCATTGATGATTATTCTAGACATGTTTGGGTGCATTTTCTTAGGAAAAAGTTTGAGATTTTTCACAAGTTTATGGAGTTTAAAGGGATTGTAAGAAATTAGATTGGTAAGAAGATGTAATGTTCCCTTTTTAGCGTGACCATGACTGTGGATGGTTTAGCCTATTCCTGACCCTCGTAGGCTAGAGCAGATGGTTAGGGGGTCTTATTTGGCAGTATTCGGTATGGCTTCGCCTCCAGTGATTAGTGAGAGTTCAGGTTTGACCTTCGTTGGACTCCGTTTGGCACACTTATTATTTATAGTAAGTGACTGTTTCAAGATAGTTAGGGTTACTATCTATAGCAGGGCACCTGAACATGCTTCTTTTGCAATGTCGATCCCTTACACCATTGGTTTGATCAGATAACGAGGGATTTACTATTTATAGTAAGTCAGTGGTTGGTAGAGAAGGACCCTTACTATTTTTAGTAAGGCAGTTGGATGCACAATGGACATGTTGGTTAACTCCCAGGTTCAGACGAAATCGATAAATAATGATTATTTGTGGAGTTATGTTATTTTAATTATTAATAAAGTGATTACTTTATTAATAAAGTGCAATTATAATGTTTTCAAATCACTTTATGTGCAATGGGGCCATGACCCTCATTTAAGTGATTTAAAGGTGCATTAATTAATTTTGACTTGGAGGTTGAATATTAAATTATTTAATAAAGTCAATGTGCACTCAAGTTATATTATTTTAAATGATATTAAAGTGCATTTATGATCTTTGGATTTGAGCACCCTCTTATGGAGATATATTATAAAGTTTTATTAAAACCCTAAAAGTGGATTTCAAAAGGGGATTAAAGGCACTTAAGAGTTGAGAGGATATAAAAGCTTCAAAAAAGCAAAATCAAACTCATTATGAAATGATCATTTGACTTTGCTTTGTGAGTTTCTTGGGTTTGGTGCTGGAGGCCAAGGGTTTCAACCAAAATTGCATTGGAGAACGAAAACTCTTCAGTGTGGAAGCAATTTTGAGGTTGTGAGAGATCAGCCGAATTATTGCAGGTGGAGAGCTTCATCTAGAAGTTCTAATTGTGCTCAAAAGAGAAGGAATTTCATCTAGGGGTTGAAGATTATTGAAGAATAATTGGTTGCAGACCTAGAGATTCATTCTTGGCAGCCATTCTACAACAGATTTCAACCATTTAACAGGTGCTACAGTAACACGTGTACAGTGTTTGCTACAATACTAGTGCATATCATTAGTGAGAATCTATAGGAAACACAAGGGTTTGAAGAGCAATCACCCAGCCATTGTGAAATCAAGTATTTGAGTCCATTTATTTGCTGCTGGTGATATCTTCTCTCAGCATGTGGCTTTGAAGGTAGCCATAACTTCATTCTTTGTTGGCTGTATTGCTATCAGCAGCAGGACATGGGAGTAAGGAGACAAACGCCTAAGTTACAAGGCTCTAATCACTTCCATTCTTGGGGTTCAAGGTTCCTTGGTGGGTTGCAGCCATTATTATGGTGGAGACTAATTAGTTTGCAGCTGTCACAGCACTTTACCAGCATTATTTATTGTTGCAACTTTTCCAGAATTCCTTATAAATAAAGGGCTTGCATTTCTGGGTATGCTAAAATCAATATTAAGCATTGTATAGGTACTCTTATCAAGAAAAGATCATTTGTAATCAGTCCATTACATATCAGTATTTCAGTTTGAATAAGAAGGTTGAAACTAAGTTTGCATGCCATATGTTTGATGTAATGCCTTTGCTGTAAATGCATGGTCTCAGTCCTGAGCTTGTAGGCAAAGTGTTTGTAGAAATGTCTTATTGCTGTAGATGATCATTTGTATGGAAGTTGCATGCTAAATGTTTGTCAAAATTCCTAACTGCTGTAGATGCACATTTTCAGTCCATTATATGTATGAAAAGGTCAAAAATAGTTAGTATATCATTTCTATGACATTGTTAATCAATCTTGTATTTCCAGAAACATTCAAAACACCAATTGCAGCATACAAACTTATAGCAAGACAAACAGAAATTCATATCAGCAAGTTCAGACATTGTTTGCAAACAGTTTGACAAAATTCCAAAGGCAGCAAGTGAAGTGTTTTGAGTCAGATTGGGTTAGGCTCATTACAAAAGATCAAATTGTTAAGGTCAGATAATGGTGGGGAGTTTTGCTCCAAAGTGTTTGAGCATTTTGCAAGCACACTGGTATTATTAGGCAAACGACAACACCCTACACAACACAACAAAATGAAGTAGTTGAAAGGTTAAATATAATCTTGTTGGAATGATTCAAAAGCCTATTAAGCAATGTTGTTTTAGGACAAGGGTTTTGGGTTGAGATAGTTAATACTACTTGTTATTTGAAAAATAAGTCCCTGGCTTCTATGTTTGAGGAGAAGACACCATATGAGATGTGGACAGGTAACAAGTTTGTTGTAATACACTTCAAAGTGTTTTGCTATGAGGCATTTGTTCATGTGCCAAAGAAGAAATGGTCTAAGTTGGACTTCAAGGCTTAAAGGTGCATTTTCATTAGGTATGGTGAGAATGTCTAAGGCTACAAGCTTTGGAATTTGATGACATTGAGGGTTTTCTACTCAAGAGATGTTATATATAGGGAACTTAGAGTTTTATTCAGGTATGGACAACCAAATGTAAAGGAGAGCAATAAGGTTCATTTTGAACATAAAATATAGCAACAAGATGCATCTATAAATGAACAATTAAGTGGACATGACAATGTAGATGGAGAGGATGTAAGCACATCTAACACAAATTTTGAAGAATAGGATGTAGATGTGGCTAGATCTCCACTGGTAGTTGAAGGAGGTTTATAAAACAACAAAAGTTACTTGAACAATGAAAGATATAGTCCTCTAGGTTTCCTATGTGTTTTTCTCTAATGTGTATAGAATCACAAATGATAAACCAAAGTCTGTAGGAGAAGTTCTCTTCTAAAGAGAACAAGTTTTGGAGAAATGCCATGAAAGAGGAGATGGTGGCATCACAATAGTGTAAGAATTAGGATTATTCATGCCTTGGGCACTTTAATCGCAAGAGGTTGGCATGGGTATATAATTCTTCCAATCTGAATCTAGGGGTTAATTCTTTGGTTAGGAAAACAAAATATCTGAAATCTGATATTAATGTACTGATATAAATCTGAGATATACTTACATTAAATTGAAAATGCAATGAAAATCAATTAGATAAGAAGAAGAGAGGTGACACAACATATACCTTGGGTAAACTCTTTTGGGGAAAAACCCAACATCATCCTCCATTGTGTTATTTCAACAACTATATGCTAAATACGAGGATCTGATCCAAACATCTGATGTAGGAACAACCTCCTTCTTGAAGCATACAAGCAGCCCAACAACGTTCCTTCAACCTGTGATAGCAAAACTATTTACTCAAGTCTTTGATGTATATAATTTAGTCTTGAGTAAAAACGTCAAGTAGAATTCAAAACCACAGAAGAGCCCAAGAGACACATGTCACAATGCTCAACATGTGTGAAGAAATTAAATGCAAAAGGGATCCACCTCTCCAAGGACACTCTTTCAAAGATTCTTTATGAGAAATAGTGATCCTTCCCCCTCTCAAAATGGAGTGCCATTTTCTAATTGGACTAGTCAACTCATAACTCATCCATTCAATGCTCCATCTCATGCCAAGTGTCGGCAAGAATTGTACGGGTCCTAACAGTGCAGTACCTAGATACATAAATGAGTAAGGTGTGCAATATCTTGATACATATATTCTCAGAATTATGAATATCTCACTGCAAGGGTTTTCATGGTTTCAAGTACTAACATGGTACTGTTGTTATGGATCACTTAATTATTATGCATAGAAATTGATAGCCTCAGGCCATTTATGATTGATAAACAACTGGAATGGCACTGTTGTTATGAGACAACCATCAATCGTCCATAGACATAGATAGCGAAAGGTGAAATTAGTTTGATCATTTCCAAACAGCAATGGTTGACATTGAGAATAATCTTTCTTGCCCTTCAAATTTTTCCTGGTTTGATGTAATCCATTCTGATGCACATGTCAAATGTAAACACAATCATGAGTAGGTGAATGAAAATAGAAAATTAGCATCCATTTGGTAGTGGAAGGAATTTCTACTAACAAAGCATATCATTTGTAAAACAAGACAGCACACATACAGAATGTTGATTGCTAGTGAACTCTAATGCAAATTAATCTATATCTAATGCCAATTCATATACTGTGCTGCCTGCTAATTGTTGTTTCAGAGCATAATTTGTATCAATGGACTGGTAGCATATGTAAACAAGAATTTGTTGCAGAACACCAAAGTACCAATTGCATCTAGTAATCTACAGGGGATGCCCAGATTAGTATATTGCTAGTTGAAACTCCAGAATTAGTTAGCAACCAGGTTTACTTTAAATGGTTTTCAATTCCATGCAATCACACTATGTTCCCAGAATGTAAGTTGTTTTTGTGTCATGATTATTGAGTAACCTAACTTCTAGGATTTTTGCTTCTAGATTATGTTAAGAAAGTAAATGTATTCCGATTCTTCTGGTCTGAGCACAATTCAAAATGTGTAGGTTGTTTACAGCATCTCGATGTGATGCTCTGCTTTCGCATTTGGTTATAGTAATAACGCAACTGAAAATCAAAGCATATGACTTTTCTGCGCTGCATTAGGTAATCATTTTTTTTTGTTTTTTTAAAATAAACACATGCTTTTGTTTCAATTGTTATTTTTTGCTTCAGCCAAAATTTACTTTTTAAAAGATATTGTTATTGCAAATGCTCTTGGACGGGTAGCCATGATTCTGGTTAATGGCTTTGATTTCTTAAAGTTTTGAATGTTTTTTCTCTGGACAACTAAAGCTTTGCATCAACTTTGTAAAGAGATAAGTAGAACTGCTCTTTACCCCTTAGAATTGGTATATCAATTTGCATAACATCAACTTTTGACCAGGAAACAGGTTCTGCTTATCCTATTAGCACACAATATTTTGGTGGAACCTGGATTTCCAAAGGAAGAATAATTAAGAGAATTTGAGAACCAAATGAACATGATGTGCCATATTAACAATGTCTCTATAAAATCCAGATTTTGAGCCATAAAATAAAAAGCAACCTTATTCATTGATTGAATTCTGTTTTTCCGTGCTTACAAAATTGATCTATCTAATATATATATGCAAATTTCTTCTTGTTAACAGAATTAAAACAGGTGTCTATACCAGTGTAACATACACCCCTGATTTTTTTCTGAATTTCACTGTATGCTGTTTGTTTGTTTTGCTGATGTGTTTGTGAATGTTTCAAATGTGATTTTTCAATGAAGCGCATAACAACATAGAGAATATTTGCAAATAAAGAGGGAAACCAATAGATAACAATGCCTTTCAATAGAGATACCAACATATATTAAGAGCATTCATTTTCAGATTGAAATCAGATGAGTACAATGCTATATCAGACCTGAAATATGAAGTTTCAGACCTGGTAAATGACTTATAACAACAGCAATACAACTTCTATCTCCTCCAAGGTCTTCAATGATGACATGCCAAGCCCCCTATGAGTTCCAACGCCTCCAAACAGCAACTCAAATGCTGGAAATGAACTGACAGTGAGGTTTATACAACAGCAAACCCCTGTTCAGTAATGCTTAGAAATGGTACGGCCCCTAGAGAGGGCGATTTTGCTCTAAAAATCAGTTCTTCGCTAAAACCCTCAAATGATGACTTGAAAGATGGCACCCAGGCATGAGGAATCCAATGCACCGACACCCAGAACGAGGAGCCAAACACAAACTGAGTTATGAATAGATTTGTCCTTCAGCCACTGGGAAAATCTGAGTTTCTAGAATTTATGATAAAGTATATCAGACCTCAGAAAACACACCAAAATGCTTACCAAACACTTCCAAAAAGTTTCAAACTTCAAACCACACTCACACCTACAAACCCAAATCAAAATACCACAAAATTCTTCATCTTTCATAGCCCAAAACTCAGTAAACCAGTCCTCTGTTGTAGCGCAGTGTGATTCCTAAATGGAACCACTCAAATCTGGCTAGGGTGGATCTTTCACCACCGAAACCAGCTCGATACGACAAGGGTTTTCGTCTTCAACATGCAGCCAAAACACTCTAGAGTCATTCCAGCAGCATCTTGTTAAGTTGCCAATTTGAAGATCAGCAAATGAGAGCCAAAATGAAACTTTATAGAAAGTGAGGGAAATTAGGGCAACTTTAGGTTTGAAATACTTTTTCCCTCCAATTCTAATGCCCTCCTTACGAGCTTTTTAAAATTTAATTAATTTTTAACACTTTATACCTCCCTTGGGCGTCCAAATGCTCATAAGGAAACTATTTCGCTTTTGTTGCCTTCTAAAACAACGTTGAGTTATAACATTAGGATCCAAGGTGCTTTTTACGATGACCACCAACCCCTTCACTTAAGTTATAAAGTTATTTTATAAAAATAACTTAAGTGATTGATAAAAAAACAAATATTAAATAATCCAACCTTAGACTCTCCAATGCCACCTTAGGAATAACACTATTGAAGCGATATGGGCCTGGGACCAGTTACTTGAAATAGACTTACTATAAATATTAATTGCTCAAAATAGTAAGTACTCACCAAACACCGATTGGCATAAAAATTGAAGATTATTGAGATGCCCCGTGGCTTACTATGAATAGTAAGCACTGTGAACTGACTACTGCTATAAATAGAGAGTCCTGCCGAAAACCAACACTGAGCCCAATGCTGGCCACTGAGTCCCCTAATCAACTCCAACTAGCCTACGGGAACTCTAGAATAGGCTAATGGGCAATCCCACTACTCAAGTGCGAGAAGGGGACATTACAACCAGTATTTTTCTCCAATCTGGGACCTATTATCCTTCCATGCTACCAAGATGATTTTTCTTTGACGCCTTGGCTTTCCAAACTACCCTCAACATCACAATTTACATGATTTTGAAATTCTTGGCATTCTGAACTGCCTTTATGATATTTAATGTTTTTGTGACCTCTGACCTTACAGATTCCTATTCCAAATCCTAGAATGACCTTACAGTCTAGGATGAGTAACCACTCTCCTTTTCTTGCTGCATTATCCCCTGATCTCTCATTCTAGGCTTGGTAACCATTAGGAGCCCCCAAATATAACTATTTCCTCAGCTTGTTAACAAAACATTGACCACAGGAAAAAGTTTCAGGTATCAACTTGTAGCTTTTGTATATCTGGCAAGGATTTGGCGCCTGGACCATATAAACACTTCATTTGCACAGCATTGACATGGATAACTAAAAGTTGAAATGGAATTCAATTACTTGGCTTTAAAAGCATGGGAGAAACTCAACAAACTAAAAATTATGAAATATTTGTAAAAAAGGGGAAAAACTGTTCGTGTTATCATGCCAAATATAGTGTGCAGAGAAATAGAAAATAGATATATGGCATAAAAATATAATTTATTCAATGTTGCCAATATCAAATTGTAATCTTTGAGCCATAAGGTTAGAACGAATGTGGAAGAAATAGCAGAAATGACGTGCCCTAGGGTGTGCCCTAATTGTTTGATGTTGACAATCCTTGAAATCTTTGATCTAAAAATTCTTTAGTTCACTTGTGCTCTGATTTGTTTTTATTGTGAAGTGTAACATTATTAAAATGAAGTGAAAATGAAAAAAGATAGTCTTTATAATTAAGTGGACGTGGTTTTTAACTTTTTTGAAAGAAAAAAGCCCAAAAAGCTGCAGGTAATCGAATAACTTGTGAGTTATTCGGTAACCTGTGGTTTTTCAATAAAATCCCTGTTTTTTCAGAAAATTGGGCCGGCTGTTTGATTTGGTAAGCTTTTTGTACCAGGCTGCAATTAATAGCAATTAACCATGGGTTATGGCTGAGTCTTGCTTCTATGGTTTGGACCAACTCTCAAAGGTTGGCAGCACAATTCCAACTTGAGTGTATTGCACTATATATGTGTGAACAAACATTTGCACATAGCTTCAGCAGAATAGCATCTGAGAGAAGAAATCTATTGTAGTTCTGCACATTATTGACCTTGCAAGTCTTATTTGCTATGCTGCTTTAATGATTTCAATTATGAATAAATACACACTATTTAAGTGTCATCGTTGACAATTACAAGCTACATTTTTCAGAAGTTTCCCTGTCTGAAATGTTTATGTACTCTTGTTGCCATTTACTAAACATCTGTATGCTGTAAGTAGGATAATGTTTGCTATTTAGTCTGGATTTTGTCAACTTAGTAAAGCATCTGCAACAAACAAGGTCTAGTAAAAATGATCTTTCCAAGCTGTTATATGTAAGTTCTAAATGTTCCTCAAACTCTAGCAGAAAAAAATCATTATCTTTGTATTGTACCATCATATTCTTTCAAGATTTGAATCTTACTACAATATTTTTTGTATCTGTAGTCATTCATTTTGCAGCCAGTGGGAAAATTGAAGATATTGATCTCTAGAAGTCTTAAAAGGTCAACCGTTGTCATAAACATTGATTTCCATACTGTTTTCTTAAGTAACAAAAACACACGATATAATAGTCTCACTAAGACAGTTTTTACTTCACATAATTTGTGAATTAGACGCCATCACTAGGACAGTTCTCACTAAGTTATTTCTGGAATCTTTTTTGTAGTGGGTATGCTTTCAACTTTCAGGCCGAGGTTCCTAAAGTTTTTAATTAAATAATAACTCAAATCTTTTAACTCATTAGTTTCTATGAAAACCTTTTATGTACCCTTTTTTATCGCCCGGAATTTACTGTTGAATTTTATCATATAATATTTAGCTGAAAATAGATTTTTTAATATTGGTTCACCCAATTTCTAGTAGTTCAAGGGTTGTTAGTGAAGTGGGTGATCAATTTTCTATCGTGGGAAGCTCCGAATTGGGGTTTCTATTATTTAGGCTAGAGGATTGAGTTTGGTTTTCTTCTTATATCACATTGTTTCTCAATTAAGTATTTTAAAATGAAATTTCCTATATTTTACGATCATTCAATTTCCCAAGCCTTTTGCTGAGTCTCTCTGTGCCATGTCCTAGTCACCTTTAACTTGGTCCTGTCTTGTCTGTATTGCATCCGAATCTGGGTAGTATGACAGCCATGGACAATAAGAATGATGAGATACTCAACTGAATATGGTAGTGAAAATTGTAATAGGTGTTCGATGCATGTGATGTTCATCCAAAGCTTTGATACTTCAGCAGACAAAGGAATTAGTCAAATACAATTGGATGTGAACTGTTTGATTGCCTACAGTTTCATTTTGGACCAGAAATGTACACTTTGTAAAAGAAACTGAATATGGTTGTGATGTTCTTTGTTGCCAAAGGCCGGGGCTCCCGTTTCTCTCAAGTGATTCCACTGTTATTGGGGCATCTTTTGTATTAGCCAGAGGCAAGCCTGTTTTTCCTCAATTTTTCATTGTTCGTACTTGAGATTTATGTTGTTCCAATGCATATAATCTGTTGGTTTTTTTCTTGATTCTGTCATTCATTAGTTGTTTTCTGATCACCTCTGTTTTTATTGTGTTTACAGAATCCCTGTGAGAATTCAGATATGCTGAAGATTTTTGCTGATATGATGTGGCTTGGGGGTTTCTAGGTTGCACTTATGATTTCAATTTTCTTTATGTTCAATACTTCCAATCTCATTCTCACCAATGTTCAACCAATTTTTTTTTGTAGTGTCACATCCCCTAGGAACCCCTTTATTTTCTTGTGAGACCCCTAGCCCCATTGTAATTTGGACTAGGGGTGGAAGTTGTATTCACAAAACGTTGTTGGATGGTGTATGTGGCTATAAATCCATAATGTTTAATGTTAATGAATGTTATTATTATGTGTTATTTGTCAAAATTAATGCATGATATATGTTTTCACCTAATGGAACCAATCTTTGGTTGGTGGTTTGTGTGAGGAGTATCATTGATCACAAGTATTTGGGGTGCAAGGTGAGTTGGATTCTATGGTTCCATTGAGAGAGATCAAAAGTGAAATGACAATTGATATTCTATATTCGTTATTTACAAAGGAGAGGAAAAACTCCTTATATAAAGAATTACAAGACGATGTTTCTAAAAAAAAACAATCATTAACTAAAACAAACTAAAGCAAATAACGGAAAGATACTAAAAGCTAATTAAAGCAAACTAAGTTAACGAAAAGTAAACTACCGACTAACTAAAAGCTAAGATGACCATTAAATATTACAATAATACTTTAATACCCTCTTTTAATGGTCATCCTACTAACTACTTCAAGCTTATCCCAAAATTTTACAAATTTATCCAGATTGAGAGACTTGGTGAGAATGTCTACAGTCTGATCCTCAGTTGGAACATATTGCAACATCAGGATAAAATAACTACTAGGAAATAAAACACTCTAATCATTTATGTGTCCAAAGGAGAAAGGAAACATAAGTAATGACTAAAAAAATCACATTAATATTATAAGTGTATTCCTACACATTAACCATATTCAAGTCTCACTCTCTTCTCTACTAGTTTCACATATGTCAAATAGGGGTATTTATGAAGGGATTCAAAATTAAATATATAAGGAGTTCCCAAAAATAAATTCATTACTTAGGCTTAATTGGTTAGAATAGTACTTATGAAAATACATCATTATTACTTTAGAGCTAAGTTAGAAAGGGTATTGTTGACACAGGGATTTGCACTCGATGCAAAGTTGAAAAACTCCTAAATTCCCGTGCAACATGGGACTATTCTCAGGCTGCGAGTATCCTAAGATGATAATAGACCTCCAGATTATGAGTTGGCTCCCTTTGGATATTTTTTGAAAAATTACCGACTTTAATAGAGGAAAAGGGGAAGAAAGATGATGTAGAAACTAAAAAACTGAAATACTAGGTGATTCACCAACTGATAAATAATTTGAACCTGCTTCTAAAATCTCACAAAAGACTCAACAAATAAAGCTTGTAATGCCTTGCCGTGTGAACCCCAAAGGACAACAAAATACCGCACTATTTTTTTTTTTTTTGATAGGGAAACATTGCATAAGATGAATTTGTACATACATTACATGAAGAGCAATTGAGCATGTACAAAGTTATCTACGTCCTTTAGGTTACACAAAATGGTCATTACGAAACCTAAACTTTTACCAAAACGAAAGCGAATAAAAACCAAGATTACATAATGATGACATACAACCATCCATGATCAAAAGAGAGGAAAACGATACATCATTTTATTACAATTCAATTTATAGTTCCATGATACAACCGTGGAACATATTTCCACTGATACAACACATCAAAGATATAATAGTACCTTACATAATGCTTCCTTTATATCAACGAGAAGAGTATATCGAATACAAGTATGATACATCAATGAAGAAAAAGGTACAAAATGAGGACCAGTCTTCAACCAAGTGTGGTTCTGGAGACTCTGCATCCGCTTCCGCATCGCGAACACAACTTGAGAACCCAATGGGGTGCATAGCACGTTCTACCCAACCACGTGGACTTGAAGGCCCACCCCTCGTGCTAGGAGATGACAAGAAAGGACCCACGACCAAGACAGTCAAGCAAAATGAACACAAGACCAAACTATAAGGTCAACCAAAACATAACATACAACAATCTCAACGACCACTTACAAGGTGATTGCTTCTAGAGGCATACGAAGGAAAAGCAGGGAATACTATGGGAGAGTATCTTTGCATGGTCTTAATACAAAACTTTACAACAATCAGGGGTGTACCAAACTTATAACACCAAACTTTACCAGTTCGAGTACAAATGTGAGGCATGGACCATCTCGCCAAACAACCATAACAAGAGGCGAACTATGAAATAAGGTAACACCCACAAAAGTTCAAGCTAATAATTAAATCAAACATTTCAAATTCAAATCAAAGAAATCCAACATACACCCGTTACCCAATGCCTCAAGAAACCTATAACACCAACTTTCATTTACTCCCAACTGAAGGGTACGCAAATACTTGGGTTCCCAAAGAACTCACATCATGGCTTGGCTTATAAACTCGTCAAAGCGGAAAATAAATCAACGTAGAATTCAATCAATCAGGAGAACACAAAAATCAGACTTTAATCTCCCAACACAATTCCATGTAATGAAACTTAAAAGCATATTTGATACTCCACTTGTTTATACATTCCTATTCAATTTGGCAAATAAACTAACTCAATAAGAACATGAAATGATTAGTCATTTGATAATGATCTAACTTCAATGTTCACTTCTTTAATTATAAAGCTCAAATAAATCAAATCTCTCCTACTAATTTTTAGATTATTAAATATTCAAGCATCACAAATTTTATTTTATTTACACGACTATATTGAAATTATTTAATTAAGTAAAGAACTGTGAAGACCTACAAAATGTAGACCATCAGATTTCTCTTACTTTAAAATTCCTAGCCTATACCTTTATTTACTTCAAAATAATTAAAATAAAAATATAACCTATCCATTTGTTACTTCAAAATAATAAATTTAATTAAAATGTAGTATATACAATTGTTTACTTTAAATTAAATAAATTTAATTAAAAACTAACATCTACAATTTATATGCAAAACACAAATCTAGTATTAAAAGAATTTGTAAATAAATTTAATTTTAAATAAACTTGTAATTAAACCAAATTTTAAATGCATTTGAAAATAAATCTAATTTTAAATGTTTTTTTTGAAAATAAATCTAATTTTAAATGCTTTTGAAAATAAATATAATTTTAAATGCATTTGAAAATAAATTTGATTTTAAGTGTGTTTGAAAATAATTTTAATTTTAAATGCATTTGAAAATAAATTTGATTTTAAATGCATTTGAAAATAAATCCGATTTTAAATGCGTTTGAAAGTAATTCTAATTTTAAATACATTTGAAAAATAAATCTAATTTTAAATGCCCCTGTCCAATAGTCACAACACTTATTTACACCCCCATATCCAATATGACAAATAACTTCAACCATTTATTTGAACTTAAACAAATCATTTCGAATATCTACAATAGATCAAATTTAATTTTCAATTATTGAAACAATACACACAACTATGTAGGTAAAAACTCAAGTCAATTCTCTTTACCCAATTTATTTATCTATCACAATAAAACTACCCAACCCAACTACTTTTAGTAAAAGCTAATTTTCTCTAAAATTTTAAAAAAAAAATTAAAAAAATTATGTTTCTTACAATCACATTCCAGCGTTTAACACATCAATTGTATTTCTAATTTCTCATCCAGATATAAATACCTAAATATATATATATACTTACAAACTTCAATATTTTTTCTTTTCTTTTAATTTTTCGTTTCACACAGCAAACTGAACTCATAGCATACAAATATTTATTTATTTATGCTAACTTCTTTAATTTGATAACATGATTAACCACACATACATATATGTATTATATAATATATATCTATCCAAACATATAAATATAACAACACAAAACCATATTTATTTCTAATTAACATTTTATATAAATCAATACCCACAGCAGCGAAGCATAGCCATAAACACAACTAACTTCTTTAATTTGGTAACATGATTAACCACACATACATATATGTATTATATAATATATATCTATCCAAACATACATATATGTATTATATAATATATATCTGTCCAAACATATAAATATAACAACACAAAACCATATTTATTTCTAATTAACATTTTATATAAATCAATACCCACAGCAGCGAAGCATAGCCATAAACGCAACTAACTATATATATATAATTCCTACCTACACGATATCTCCTCCGTAAAAGAATTTTGTCTTTGTTCAAGAGGGCGATTATTTTTCTAGGTAGAATAATTAATAAACGGACAAGAACAAAATGAGGGCAACCTTTCATAGATAAGTTATGTTTGGCTTCCTCAGAAACATTCTTATTTAGAAAATGATATAATCAACAAATTTCATTCTCCATGGAAAATGATAAAAGCATCAAAGACATAAATCAAAATCATTCAAAGATTATCGAAATAGTTATTTTCCCATACTTAGAATTTTGCAACCGAAAATGCATACAATAAGCCGCAATTCCCCAAATTCTCTCAGCTATAAGACCAGTTTTAAGTTTTTAACTAGAGCCTTGTACTTTCGTAAACATTCTTGTTGGATTTCTCCTTATCATGTTTTTGTAAAAATTCCGAATGTTCTTTCCCCCAAAATTCCCCATCTTAATTAAGTAAATTCTCTATAATTTTTTGATAACCCCAACCCAGACAGATGACAAATTTCCCAATTAATTTTCAGTTTTCTAAATGTACATGCACGTGCACACGTCAATTCCTCTTTTCTTCATTTTTCCACGTGTTCATAAATTTCAAGCTTTTATTTAATCTAGAAACCTAACTCTCTCCACTAATGTTCCATTAAAAACTTCATTTTTTTACCGCTAATTAATATTTAATCACTGTAAACATTAAATCACATTACTTAAATTTAATAAATAATAACTGTTACTATAACTCTTTTAATTACTTTTTTTTTCCCCAAATTTATCGTTTGAAAATAATATTTAATAAAATAAACCTTATTAATAAGTGAATTATTAATTCACTATATAAAATTTGAAAATAAACATTATCTGTAATACAATTTTATGTCATTATTTACATTTTCATCTTTAATAAAATAATATTATAAACTATAAAATCATAATAACCTTCAAATTAATTTAATAATTAATTACTAAAATTCTTTAATAATTTAATTTATTACTTTAATTAAATCAACGTTACAAATATGAGCAAAGTAATCCAAACAATACCTGAATGATAATGAACAACGACCATGCCAAATAATTGGAACACGTTAATTAACCAATTAACTTGAACGACAAAAAATAGAACATCATTAAATAAACAATTAAAACGAACGACTCAAACAAAGTGATACCAAAACGGGAATGAGGGTTGCAAACATACGACATTGTCAGAAACAGTGACGAGGTGATGGACTAGGACGAGGGACTTCTTGTCAACTCGGATTTCCACATCATACCCATTGGGCTTATAGGGCACGCTCAAGCCTGATAGTGCAGGCGGAGTTGGTGCCCGGTACTTGCATCCTGCACCAAACCAACGTCAACAACATATATATCCAATTGCAAGCATATGGTGAGAGGGAGTCATAGTGTAGTAGGGTGCTCTTGAATGAGCAATGCTACACCGTCCCCTCACCCAACTCCAAACAGTAACACATTATCATAATGTCATGAAACAAGCATTAGTCAATTTACATAACAACATAATATTGCATCTAGATAATAAGCATAACTAGATAAAGACAAGCACCATGAATCATCATATCATCGACATCATGAAGAGAGTATCATAATCATCCATGCAAATGAAACTGTCAACCAAACAGTCAAACTGGTGAAGCAATCACCGCCATAGACCCACAGTACGCCACAAAATATGAGAGGAGTATCAAAATAATGATAGCAACACGAAAGACATTACACAGTATCTGAACGACATCAAGCACACAAAAAAAAGGTATCATAGGAGTAATAGGAACACGATAGGCACTACAAAGCCATACAATCTCACAACTTTGATATTCTTTCCTACAAAAATAATTCTTATGAAATGCTTTGACTTTTCTAATGCTCAAAAAGGAAAACAATGATGTTTTCACAATTTTATCCAAGAGAAAGAAAAGCACTAACATAGACCTGCACTATGACATGATACTCTTTGCATTCAACATTGAAGGAATCTGATTAACATAAAAGATGACACAATATTCTATCATATAACTCACAATCAACACTAAAGAACAAAGAATAATGGAGGAGGAAAAAACTCTTTATTGAAAAATAGGAGACAAATGCATTACAAATCTGTAGAACTCATGAGTTACAAAGTATGAATAATCTGCAACAATAGCCAACAAACTCAGAACTAGAGAAAATAATGAGGAAAGAGAAAGACTTGTACAAATGGCTCCCAAAGCTCCAAAACACGATGTGTTGTCCATCCTCTCCCTCAAATCAAGCATGTAATTGAAAGAGAACTCCACCAAGAATTATCAACAGTTGCGAAACTCAAAACAACCTCATGGGTCGTATGCAACTGAAAACCCCCTCAAAATAAGGTTGTAACTGACCGAATCAAGGAGTTATAAGCTTGATTTTGCTCCTTGATTGAAACTCCATCCACTTGGAGCCTTATGAAAGTGAACTCTTGATTTAGTGTTCAAAAATCTTGATTTCACTCCACATGTTGGCTAAACTTTCTCTAACCATCTCCATAATCCAAGCAAAGTTTTAAAGCTTTAAAACAACTCTTTTTGACCAACATTTGAAAAAACATCATAAGTATTTTATTTTGCATTTCAAAGTATCATTTATTTAAAAGTGATTTATAATTATCACCTTAAATAAAGATTCACATTTTTTTGAATTTTAATGCAAAAATAAAAGAGCTTTAATTAAAATCAAAAGACTTATATTGACTAAGTCTCAAGAGATATTTTCAAAAAGACTTAAAAAGAAACCTAAGGCATAGGAAATGACACGATTTCTTATATGAATGAATAAGTTTCAATAAAAACTAAGGCAAAAATGCCTTTCCTCATCGAACCTCTCCTAGGGTTTTTCAAAACCTAAAACAAAAGCAAACATTCATTTATCATTCTATTCACTTTCTGGAACTTTAAGCTGTGAGGAGGCCGCCACCAACAAACCCTAGTCGAGCCCTTCTAGCTGGAAATCTTTGCATTCAAGCCATTTTCTTGCAGATTTTGAAGGTTGTATCTATGGTACATTTGATTTTGTTGCAGATTTGGAAAGTTTCTTTCAGTTTTGAAAGCTTTTTAAGCTCATAGGGCGCGACCATATACATTTTCTGATTTGTTTTTTGTGAATCTTGCTTTTTTGTCTGCGTTTTTGTCTTGGCCGCCATGAACAATCTTGACTGAGCTTTGAAGACTTGCCTTCTATGTCATCTCTTGTAGCTTTCTCATATTGACAAAAAAAATGCTTGGTAAGTATATTTGTCTTCAAATTTGGAAGAATTTCTCCATTTTTAAAGCTTTTGAAAGCTTCTAGGCCATGACCTTGAGCAACTTCTAATGTTGTTTTTTCTTAGCTTTTGGTCTTGCTTTGTCATCACTGCAATACTTGTCACCATTGAGAACCCCATTCAAGCTTCTAGAAATAAACTCACGGGTTCTGATGAGCTTCTATTCATCTGGGTACTTGTTTTACAGGCTGAAAAATTCTTTTATGGCAATGGCTTTTCTCTCTGTTATGATTTCTGAAATTAACACCTTGCATAACACCTTGATTAGACTGCGATTTCTGCAAACCCTAGGGTATTGACTTGATTCCTCATGGCTGCGAGTGGTCTTGTAATTCTGGATGATTTACACTTCTACAAGCTTAAAAACACTTATTTGTAACTTCATTTTGCACTTTAGATTCTACCATTCATGAGGGTTTCCAACATATTTTTTTAAATTTTTTGAATATGACAAAACAAAAAATCCTCCATACTCAAACTTGTACAAAATGACCTGCAGAAACACAATATAGCAAAATGGGTGAAAACCAAACCTTTCAAAGGTCATCGTGCCTTTACTGTCATTTATGAGGGTTTCCAACATATTTCCCTGGTCACCATGTTGCCGATGTTGTATTTTCCTCTCATTTTTCATTGCATATTACATTTTTTGTAGCTCACACTGTTGTTTTCTCCTTGTATATCCCTGAAATGTTGAAAATCATACTTTCTTTACCAATTTGATCACTCTTCAATGAACTTATCATATCTTGTAGCTTCATTATTTTCAGCAAAATAACAAAGATATTGGTTCAAATTCAAATTTATAAAATAAATTCTTCATTTGTTGCTTCTTAAGTTCTTGTTGAAAACTTCTTTTATGGTTGCCTTCATTTGATTTGATATTTGAAAAAAAATCTGCAAATGATATAATGTTGTAATAATAGAAACATAAAACCCCTTAACAAAAATATGACATTATCATTGTTGTTTCTTTACTGTAAACAATGTTCACTATTCCTTTTGATAATACTTTTTGGACACTGGCTCTATAATTAAAATATGAAAATTAGATTACATGGCCCTTGAAAATAACGTCACTTTTCTTGAAACAATAAATCACCGTCTTAAATCTCTTTGAGGATGAAAAAGAAGTATTGTCTCTTGATGTTTATGAACACTATAATTTGCATTGATATAAGCTGGGATCAACCCTTGTGGGCGCCACATTTTCCACCACTCATGTTATAATATGATGAACAACAACATTACTTCTCTTGTATCTACACATGAAGCAAATGAGTTAGAAAAAAATAGCGAACTATGTTATTTCCCCTGATGATTTGATCTATTTTTCATTTGTCTCTCTCTTCATGACTAAGTTGATTTAGTTTAATAATAGCTGAAAATTATATGTCTATTGATGAGCATGTAATTGGATCTCATGACCTGAGCTTTAAAAAAAAATTTCAATCAACTGCAGGTTCTAGAACTCAGGAGCAAAAGGAGCTAAAGGCTGAAGATACTGAAGATCAAGGTGGACTTGAAGGGTCAACTCTACATCGACCCTTAAGGCAATGACATACATGACCTCCTTTATATGTTCTTCTTCTTTTAGTTGATCTTCAAATTTATAGTTTGCACTTAATGTTGAATTAAGTCAACTTAGTCAAACCCATGACTTGTGTGGGATTACAGAAACATATCTTTTAACAAATCGTTACTTCAAAGTATGCAATGACTTGTATTTCCATTTTCTTGTTCTCAATCACATATTTTGAAATAAATGATAAGAAATTGTTTAAGACATATGTTTTGTAATCAAAAGAAATAATAACTTCAACATATTTGATTTCTGAACTGCAATTCATTTATGGTAAGCAACAATATCATAAATTGCATTGAATGATTCAACTTCTCTGAACATACTCTAAATGTTTCTTTTCAAAATGAAACATGTTTTTTGCTTTGTTAGGACTATTCATCAGTTCAGTTTGAACTATTTGAATGATTCTGACAAATCAATCCTAGAAAATTATTTCATTCTGAAAGCAAAAGTTCATTGGATGTTTCAACATCAATTTTTTTTATACCCCAACAAATAATTTCCCTTTAAAACTTCACTAATTTATGCAAGAAGGAAAAAAATAGTAACATTTCTGGCGACCTCTCAGGGGTGTTTTCCTGCTAAACAATTAAGGCCAGTTGCCTTGCTTATCCATTGGGTATGGAGTCCATTTTTTTGCCTTTTTCTGACTCTAAAACTTTATACAGAGCTCATTCATTCAGTTGTAACTTTGTTGTAATTAATTACAGCTCCATTGAGTATACATTTGTTGTTCATGACATCAAATTATCCATTCCATGTTATGAATAATAGATGTCTATTTGATTGAACTCTAATTGGTAATGGCAAAGCACTCCTTATTCCCCCCAGAAAACTCAAAGTAAACTAACTAACTATGCAAAACAACACTTAGGGAAAACGAAAATGCAACTAATCTATGTGCATCAACACTTATTTGACATCTAGAAACTACTCAAACATGTACAAATTTAGATCATACCTCAAAATCAATGCTTGAGGTGAATCCCATTCACTAGGATTGGCTCCACTGCACCATCACATTTAGACAATTGGAAGGCATTATGTTGTTTACGCTCAGTAATAATGTAAGGCCCAGTCCATAATGCATCAATCTTGGAATGCTTTCCAGGTCTTCTTTTAAGTTCATCCCACTTTAGTACTATATCACCTTCCTGGAACACTCTTGGGGATGCCTTCTTATCAAATGATCTCTTCATTTGAGCTTGGTGTTGCTCAATTTTCCTCATTGCTTCAGCTCTAGTCTCTTCTAGCTCAATTAGCTAAGCCAACCTTTTTGTTATAGGCTCTTCTTCAATCATGTCGACCTGCTTAACCAAATCAAGGGCTGGAATTTCAAGGGATATAGGCAGCCTTGCCTCTTTTCCATACAAAAGCATGTATGGCGATAGTCTTGTTGACCTTTTCAGTGTAATTCTATTAGCCCACAAGGTTGATTTCAATTTGGTATGCCATGCTCTCTGATTTCCTTCCATGGTCCTCTTGATAATCCTAAGAAGGTTTTTATTAGTGGACTCAACCTACCCATTGCCTTGAGGATAGTAGTTAGAAGAAGTATTTAGGTAAACACCATTTCTAACAGCCCAATCAAATACTCTAGTTCCTATAAAAGCAAGTGCATTATCTGAAACTATTGACTCAAGAACTCCAAACCTTGTAATCAACTCTTTGTAGAAATTCAGAACAATTGTCTCATTAGCCTCTTTAAGCGCTACAACTTCAATCCACTTTGAAAAGTAATCAATGGCTGTGAGCACCCACTTGTGGCCTGCACTTGAAGGTGGGTTTATTACTCCAATGAAATCTAAGCCCCACTTCACGAAGGGTTGTTCAATCTGAATTGGATACAATAGAAGAGCTTCTAGCTTCTCTTTCCTGCAAATATGGCACAGTCCTTACATTTTCTCACCCATGAATGAACATCCTTGAATAAATTAGGCCAATAATAGCCTCCTTTCATTATTTTAAGAGTTGTAGCTCTTGGAGAGAAATGACCTCCAACTAATCCTTCATGAAACTCATGTAAAATTTTATCACTTGATCAACTTCTATGCATCTAAGCAGAACACCATGGAAATCTTTTCTAAAAATTAAACCATTCAGAAGTACATAAGGTATGGACTGCAGTCTATAGTACCTTATTTTTTATTTACTCAAACCAAGAGGAAACTCACCAGTTAACAAGAAATGTGTCATTTCTTATACCCAACCTGTAGAAGAAACAGGTGCAACAATTTGTTCTTCATCCTGAAGAGCTAGGACAACACTTTCTTCTTTTTCTGTATTGTTGTTGTTGTTCTTTGTAAGTTGTTCACAAAGACCTTTACCTCTTATCAGCTTGGTGACTTTGATCTCAATATCATATTCCATTACCTTAGTCACCCAACCAACTCTTTTACTACTCAAGTCCCTGCTCAACAAAAATTCCTTGACTGAAGGGTGAGCAACCAACAACTTAACCTCATTGTTAGAAAGCATTTGTCTAATTTTTTTCAAACTTATGATAACAAAAAAAACATTCTTTTCAACAAAAGAATAATTAAGCTCATAATCCTTAAGACCTTGACTGAAAAAATCTAAAGGTTGCTCTAAACCATGGTCATTCTCTTGAACCAACATAGCTGCAATACTATCAATGTTCCCATATGTATACAATATAAAATCTTTTGAAAAGTCTGGGTTCAGCAGAGTAGGAGCAGCTGCAAGTGCTTCTTTGATAAGCTCAAAGCTCCTTTTCCATTGTTTAGTCCAGCTAAAAAAAATATTCTTCTTTAACATTGAAGTCAAAAGTACTAACAATTCAACAATATCTGGGATGAATCTCCTTACAAAATTAATTCTACCCAAGAAACTTTGTAGTCCTTTTTTGTGTGTTGTTAAAGGAAGAGAAAGAATAGCACTGACTCTCTTCGGATCAATGATGATTCCGTGTTTCGATACAATGTAACCCAAAAACTTACCTTCATGAACAAAAAACACATATTTCTTTGGGTTGAGAGATATACCAAACTCTTGACATCTTTCAAAGATTTTCCTTAAGTGATCAAAGTGTTCATCTGAATTCTTTGAAAAAATAGTTATGTCATCCAAATAAACCAATACAATTTTATACATCAAACCTTTGAAAGCCATGTCCATTGCTTTTTGAAAAGTAGCTCTAGCATTTGACAAACCAAATGACATTTTCTTGTAAGCCATTGTGCCCCATTTGGTCGTAAAAGTTGTCTTAAATTGATCTTCTTTAACCAGGATTTGGTTATATCCTGAGAAGCCATCTAACAAAGAAAGCCTCTCAACACCTGAAACAACTTGAAGAATATGTTCCATGGAAGGTAAAGGGTGACGATCCTTTAGGAAAGCTCTATTAATATCTCTGAACTCGACATAGAGTCTGATTTCATCATTCTTCTTCCTAACTGGAACAAGATTGGATACCCAAGAGGTATGTTTAATTGGAAATATGATATTGCACTCAATGAGTTTATTCAACTCGGTGATCATAAGGGGCTCAAGCTTGGGGTTAAGTGGCCTCTGCTTCTATCTTATAGGTTTGGCATTAGGCTCAAGCTCAATGGTATGCTAGACAATAGAAGGATCAAAACATTTCAAATCTAAATATTCCCATGCAAAATATCGTTGAACTCTTGACAAAGTAAAATAAATGCATGCCTCTCTTCTAATGTACATACATTTCCAAGCTTTAAAAGCTTGTCCTTGAATATTTCAATGCTCTAATAATGATCCTCTTTAATATGCATATTGGATTTTTCTTTTCTGACTTGATCATCAACATTGAAAATAGAATCCAATGTAACCAAGCCTTTAGGAAATTTGTTGGTTTTCAGCTGTATGATCTGATCCCCATACTGTTGTTTAAGTTTTTCTTGATTATCATTGGAGAACCCAAATTCTTCTCTTAAGAAGTTAACGATCTGCCGATCACTGTTAAAAACTTGCCAATGCTCATTACTGTTAGGAACATAAGACCTAACAATCACTTTAACATATTGCTCCTCTTTAGATTTGTTGATATCATTGGGAATATCATATTGAGCTCCTATAGTTTCTAATCTATCAACATGTTTATTTGCACTTCTAGGTATAGATAAAAAATTAAAAGCTTGAAAATCGTCAATAAGATCCCATACTCTATTCTTATAAGATTTTAACATATCATTTTTAGTAGCATGGAGACCTCTTGATTAACAATTAGTTCTGAATCACCAAAGACCTATAAACATTCAATACCTCTCCTTTTTTCCCACTGGAGACCATGAATCAGAGCTTCATAATCAGTTGTATTATTGTTGCAGTTGAATGTGAACCTAAATGCAGAGTAGTACTTGTCACCAGCAGGAGAAATGAGCATGCAACCACCTCGAACACCATTTTTACTCCTTGAACTGTCAAAAAATCCTCCATACCTCATTTACTTGTTGATTTGGCTGTTGTTCATCACTTTTACAAGTTTAGGCATAACAAAATCAGATTAATGCATTAGATAAATTCCCAAGTTTACCTCCTCATGCTGTTCATTCAAAGAATTGCGAACATTCCCAACTTCCCACTCATTCAAAAGGACATCTGGGATATCTTCAATTTGAGTACTAGTCTCATTGGCTGCGAGAATTTCTTCTTGATCAAAAAAAGCACAATTAACAGCAACTGCTGCATTGACAACACTTGGATTATATGGTTTTATATGGTTCTTAGCAATAGGTTTTGATTTGATTGTGACCTTAGTGCCATACCTGGTCCTAAACAACATATGAGACCAATCAGAGGACAAGTATCCTCCAATCTTAGCTGTGAAGTCTCATGATAAGCAAATGGAAAAATATGGAGGCAACTCTATGACATAAATGTCCTGAGGTATTGAGAAATTCGGACATGCGTGCAATGTAAGACTGATATTTTTAATAAATCCTACTATATTAACATCAGTACCATCTAGTTGAACTACCCCATTTTCTAATGGCTCATACTTTATTCCCAACTTTTCTACAATTTGTTTGGGCATTACAAAACTGCTGGCCCCTGAGTCAATCATACAATTATGTAGTAAATGTTGGCCAACAATCAGAGTTACATAGAAGGGGGGTGGCTTAACTACCTGGGTAGGTTGTTCTTTCTTTTCTTGTGAATCATTTGTAAGAACAACCTTTGAAGGTTGTTGATTAGACACACTATCAGATAAGGAAAACCTAGACAATGCTTCATGTAATAAATCTTTCTGCCTAGGAAGAGCCAAAGAATCCCACATGGAAACACTAACATCAGTTTTCTTCATTTGTGCTAAAATATTAAAGTTACCAGAACTAACCTCTTGCTATCCTCTAGGAAAAGAAACATCCTTTTGTGCATGTGTTGGTTGAACCAGTGCTTTAGGTTGATCTTTGCCCGTCATAGGTTGTGCTCTTGGAAGAACTTGAACGTTCTGTGTAGAAGAAGGCCTCACTTGGCCTTGTGAACTTGTGGATGGCTGATTTCTATCTCCATTAGTCTACTATCCTAGGTCAAAATCCCTTTTCTTAGATTTGATATTGGCCGACACAAGATCACTTGACTGATTTTTTGGATTATTAACCCCACATAACTCCTCACCTTGCTAGTTCAGTAATGAAACATCAGGATTAACTTGATCCGCATGAACAAACTACTGTTATTGAGCCTCCCGAGATGATTTTTTTGGAACAACACCACTTTGCACCATCGGTGCTTGATTCAGAATACCATTGGAACAGGTGGACTGATTATGCGGCTGATTACATGGAAAACACCATTCATAATCAATTGCCAGGTTGTTTTTCACAAGAACCACTTCCTTGGAGGAACTAGGGGCATTGGGATTATAAGGCTGGAAAGGCCTTTGATTGAAGTTCCTCCTCTGAAATTGAGGATTGGACTGAAACGGGGGTTGGTAAGGTGGCTGATATTGCTGCTTTTTAATGTTGACCATCTCATTACCAAAGGTTTGCAAGGTCTTTTGAATGTTTTCATTTTGTTCTTTAATGCTAACTAGCTCTTGAAACTGGCTGGGAACAACATGATCTTGAGCTGCTACCTGTGCATTAAAGGCTGAAAAAGATGGAACAACTACAGTAGGTGGCATTATAGGGGTAGTTGGTTGTATATCAGCAAAATAAGGCGTTGGAGGCTTGGGAGCTATCTTACCTGCTTGGATTAAGCTATTCTCAGCCCTAACAACAACATCAAATGTTGCTGGTAATGTATCACCTCCCATAGATTGAATCATGAGTGAAATATCACTATTTAGAGCTTTTAAGTAAAACAAGAAAACATAATCATTAGAGGGCTTTATTGAGATTGGAATCCGATTCCAGGTCTTCTTGAATCGGTAGTTGAAGTCCACCAGGTGCTCATGTGGATCTCTTTTAATAGTAGTTAGTTGCTCCACCAATGAGAGATGGTCTAATTTATCCTCAAACTGCCTATTGAGTTGCTCTCCTAGTTGGTCCCAGGTTGTGATTGAATTCACAGGCAGTCCTCTGAACCATTGGAAGGCTTTGCCTTTGAGGGAGGCTGCCAACAACCTTACTGCAACATCTTGTTTAGTTATGTGATGTAAGCCACACAACAAAGCAACATCTCCAATGTGCTCTATTGTTGTTGTTTGATCTTCTCCAGCAAAGAATGGCAAGCTCTTCAGAGCTACTGCTGGAATATCATTGTGTTGAGCAAGGTTTAAGGGGCTTCCTTGATCAAATGAGACAAAGGGCTAATTTATGGGTGGTGGTGGATGAGCCATAGGGATTTTTACAGTAGTAAAAACTAGGGCAGTAGTATGGCTTCTCACAGAAGGAGGATTAGACTTAGATCTTCTTGAATAAACAATGGTGTTCTGAGGCTTTTGAAAATTTCTACCTTTTCTTTTAGGTGGGGATAACTATAAATACTCAAAAGAAGATGAGCTACTTCTAGTTTGTACTCTTCTCATAAGCTAAAATGCACTGAATTACTAAACCAAAGCTTGGAGTCACTAGGTATGCTAAGAAAATATCTCTTGCAGACTGAAATTACTACTACACACACCAAACAACAGTGTGATACTTCTGGATTAGGATTAAAAAATAGTTCTCTATCCCACCGAGCGTGCCAAAAACTATGGACATGAGGATTTACACCCGATGCAAAGTTGAAAAACTCCTAAAATCCCGTGCAACATGGGACTATTCTAAGGATGTGGGTATCCTAAGATGAGAATAGACCTCTCGATTATGGGTTGGCTCCCTTTGGATATTTCTTGAAAAATTACTGACTTTAACAAAGGAAAAGGGGAAGAAAGATGATGTAGAACCTAAAAAACTGAAATACTAGGTGATTCACCAACTTATAAATAATTTGAACCTTCTTGTAAAATCTCATAAAAGACTCAACAAATAAAGCCATACAATCTCACAACTTTGTTATTCATGCCTACAAAAATAATTCTTATGAAAGGCTCTAACTTTTCTAATGCTGAAAAAGGAAAACAATGATGTTTTCACAATTTTATCCAAGAGAAAGAAAAACACTAACATAGACCTGCACTATGACATAATACTCTTTGCATTTAGCAGTGAAGGAATCTGATTAAAATAAAGGATGACACAATATTCTATCATATAACTCACAATCAACACTAAAGAACAAAGAATAATGGAGGAGGAAAAAACTCTTTATTGAAAAATAGGAGACAAATGCATTACAAATCTGTAGAACTCATGAGTTACAAAGTATGAATAATCTGTAACAACAACCACCAAACTCAAAACTAGAGAAAATAATGAGAGAAGAGAAAGACTTATACAAATAGCTCCCAAAATTCAAAATTTGAATTTTGGCTCCAAAACACAATGTGTTGTCCATCCTCTCCCTCAAATCAAGCATGTAACTGAAAGAGAACTCCACCAAGAATTATCAAGAGTTGTGAAACTCAAAACAACCTCATGGGTCGTATGCAACTAAAACCCCCCTCAAAATAAGGTTGTAACTAACCGACTCAAGGAGTTATAAGCTTGATTTTGTTCCTTGATTGAAACTCCATCCACTTGGACCCTTAACTGAAAGTGAACTCTTGATTTAGTGTTCAAAACTCTTGATTTCACTCCACATGTTGGCTAAACTTTCTCTAACCATCTCCATGATCCAAGCAAAGCTTTAAAGCTTTAAAACAACTCCTTTTGACCAACATTTGAAAAATGCATCATAAGTATTTTATTTTGCATTTCAAAGTATCATTTATTTAAAAGTGATTTATAATTATCACCTTAAATAAAGATTCACATTTTTTTGAATTTTAATGCAAAAATAAAAGAGCTTTAATTAAAATCAAAAGACTTATATTGACTAAGTCTCAAGAGATATTTTCAAAAAGACTTAAAAAGAAACCTAAGGCATAGGAAATGCCACGATTTCTTATATGAATGAATAATTCAATAAAAACTAAGGCAAAAATGCCTTTCCTCATCGAACCTCTCCTAGGGTTTTTAAAAACCTAAAACAAAAGCAAACATTCATTTATCATTCTATTCACTTTCTGGAACTTTAAGCTGTGAGGAGGCCGCCACCAGCAAACCCTAGTCAAGCCCTTCTAGCTGGAAATCTCTGCATTCAAGCCATTTTCTTGCAGATTCTGAAGGTCGTATCTATGGTACATTTAATTTTGTTGCAGATATGGAAAGTTTCTTTCAGTTTTGAATGCTTTTTAAGCTCATAGGGCTCGGCCATATACATTCTGATGCGTTTTTTATGAATCTTTCTTTTCTAACTGCGTTTTTGTCTTGGCCTTTATGAACAATCTCAACTGAGCTTTTAAGATTTGCCTTCTATGTCATCTCTTGTAGCTTTCTCTGGAAGACATTGACAAAAAGAATGCTTGGTAAGTATATTTGTCTTCAAATCTGGAAGAATTTCTCCATTTTTAAAGCTTTTGAAAGCTTCCAGGCCGCGGCCTTGAGCAACTTCTAATGTTTTTTTTTCTTTGCTTTTGGTCTTGCTCTGTCATCACTGCATTACTTTTCACCATTGAGAACCCCATTCGAGCTTCTGTAAATAAAATCATGAGTTATGATGAGCTTCTATTCATCTGGGTACTTGTTTTACAGGTTGAAAATCTCTTTTATGGCAATGGCTTTTTTCTTTGTTAAGATTTCTGAAATCAACACCTTGCATAGCACCTTGATTAGGCCGTGACTTTTGCAAACCCTAGGGTATTGACTTGATTCCTCATGGTCGCAGGTGGTCTTGTACTTTTGGATGATTTACACTTCTACAAGCTTAAAAACATACTTATCTATAACTTCATTTTGCACTTTAGATTCTCAGAGAAATAATTTTTTTAAATTGTTAATAAGAAACTCCATTTGAGTTTTCTTTTCTTCCTTTACCATTCATGAGGGTTTCCAGCACATTATTTTAAATTCCATGAATATGATAAAACAAAAAATCCCTCATACTCAAACCTGTACAAAATGACTTGTAGAAACACAATACAGCAAAATGGGTGAAAAGGAAACCCTTCAAAGATCATCGTGCCTTTACTATCATTTATGAGGGTTTCCAACATATTTCCTAGGTCACCATGCTGCCAATGTTGTATTTTCCTCTCATTTTTCACCGCATATTACATTTTCTGTAGCTCACACTCTATTGTTTTCTCCTTGTATATCACTGAAATGCTGAAAATCATACTTTCTTTACCAGTTTGATCACTCTTCAATGAAATTATCATATCTTGTAGCTTCATTATTTTCAGCAAAATAACAAAGATATTGGTTCAAATTTAAATTTATAAAATAAATTCTTCATTTGTTGCTTCTTAAGTTCTTGTTGAAAACTTCTTTTATGGTTGCCTTCATTTGATTTGATATTTACAAAAAATTATGCAAATGATATAATGTTGTAACAATAGAAACATAAAACCCCTTAACAAAAATATGACATTATCATTGTTGTTTCTTTACTGTAAACAATGTTCACTGTTCCTTTTGATAATACTTTTTGGACACTGGCTCTGTAATTAAAATATGAAAATTAGATTACATGGCCCTTGAAAGTAACATCACTTTTCTTGAAACAATAAATCATTGTCTTCAATCTCTTTGAGGATGAAAAAGAAGTATTGTCTCTTGATGTTTATGAACACTATAATCTGCATTGATATGAGTTGGGCTCAACCCTTGTGGGAGCCACATTTTCCACCACTCATGTTATAATCTGATGAGCAACAACATTACTTCTCCTGTATCTGCACATGAAGCAAACGAGTTAGAAAAAATAGTGAATTTTGTGATTTCCCCTGATGATTTGATCTATTTTTTCATTTGTCTCTCTCTTCATGACTAAGTTGATTTAGTTTAATAATAGCTGAAAATTATATGTTTGTTGATGAGCATGTAATTGGATCTCATGACTTGAGCTCTAACAAAAAATTTCAATCAACTGCATGTTCTGGAACTCAGGAGCAAAAGGAGCTAAAGGCTGAAGATACTGAAGATCAAGTTGGACCTAAAGAGTCAACCCTACACTGACCCTTAAGGCAATGGTGGACATAACCTCCTTTATATGTTCTTCTTGTTTTAGTTGATCTTCAAATTTATAGTTTGCACTTAATGTTGAATTAAGTCAACTTAGTCAAACCCACGACTTGTGTGGGATTATAGAAACATATCTTTTAACAAATCGGTTACTTCAAAGTATGCAATGACTTGTATTTCCATTTTCTTGTTCTCAATCATATATTTTGAAATAACTGATAAGAAATTGTTTAAGACATATGTTTGTAATCAAAAGAAATAATAACTTCAGCATATCTGATTTTTGAACTGCAATTCATTTATGATAACCATCAATATCATAAATTGTATTGAATGATTCAAATTCTATGAACATACTCTGAATGTTTGTTTTCAAAATGAAACATGCTTTTTGCTTTGTTAGGACTATTCATTAGTTCTGTTTGAACTGTTTGAATGATTCCGACAAATCAATCCTAGAAAATTATTTCATTCTGAAAGCAAAAGTTCATTGGATGTTTCAACATCAAAATTTTTAATACCCCAACAAATAATTTCCCTTTAAAACTTCACTAATTTATGCAGGAAGCAAAAAATTAGTAACAGGTATATCATGACTCTAGTACACATAGGACTTTCATTGATAAGAGATTTATCTAAATCCAATTTCATTCTCATATTATTAGCTTCACATGGAGTTTGACCACCATACTGTCATACAAAACAATATATATGCAAGATATGTGACATAAATTAATATCTCTTTATGAAGTCACAACTTGGATCATTGTCATTTATTAGCCTTTATGAATATTAGAATGTGTAGATCTTCCTACCTGAAAAAAATTTCAACATTTATCATTATTTAATTATATACAAATCTGTGTTCTTGTAACATGCCCAATGTTCTACTCAAAAAAATTCCTAACTTTGAACCCACAAGTGAATAAACCATGATGCCATAACATAGAAATAAATTTTTCTTTTCTAAAATGTAAATTACATGCACATATGAAATAGACACTATTCCAAACTTCCATTACATTCCATTGTAATTTCTTAAATCTTTCCATAACATTGATTTCATATAGAATAAACTCTAGTACAACATTCATGTTTACATCCTTCCATACAAATGGATACTAATTACACACATAGCTCTTTTGAGCTTCCAACACTAGAAATATATATGGTCTTGGTATTCCATGATGCAAAGTAGGGAGGAGTTTGTCCAACAATCACAATCTAACCAGGTTAGAACAATCTTTCAATCATAAAAATTCCAACATGATATTTAACTCACAATTCACTCCTATTCCCTTGTAGCCCATCAAACATTGAAAATTGAGCATATATTTTAGAGAAGGCCTCAAACCCACAAACCATTCACCATTGCAGATACACATTAGGATCCTTTCTAGCATATCCAAATTTGGACTAGGGTTATTTTGTAACAAATCCTTCAAATTAGGTCTGCTATGTTGAAAAGAGGCTTAATTAGCCATGTTTTACAAAGCATCTACCAACCAAACACTCTTCCAACCTCAAATCACCATTGCAAGACCTCAACTAGGTTACAAATATAGAGTAAATCCACAAAATTTTGACAAAAGGACTGCCTACAAACTCACCAAATCACAAAACCCTTGTTTAGGCCTATTTAGGCTTGCACATGAGAGGGTTTATTGAAACTACCAACCCCAATCCCTATTTCACCTTAACAATACCTCAAACAAATCTTTCAGGGTCTGCACATGCTTTCCAAACCATCTTCCACTCTTTTCCAATGCCTTCTCACCAAACTTCAACTCTTAGCCATCACTTTTAAGCCCAAAACTCATGAAATATCAACTAGGGCAACACCAAAATTCCATCAAACCCTGCTCCCTGCCCTTGAAACCTACATGAACATCTAACCCTACCTAAATGCACCCATTCCACCAATTTTCAAGCAACTCTACTGGTGGAATGGCTCATTAAGGCATTTTAAGTACTCTCAAAGTGTCCAAAACAAGGTTTTCAGACCATTGACAATAAAATGGCTATAAAACCCTTGAAACTTTATGAAAAAAATTAAAAAAAATCCAAAACACCCTTAACTCCTGCCACCATAAGATTCAATACATTTTAGAACATAAACTCTCAGTACAGAACCGTACTGTAGCCTATAGCAGTAGAATTATACAAGGAATTACAAAAAATGGAGTTTCTTTATTGCTTCAATACCAAAGATCTTCAAAAAAATTTTACCATGAAGTTATTAAAGCATATTTAAAATTTCACCAACCAAACTCATTGGTTCCAACTGACTTTCAAACTACTTGACCGTTGGACTTCCACTTTTTACATTTTTGCATTCTTGCACATGACAACATTTGCAAAATTGACACAAAACTTGATACTTTCCTCTAACCGACCCCTAGATGACTCAAAACATTAGAAATGGTCTATTATGACCTTATTACATGACATTAGACTTAAAACACCATAAAATCCATCATATAAGCATATTTACAAAAATTGATTAGGTGTCCCTACACAATGCACCTAGATAGAAAAAGAACTCAAGTCCCTTGAGTACCATGCTGCAACACAAAATTATGCTTGACCTCATCATTGCTCTGACCTCCAAATGTCCCTTCACCTGGTAACCCTTTCCAATGAGTCAGGTATTGAAAACATACATTGTCTCTTGTTTTTGACCGGTTCTTTCCTCGAAATTGCTACTCTACACTTGATGTGTGATTCTTCATTTGTGCTACGTCTGAAAATGCTATCAAAATGGCTTTCCTACCTGCTACGACACTTCCTTGTACCTTGTAAATCTCCGCCTTCTTCTTTACGCTCCTTGTGTAATCAAATTTGGCCACATTTCTTTGTAACTAACCTTCCACCTCTTTACCTTTACCTTTCACCTTTTCCACCTGATGTGGTGCACCTACCACTGTTCCTTGATCAGATTTGCAGAGCTCTAACATGAAAGAACTAACATCAAGCTTACCATCCTCAACTTTACCAAACCTTGAATGGCTACTGTCCTCTTTGAAAATAAATGAGCAAAACACTCTTTTGATCATCCCCTCAACGTGCTTCTCCAACCAATCTTTCATTCCCACAATCAATTCATCCTTGACCTTCTCAATCTCATTTTCCCTCAAAATCAGATCACTCTTCATCTCTGCTGTCCTAGCATCTTCATTTTTAGTGATGGCTACAAACTCCTCAAGCTTTATAAACTCCTTCTTACCTAACATTATCACCTTAGCTTCCTTAACTTGTCCTTTATCATCCTCTACCAATGGAGTCAAAGCGAAAGTGTTTCTATCCTTTTCAATATCATAAGTATTGTTTCTATCATCATAAATTGCATGTCTATCAAACTGCCATGGTCTTCCTAGCAACAAGTGGCAACAATCCATAGACAACACATCACAAAGAATTTTGTCATTATATCCACCTATGTTGAATTCAACCCAAGCTTGATCATTCACTAAAACAAATTGATTCTCATTCATCCAAGACACTTTATAAGGTGTTTCATGAGATATATTTTCCAACTTAAATTTATCAACCATTTCAATAGATACCATGTTATCTGTACTTCCAAAGTCTATTACTACTTTACATACCTTTCCATTGCATTTGCAAGTTGTCCTGAATAGTGTCCTTCTTTGTGTTGGCTCCTTCTCCTTGGATGCTTTGAGGAGTGTTCTTCTAACCATTAAGGATTCTCCCACTTCTGGAGCAACAAGCTGATTAGGAGAGTTAACACTCTCACAATCTTCCTCTTGCACCAATTGAACTCTCTTATCACCACCAGTTGAAGTAGAAGCTTGTTTATCTAGACACTTAGATGCTTGATGGCCAAATTGATTGCAATGATAAAATCTTCCTGAAATTGTACTTGAACCTCTACCTTGTCCACCAAATCTTCCTCTAGAACCTCTAAATCCACCTCTTTGATCAACAACTTGGTCTTTGCTTTTTCTTGCATCTTCTTGGTCTTCATAGAATTGTCTTGAGCCTCTTCCTCTACTAGTGCTTCCTCCGCCTCTTCCTTGTCTTTTTTGCCTTCTTTTTAACTTATCTTCTGCCCTAGCAGCCAACTGAAAACATTCTTCAACTGTCCTAGGAGTAGCAAGAATCAATTCATCCTGAATTTGGAATCTCAAACCAGTAATATACCTTGTTATCTTCTCATTTTCATCTTCAACATGACCAAATCTAATGCTTAATTTGTGAAATTATTCAGTGTAGGCCATGAAACCCTTTTCCTTCTGCTTTAAGCTTTGCAACTTCTTAAAAGTTTGTATTACATGATCACCTGGCAAAAATTGACTCTTAATCTTTGACACCATCCTATCCCATGAACTTATTTTTGATTTTCCCTTTTTCACTCTCTCCTCCTGCACATAGTTCCACCATGTTAGAGTAGGGCCTTTCAACTTAGTCTTATCAAACTTTACCTTTTGTTCTTCTACAACCTCCTTGTACTCAAAGTAATTGTCCAATGCATCTATCCAATCCAATACTTCTTCAGCATCTAACTTTCCACTATACATTGGAAAATCTATTTTCACATCAAAAGCATCTCCCTTAATAGCTTTCAACATCTTCACCATCCTTCTCTCTTTAGGGTCCAATTCCTCTTCATCATATTGGACTCTTCCTTGAGGGTTTTCACTTTTCCCCCTCTTCCTCTCGGTCAGTTTCCTCTTTAGTGGCCTTTCCTCTTTGTTTTGTCTCTAATGTTGGAAATCTAGCTAAAAGTGCTTCTCATGACTCCTTTAACAACTTTATTTCTCTAGCAATAACTGCACTACCTTTAGGAGGCATCTTCTCCTTTCAAATTGCAACCTTTCTCCTTCAAAAGATCAAAACCTATGCTCTGATACCAATTGATGCAGAGAAGGGAGAAGTTTTTCCAAAAATCACAATCTAATCAGGTTAGAACAATCTTTCAATCAAAAAAATCCCAACATGATATCTAACTCTTAATTCACTCCTATTCCCTTATAGCCCATCAAACAGTGAAAATTGAGCATATCGTTTAGAGAAGGCCTCAAACCCACAAACCATTCACCATCTCAGATACCCATTAGGCTCCTTTCTAGCATATCCAAATTGGGACTAGGGTTATTTTGTAAAAAATCCTTCAAATTAGGCCTGCTACATTGAAAAGAGGCTTAATTAGCCCTGTTTTACAAAGCATCTACCAACCAAACATTCTTCCAACCTCAAATATCCATTGCAAGACCTCAACCAAGTTACAAATAGAGTGAATCCACAACTTTTGACAAAAGGAACACCTACAAACTCACCAAATCACAAAACCCTTGTTTAGGCCAATTTAGGCTTGCACATGAGAGGGTTTATTGAAACTACCAACCCAATCCATATTTCACCTTACCAATACCTCAAAAACATCTTGAAGGGTCTGCACATTCTTTCAAAACCATCTTCCACTCTTTCTCAATGCCTTCTCACCAAACTTCAACTCTTAGCCATCACTTTTAAGCCCAAAACTCATGAAATATCGACTAGGGCAACACCAAAATGTCATCAAACCTTTCTCCCTACCCCTGAAACCTACATGAACCTCTAACCCTACCTAAATTCACCCATTCCACCAATTTGAAAGCAACTCTACTAGTGGAATGGGTCATTAAGGCATTTTAAGTACTCTCAAAGTCTCCAAAACAGGGTTTTCAAACTGTTGACAGTAAAATGGCTATAAAACCCTTGAAATTTATGAAAAATATTCAAACAAAATCCAAAACACCCTTAAATCCTGCCACCATAAGATTCAATACATTTTGGAATATAAACTCTCAGTACGAAACTGTACTATAGCCTGTAGCAAAACAATTATACAAGGAATTGCAGAAAATGGAGTTTCTTTATTGCTTCAATACCAAAGATCCTCAACAAAACCTTACCATGAATTTCCTAAAGGATATTTAAACTTGCACCAACCAAACTCATCGGTTCCAATTGACGTTTAAACTACTTGACCATTGGACTTCCACTTTTTGCATTTTGCATTCTTGCACATGACAACATTTGCAAAATTGACACAAAACTTGACACTTTCCTCTAACTGATCCCTAGATGACTCAAAACATTGGAAATGGTCTATTATGACCTTATTACACGAAATTAGACTCAAAATGTACCCTAAAAGCCATCATATGACCATATTTACAAAAATCAATTAGGTGCCCCTGCACCAGTCCACCTTCAAATCTTGGCCGCCAACTGATGAGAAGAATCACTCAAGTGTTTTTCTTCCAACCACAGACTTAGTGCAGTCCCCCACACATCTACTTATTAGGTAAGATGGCCCTACCCTTCGACGAAGAGATTGGTTGGATAACCCCATAATACTAGCTTTCTCATAGCTTGGTGTTGTGTCCTACCAACTAGAACTTTGCCATACAGTATCTTCTACCTACATGTATGACAATTCCAAACTAGAATGCATAACTAGATCATAGTGAATTGACAATGTAAACAGTGACAACTTACACTACTTTGGCCAAAGTATTCATGACACAAGATTTAGAGTGGATTTCATCCTATTCACACACCTTCCTAGCTCGGGTTGTTAAGACCACACATATTTTATGCATAGGAAATTCCCTCCATTGGGTAATATTTAACCCCAGGAACAACCTATTTCCTCTCACTCAACATTACACTATGGTAACCAAACTGAAACATAAAACAATCTTCACTAACTTCCTTATAAAATAAGCTATGACTATTTAAGCATGACTTAACATAGTCTATAGTAGAACACATAAGCACTCATACCTACATACATAGTATGCTAAGATAATCCCCTTATATGGGTATAAACAAACACAAAGACATCTCTTTTCCTATTTCAAATCAATTCAAACAACACTTGAAAAACAAACAATCTTTTCAACTTAAAACATAAAAGTAAAGTAGAGAATTAGCATGCTTGTAATCAGATAGCCCAATTGATGAATCAGGTTTCCTAGCGTAACCTCCACCAAAAATTTTGTAATTCCTTCCCTTGACCAAATCCCAGAAAGAAATCTCTCTAAAAACCTCACTAATCTCACACTAAAAACCTCTCAATCTCACAACTCGATATTGCAGCAGAGTAACACTCAAAAAATTAGAATTTAGAAAGGAAGAATGCATCCCAAATGAAGTGAAAGGAATCTCTATTTATACAAAATGACCAACAACTAAAGGCTGGAAACAAGGTAACAAAATTGACACTTCTCAGCTTAGAAAGTTCGACTCAACAAAAATAACAAAAGGTAGCAGGTAGGAACAATGTATAGATAACACATACCCAACAAGAGAATGAGTCATCCCATTCAATTTGGATAGCAAGAATGATCAATAGAAATGCAAGGTGATGGTCTCCTACATATCAAATTATTTGACGAGCTCCCTAATTTGACCAATTCATATATTCTCATCGCTTCACATTTGTAATTTGTATTGCAGGCTAAAGACTTCTACTTGGTTTGTGCTTTCCTCAGTTTGGTGCCACCAAAACACCATGTTTCCTATTCCTTTGGTTTGTTTTAAGCTTCAAGACTAAGTCAAATTTTATTTCATGTGTAACAGATTAACATTACTTCCAGCATCGATTTTTTCAACATCTAATACCACGTATTACTTTGGCTTATATTTCCTATGCACAATATAGCACCACTTTCTTAAAAAACAACAAGCCTATTCATTTAACATTTTCATATATAGTTTTATGTGTTTTACTTTAAATATGTATGAAATGCTTTCCATACATTTCATGCGCTTTATAGAATATATAGCACTATCAACATTTATATACATATAATATATATGATATATATAATATACATATACATATATTAATAACATTACATGTTATTGTATATATATATATATATGTGTGTGTGTGTGTATATATATGTATATACATATATATATTTATATATACAAATATATCAACTACACAATTATAGAATGCATCTTTCGATATTCAAATGCATATACATATATTCATTCATTCTATATAATAATAACGCACATGTGTAAATATATATACATATGTATTAATACAATCCTATGGATGTTTCCATTATGTTGATACATACATGTAAATCAATACATGTATATATATACGCATATATATTATATATTTATTTAACATTTCCTTCAAACATACAATTTCAACATCGATTGACATATATACATGAAGTATATATATATGTGTATACATGTGTATATATATCTACTTGCATCCGTTCGATGTCCCCACACATATGGGTATTCCATCCATAAGCATACATAGATACATCTATCTATGTATACTCATGTACATATTTTACTCATGTGCATGAGTTCATCATAGACATGTACAAGTATACATATATATACATTTAATTTATATCACATCGATCAAATGTAAACACATTAAGAAGAACTCACAATTGAAAGAAACTCAAACACTTAAATCAAGAATGATCACAAACAAAATTGTAACCTCTCCTAGTCCATCCACAAACATGACTAAGGAAACTTACCATTTTCAAGCTATTGACTTGACTTGACTATACTTAGAAGTGAGAATGTGAAAGATCAATTAGACTCATTTAGGGGTTACCCGACCAATTCTCTTCTCTTGAGTGATACTTCCCCTCTCTTCTAGAGGATTGAATCTTTCCTTGCATCATCCAACTTAGTACATAGAAAGCATAGTTATCTGAATCAATTAAAACTTATTGCATCATATAGTTCATAAACATATTCATTATATTACTTCATTTGAATCAAATATTCATTTATTGTATTTCTAAAATACATAAAGCATAAAAAAAACACATTTAAATCAGTTTCACACAACTAGGTAAAAGTAAATAAGTAATAACACAATAGGGTGTAACAGTTCTTATTATATTTTATGTTGTTGAAGTATTTTAGTTTAAATGTATTGAATATGTAGAAATAACTTGTGAAGGTTTAAAATAATATATTGGCACCATGTATATACAACGAGTATATATATTTCATTACAAAATATAAAACTCACAAAGAAATGCAAGTTGTAGATTTCAATCTCAATGTAGGCCAAAGGCAGTGAAACATATATTATTAATTTTTGTTTAAGGAAAAACCATAGTGCCCATTATGGATGGTTGGCCTCCCCATAGGGTTAGCTGACCTATGGTTGTATCCCCTAATGGGGTCTGTGACAACCATAGGGGGTCACAACCTCAATGGGGGTAGAGCCCTCCATGACCCCCACCATAATGGGAGGGATAATGAAGCTCCTCCCCTATTGCTAGCCCCTATACGTTGGGTTGCATCTAGGACCAAGGGGGCCATTTTTAACATTTTTGATAACCTAAAATGTTATTCCCTACAATATATACATGTGTGTGTGTGTGTGTGTGTGTGTGTGTGTGTGTGTGTGTGTGTGTGCATGCATGCATACACACACACACACACATATATAGTGTATATGTGTATATATACATGTATATGTATGTATGTGTATATATGTATATATAACAAGATAAAATTAAGAATTTTTACATATAATGAAAGATACAAATATTGACAAACTATATGTTTTATTGAGCTTAAAGACTAAACAAATAAAACTAAATATTGGTAATCATTTTCACTACATTCATTTGATCAAAATTCATAAATAGAGATTTAATAGGAAGTCATTTCATTTACAAGACTATACTGTAAAATAACATTTTCTTAATCTACTGTTGCTTGGACCTCAAAATTTATAACTTCTTCTCATCCCAAAGTGTGAGGATGAAGATTTTCATCACAATAGAAATGAAATACTCCTTGAGAGCTCCTCCAAAAGCACCTACAAAAAAAGAACTATAACAAGGCCAATGGAGGCTCAACTCTCAATCATAGGGATTGCTCACACGCCTAACCCAAGTTAGGAGGCCTTTGAGGAAAATTAAGTACACCACAATACATGAAGAATCACAAATACTTAAGAATAAATACATTACTCTACCTATGGAAACACTCACATATGTCACCTTTGCAAGGTACATCAAAGGGGGATGCATAAGTATGATAAGAAAATCTATAAAATGAATATAACTCCCTCAAGGAGGTATACCTTATTAAAAAATTCACACCCTTTCAAAATATATATCACATTTTCTCCACAAATCACAATACAAAAATCAAGGATAATCATACCCTAATCCCTCTTAATCAAGGAGGAATTAGACCATCCCCTTGGAAATTCCACACCTCCCTCACCCCACACATGATTTTATCTCTTAAATGTGTGAGATCCCAACCCTTCACAATACTATCCCAACCCAAATAAGAAGATGCATACAATAAGGATACAATACATTCTAATACATAGTGTGATAAACATACATAAATTTTAAAAAGAGGAATATCCTACCTCAATCTAGCTATCTAAGGAATGGGAATTGATCAATTAAGCTTCTACAATCTCTCCAAGTCCTTCCACAAGCTTTGATACCAAAGGTCCCAAAGAAAAAAATGTAAATAATCTAATGAAAAATTAAAAGAGAACCCTCAAAAAGACTTTAAGAAGGGTATATGTAAAGGGTTCCATGTCACCATTCCTCCTCAAATGAGGAAGTGACACATGGACCCCGATTATCCTTTCTCCATTTTCCTAACAAACCCTAAGGTAGGTGGTCCCTAAATTTTCTCACATATGTGAGCATTGGGATAAGAGGTGTAATTTTGTACTCTTCTTCAAGGAAGCTCCTTGGGAAGAACTCACATGTGTGAGATCTTGGGAATACCAATACATGAATTTGGGGGAGTGGGTTTGAAAGTGATTTAAGTCACTTGTCTTTACCCACAAGCCACAAATTCATCCACTTCCCAAGGGATTTGGGAAGGGTCAAATCAAGGCCAAATCCCAAGGTTTAGGTCCTAAAGGTACCCAATCCATAGGAATTGACCTAGGGACCTACAAGCACTCAAAAAGAGTTTGAAAAGGATGACACTTGGTATCAAGTACAACTCACAAATATCAAAATAATTAAAAAAATTACAAAATGAAAGACCTCACTTTACAAAAAAATTACATTTAGAGACCTTAGTCCTCATCATGGACTAAGGCTAAGGCCTCACTACGAATCACATGAATAGGGTTTCCTTAAAAAGACCTTTGGTTTTCATTGTCCATAGAAATTTTCTTATACACTCAAATGAAAACATTAATACATACAATAATATAATATAGAAAGTAACATAAATTGAAATGCATACATAATCACACACATAATAATTACTCAATTCTTCACAACACATCCTAGTTCGATGCAACATCATAGTGAAATTTTATTGAATTCTATTTTTTTATCCACATTGATATGAATTCCTAACACAACATGTATAGATAAAATTTATTATTGATAACATGTATTTAATAACATAATTGAACTCATTTTAAGGTTTATCAAAACATCAATTGAGAAATTTATAATAATTGCATAGAAATTAAGATACCTGATTAACCATCACCATGCTAAACTCATTACATGTATATTAAATCATTTATTCTATCCATGCAAATACACATCTAGCATAGTCCAATAACATGATCATATGTCCATCATAATGATATTCAATAATACTCATAAGATATGGAGATAATAATAGGTCTAATAGGAAAAATATCAAATTCATCATAGGGTGGGCCTCACATCAGCTAACATGCTTATTAACTAAAAACTTTTAATTTGGTGTTCATATACACATTATTCTTTATTATTGTATGAGCTAAAATTGAGGTCTCCTACGCCATAAATCTATCCAATTATTTGCATGTTATTTACGAGCATATAAGCGAATTGGAAGACCCTTTACTAGGGTAGGTGTTGGAAAGTAACAAATTCGATCATCTTCAATTGGTTCCCACCTACATGTATATACCATCAATTACTCAAATTAGTCATTTCTTGATATTTTATTCTAAAAATCATGACATATTTCCACAATGATCTTGCAATGCATGTCCTTTTAAAAATGATATATAACATCACCTAAATTTAGTGACAAAGTTATGTAGGAAGAGAGAAATTTCAAATCTGGCCAAATGATATCCTGGACACAATCTAGCACCTTTCCCAAATGGCATATACCATGGATTGTCAGATAAAACCTACAAATTAAATCAACAAGTTCATAGCATTATGTAGTGAATAATACCATCCATAATTTTTAGAAATTCATAGTTAAACAATAAGGTTGGTGACTTTACATACTAGGGAAGACTCATTTTTCCAACGCCATGGATCGAAAGTGAATGGTTTAGGATATTATTTGTCATCTAAATGTGTGCCATTTAGGAGAACATACACCGTCCATCCTTTGGGAATGAAAAAATCTGGATTTGCACTTAAATAACTTATAATAGTGTGGCATTAATTTTTTAAACTTATTCACCTTAAGAAATATCAAAGTTAAATTCATATTTTGATAAATGCTACCTTTAAATTTAACATCATGTTTTTCTTCTCTAAAAACCCCTACACCAGTATTACCCAATCAAAGAGTTTCTTTTATCACCTGCCAAACAAACCAAATTGAACACATGGATGCCAATTTTCTCGTCTAAGCAATTCAATACTATGGAGAAGACAAGAACATGATACAAATATTAAATTATGTGCTCACACAATGAGTGAATTTCACTGCTTGATATTCATCCCATGTCAACTTTCTATTTCCATTTTCCTTCAATAGAGAGTCATGCTCGGCCTACATAATCAACACTTGAATTAGCTACATTATAAAATATCATTTTAGGGATAAATTGCTTATTATAATTGATCATTTACAGTCTCCTATTTTTCATGACTATGGAAAGATGGGGTAAATCTTAGGAGTGAACAAGATTATGCACTTTCTAGTTTAGGTGCATTATATTCTAAGGCATGTAACGTGTGTCCATTGTCTACAAAGTAAACAACCAACACAATGTCTGTCTATTATTAAAAAAATAGATATACCTTAACTATGTTCATATTGAGATTAATCTTAGAACTACAAAATTCTCATATCATAATTTGAATCCTTAAACTTCACTTTTTAAGGTGGACCTTTTATTGAATCATTTGTATATGCATTTAAGTAGTTTCATTAATAATATATTTTATGTTGGCTAAAACACAAAATGAAACCCACATCTATTTAAGTTCCTTTTTACGTTGAGACCCACCTTAATACACTATCCATGTTTATGCCTAATAAGTATTAAGTACATAATCTATAATTTCAACTTTAAATAGAAATAAACACTCACCCTTAGTTCCTCCAATGCTTGTGGATTGCTTGTGAGAAATTTTATAGAAAAGGCCATGGTTGTGGAAGAAGTCTCATAACCAACAAACATTAAAAATAAAATCTGCAATAATTTCATTTGGCCATGATTCTTGTTTCAAAAGTTTGGTTAGAAAATCATTATGAATCACTTGAGGATGTTGTCTTCTCTCCTCTATACACTCTTCAATCTTTCTTATGAGTGTTTCTCTTCGCTGCATTCCTCATGAACCAACATCAGTATTGTACATCTAAATATGTTTATATTCATCAAACATCAATGGAATTATACCATGTACCTTAATCCCTCTTGCATAACTAGATCCTGGAAATTTGATGGGGATTTGAATGAGAGCTACCATAAATTCTTCAAAAGCCTTGTAGATTTATTTTGCCTCTTCATTAGGAGGTAAGTCCAATAACTTTTTGCCCATAATGTTGAGAAGAACCTATGTATTTAAAAATAGATTATTAATGTGAAACAAACAGTATGGAAATATCTAATCAAGCTACATTAGTGTGAAATAAATTCTAATCCTTCCAATATAATATTGTATTGTAGAACTATAAATTAAGAAAATCATATAAATACTTGTCAACAATTAGAAAGAGCCAACATCATCATATCTTACTAATATAGTATAACGAAAATATTTAACACATCAATTGGATAACTTCAACCTTAACATAGGAAAGATATTTATTTTTAATAGAGTACTTAATGTTAAAGATTTACTAAATATATGATATAAATTTCAAATTATCATTTTTAAAGTATTTAATTAGAAGGAAAAATATATTTTGAATAATTTATTTTAATATTTTTTAAATATACCAAAAATTGAACTGGTTTTAAACTTGTATAATTATTATATTTTATATCTCATCTCATGATTATATTTTATATTTTATTTAGGAGAAGTTCTAAAGTAGATTTATAACAAGTTCTTCATTAAAAAAAAGTAGAGTATTAACATATCCTATTACAAGTATTATTAGTTATGTATAAATATAAAATCTTTTGTCTTCAATGAAAAATAATTTAAATAAAATTTTAAATAACATTATACATTAAGTTATAAAATAAAATATTTATTTGTTTTGTCAAAATTAAAGTTTTTTAACTTCAGTTTTTTTTTGTAAATATCACTAATTCAATATTACTATTTTACAATTATTGATCGGTCACTCCTCTTATCTATATAATTGAAAAGATTATAAAATTTAATGGACAACCTAAATAAATATTTAATTTATTAGTTTTAAATAATAATAACCAGATCATTTCTAAAGAATAAAGTAGAAAATATATTTAAATTGTATGTAATATATACTTAGGAAATAACAACTTCAAAATTAATAACCTAAATAAATATTTAATTTATTATTTCTAAATAATAATCACTCAATCATATGTAAACAATAAAGTAGAAACTATATTTAAATTGTATATAATATATGCTTAAGAATATATCATATTAAGATCATAACAAATTCAAAATTAACAACTTAAATAAATACTTAATTTTTTATTTCTAAGTAATAATAATCTGCTCATTTCTAAATAATAAAGTAGAAAATATATTTAAATTGTATATAATATATACTTAAGAATATATCATTTTAAGATCATAACAATTTCAAAATTAACAACCTAAATAAATACTTAATTTATTATTTGTAAATAATAATAACGCTCATTTCTAAACAATAAAGTCGAAATTATATATAATAAATATTCAGAAATATATCATATTAAGATCATAACAACTTCAAAATTAATGTTTTTTTTAATAAATTAAAAATAATCAAAATTAGATGAAGTCTTTTGGATTCAATTGTGTATTTATTTGTATTGATGTTTGAATCACTTTTCTCTTTCTGATGATAAATCACTGAATGTGATTCGAAATGTAGATAAAATAAGAATATACAACATACCTTATGACATTCCTTTTGAAGATGGATGGCACCCTTATCTTGCTATCTCTGCATTTCTGCAAGCAGGATATTTTGTATATCATCCATAAAGTCTGAGATGAGATTCTCCTGTTTCAACAAATTGGCAGCAGCTGCGCCATGGACATTTAGTAAACCATATTTTCCTAGAAGATTTTTTAAACAAAGGGCGTAATTGGCTTCAAACAACCTTCCTTCATTTTGCAAAACATATCTATTGAACTCTGGATCAACTGATACAACCATCCGTACTCTTCCAAACAAATTACTTCTGAAAACTGGTCCATACCTGCATTACAAATGATCAGCTACAATCTCATTTCCAATTCTGTCATTAAAAAATAAAAAGTTCCTGAATTCTCATAAACGATATTATATGATAACAAGACAACAGATGCCATGAAGAACAAAGCAACTAATTTGGGACTGCTCAGTCTGCTAAAATCTTTTATTTCGACTGTTTCAGCTATATTTATTTCTAAACTAGTCTGCAGCGAATTGGATAAAGATCAAGAAAACGATATTTTTTTTAAACGAATCAGATAGTATGATCTTCTCTAAACTGCAATGTGTCTGATAAACTTTTTAACGTGATCGACGATTCCGGGAGACACGCCCTCGATAACATCTAAAACAATAAATTTGACAAATACAGAAGATAAAATTTCTTACTTCTTCTCATGATCTTGAATGAATTGTCGTGGTTGAAGGGATGGCAGGCCCAGATAGAAACTGATCGATTCTCCGATGAGCGGCCATCCAGTAGATCCTGGCGGCAGCGATATATGCTGGTTTTGGCTGCTTCCTCTTGCAGGCCATAAATTTTTCCAGAGAAGCAGTGTCACAGCCATTACCACTCCCATCAGAATCCATTGCTCCAAACATAAATACTTCATGAGTACAGACGCTTCCTCCATTTTTGAAAGCTCTCCACAACAAATATAAATATTAAATCACGGCTAACGTTTTTATATTGTAAGCCCGAGAGAGCTCTTAATAAATTTTCCCAACGACTAAAGTTCCTTTATATATTTTCTCAACTGCCAAAGGTTCTATTAAGAAAGTTCTAACAATGTATATCATTAAAAAAAGATTTTTTTGGATTTTATTGGAAGTTCTAATAATGTATATCATTAAAAGAAGATTTTTTTTCGATTTTATTGGAAGTTCTAATAATATATATCATTACAAAAAAGATTTTTTTGGATTTTATTGGAAGTTCTAATAATGTATAGGTCATAGGATCAATTTTTTTGGTAAAAAATATACATCAAATAAATTTTCAATTATTTGATGTTTTTATCAACATTTTTAAAATGACAATATTTTTTCAACTACCAAAGAATTTTTAATTTTTTAATTTAAAACTTCAAGAATGTATGCAACTAATATAGATATCTTAAATATATCTATATTAAAAATGGCAAGATATATTTCGGTCTTTGCCATATTTTAGATAGATGTGTTTAAGACATCTTTTATCAACAATTTAAATAAATTATTTATTCCATATATTGAGTACACAAATATATCAATTTAATGCAAAGTTTTATAAAAACAAATTATTTCAATAGTTTCATGTGTTATTATATTTCTCAAAAAATATTTTTAGATAATTTTGAAAAGTTAAATCTTTGCTAATTTTTTGAATAAGAGATTTAATGATTTCAACTCCAACAGAGTGGTAGCCAAGTTGCTAATTACAACACTAGGGAACTAGCCTAAATGACACCAGACTATTTCCTAGCCAACCACACACCCTTAATATAAGTGCCTAACTAAGACATGGACTTAGGAGGACCCTTTTTCTCCTTTGAATAATAGAATAGGAAACATAGTTCACTGTTTCCCTAGACCAAGGAAAAGGGGGGAAATCATGATACATGGTAGGACCTAAGGCGTTGTGTAGGGGGAAAAACACCTAAGCAAAGATGCAAATTGCCAATAAACTATAATAGGAACAATCAAGTGTTACATTGAATTAGAGGGTAACTTAGGAGAAATGGAATTATATATCAGGGTACTAATATTAGGAACTAGGGAAGACACTCTGAAAAGAACTAAGGAAGCCATAAGAGCCTCACTAGGCCCAATAAGGATCATTCTAATAATCATGGATTTCAAATGCTGCCCAAAATGAGTCAACTCTCTTGAGTTGTAGTTATAGATCTCAATAAATATTGTAAGGTGGTGAGGAGGGAATTTTGAAATCAAATTCCTAGAAACAAAGTAATTCCTATAGTGGAAGACGATACCATCATGGTCAATGGACTTAGTCTAGGGCCAATCCTCCACTTGCAAGATAACCTCCTTGGGAAGAGCCTACAAGAAGTTGATGTCCACTAGTATACATAAAAAGGTGTGGGATCCCAAACAGACTTTAGATCATCCCAAAATGAAACTACTTCATGAGCCAAAGCTTCATTCTCATATTGATTTTCATGAACCAACAACTCATCACATTGTTGAAAATCTTTTAGCTGTCCCAAATCTTGTGTTATCACATACATATCTTCTTCACTTTGTTCAAAAAATGAAGGTAGCCCATCATACCAAAATATATCAACCTCTTTTCTACCAAGTTCCTCATGTTTATTTGTCTCCACCTGCTGGTTGGGGCAATACAGTTCATACTTTTGAGCTATCTCTTTGATCTCATCTTGCTGATTGGAATCATCTGATTCCTGATATGCAAGATAAAACATGGTTGTTTCTTCCACAAAACCAGGAAGCTCAGTAAGTAAATTAGTAAGGATTTGAGGCTCAGGCTCTATTTTATTTGACATACTGATATTTACTTGATGCTCTTCACTAGAAGACTATTTATTATCCAAGCTTGAAACGAAAACTTCTAAGTCATCCCAGAACAAATCCTCATCATTTTGCTCAATACTATTATTGATAAGAGGATTATTATTTTTCTCAGGACAACACTCTTGAGGGAAGAAAAGATCATGTTCTTTTGCATCTATATGTTGTTCTGCACTTACAAGTTCTATGATAAGAATTTGATCCTCCTGACTATCCACCTATGTACATAAAATCTCATTAGCCGTATAAACAACGACTTGGGAATCCTCATCTTTCTTAGGTTCTGAAATTTGTTGTCCTATATGACTAGGCTCCTCACCATCGTTTATTGATTCTTGCTTTTCAATTTGAAGGTCTAGTTTCTCAAGTTTGAGCTCATATACAAGTGCATCCGGAACAAAGTCTCTCTGTTTTACATCCAAAGATTCCACTAAAGATTGTTCGTGAGCAACAATAGATTCATTGGAAATACATGCTATCTCTTCCTTAGGATGAAAAATTTTGAAACTTGGAATTTCAATTCTTGGATAATCATTTGTAATGTGAAAAAGTTCAGTAGGCTTGAAACTTGGAACTTTGTACTCAAAACTTTCCTTTATAGGCAGATCCATCAAAGTATGAGTTTGTTTGAAACTAGGAATGGAAAGAGTTGTTTGAGCTTCTAACCTCTAGGTTCGAGCAAGTGAAAGATTCACTTGCTCCTCCTTTACAGTTGTATGCTTTGCAAGACATTCCTCATGTTTCCTCCTTTTCCACTCCATCTTCTACTCTTGGGCAAGCATTATCTTCATCCTTTCTTCCCTTGCAACAATCTCTCTTGCAAGGTATTCTTCATGTCATCTTCTTTGAACCTCCATCTTCTACTCTTGAATGTATGTCTGGTAGGCCAACTCCTCTTGATGCATGTCAACCTCCTATTGTTGCATTTGATACTCTTGTTCTCTATTGATCCAAATGCCTACAAAAATCTAGCAATATACTTTCAATATTACTAATCCCCATATCATCAGCATTTTGGGGTTGTAAATAAGGACAAGACTATTGTTTTGGAACAAAATAACCTTCTTGAGACTGGTTCTGGGCATATACTGGTTGCCATGATACTTGAATAGGGGTGGGTAGGTGGTAAGCATGGTGAACATGTTGGTTATCTGTTGTTATTAAGTTATTAGACTAAAACTAGCATTGCAGTTGGCTTGAAATGATTGATAAGGTGTAAAGGCAACATTTTCATGAAATGGTGAATGGTATGGCATATTTCCATGATACATTGACATGTTTTTTCATTCATAAGGTTGGAATTTAAGAGAAATTAGATTTGCTTTGTAATAACTAAAACATACTAGCATTTAGACTGCAGAAACCAGTAGAAAACTTCTTTCCAGAGTCGCCAAGTGTTGAAATTGCCTCCAAAAGGATGAAAATACTACTATACACACCAAACAATAGTAACATAAGGACAAAAGAGACTGAAAATCAGTTCTCTATCCCATCGGGCGTGCCAAAATTGTTATCACCTGAATGTGCACCCCTTGTTGAACCCTGTTCAACCACTTAGTGAAACATTGGAATAATGCCAAGGTGTGGGTACCTTATATGAGATCAAACCTCTAGAGAAGGCCAGCTTCCTATTTGCTGAATCACCTAAACTAAAGCTTTTGCAGAGAAAAGGGTTAGGAGGAAAAGTGAAAATGAAACATTAACCCTAGGGTGATACACCAAATTCTTGTGACATGCACTATTGCATAACATACATAATGAGCTCAATAAAACAACTTTTTTCAAGACACAACTCACACCTTTATCATGTTCATATATCAATATTTCATAGGAAGGATTTAGTGTTTGTAGAATTAGAAGGAAAAAATAAAGATTCTCACAACTGAATACTGATTAACACCATAACACAACCTACAACCTACACAAACCATGCATTTTTTGTTCATAGGTGTTAAAGATGAGACATACATTCAAGGATTAGATTGTAAATCACAAAAACATACATCAATCACTTAGCTACATAGTAAATAGCATTGAGAAGGTCAAAATCATTGTACTTAATTGAATCTCCAAGGTAAAATGTTGTAATACATGCCTGCAAGTGAGTTACAATACTCTATCTCTTTTTCTCCAAAGAACTCAAAGAAGTCACAAAGTAGGAAAAAGAACAATTCGGAACTGTAGACATCTAAATTTGATCACATCCATATGATCAAAATCATCTACTCTATTCATCTATTTCATTAATAGTGATTAAATAATTTATTTAATCATTATTTCATTTTTTACCTAAGGTTCCTAAATTATGTAATTGAATAATTAAATACTTTACCTTACACCTTTTCTTCTCTAAATTAAATAAATAAGACAATTTATTTAATTTAGTCATTTGACCTATTTGAATTAAAACCAATTTTTAATCCCTCTTTTTCTCTCTCCTTATCACATTCTCCATAATCCTCTTTTAATCTGGATTAAATTAATTAATCTATGATTATGATGTGCACCACTTAATCAAGATTAGTGTCACATCCTCCATAATCTCCCACTTGCCTCTAATATCTCATTAATTATCATAATCCTGTGTTTGCACAACCTTAATCAAATTCATTAGCCACATTTAGCATACCTTTTCTGGTCAACCTTTCCACTTGCCTTTCTTGGACTTGACTCTCTTCTCCATGTGAATTTTTAATTCACATTTATTCACCCAAGGCTCCTCTCTTCCCCGTGTGAATTTTTAATTCACTTTATCTTTCCAAGGTCTACCCCATCCCCATGCAAATTTCTAGAAGGCTTGACTTGTCACTTTACATGTGCCAAGGACTTCTAGAAACTTTGACTTGTCACATCACCCACATGTGACAAATCCCCAGCTTTTTGGAAACCCTCTCTTATCCACTAGATTCTTCCAATCATTGTGAATTTTTAATTCACTTTTATTCTTCCAAAGAATCTTCTCATCCCCCAAGGTACTTACAAGGTACTTGTCCTTCATCCACATCATGCACCTCTCTTCCACCTCATTTCCATGTCATCCCACCCCAAGACATCTCACATTCCACATGTCAAGATGTGAGGGCTTGTGAGTCCTCAACTCACCATAGCCCTCCATCTTGACCTTGTTGGATTAATCTCAACCATTGAATTCTCTAGAGAATTCAAATTGTCCTATAAATACCCCCTCATTTCTCTCATTTAAAAAAATTAATCTTTTGCTATCAAAACTCTTGCAAAATTACCATTTGAGCTCTCATCCACCATTACCATATCTCCATCCATCTTGCATATCACTTTGCATGTTAATTTAGCTTGTCATCCAAAGAGCACACAAATCTTCAAGGATCAAAGGGCCAACCAAGGAAGGAGCAACATGAAGGTATAATCAATTTCAATCAATTTTCATCTTGTTTTCATGCTTACCATTTCTTAGGCTAATCATTGAGGTGTCCTCTTTAGTGTTAGTTCCTTTTATTGCATCATTAGTTGTTTAGCATCTCATATTAGGACATAACATTTTAGGAGATGACATTTTTGGTACGCCCAGTGGGACCCACAAACGGGTCTCTTTGCTTTACGTTTGTTGTTGTTTAAGTTGTTTGCAGGTTCAGGTTGCAGAGGGGTAGACTTACCCTCCCGGGCGCTGCAGAGGGGCGGTTACACCCTCTTGTTCCGACATTTTCTGACAGTTTTTACTGTAGAAGTGCAGACACGCGCTCTTGTTCCGACTTTTTTTTTAACAATTTGTTGCAGAAGTGCGGATACGCCCTCCTGTTCTGACATTTTTTCTAATAGTTTGTTGCAAAAGTGCGGATACGCCCTCCTGTTCCGACATTTTTTTTCTAACAGTTTGCCGCAGAAGTGCGGATACGCCCTCTTGTTCCAACGTTTTTTCTAATAGTTTGTTGTAGAGGGGCGGATACACCCTCCTATTCCGACGTTTTTTCTAACAGTTTGCTACAGAAGTGCGGATATGCCCTCCTATTCTGACATTTTTTTTTCTAACAGTTTGCTACAGAAGTGCGGATACGCCCTCCTATTCTGACATTTTTTTCTAACAGTTTGCTACAGAAGTGTGGATACGCCCTCCTATTCCGACATTTTTTCTAACAGCTTGTTGCAGAAGTGCGGATACGCCCTCCTATTCTGACGTTTTTCTAACAGTTTCTTACAGAAGTGCGGATACACCGACCTGTTTTGATGTTTTTTAACCATTTCCTACAAAAGTGCGGATACGCCCGCCTGTTCTAGCATTTTTCACTACAGAGGGGCGAATTTTCCCTAAACAACATGTTCGGGAAGATTTCTTGCTGATACTTTGTAGTATTTTTGCTAAAATTCACAAGGGGCAAAAGATAAAACAACTAAGATTTGCTTACAGGGCCTTTATTTCATTCAAATTTTAAAGTTTTCCTTATTATTTTATCTATTCACTTAGCATAATTAGAGGGAAGTTATACTTGCTGCTTTTTGTATCTATTTTTCTTTATGTTACCCTAAGGGGGCATTAGTTTGTTTTCATCTTCCCCTTGCACTTTGTGCAAACCGGAGGGGGTAGTTGGAAACGATTAGTGTCTTCTTCTTAGAGGGACCTGCTTGGGGATTTCATCACCCCAAGGGACGATCCCAACCATGCGTACCAGCGGGGTATACAAAGGGGAGAGAGCCCAAGTTGTACCCCAATCTAGTTGCGTCATAATTGGCAAAGCGTCGAAGCTAGGGTGATACCTAGATAGACGTGAAGAGTTGGTCTGAACCTTTCAGTATCTCATTGGGGTTCTCGACTCACGCCTGTGACAGACTGGTGTTCACGGTGATGTCTCACGTACTGAGCATATATCGAGGACTCCCTAGAAACCTTGTTCATCCTAAAGTAAGACCTTTGCTGGCCATACCCCTTAACACTAATCATAGGATTGTGTTTGTTCAAACTATCTTTTTGTGAAAAAAACCAGTAAATTTTGATAAGTCAGCCTCATTGAGTCATTTCAAGTCCTTGCCATAATCTCATCATCCAAACCAGGTCACTTTCCACTGCAGAAGTGTGGATACGCTCCCTATTTCAAAAAATTTTACTGCAAAAGTGTGGATACGCCCCCCTATTTTAGCATTTTTTACTGCAGAATTGCGGATACGCCCCCCTGTTTCAACATTTTTCATTGCAGAAGTGTGGATACGCCCTCTTGATCCACTATTTGATTGCAGAAGGGCAGATATGCCCTCCTGAATGGACAATTTCATCCATTTGACCATTCCAAACCTCCGTTTAACCACTTTGAGTCTCCATTTGACGATTTGATCATCCTAAACACTCATTTAACCAATCCAAACATCCATTTGACCATTCCAAGCCTCCATTTAACCTTTCTAAACAAGCATTTACCACATTCACATTGATCATTTCATAATTTGGGAAACCCATTCTACCATCTTACCATGTGACCTAAACATTTCCATCAAGACATCTTCCATTTACATTCATCATCATCTCTCATCACAAAATCCCTTAAACCTTGTTTTAGGAGTTATCTCCTGAATTTACCAAGGCGTTAAGTTTGATCATTATCCTACATATCAATCATTCTCTTCAACCTAATCAATCTACTTCTATCTTGAGGCAGATTTGTGTTGTAAGTCAACATCATTAGCCCAAATCAATCCCCTTCTATCTCAAGGCGGATTCAGTCTCGTGATCATTGGTTTAGCCAGTTTAATCCGATCAACTAGCGTATTAAGTCACCTAGGGTGATTTTCGAATTGGGTTTAAGAACCTTTCCATCAACCAATCCTAATTCATCATCCAATCCAAAACAAACTTATCCTATCATATCCTCTGATCCAATCCTAATCTAAGCTCCAATCCAGTTCTAATCTGAGTGTTAATCCCATCATCCTAATCTGAGCTTTTATTCAATGCCAATCTGAGCTTTCATCCAATCCCCATATGAGCTTCCAATCCATCCTATTTCTCTATCCATCATCTATTCTTTCTTGCTAATCTGTATCCATCATGAATCTCTATTCCCCTCTCACACGACCAATAGTAGTAGTCAAGGAGAATCCTAATTGTGTTGATGATGATAATGAAAATCTTGTTGATCATGAATATTGTTATATAGATTCCCTTGATGCTATCATTGCTAGCAAGCTCTCTCCAATCGCCTCCCAAAATCCCACTACTTCTTCAAACTATCCCACCATGCCTTCATCCGCATCTAATAACGGTCCTTATGCTACCCTTGACAAGGGATATCCAACATCCTCACCATCGACATATTCATCATGTCCTCCCTTTCAACCTCTATTCTACCCAACATCCATATCCTCCTCTCCTTATCATCATCAACAATCCCAATACCTCTACCTTAATCCCTCATCCTAATATTCCTCCTATCCTAATCCACCATATCAATCCGCTTATCCTAATCCATCATCCCTATCCTTCTATGCTAACTCACCATACATTTCTTCCTATGGTGGTTCACCACCTCAATCTTCTTGTTCTAATACAACATCCACACCTTCCTATCACAATCCCCCATCCCAATTCCCTTACATTAATTCCACATCTCCCCATTCTAATCCTTCATCTACATCTTCCTACTATCACTCGCCATCCCAATCTTCCCAATCTAATCCAACATCCACATCCTCCTACGTCACTCTCCTTTTCACCACATTATATCTTAATCCTCCATCTAAACCCAGCCCACCTATTCCTCCAACCACTCCTAGTCCTCCATCTAGTCCCATTCACTCATCTAATAATAATCCTCCATCTCCTCCTAGTTCTACATCTAATCCTCATCCACCCATCCACTCATCTAATTCTCCAAGCCCTAATCATAATCCTCCATCTCTTCCTAGTCCTCCATCTAGTATCATCCACTCATCTAATCCTAATCCTCCATCTCCTCCTAGTCCTCCATCTAGTCCCATCCACTCATCTAATCATAATCCTCCATCTCCTCCTAGTTCTACATCTAATCCCCATCCACCATCCACTCATCTAATTCTTCAATCCCTAACCCTAATCCTCCATCTCCTCCTAGTCCTCCATCCATTTCCATCCCCTCATCTAATCCTAATCCCCCATCTCCTCCTAGTCCTCCATCCAATCCCATCAACACATCTAATCCTAATCCTAATCCTAATCCACCGAATCCTAATCTTCCATCCATCCTTGATCCTCCATCCATTCCCATCACTCTACCTAATCCTACATCCCTTCCAAATGTCACCCAAGGACTCATAACAAAAGAGAAACCATGCCCTCCCACTCTATCATGTATTGTCACTCGTGATGAGGCCCTCCTCTATCCTACCCCTATCCCTCCCATCACCATTCCTAACACCATCCAAACAGTTGAGCCAATCAAACCCATCAAATCCATTGAATCCCCATCTTCTACTACTAGATCCACCCAATCCATTGAAGACATCAAATCCCCTCCTCCTAGTCCTAATATTCTCAAACTTCAATCCAATGAACTTCATGAATCCTCCATCCTCCCATCTCCCCCAATTGAGGAGTCCCTCCAACACTCTTCCATCATCATACATCCCCCACAAGATGAGTCATTCCAAGAGCTTGATCCAAAGCATACAAGCATATCTCCTCGTCCAAATCAAGATCCTACCATCCCATCCACTATATCCCAAGATCATAATCCCCCATCCATCCCATCTCATGATTCCTATCCTCAACCTGTAATGATCTAAAATATCCCTGCAAGATCAAATCAATGATTAGTTGTACCTGCAAGTTAGTATAAATCAAACAATGGAATACAATAGAGAATAACAAGAAAAGAAATGAATTAGATAGATCTCACTCATGTATTCTCTCCTCCATGATTCACTTCCATTGTACCTTCTTGAAATTTCTGTGATAAAAATGAATGCGATAAAAATGAATGCCCTCAGCTTTGTGAGCAAACTCTAAAATGCCTAGCCTTAGCAATGCCTTTGAAGGATTTGAAATTTAAAATATTGTGCAAACTAGAATCTCAATTCTAATATGCAAATAGTAAAATAAGTAAGTCTAGAATGTGAATATGCCTATAATAAAAGCCTAATTAAATGATCATGGATCCCAAAATGAGGTTAAGATTGTCATTTTATAGAAAAGACAATCTTAAATGGATGGATGAGATGAGAGCTTTAAGGAATGCTCTAGAATCAAAGGTCGAGATTCAATAAGGCAACTCTCAATTAGGGTTAGGGCAAAATACCCATATGTGTGAATAAGATTTAATTAAATGAATTAAATCAAGACTGAATGTGACAGTTGAGATGAAATTAGTAAAA
>CM021102.1:227153324-227362250 GCA_007115665.2 Sequoiadendron giganteum
GATTTGTGATGACTACTAATTGCTCATTGTTTGCTATGCATTGTCATTTTGTTAACTCTTGATGGCTCTGTCTGATAGTAGATCTCAATAAGATTCATGACCACTTATACCATAAGATGATTAATATAACCGCCCCTTTTAACATTTTCTACTATCATAAGGAGTTACAGTCAACTCTCGATTCCTTGGAAATGCTTGCCATGGTACTTTTGCTCTTAGATCTTCAGCATATTGTGAAGGTCACTATAATGGCTCTTTGACACTCTCTATGACTTACTTCCATAATGGACTGAATTTTTTGTGTCAAGCACAAAAGGTAAACTTACACCCTCAGATCATTAAAATCACTATGGCATGCACACAAACCATGTCTTATTCTCTTAAAGCTTATTCATGACTATATTCTTGATTATTACTATGATCCCAATTTCTTTGTGCCTGTGATCAATGCATTGTGATTGTTTCTCTTTCTCTTGGGCTCTATGACTGTGATCATAAATTGGCATTTGACTTCCTCATTCAAATCTCTATTATTTTGAGGGTCTAAAACCCTAGCATTCACAATGTTCCTTAATCTTGTTGTTGTTATGCGATTCTTTTGAAAATGCAACCTGACACCATAACTGCCCTTTGCTCCTAATGATCTACCCTTTTGAATGTTGACCATTTGAAATGCCACTTGTCCTTCACTTGAGTTTCTTGCATAAGCATTGCCCATCAATCATTCTATAGCTCATTGCTCGTCTTTGCACTCAATGCATAATTTGTCATTCCTCTGGAGTATAGCATTGTTTCCTCACACTTAGAGGCTTGTAGAGCATAAGTAAACTTGGATATTCCTCTTGTAATTTGATGCTTATAGAACACAGCCATTATTTCATTTCATTGATGAATATGTTGATGCATGTTTATAATCAGATATTGATACTCATTGCTTCAAGTTGTGATTACTTATTGAATATCACTTTACATCTCACCATCACTGCTACATACCAATCATTGTCACCTTGATTTATGACTACTTCATTTCATTATGTAAGCCCTTGAAAGATTTTGATAGAACTTGGTGACCTTTCTTTGTTAATAAAAACATGATTAATGAGACCTATCAATAGAGGTTCAATGGTGATATAAAAAAAAATCATCCCTCTAATGGAAACAGAGGGCAGCATGCTGGGCTCAACCCTTGTGGGAACCACATTTTACCCCATGTGTTGTAATTAGATGAAACAAAACAACAACATGATTTTTCCTATACCTACACAATTAGCAAACATGTTAGAAAAACCATGCATATAATAGATGTATTTGATAATCCTGTTATTTTTCTTGGACATCTATGGTATGCTAGCTATTTTAATGCATATGGAGTTCAAACTATATATTTTCAGATGTTTGCAGATATACTGATGGGTGATCCTTAATTGCTCTAACCAAACCTCTTCTCACTCATGCAGGAATCCTAGGAGCATTAAGGAACAACAATTGGAGACTGGAAAAATGTGAAGGATTGAAGTTGATGTAGGGAAGACAATTGGGATTCGTCATTCAGGCAATGATCGGTCCCCTATCTCTATATGTGCATTTATTTATTTTTAATTTGGAAATGTATAGTTTTTCTTTTATTTGCATTAAAACAGTCAGTTCCATGGCTTGTGTGGAACACCATACATTTTTATTATCAATAAAGACTACAATTTTGAAAATATTGTGCACTCTTTTTTATGTTAAATGCAATCGCATAATGCAATGTGATAGTGTAGTTTTTTTTTTCTCTATATGCACATAAATATAATATAGCAGGATAAAAATGTACCTTCCTTTAATTTGTAAAACATCAAATAGCTCCACCTAATTGAGCTAGCAGCAAAATTAGGTAACAATTTCACTTTTTCAATGTTTTTTCAATAAAATGTGTTAGATGCATATGAAAATTGTGAGGGGGTGAATTAGTTATATATTTTAAAACATCAAAAACCCTCATCAACTTTTAGATCTGCATTGACCCTTAAACCCCTTAACAACCATTAAACCCTTAACATGCATTAACAAAATGTAAACATGTAAAGGAGTAATGCAAACACATCAAACACATAAGAATGTCAAATATACGTGGAAAATATAAGAAGGGAAAAACAATGGTGAGGATTAGCTCACCAATATATGAATTACAACACCAAATACAATAAATCTCACTGCCCAGAAAGATAAAGGCTCACTATTGGTGGCTCACTGCCAAAGGACTCACTGTCTAGAATAAAGAAGAATAGAAGAAGGGATGGGTCACTACCAATTTGAAATGCTAACAATGCATCTCTCATATTTCAAAGGTATAGTTCTATTGAAGAAAAAAAATCATCAAAAAGATTGAAATGTAGACACCTTCTACTCACTAGATCTGAAAGTCATAGGAATTTTAAGGCTCGCACTCAGATCACTACACTTGATCAATTTCACATATTTCACATCCCACACTCTATTGTTAATCCAAATAACAATTATCCTTGCATTTATACCCTTTGTGACCTAAAACATTCTCAATTAGTCCAGCCTTAAGGAAACGTATGCACCTCAACCATGTAACACTAGATTTAGGTTAGCACCAAACAGTTCCACAATATCAAGAAGTGAAGCCAAACCATGCCACTAATTAATTAGGACCAAAATCTACACCAAAATTCTTCTCAACACTTCCTCAAACAACAATTGTCCTCCATAATTAATGCTAGCATGCTAGGTCAACCAAACCCACACTAACACTAATGTGTGACTCCAAACCCACTTTCAAGGTCCAAAAACATCTCACAGACCACGTAACAACATTCCACAACATATCAAAATATTCCTCATCATCAGAATTTTCTCCATAACTATTGCAACCACCTGAGACTCAAGAACACCTTCATTTTGTGCAACCAAACATATTGGCACAAACATGCAACACACCAGACAGTTTTGCAGAATAATTCAACACCTGAAACTTCAAGGAAAGGTAGATACAAATGATATAAGCACATTCCCAAATCTGAAACACCATAACCTTCATTGCAGATAAATGTGGAGAAATCTCATTTCTCCCGGACACCCTATTTCACTAGACATACATACTGTCAAACACATCTTCCACTACAATACGATCCAAAACTTAAAAATTTGGATATTACACCTTTGAACACCTCTAATAATCACATCCAAACCACATGAGCATATCTTCAATCATGAAGAAATGTGGAGGAAAACATTGAACATCATTATGTCACACTAAACTCTCTTTAATTCAAATTTTCTCAAAAGCACTTAGAAACCAAGTGAACTAAATTCATTAGCAATTGCAACACATCTACATCATGTAACACTTTCCAACTACAACAATATCCCCAAACACAAGTCATGCCAAAAACCTCTACAACTATACTGAAGTAGGACATCAATGACAACACCAACATGTGTTGACATTAATACCAACAATTCAAGATACATCATCAATACCAATAGCAATCCAACACTCTCTTTATAAAAGGGTTTGACATCAATGACAACACCCAAGCAACTCACAAATAACTCAAGCTTCCAACATCTCCAAACTTCCAATAATATGCATAGAAATTTGACAAATTTCAACAACCTAAGATTGTATTTAGATTTCCAATTAAAAATAACTCAAGTCTAAGCCCTAAACAAGGAAAATTCATATATGAAATTATGCAATTTAATTCAAATTATTTGCAATTTTTCTTTAATGTATAATGATTAAAGAATGTTAATGCATATTTTTTAAAATGAAACAATTACAAATCAACAACAAGATCTCGAATAACCTAGATTTTGAATCAATTTTTAAGAATTTATGTTACAAAAAATAGAAAATTGCAAGTGTAGGATATGTCGGGTTCACCAAAGTGTGAAGTAGGAAAATTGATCCTAGATCCAACTAAGATTAACCTTTTTTCACTTAACATCACATTTGAACACAAAACCAACTAGGATTGGTGATTGGCTTGCTACCAAAATGGAGAGCCAATCTTCTAGGATCTTGTGTATATTTTGGTGTTGTGATAATGATAAATTTGATGTTTGACATAAAATGCTAGATTTTAAAAATGTAAATTATTGCACAAACAAAAACAACAAACCACATAAAAACTTCAGATATGGGAAATAGAGATAGAGAGGAACCTGTGTTATAAATTTGGGATTGAATTGGGTGGAATACGTAGCTGGGCGCCCTAGACCAGACCAATCCTTGTCAAGGCCTTAAACATCAGGGGAAAGTATTAAATGGTTATTTTCATTCCCATCTTTTGATTTTTTGAATATTTATAAAATGGGAAACTAATGCATAATTAGGTCCAAGCACATAAGAGGGAGCTAAACCTAGTGTGAAATTGTAAAGGGTGACCATTTTTTATGCTACATTTAGCCCTCACTTTAGTGAGAGTGTGAACTTATGCTCAGACTCACACTAAAGTATGTATAAGCCAAGAAGGGTTCAATTATTCAAACCTTGAAGAGATAGGACGGCATTGAATCTAGGGGATGCACTAGCCCTCAAATTCAAGATCCTATGACAAGAAAATATAAGGACAAAGGACTTAGAAATGTGTTTGTTTGGCATATTAATCATATTTGTAGTGACTTATCATAATTATTGGGAATATAACTCTTGGTATGGTTGACATGAGAACACACCTAGTGAATATCGAACTTCACTAGACCTTGTGTTTTTTTCATTTACTACTAAAACTCACCTAGTGAATATCATACTTCACTAGCCTATGTTGTTTCTTGTCAAAGCTCACCTAGTGAATATCAAACTTCACTAGCTTGTGGTGCTTTGGTTCATGGGTCACTTAGAAAATATTAGACTTTGTTAGTCTATGATTCATGAATGCCTTGGGTATGGATCCTAGTAAAACTTTTGTGGAGCTTGCTAGCCTATGATTGTCATACCCCCCTGTTTGCATTGTGTGGTGTTTTCATTTCATGTTTATTTTTATATTATGTTATGTTGTGTGTCTTCATTGTGTACACTTCATTATTTTTATGTTGCATTGCATTGTGTGTGTCCCTTTTTCCTTATATTGTCTTGGCATAGCATCTTGAATCTAGGCCTAGCGCATCCCCTAGATTTGATGTCATCTTATCTCTTCAATATTTGGATAATTGAACCCCTCTTGGCTTATTTGCACTTTAGTGTGAGTCTGAGCGTAAGTTCATACTCTCACTAAAGTGACCTAGCTAAATGTAGTATCAAAATATGTCATCCTTGACAATTACACACTAGGTTTAGCTCCTTGTATGTGCTTGGACCTAGTTATGCATTTAATTGCTCATTTAAAGAATATCTTTGAAAAATCAAACAATGGGAATGAAAATAATCATTTAATATTTACCCCCAATTTTTAAGGCCCCGAAAAGGATGGGTCTAGACTAGGGCACTTGGAGCCCTTGTCCAACCCTTTTTGGCTTCCATTTGCATATGTCGATGCCAGTATTTTATTATTTGAAAACTTGAATTTATTTGTCAGCTATCAATATTTGATTTTTGGAAAAATTAGAAGAATTTCATATAAATACAAATCATTTTCACCATTTTAATCCTAGAAATTTTATTGAGAAAATTGAATATTCTAAAATTACTCAAGGCAATTAAAGAGCAGAATTATCAAAATTATTGCAACATTTATTTCAAACAAGCATCATGTTAGCCATGCATCATGTTTTATGTTCATATTTTTTTAGTATTAACACTTACAAAACTTCAAATCAAGCAACAATTTCTCCTTGAAGGTGATGAGTATATGACTTGATTCCATCAAGGAATACAAATTTGAGTGGTGAGTTACACCAAATTTTTCATTTATCATGTATTTATCATTTATCCTATGCTCGACCAAGGGTAAGATTTATTTTTACATCATCATAATCATTGTGGAGGTATAAATACCAAAATGGGGTTTGACTTAGGAAAGCCCCTATATAGCACAACCCTTCCCCCACTTTCATGTGTGTAATTTTTTAGATCTAAAGAAAATTGGAGGAAGATTGAAGACTAATTTCTCATTCATGTATTCAAGCCCTACAAATTTTCAAGTCAAAGAAAGTGGATTTTATCAACAATAAATGAAGTTTCGAGAGTGACCCCGACAAAGAAGAACTTGTAGATCTGGAGCAACATGAGTGTGAATTTAGATCCCGAGTAGTTGTTACCTACTCTAAGGTACCCAAACCCTTGTCCAACTACTTCAAGCTCAAATTTATATGCCAAGTTCTTTTGTGTCTACCCTCTACGTTTTTAGAATTTGTTTTTGTCTGTCTATTTTATATTTCTCAAAAATCATCTCAGTTTGTTGCATTTTCATAAGTAACCTAGGAACATCATTGCATCATAGAATTTAGTCAATCAAAATTGAATTAATCACATCAACATCATCCCATCATAGATGATTAAAACCTTGATCCACCATTCTGACTCTTCCATTGAGGTTTGTAGCCAAGTGGATATTGAGATCATTTTTAATCCCTCAATGTCCCTAATTAGAAGAAGTGTGATTTGGGATCTAGATCCTTTTTTCCAATCAAACATTTTGGTGAACCTAACTATTATTACACTTCAAATATTCTAAAATCTTAAGTATATTATTCTAAAATTTGAGTATAATCTTAGGTTGTTTTAATTCATCATTTATGCATACATAATTTACATAAAAAGCATTGAAAAAGATAAAATTTGCATAGAATCTTCAATTTAAAGGACAAATAGGGTTAGTTTCAATCCTTGCAAGATAGATCTAACTCATAATTGTATTGAAAAATCTGCATTAGGTCATACTAAAATCTGAAAGTGTTTAAGTAGCCATTTAGGCATATGCATATAGTGAAAAAATGTGGGAAGTTGCATTGTTGTTGCAAAAGATAGAAAATATTTTATTTCCATATTTTTCAAATTAGGATAGTCAATTTACATGTATTGCGCAATCTGAAAATTATATTTTGAATTACATTTATTTTTTGAAAATTTTGAGAACTGTATTCATAATTGTGCTTCACATAGCAAAATTATAATTCTATGCATTTTCAAAAACCTACTTGTTCTCAAACCTGAAAAGTTATAGATTAGAACACTCATACATTATAGAGTGCATCAAGATCTTGAAATTAGTAAACTTAACCGACTGGTCTAGGGCACAATTTTGACCCATATTTGGATCATAGTCTTGTTTTTGTGTTTCTTGTGTGGTTTTGGTTTCTATTTTTATAAATTGTCTCAGTTGTTGCGATTGTGTTGTACTTTAATTTCGTAGTAGGCCCACTTAAGTGTGTTTTGAATCTCACTAAAGTGAAAAAAATCTTAGGTCGTTGAAATTTGTCAAAATTACAAGCATATTTTATTGGAAAACATGGAAAAAGTTAAATAATTACATATTATTTGTATTTGAACAAAATATCAAAAAGCATTACTTTTCTGCATTTTCTAGAAAATTCAGTCAATTACACTATTGTAAATTCTGAAAATTATCATTTAAACATATTGTATTATTTTCCAAATATAAAAATTGCATGCATGTCTGTTCTTCATATAGGAAAATTAGGTTTTCATGCATTTTCAAAAATTTGTGGGTGTGTGCAAGAAGTTTAGTCCACTTTTTGGCCAAAAAGTGGAAGTGTTTTCCTTGAATTTTCTGAATTTGTCACATTTGACTTTAAAATTTGAAGCACTTAGAGATGGAATCTTTAAAAAAGTCACTCAGAATAAAATGTAGTACTCAGAGTCTAGTTTCCAAATATGTAATTTATTTTAATACCCAAATGATACAAATTGATTTTCAATAAGCGTTTCTAAAAACCATTGTTTAAAGGTCACTTTATTTTAACATACCATGCACGTGTACATCATCCATATTTTGAACTAAATAATCGTATTTTTCTTAATCCTTTTGGGAAAAGATTTGTAACACACTGAAGAACGCTCCCAAAATTTTTTTTACTATTTTTTAATATATTTTTAAATTTTTTGTATTGGTCATATTTGTTGTTTTGAGAAATCGTTGTGTACGTCATGCATAAGATGACTTAAAATTATCATTTTTTTACTTTTTTCAAATTGAAAAGAATTGTCTGAAGTACACTTTTGTACAATTCGTTCTTCAAAATTTTATTTTAATAAAAAGTTATTAAAATACTTAAAAACCATGATATTTCAACTTTATGGACCACTTTCATCAAAAATTAATTGAAAAATAGAAAAAATAATCAAATTGTAGAAAAAATTACATATTTTGAATCAACATTGTCTCATCTATAAAGGGTTTTAATTTCATCAAAAAAAGATCTACAAAAAAGGTCTTCAGACATATGCCCAAAGTCAACTTTTTCTTGTGACATTGGCAAGACCTTCAAGTTGCAGGTCAAACCAGGTCCAAAGCTTAGGTTCAAGTCCCCAAGCCTTTTCTCGAACAGAAAAACAAGGCAAAAACCTAACCAAAAATTCAAATTTTAAAAAACGAGATCCCTTCTTGTAGAAACGAGATCCTATTTTAAAATGAGATCATGTTTCATAAAAAACATTTTTTTATGCTTTTATGAAACGAGATCTCATTTTGTAAAAGCATGAATTTTTTTTTTTTTATGAAACGAGAATGGGATCTTGTTTTTTTTTTAAATGGGATCCCATTTTTGGCTTGAGGCCTTGAAGCGAAACGAGATCTCGTTTGTTAAATAATGGGATCCTATTTCATTTTGCCTAATTTCAGGTTTTTTTCTAAGTCTAAAATTTCCACCTTAAGTGGACTCAACTTCATGCTTTCACCCTTGTGTGCATTCAAACCAGAACCTTTGCATCTGTAGGTTTTCAAACACTATTATCCAATTTCAGATTTTTCAAACATCAAAATTCAAATCTTTGGACTAGGGTGCCCAACACCCTTTTCCACTTAGTTTGAACTAAATTTTTTTATGCAAAACCTTACCTGTGGTCTCTGCCAAGATTTGGCATCAATTTCTGAAAATCAGTCCTGCAATTGTTTGATTTTGGTGTGCATTACTAGCTTGATCCATAATACATAGCATAATGTTTTCCTTGCAAAAATATTTTGTTATCATAAATTATTTTATTATCAAAATTTATTAAGCAATTTAAATAATTTTTCTTACATGCATATGAAAATGAGGTTCTCTCTCCTCTTTTGCTATTTTTTGTTGATCCCTCTCGCAGTATCTCTCCTACTTGTGAGGGTATCTTGGTGCAATAGGATGCAATCATTGAGGATCATGACAATCATGTTTGTTCTTCACCCAATATCTCTCTTGCTTGTGAGAGTATCTTGGTGCAAGAGGATCCAATCATTAAGAACCATGAGAATCATATCTATTCCTCTCCCACTATCTCTCCTACATGGGAAGATATCATGGTGCAAGAGGATGAAATCATTAATATTTTTTCTCCTTCAAATGATTGTAAAGCGTCTTGCATAAGTGAAGGTTCAAAACTAACATTAGGTCCTCTATTAATAAATTATCATCAAGTAGTTAATTCAGTTGAAATTATAAACCCACAATTGATTATTGAACCTCCCTCTAAACCTCCTCCCATTACAGGACCTCCAAAATCTCATGGTTGTATCTTAAACTTTTCAAAACAACTCACTCAAAGTAATCATGTGCACCAAGATGTGTTGCGGAAACCAATTTATCATGTAGTTGCTCACACATATAACATTAAAAATAATAAGCAACCAAAACAAATGCCAACATCCATTCCATTTTCTCAACCATATCTTTCAGATCCTCCTAGCTTTCATCAACATAGTAGTAAAGAATATAATCTTGTTGAGAAGCTTCGTAATACTCCAACCAAGATATCCCTTTGGTAAGTGATTCAAACGTCACTTGCATACCACTAAATGCTCCAAGAGGCTTTAAAGAATATTGAAATTTCACTTTCTATCAAACTAAATGATGTAGTAGCTTTGTTTGATTGTAAGTAGGAAACAAAGTTGGATATTACATTCCCTCAACATGAATTACCTCCACTTGAGGTCCAAAACCGACATGAGGCTCTAATGATAATGATGGTCATTAATAAAACTGGGGTTAGATGTACACTTATTGATAATGGATTGGGTCTTAATATTTGTAGCATTAATATTCTAGATAAAAAAAATTGTAGATAAGAATCTCACACAACCTACTAATCTTATTATTCATGGCTTTGATAATGTTAGTAGGAATCCATTGGGGACAATAACACCACCCATTAAGGTAGGACACATGGTTTTACCTACCCTTATCCATGTCATGTCGGATACTCTCTCATACGATATTCTCCTTGATAGACCATGGATTCATTCCATGAAGGGAATCTCGTCTACTCTTCACTGTGAGATGAAGTATCTATATAATGAAAGATACATACAAATAGAGAAAATGCAAAAACTTATAATTTACAAGTCGAAGTCGAGAAAAATACTTCCAAATCACTTCCAACTCTCTTAGGTACTTTGATTCCATCTTCAAAAGCGGAACCATTACCTCCAATGATAATGATACTATGCATACACTCTTGGGTGATTATTGGGGATCATTACGTCTTATAGCTCATTTCATTGGGGAGTCTAAAATCTCACCATCAAAGCCTGAAGATTCAAATGTTGTAGCATCTAGTATGAATAATGATCAAAACAATGCTTCATCTTCAAGTACATGTTTTGGTGATGATTGGGGTACATTAGATTTTACACCCTCCTTTGTAGGAGAGTAAAAAATCTCACAATCTCAACCTAAGGAGTCTTTGTTTCATTCACTCAATCTTCTTCTACATCAACAAGTTCAAAAACATCCTCCCATGATGGTGATAGGGGCTCTTTAGCTTTCATCCCTCGTGTGTTGGCGATGTCTAAAAAGGATTTGCATTCTTATGAAAGAATCAATTCTTCTCATAAGCATTTAGATACGACTTCTCCATCTAAGTTGGAAAAATGTTATGGGCTTGGATATAAAATTCTTTCTAAAATTGGATATAATGAAAACATAAAATAAGGAGTTAAGGATCACGTGAAATCTATACCATACCTTTCTAAGAAGGGTTTAGGTTTCAAATCTTCTCTTTTGTCTACACCACTTACTATATTTAAAACATCATGTGGTAAGCGAGCAAAATTTTCTTCACAAGATAATTTTTTTCTCCTACAACTTTATCAAAGCAAGAGCATATTTTGTTAAGGCTTCTCAAATCCCGTTTGACTACTCTTCCTCCTCCAACTCATAAGAAATTTTATCTCTTTTTGTGCATATCACCAAGTGCATAGTGATCCCACAAATGAATGCCAAGCCTTGAGTAATAAAATATAATAATTTACTGATTGTGGTGCTCTCTCATGTGTTGATGCATCTACTCATTCTAAATAATAAAGTATTTTTCTATTGTGTTGCTCCTCACTATGTGGCATTTGTAGCTTCATATGTTTGCTCTTTGTCATCCATGGTGGTACCATCTTCTGTGCAGCCATATTTTTTATATGGTAACAAGATGATAGTCTTTAGCGTGGTTGTCCTTGGCTTCAATTTGAATATGTCAGTGTTGATATTTTATTATTTTAAAATTTTAATTTATACGTTGGCTATCAATATTTGATTTTTAGGAAATTAGAAGAATTGCATATGAAAACAAATCATTTTTGCCATTTTAATCCTAGTAATTTTGAAGAGAAAATTAAAGATCCTAAAATCAATCAAGGTAATTCAAGAGAAGAATTGGTAGCATTATTACATTGTTTTCATTAATCAAGATCAAGCTTGCAAGACATCAAGAAGAATGAAGCAATTATGTGCAAAAATCCATTATGAACAATCATGCCAAATTATGAATATGTATTGAGTTATCGTCTACATGCTAACTACAACAATCTATTATGTTTTTTTAATTAACCTTTTGCAAGTCTATCAAGAAATCAAGGCATCCATTAATCAACTTTTGTGGCGATTTGAGGTTGAATCGGGTGGAATAAGTAGTTGGACGCCCTAGACCAAACTCGTCATTATCGGGGCCTTAAACATCGAGGATAAATATTAAATGCTTATTTTCATTCCCATCTTTTGATTTTCTAAAGATATTTATAAAATGGGCAATTAAATGCATTATTAGATCCAAACACATGGGGGGGGATAAACCTAGTGTGAAATTGTCAAGGGTAACATTTTTTTATGCTACATATTTATATAGAAATATATTATTATTTTACAAATATATAAATGTACATAAAATAAACAATATAAAAAATATATAATTATGAATAGAATATTGATTAAATAATAGTGATAACTATTAGTATATTATAAAATATTTAAAATTATAAATGTGTGATTAATAATTAATATTATTTATAAAAACTTTAATTTAAACAATAAATTTTATTAAAGTTAAAAAATAAAAATAAAAATTGAAAAGCCAACCTATGATGGTCGACCCTTTAAAGGTCATCATCACATATGGTTGTGAGGAGAGTGGCACCCATGGCCATAGCCCACTTAAGTGGAGGTTGCAGCCCATGGGTGGGTCGCCCACCCCAAATGGGGTGTTGCCCCACAGTGAAAAAAATCTATTGTATAAAAAAAACCTTTAACATTAAATAGTTGTAAAATAAGCACAATACAAACAAATAGTGTCGAATATAAAATTTCTTCCATCAACACATTTGTTATGAGATCTGGAAATAATTTCCCAATTTAATCTTCAAATCAAATTATTACATATAATCTTTATCTTTATCAAGAGAGAAACTTATCAACCATCATTTATTAAATCTTAAAACTTCTACCTGCATCGATTTGTAAGCCTCTCTAAACAAATTTTTAATAGAATTATAATGCTCTTAGTTATGCCTATATAAAGATATATGTAAATCCTATTTTTAAATTGTAACTAGATGAAGGAAAGCCTAATTAAACTATCCTCACAATAAATTTGAAATCTAAGCGATAATTTAAAGTTATTCCTCAAAATGAATTTGAGAAACCTATGTATGAAAACAAGAGAATGCAAAAATCTTAAAACCTAATTCAAGTTCAACATGTAACATTAAAAAAATAGATGATTCAACATTAAACTTGAAAACTAAAACTCAAAAACAAAATCCCTAATGAATTCATAGGAATTTTATTTTTTTTAAAGTGGAAATTATATTTGTTACCATGGATTAGTTTCTAATTAATTTTAATTAAATAAATCAACAATCACATATAAAATAACAATAAAAATATATTAAGATTTAAAAAAATTTCGCGTCCGCGTCCGTGTCCGTGTTGGAGATGCTCGTTGGTGCATTGGGCGGGAGCCTGGTTTCAAATTCGTTGGGCTTGGGCGTGGAGGTTCGAGAGTTTGTGGGTGCAGGGGCTCCCTCTATTCCCCCTAGCTTGTTGGTGCAGGGACGACATGAGTGTGATGGTTGGGTGCCTCTTTTGGACGGGTTGACGGTCTATGAGGTTCCCTCTCCTCTTTTTGTGGGTGTTGTGTGGGGTGTGGCTGGGGACCCTCCTCCTGTTGCTCCTATTGGCTCTCATAAATCCTTTACTACTGTTGCTCGTGCCCAGGTCCCGACTAGGGTTCATCCTTTACCTTGTGCTCGGGACTCCCCTATGGTGTTCTGTGGGCCTAAGGTTATTGAGAATGAAGACTTCTACATGTGTCAGGGTGTGGTTTGCAGGTTTAACATCTTGTGGCCCTCCCTGCCTGATCTCCATGAGTGGGTGTCTGGTTTTTGGAAGCCTTTGGTTTCTAGACAAATTGACCTCTATCCCAGTGCCAAAGGTTTTTTCTTTGCAACCTTCTCTACCCCTGTGGATCGTGACAAAGTGTTGGATCGAGTGTGGATGTGGGGTGTTCATTCATTGTTCATTCGGTCGTGGTCTCACTCTTTCAATCCTCTTATGGAGCCTCTAAATATAAGACCTATTTGGGTTCATTTGTTGAATCTCCTTCTCCAATTTTGGGAGGATTCTTGCTTTGAAGCTATTGGCAATGTCATTGGCAACTTTTTGAAGGTGGACTCTACGTCTCAGGATCTTGGGCATACTATGGTGGCTTGTATTTTGATCGATTTGGATATCTCCAAACCACTCCATGGTGATGTGGTCTTGATGGTGGCAGACCAATTTTTGGAAGCAGCTTTTGGACTATGAGGGGCTCCCTTTTCATTGCATGAAATGTTTCTTTGTTGGTCACTTGGCTTTTGGTTTCCCTCTTGCTCATCGCAAGAGTGCTGCTACTTGGTGGAAGGATTCTCTCATGGACCATCTCACTATTGGTTCTCCCCCTTCAGATAGTTCCTCTGAGAAGGGTGACCCTCCCGAGCCTACCCAAGATCCTCTTTCGACTATCCTTGTCACGGAACCTTTGCCCTATTTTGTTGTCTTTGTTCTGTCGGAACCTTCTGTTGTCGTTGTTCTACCTGAACCTGCCTGTCCTTTGTTGAACGACTCTGATGGTCCTTTTTTTGCTCCAATATTCGTTGCTTCATTGTCGTCTCCCTCGTTGTGTGGTGGCTGCTCTCTCAAGGTGGTTGTTGTGGATCCGCTCCCCTCGCCTCACTCATTGGTTCCCGATTCCCAGCCTTCCTGGTCTATTGTGTTGTGGAAGAAGAAGGGACTCCCCGAATCCGTTGCCTCTTCATGGCCTCAGGTTCAAGGAGTCAGTTTAGACCCCTTTGTTTCGGGGGTTGTCCAATTTTTTAGTTGTTCTACAGCTGCTTGTTAGTTGTTTTTGTTTGTTCCTCTAGTTCAAGTTTTGTTTGAAATATGCTTTCCCTTGGCCCTTTGGGATTTCTGTGTGAAGGGTACAACACCCTGTGAATTTTTCTTATCTTATCAAAAACAATAAAAATATATTTAATGCAATCAAGAAAACTTAGTTGGTTTGTTTGGAAAAGAATACATTTAGTTTTTTGGGGAATTTTAATTTAGGAAAAGAATCTTTTGGTTAAAAAGAGAAAAATATTTTGTAAATTTGTGAAAATAGATCTTATAAATTGTAACTTACCTTAGTTTATATAACTATCTTATAGAGATCCATTTTTCTAACTGAATATTAGAAAAGTAATTGTTAATTTTAAATAGTTTATTTAGTATGGTAAATTTTATTATTGATTTAGTTTATGTTTTTAATCTATTATTTAATTCTTATTCAAGTAAATAAATACTTAATTGTGTAAAATCTTAAAAGAAAATAAGTGGTTTTTATTAATTTTAAATTTATGAGGCTTTTAAATACCTTAGACCTGTTATTCTAATTTAAATGTTTAGAACTTGGAATTAGTTTTCTTCCATTATTGAAATTTAACCCACTAGTTTCAATTAGATTATTTTCTTTAAATGTTAATAATTTAGTTTAATCTATTTCTTCCAATTATTTAATACTTGTTCATAGTTGAAAATTGTTTAAATAGTTTAGTAGCTTCATTCTTAAATCAAACTTTGTAGAGAAAATAATGTTGGCAAGTTAATTAGGAACTTAAGGTTCTAGGATTGTTTAATTTAGTCTAGGAAACAAAACCATTACATTATAAAAATGCCAACCGAAAAGTTTTCAAATTTATAAGGTATTTTTAATTTCTTAAATCTAATAGGAGAAAACCAGTTTTTCTGCATAAAGTATTCCTAGACTAGGATGTGACTTTAATTTTTTTTCGAATAGAGAATTCCTAGACTAGGATGTGACTTAATTTATTTTCCTTCCAATGTAGACTAATATAATAACGTCATAAACATGATGTCCTCAAATGTATGTAAGCAAATAAACTAAGGCTATCTTAGTTTTACATTACAAAATACAAAAAAAAATTGAGGTTGTGTTTTGTTTTAGGTGGTGAAATTTTTAGGGCATGACATTATATGCTTCAAGTGAATAAATCCTAAGATATTCTCATCATGATGTTGCATGCTATGAACATGAAATTTTGGAAAAAAATGTATTGATTCTAGTGGAAAATCATGGTGAACTACAAGTTCCAAAGGACCAATGATAGATCCCCATGACAATGAAAGTATAGTTGGATCATTACCATTGTGAACATGATCAACTTGAAATGGTTTCTTATGTTTATGTAGATTTTTTACATTTGAATTGATTACAAAATATTAATAATCCATTAAATATTTTGGTTTTATAATGCATTCAAATAACTTCATGATGACAAAATGTTCCCCTTGCTTTAAAAATTAATAATTTTGGAGGTATAGATCAGTGGTATAGTGTAAAAAATGCATGATTTGTGTGTATATTGTTGGTAAATAATTATTTCTAGGTACACCCACTTGTAGTAATCTACAAAATATGATTTTGAATGTATGTGCCGCTATGACAATCTAATATGTAATGCTTTTTCAAGTGTATTTTCATTGCAAAAACCTAGAACAATCATAATCTACAAGTATAGTTTGAAAGTAATGATTTTGGTAAGTATGAAATCATTGCATTAGATTGATGTGAATGAATTTGTAGGTATAGACCTTGCTATAAGGATTTGACGGGCTTAAAATCATTGTAGCAATCAAGTATGGTGTGATTTTGACAAGTAAAATTATTGGAAAGCTTTTGAAAAGTGTTGGTAACCATAAAATTTGATATGAGATGAACTTGAAACCCTAGCTCATGCTTTTAGATTGAATGAATGGTGTCAAGAATTGAGTTGCAAGCTACAATTAGCCAATCCTTTGTTTGGAAGTGATGGAACTATGCTACAAATTGATAATTGGATGATGAATGAAGCACCAAATATTGTGGCCTTGTGTAATGCCCCACCAAGTAACCTTGAAAGAAGTTGCAATTAACATCATAAGCGAACCAATTTTTTTTTTATAAAGTGCATTTAACTTACACATTCACTTACTAATTAACAACAACCTCTAAGGCTACAGGGTTAGGATTACTTTAACCCACACATACATATTACATATAACCATAGCAATATGAACTGTATGAAATAAACATCATACATCATAAGAATACCACATAACATAATAAGATAATCAACCAAGATACAATCTTATAATCATTAACTTAAACCAATCGTTACATCACTTATTCCCAGAATGAGGCAATAGTACATAAGATTACAATTACATAACTCCACCTCTTACAAAATAGGGATAAAGTATCATATACAAATTGAAATATTACAATGCAAGAAATTACAACAAGAACTGTGAGCTATCCATCTGGATGTCTCGCCACCAAGTACTGAAGATCGATGGGGACCCAACGGTTTTGGTGCATGTTCCACCCTACCAATGTGGTACCCGAAGGCCCACCCCCCATACTAGGAGATAGTAACAAAATAACATGGACAAAGATTCTACTACCTCTAACCAAAGGCAGACTCAAACTGACTCATACTGTTATAACCAACTAAATGAATTAACAAGTACAACTCATTCACCATACAAGTACGAATCAAGTACAACTCATGTACAATATAGGTACAAATCAAATACAATACAAGTACAAATCAAATACAATACAAATACAACTCCAATATCACTGACATAGGTCACATTGCTTGCAAACATAAAGTAGATCAAGTATGTTCAAATAACCATACACATAAAATAATTAACAACAGTTGTCATAGATAGAGTGTCATCGCAAGGTTTGTCATGAGATCTCCTCTAAGTATTCTTCATAGACTCCGACACAAGTAATCCTGGTGGCCTCAACCGAATCCCGACACTCATACTCATTCATGCGGAATCAACTATCTCTCGCAAGAACTAGATAGTTGATCTTGCCATTCCAGGCCTTCTCACTCATCCCAAGTCTAAACGAGCCCTTGTGTCTATGAGTGAGGATTAAATTATCTTGATTAATGTGAGAAGTTAGTCCTAATCTTCTAAGTACATTATTTTAATTATCACCTGTTTAAATCACTCCTGAAGGTTATCCAGTTTACCTCTTTGGGCTCTGGCACCTAACAGAAGCCACTCTTCTATTTGACAACACACACCCAAACAATCCACCAAGGGAACCACAAGTGCATACCATCTGGGCATCATAATCCACTCCAACACAAGGAGGATACAAATAATAGAAACTCACTCCAAACATTTTGGAGGCAACAATCACATAGTCCACTCCTTTCACAGGAGGCAACAAGATGAAACCACGTCACAAGGTCACTCCATACAAGGAGACACGGATCTCATAATCCGCTCCTAAACCAAGGAGGTGCAAACATCCCCGTTCGTGAAAACCGGGTAAAACTGAAAAGACGTCATGCACTACCCAAGGAAAACAACTAGATGGCATAAAGATTCAACAACCCTTATCCTCTAAGTTCTTTTGGAAGACTTATAATTTAGGACTAACACTAAATCCCAAAACCAACAATGCAACTTGACGACATAGCAACAAAAGCATTCAAGTCATTAATCAAATCTAATATTTAGATTTCCTAAATCCATACTCATTCAATAGGTAGTGTTGACAAATTCAAAGACACGATAACTAGATCATCTAAAATAATCATAACCCCTATTTCCCTTTTCATTATTGGAAATCTAAAACAATTAAACTTACTTCCCTTTACTGAATACAGAGAATTAAATCCTTTAAGATAATCATGAGGAAGATACTGCTTTTGGATATACTAAATCCATATCTCTTTCATAATCCAATCACAATGATTCAATTAATCTAAATAGAAATTAATAAATAACATAATTGATTGCTTCATCAATAAAACAACTTCTTAATTTACTTTTAAATCGACACAAATCCATGCAAGTAAACTTTTTCCATCTCCTAACCAAATCTTACATCTCATTCAATTTTCTATTTAAAACATTCAATCACTTTAATATAATAACATATTGTTTCTCTATCCATTTTCCATACATACTAATCATTTCTTTTAGAACACTAATAATACCCAATTTGCAAACAACAGAATAAAATAATATAAAATATTATTTATTCTTTCAAATGGATATATAATTTCAATATATATATACTAAATATAAATTAATATATTTAATCATTAACATATCTTCTATTCTTTACAAAATATCAAATTGTTTAATTCAAAATAAAATATCCCTTATCATCAATTTTCCAAAATATAAATATATTTTTCCAATTAAATCAAATTAATAATTAGACGTTTTACACATGAATTTTAATTATATAATTAAATTTTAAATTATGCATTCTTTAAATCAAATATATACCTCCTTCAATTAAACTTTAACATGTCATTTTAAAATAAACAATAATTTCCCCATACGTTTATAATTTTAATTCCACTAATCTAATATACAAATTTTATTTAAAATAATATAAATAAATATAATACTTTAGTATTATAAATTATCATATAAAATATTATTAAATAATATTTTAATATTATAATAACAATACATAAAATATTAATATTTATAAATATCAATTTATTATTATTTTATTTTCAAAGCAGCCATGGGAAAATAATTTAACAGCAGTCTCATGTTTCAAGCATAACTCAAAAACTATGATCTGGGTATTTACGATTTTTGGACAAGGGTAAGAAAATTTTAAAATGCAAAAACCCTTTAAATTTCTGACAACCCAGTTTGTGAAAATGGAGTTATAGGCGACGCAACCAGACCATTTTACCATGAAAAATATAACTATACTACAGATTTTAAAATCCGTTTTTTAATAATAAACAGAAGGTTTCATTTTCTAAAAACATTCTAAATACATTGTTCAATCTCTATGTTTGATTTCAATAACAAAAAAAATTGATTTCCCCAAATAATTTAAATTCAACTAAGGTTTTCACAATTTTCACTCAAGAATTTTCACAAGCAAAGGCTGTAAATTTGTTTAATTCTTTTCTTCTAATATCAAATTTATTTTCTAAAACAGATTTAATAAACAAATCTTTAATCATTACTATTTTAAGGAAAAACAATCAAGAACAATAAAACACAAAGAGGAAAACCTAGTACAAGAAGCTACAGAAAGAGATGAATTTCTGATGCAAGCCTCCTCCAAAGATTTCCTGAATTTTCTTCAATCCTCCAATGAATCCAATCCAAAATCCAACAAATGCAAACAATATTTCCTTCAATCAATTCTACAATCAAACTTTCTTCAAACCTTTGTGCAAATTTTCCAAAATTTCTTCCCTGCTGTAAAAAATATATTTTTCTAAAAACTTTTTGCCCTAAAATTAAAACATATATTCTTATAAATCAAAAATACCTAATACAACCCTAATTCACATTACATGCAAATTAGATATTTCAATTTCAATATTTACAACCCTAATTCACATTACATGCAAATTAGATATTTCAATTTCAATTTCAATTTCACAATTTCAATTTCAAATTTCAATTTCAATTTCAATTTCACTTTTCAAAAACCCACTTTCAATTTAAAATGCAATTTCAAATAATAAATTAATTTCCAAAGTTGCAACCAATTTTCCAAATAAACATTTAATTACAATTTCTAATTTAATTCCCACACGTTGGAATTAAATTCCAAAATTAATTCTAATTCTTTTATTTCCTTTCATTCTCTTGCATCACATTTAATTAATTAATTGAATTATTCAATAACTAAATTCAACCCCTTGGATCAAATTTAATTAATTAAATAAACTAAATATAATTAATTAATTTAAATATAAACTTTTATCCACATTGCATTATTTAAATTAAATAACCATCAACATGATTTAAATGCAATTATTCTAAATATCTATTTCTAAATCAAGAATTCTTTAGAATTAAATAACATCAAAGCAAGACAAACAAAGACTCGACACACTAAGGCTAGGGTGTAAACTTGACACATGTTACCTAGCTACTATCTTCCGTTCAACTTAACTGTTGGATCAACACGCTCAAACCTGTGAAACCAGGTGGAGTCGGTGTCATGTATCTGCAATCCTGCAACCAAGTAAACAACATCATATAATATATCCAGCATATAATACACACCGTGAAGAAGGAATTATGGATTCGTAGGGCGCTCGCAAGCGAGTGATGCGAAACCGTCCTTTTCACCAATACACTCATCGAAACTGACACTTCCATCATAATCGAGTAATCTTATAATAACATCTCATGTTAACTCTACAACATCATTAATCCATAATGCATGTGAAACAAAATCGGATAACTACATCCCACAATAATATTTGTCACTCAATAGTAACGATCAAAACATCATAACAAAATGTATCCAATATCAAAATAATTGCAACCAAACATAGCATAAAGCAACTTGAACAAGAATCAAAATGAAGGGGTATTACACCTTGGTGTTTTTGAATTGGATATCACCAAATATTATTGGTTTGACTAGATCATAAATAACTTTATTCTTGATAAATGACAACAAAATATAGTAGATTAACACATTTGTTTAATAACAAACGTTGATCACTGCTACACCCCTCTAGATGTGTTTGAATGGAACTAAAAATTATTAGCATGATCTGAAATCTATAAGTATATGGTCATTGGGAGGTATTTGGGAAATGTTGGTGACCTTTTGAAATAATTGAAAGTTGATGTTTGAAACCCTAGCACCTAATTTTGGTATGTTGAATGGTATTTCAAATTGTTGGTTATTTTTTTAATGACTATGTTTTTGCTTAGAATTATTTTCAAAGTGTTGTAGTTTGATGAGGTATAGCACTGAAATATGGAAATGAAACCTACAAAATATTGATAATGTTCTTAGTGATGTTTATTGAAGAGCTAGGGAGACAATTTGTATGATTTTTTTCTTTATTCCTCTTTAATATTAATTTTTTCAATGCTAGATGAGATAAGATGGGTCTTCCTATTGTAAGGTCATATTTTTATTCTTCATCTTAAATTGTAATAGAAACTCTCCAATATATAGGGCTCTTCTTTCTATCAAATATATTCTTGATCTTATTTAGTCCACTATAATTTAGGTCACAAAACTAGACCTTGATGAGTTTTGAGAGTCATGTATATGAGATTTGTAGCTTCAACAACAGATACCCCATGGTCGACACCAAGAACTACTAATGTTTTAATTTTTCACTTTCATGATAACACAAAATATAATAGTGGATGAGGAAATTATGTCTACAAATTAGCAAGGGAAGCTCCTTGATTTTATCTACTCTTAAATTTAAAATAGAAATAATCTTGCTAATATGAATGTTATGCAATCTATTCTTTGAGCTTTTGCATAACAATAAAATAAATAAGAAAATTTGACTTACCTATTTTTATCTTATAAGGCTAGAGCATGTGACTTTGAAGAACTATAAGTTCACTAATGAATTTTTTTCCAATTTTAATAGCTAAACTATAGCATGCATTAAATAACAATGTTAATTGATGATTAAACTAAAGATCATTAATTATATATTAATAACTAATTTTGATTTAACTAAAACATAATACTCATTATAGAAATTAATTTTAATAAAAACATATTATATCACTTCCAACCAAAGGATTGACTAATATCAATATATTATAACTTGTATTATTATAGCATTGATTTCTGATATAAATAAAAATTTGACAACATAAGCAAACTTCAACTTCACATTATTTCTACAAAGGCACTTAAAAATTTAATTGACCTCAAACTTGAATGAAAAATATTTGGAAAAAAATAAGCCTAGCATGAACTCTCATTATATTATGTGTGTAAATAACATATATTTTTTCAGCTATGGCTTCTTGAAGCTTCATAAATAAAAGAAAAGAAAATTATTATTTTGAAAGCAACTATATCCTCATCCTCTTAATTTTTTTTTTTAAAATTACTTTCGTTACATCTTTGTTTCTCATCATGAACATCCATTTGAATCAAGTTTTTTTATCTAATTTTATCTTTAATTGATCGTCAATCTTTCTTGTTTGTTACTTTGAATAAAGTGCTTAGATTCATCGTATTTTATCATTTATTTTGCTTAATTTTCCTTTCAATCTTCACTTGGACCCATATACTAACTTGTGTGCTATTTTTTCTTTGTTCCCCACTTTGTTTTGCTAAGAAAAACATATCATTTTGTTGCTTGATTGAGTTTAAATGCCCATTTTCTTTTTAGTGAAGATTTTGGTTCATTAACACCAATTTTTAAATGATTAACACACAGCTTCAAAATATTTTTAAATTTATTCCATTTTTTCATTTTTGATGCTGACACCATTAAACCTCTAAATTTGATGGGTTTCCCATCATTTTACTACCTCTTGATGCCATTTCTTCCCAATAAATTTTAAATATATTGTTGAAATTTTTCCATTGTCATCTACAATTTTTTGCTAAAAAGGGGAAAAAATAACTTTCTAAAAATAAAAAGTTGTGACTTTTGTGCTTATCTCCTCAACCTAGGACACCATGAAAAAGGAAAAAGGAAAAAATAGATTTTTCTAAAAATAGATGTTTGATCTTTAGGCTTCACTAAAACTTCCTATCTTGAATATTGGATCTTCCGACCTTCCAAAGTGATAACTCTAAAACTAGAAGATGATTTATCTCAATGTGCTAGAGAATATTTTCCTTAGCATCAATCCTTTTGTATATGCCATCATAGTGTTTCTTTTAACTTCACTTTTTCTTTCCTTTGTTGGTGTTGGATCCTCCTTTAGGACCCATATCTTGATAATCTTTATAACAATCAACCTAAATGCATTGTTAGTAGAGAAAAACAAACCAACACTTGAGAACTTAAGCATTTTGACAAGAAAGATAACATAGTTGACATTGATGTGACAAGAACGAAGTAAAATTGGCTACAAATATGATTGAACACAAAAAATAGGGTTAACAAATTTGGGTACCAACAAGTAGTAAGAAAATATTGATAAAATATATTAGAAGCATTCCTAATATGATCCCCATCCTAAACTACACGATCATTCAATAGGTTATACTAGAGACCTTTTCCCTAAAGCTTTTAGCCCTAAAAATTTAAAAGAATTTTGAGTCTTTATCACCCACCTTCAAATAATTAAGTTTTGATATGACCTTAGCACCTTAGCTCTAATCACATTAAAACACCTTACCTTATGCTTAAGATCTACAACTTGAACTTAAAGAAGACCATTGTAATACCCCTCTGTTTTGCTCCTTATTCAGTTTGCTTTATGTTATGTTTGGTTGCAGTTACTTTGATACTGGATACATTTTGTTATGATGTTTTGTTCACTACTATTGAGCGACAACTATTATTGTGTGATGTGTTGATCTAATTATTGTTTCAAATGCATTATGGATTAATGATGTTGTAGAGTTAGCATAAGATGTTATTACGAGACTATTGGAATTATGATGGAAGTGTCAGTTTCGATGAGTATTGGTGAAGAAGATGGGTTCGCATCACTCGCTTGCGAGCGCTCTACGAATCCGTAATTCCTTCTTCACGGTGTGTATTATATGCTGGATATATTGTATGATGTTGTTTACTTGGTTGCAGAATTGCAGGTACATGACATTGACTCCACCTGGGTTCACAGGTTTGAGCATGTCAATCCAATGGTTAAGTTGAACGGGAGATAGTAGCTAGGTAACATGTGTCAAGTTTACATCCTAGCCTTAGTGTGTCGTCAGTCATGTGTGTCAAGTCATTGTCGGTCTTGCTTTAATGTTATTTAATTATGAAGGATTCTTGATTTGGAAATAGATATTTAGAATAATTGCATTTAAATCATGTTGATGATTGTTTAAATTAAATAATACAATGTGGATAAAAGTTTATATTTAAAATTAATTAATTATATTTAATTTATTTAATCAATTAAATTTAATCCAAGGGGGTTGAATTTAGTGATTAAATAATAAAATTAATTAATTAAACGTGATGCAAGAAAATGAAAGGAAATAAAAGAATTAAAATTAATTTTGGAATTTAATTTTAACGTGTGGGAATTAAATTATAAATTGTAATTAAATGTTTATTTGGGAAATGAGTTTCAACTTTGGAAATTAATTTATTATTTGAAATTGCATTTTAAATTGAAAGTGGGCTTTCAAAAATTGAAATTGAAATTAATATCTAATTTGCATGCAATGTGAATTAGGGTTGTAAAAATTGGAATTGGAATTAAAATTGAAATTAATATCTAATTTGCATGTAATGTGAATTAGGGTTGCATTAGGTATTTTTGATTTATAAAGAATACATGTTTTAATTTTAGGGCAGAAAAGTTTTTAGAAAAAAAATGCATTTTTACAACAGAGAAGAAATTTTGGAAGGTTTGCACCAAGAAGGGTTTGAAGAGAGTTTTGATTGTAGAATTGATTGGAGGAAAGATTGTTTGCATTGGTTGGGTTTTGGATTGGATTCGTTGGAGGATTCAAGGAAATTCAGGAAATCTTTGGAGGAGGCTTGCATAAGAAATTTATTTTTCCTGTAGTTTCTTGAGCCAGGTTTTCTTCTGTGTTTTTATTATTCTTGATTGTTTTTAAAATAGTAGTGATTAAATATTTGTTTGTTAAATCTGTTTTAGAAAATAAATTTGTAGCTTTTGTTTTGTGAAAATTCTTGAGTGAAAATTGTGAAAACCTCAGTTGAATTTAATTTGTTTAAGGAAATCGATTATTTTGTTTTGGATTCAAACATAGAGATTGAGCAATGTTTTTAGAAAATGAAACCCTCTGTTTATTATTAAAAATCGGATTTTAAAATCCGCAGGGTAGTTATATTTTTCATGGTAAAATGGTATGGTTGCGTTGCGTATAACTCCACTTACACAAACTGGGTTGTCAGGAAATTTAAAGGGTTTTTGCACCTTGAAATTTTCTTATCTTTGTAAACAAATCGCAAATACCCAGATCGTAGTTTTTGAGTTATGTTTGAAACACGAGACTGCTATTAAGTTATTTTCCCATGGCTACTCTGATAATAAAATAATAATAAATTGATATTTATAAATATTAATATTTTACGCATTGTTATTATAATATTAAAATATTATTTAATAATATTTTATATTATAATTTATAATATTAAAGTATTATATTTATTTATATTATTTTAAATAAAATTTGTATATTGAATTAGTGGAAATGAAATTATAAACGTATGGGGAAATTATTGTTTATTCTAAAATGGCATGTTAAAGTGTAATTGAAGGAGTTGAATATTTGATTTAAAGAATGCATAATTTAAAATTTAATTGTGAAATTTAAATTCATGTGTAAAAGTTCCAATTATTAATTTGATTTAATTGGAAAAATATATATATATGATATTGGGTTATAGTCCAAATATTGATCTTATTTTAACATAATACGTTATGGAAGAGACCAAATGTTAATTTGATTAATTTTATAATGATTTAATTTGCAAGGGCAATTGGTTATTTAATTTAAAGCGAAATATTTTGAGTTATAGTTGAAAATACTTATTTTGTTAAGAGCAATTAGAGAATTAAATATTAGTGTAATTTCTCCCCTATCTGAGAAGATGAATTCTTAATTCAGTTTTATCGATATAATGAATTACGTAAAGAATTGTAGAAATTAGAAGAGTTAGTTGTGTATCTGAAAGAAATATTTTTATTGGAACTGATTAGTATGCATAATTCAGTTTAATAGGAAAAAAGTATTTTATATTAAATAATTAAATCATTTGAGTTAGTTGGAAAACGAAGGAATCCAGTTAATAGAAAACTGATGTTAGTTTTAGAAGTAAACATTGAAATTGATTTAAATTGTTTAAATGAGTATTTTTGTATTTGTAGATTGAAGATACTTGTTTAATTATTTCAATTAAGTTGAAAGAGCAAAAGTTTTATATTATTGGGAATAGGGATTTTAAAAGATAAAATTAGAATGCATGGTATAGATTTTGGATAGAAAATTTGAATATAGTATTTGCAATACTTTATGTTGTATTAGACGTAAATTTAGAAACTAATTATATTGGAAAAGGCAAATATTTGTTTTGTTTCATTTATTTCCATAAAGCAATTTTAATCGTTGTGATTGGAATATTAAAGAATATATATAATTAAGTTATTAATATATATATTTGGTATATACATAATATGGAACATAAATATACATATATTAAGTGTAAATTCATTATCGTATTTTATTTTAATAAGAAGCATGCAATATATTATTGAATAAAGATTTAAAAATGGTTTGATTAGTGTATATGGGAAAATGGATAGACAAACAATATTTTATGATATTAAAGGGATTGAATGTTTAAATAGAAAATTGAATGAGATGTAAGATTTGGTTAGGAAATGGAAAGAGTTTACTTGCATGGATTTGTGTCGATTTAAAGGTAAATTAAGAAGTTGTTTATATTGATGAGGCAAATGGCTATTTTAATTTATTATATTTCAAGTAGAGCAATTAATCTATTGTGAATGAAATATGAAGGAGATATGGATTTAGTATATCCAAAAATAGTAATGCTCTTGTGATTACCTTAAATGTTCTAGTTCTCTGTATTTCGTAAGGGGATGTAAGTTCAAATTGTTTACGATTTCTTATAATGGAAATAGAAATATGGGTATATGATTATTTGAGTTAACCCTGTAAGTGTGTCTTTGACCTTGTTAATGTTACCTATTGAATGAATATGGGTTAGGAAATCCAAATATTAGATTTGATTTATGACTTGAATGTTTTTGTTGCTATGAAGTCAAATTGCATTGTGGGTTTTGGGATCTAGTGTTAGTCCTAAATTATAAGTCTTCCAGAAAAACTTAGAGGATAAGGGTTGTTGAATCTTTATGCCATCTAGTTGTTTTCCTTTGGGTAGTGCATGGCGTCTTTTCAGTTTTACCCGGTTTTCATGAACGAGGATGTTTTGTACCTCCTGAGAAAGGAGTGGATTATGTGTTTGTTGCCTCCAAGATGTTTGGAGTGTGTTCTATTATTTGTATCCTCCTAGAGTTGGAGTGGTTATGTTTTCTAATTTGTGTGCACTTGAGATTTTCTTGGTGATTGGTATTTGTATACGTGTATGGTTCTCTGAACATACTTGGTCGATTTTATGTCTGGAAGCAATGTGACCTATGCTAGCGATATTAGTGTTGTACCTGAGTTGTACTTATTTAGTTCATTTGTTTGGTTATGTCATTATGAGTCTGCCTTTGGTTAGAGGTAGTAGTATCTTTGTCCATGTTATGTGGTTACTATCTCCTAGCATGGGGGGTGGGCCTTTGGGTACCACATGGTTGGGTGGAACATGCTCCAAAACCGTTGGGTCCCCCTTGTTCTTTAGTTCTTGGTGGTGAGACATTCAGATGGACAGCTCGCGGTTCTTATTGTATTTTCTTGCATAGTAATATTTCAGATTGTATAAGTTATTTTATCCCTGATATGTTTATGAGGTGAGATTATGTAATTTTTATACTTTTGTACTATTGTCTCATTCTGGGAATGAGTGATGTAACTATTGGATTAATTTAATGTTTATGAGATTGTATCTTGGATGTTCATCTTGTTATGTTATGTGGTATTCTTATGATGTATGGTGTTTATTTCATAAAATATTTATTGCTATGGTTTATGTAAGATGTATGTGTGGGTTTAAGTAATCCTAACCTTGTAGCCTTAGAGGTTGTTGTTAAGTAGTAAATGAATGTGTATATTATTACACTTTATAAAAAAAAAATTGGTTCACTTAAGTCGTTAATTACAACTTCCTTTAGGGTTACTTGGCGAGGCATTACAACCATTAAAAGAATCATTCTAAAGCTTCTCCTCAACATTAAACAAATTAGCCTATAAATCTCAATAGCATTCCTCTTCCTAGCTAATTTTTTTCCATAAAACCTTAAAAATCTTTGTAAAGAATCAACAACCCCAAACCAACCTGAAAAACAAGACTTGCATCTAACCTTTTCCTAGAATATTGTGGAATGATTTTAAAAATGAACTAATTCCAATTCACATAAAAACTAAATCATCTAGATTAGACAAAAAGGTTGTTCAAAACTAAATAAAATTAGCACCTAATACCCTTGAACTCCTTTTATTTTTTCCATGATTTACATGAAATATATAGGCACTCAATTTAGCAAGATATATTTTCATTCAGAAGGTGGATGATTATGGCTTAGGATAGGTTGAATTTATATATTTTTGATTGGGGAATGGAAAGTTCATATTGCCTTGAGAGATCAAGGGCTGAAATTGAATTTGTTCCCTCAAACAAGAGGAAAGAGACAAGTGTCCATATGGTTGGGGGAGTTTGAGAGGTTATAATAAGTGGAAGAGAGGTTAGAACAAGTGGAATAGGGGTTGGGAGAATTGGAAGGGACGCTTGTCATATGATTTGATTTTTACATAATTGATTTTAAAATTTAAAATCAATTATCAATGTGCACATAATCCAAAACTAAATAAATGGAAACATTTGTTTAATTTAGGTGGGAAGAAGACATATTTATACAAATATTAATTTGTCTAAAATTTATGTTGATATAAGGGGAATATTAATTAAATTACATTAATATATAGGATGATGGATATTAAATAAATAATACAATATTATTTAATTAACATTAGTGGTGATGGAATGATGAAGGAATAATAAAATATTATATAATTAATAAAAATATTGAAAAATGGAGGAATTTAATGAGGAATGATAAGTGATTTAGAAGAAATAAGGAAATTGACAAAGTGTCAATTTTAGGTGTCTACATTTTGCCTCTCTTTGAATTAACGTTAAAGTAATGTTTAGTTCAAAGAAGAAAACAAATAGCTCACTCAAAGAAAAATGAATAGAATAATATGTCTCAATTGATTGTAAAATGATGATTTGATGATGCCCGAGGTAACATGGGAAAAAAGATGTCCAGAGGAGCTCTCAAAAGAAGAAAATGGCATATTATGGTTATGATTATGCTTATTCATGTTATGTGTATGATGATGTATGGGCATATGTGGATTTATTTTTGGTACGTGTTATGATGATGTATGGATGTAGATATATGGATGTTTATATATATTATTATGCTAGATATGTTATGGATGTATGTATCCTAGGATATATGGATGTTTATATATATGATTATGCTAGATATTTTATGGATATATGTAACCTAGGATATATGGATGTTTATATATATTATTATGCTAGATATGTTATGGATGTATGTATCCTAGGATATATGGATGTTTATATATATGATTATGCTAGATATTTTATGGATATATGTAACCTAGGATATATGGATGTTTATATATATGATTATGTTAGATATGTTATGGATGTATGTAGATTATGATGATATATGCATTGGATATGTGATGGGTGTATGTGGCTTAAGGATATATGGATGTTATGGATATGATTTTATGCATATGTGGATATTCGTAATTTATGTGTGAATGAATGATGTATGGTAATGGAATGACATGGATGTAATGTAATGCATTAACAATATATTATGAAATGAATACTATGGATATATGATATTTGATATGGATAAATGGTAATGGATATATGATTGGTAACCTAACATGTGTGAAATGGATGCAGGTGAAATAGTCAAAGTACAATTGTACAAAGAGAAGATTGATGATGTGGATAGGTGAAAGAGGAAGAAGTATATATTAGGACCAAGTACATTGGGATTAAAGAGTTGAAATCAAGCAAAGGTGCTACTAAATTCTAGTGAAAAAATACTCGACATAGATATTTTGTAATGGGTGTAGAGTTTCAATCCAAACCCTATTGAAAACATCTTATAAAAAAATCATACCAATCTTAAGTAGGACCATGACGGGGGATGGAGAACATGATGAGAGATGGAAAAGAAATATGAATAGGATGGGATGATCAATTGAATACATATACAAACTACAATATGTTGAGAACTTAATTTGATATATCAAGAGATATTATGTGCCAGGGTATAAGGAACCAAGGTGATGATGGATCTCATGCATAGGACTAACTCAAAAGAAAGAAACAAGTAGTTGTTTCATCACAACACAAAACTTGAAACAATCACTATGGGGGTACATGATGAAGATAACCAATAGGCAAAATAATAGCCTAGTATCATACAATATGTTCAACAAACTTGGTGGATTTGATACATAGAACAACCATGAAAATGCAACACTCATAAATCGATAAAGATCATGCCCTTATTTCAAACCATCAAAAGTGTGTCATGATAGGAATAATCATGGAAACATTAGGGGTAGAATAGGTAAGAATTAAAGATGACAAAATATTATCAAGAGAATCAATAACAATAATCAATTGACCATGCATAATCATTCATTTTACCATGGGTAAGATGGATGATGCCTAATATGTGGAACAATATATCCCATGAAGGATAATGGGGGTAGATATTGAAAGGTCAAAAGATCATGGTATGTACATTTGATTGAGGTTTTTAAGGATGTCTTTGAGGTTGTGTGCAATCAATCATGACTAGTTGAATGAGTAAGTTTGTTTGATGAAGTTACTTTCTTGTGTATATATCTCGGTCTTTATTATAATGGGGTAAACCCATAATAGTGGTTTACAATTTTGATGAGGAAGGAAATTTGTAAAAATTCTCACACATTCAAAATTTCATGTTTTAAAGGGTTCGTTCGAACTAGGGGGTTCGCACGAACCCAAAAGAGGGGTTTGGTCGAACCCCTAGTTCGAGCGAACCCCCCTTTGCATGGTGGGTTCGCTCGAACCCTATGATGTCATGTTTCTTCATAAAAACGAATGGAAAATTCAAAAAAAAGGGGGGTTGCATGAACCCCCCTTCAAATGAACCCCCCTTCACCCCTTCCAGCGAAGGGGGGTTTGTTCGAAGGGGGGTTCATGCGAACCCCCCTTTTTTTCCCTTCTACCCCTCTTCCACCAAATTTTAGCAGATTTCTTCCCTTCGAAGCTCGGGTTGAGGATGAAAATGGACGAGAATTTATTGACCCAACTGGAAGATTGTAGTCCTTAGAATGAGCTATCCAACGAATATAATTTTAATATGTTTTGGTTTTATTATGTATGTGTTTTTTTAGTTTTATTAAACATAGGTTTTTCACCAAAAATCAAGCTCTCTAGTTTGCACATTTGGAAAAATAGCAGATTATCAAAATAATTTTTTTTAAAATATGTTTGTGTTGGGTAGATGTCCTTGATCCATTAAAAAAAAAATTGAATTTCGATACATACATAAAAAGTTATGTTGTATACAGTCCACCTATGTCTGAATTGCAATTGGTTTGACTTCAAAACTTGATTAAGGAACAAATATTCAATAAAAAAATATGAGACCAAATGAAAGTGCTATATATCATAGTTACAAATCTAAATTCGAAAAAATTAGAATTTTATCCTTCATACAAAAAATTTATGTTGTATACAGTGAGCGTCACTTTTTAAAAATGTTGTTTTTTGAAAAAAACCAGTTTTCGTGGGAGATGGAAAAAGAAGTGTAATTTGATTCCAAAAATTTTGAAAAAAATATTTTTAGAATCTACAAACAAAATGTGATGAGACTCTAGTTTGCATCATCTTCAAATTCCTCATGGTTTAACCGCTATAGGTTCCTGAATGTGAAGATTTAGTTAAAAATAATAATTTCAGTGTCCAGTTCGGCCAAAAATTGTAAACCACCATTGTGGGATCACCCAGTGATGTCATGAAATTGGCAACTAATTTCCCATCGGTTGACTTAAACTGCATACAATGTGAAGCTCAATGTTAGGAATAGTGTACTTTTTATTTTTTGGATTTTTTGAAAAAAATGTCATTTTAGAAAGTTGATTGATTGATTGATGATGGATAAAGTGTTATTGATGTGGGAATGATATATCCCAAAACAACACAAATATTGGGAAGGATACATCCCAATGATGATGATTATATTTAGATCAAGACTTGCAACAAGGATAGGAATGAGCTCAAGGATGTGAGTGGATGAATTTGAAGGGAGGAAGGATGGAAGAATGGTCTGAGAGAGGGATGTAATGGGAAATGTATTTCAATGGGTGTCTGAAGCATATATGGAATAGTTTCTCCCATTGTTTTCAAGAGATGGAGGATGGAGTGATAGGAAAGAAGAGGATATTATGGGTAGGATGGGTAGGTGGGGTGGAGGATATGATGGATAGGTATCTATAAGATGCTTGACCCCAAGTGTAAAGGGTAAATGGATGAGGCGAATTTATGCATGACATATGTGTTCCAAGTTTTTTTTTTTGGTATTTCTAGGGTAGTGTATGGATGTTGGATGGATAAGGGTGAGGATGTGGATAAGTGGATTTAGAAGATATTTGATAGGTAATAGAGATATGAATGGAGGAATCAAGCATCTAATTTCATACTGATGTGATAGGATCTCATTTGAAGTGATTAATTGTAAATTGATACAACCTTATTTGGATGAGTGAATTATGCAAAGACATCGATTAGACAAATTTTATAGGGTAGATATGTGGGATAAGGAATAGGATGTGTAAAAGTGTGCAGATGGAAGGATAGGATGGGAGTGTTGAATGGGGAAATGTTGTTGGGACCAACGTTAGCACATGTCATGAGGAGTCTTAAAATATTGGATGTAAAGGGTGTAGGATTTTGAGATGTGAGAGTGTACAGGATAGTGGATTTAGGGACATAGGGGCCCAAAATAGACTTAGGAGATGGAGAATTGGGATGTTTAGCTCATTGATTAGAAATTTTGCATGGCATTTGGATCTTTCTTTTGATTGCATTGCTTATTTTTCTTTGGTATCCACATCATTTTAATTTTTTCTTTGGTGGGCCTTTGTAGCCTATGGTAGTTTTTTTTACTTGTGGATCAAATTTAGCTTTATTTTAGCATGCATTTTTGAGAGGACATAATGATCCTTAGATTTTGGTGGATGTTTAGCTTTGTGCATTTTTTATGTTGCATTTGAATTTCTTCCAATGGCAATGGTATGGGTGCAAGATGGGTGATGTGCAAGGAATATGAATAGAGTAATGGACATGGGATATTGGATGGGATGCATGGATGTGTGCTTTTTTGTCCTAATTGGGGGTTGTAGGAGTGAGATGTGATGGGACTTTTAAAATTTTTCAAAATTTTGCCTAAATTGGGCATGACTAGTTACTTTTAAAAGACTGGAGGTTTGATATTTTGGGTTTAGGGTTTAGATTACCCATGGAAAATTGATTGGTATCTTTTAAAACCCTCGCGTTATATTTTAACATTGACTTGTTGTTGAAGGTAATCAGTCACTTAAGCCATCTGACTGAGCCTTTCCTTCGTGCTCTTACTAGCCCCTTTTCACCTAACCTATCAGTCTCCTATTTGCCACTTGGGCCTAATTGTTTATGCTGTCCAGGGTTTTTCCGGTTGGCCCCACCGTTATTATATTTGTTTCTATGCAACATGGTGAACCGTCCAATCACAGGCAATTTGGACCATTCCTCATAGACCTCATAGGTTTTCCTACTGATGTCACTTAGGTGGTGCGAGGTGTGCAAGATGCCACCATCTGTCATATACGAAGGAGTGGGCCCCTTTCCTGATGCGCCAACAGTGACAAGTGGGTGTCATTTCACCAGTGGGAATTAATGGCAGGGATTAATGATGATCGTCCCTCGTGGGCCTCACACGATCAGATTAAATGTTCCAAAAGTATCGTGAGGTTTGCAAAACGGTGACACGTGACTTGACTCTTGTACCAATGGGGGATAGGTGGGGCTTGCTACCCGATCGCGACCTCCTGTTTCATGGGCTGTGATTGGCTATTGTTTTTCCCAAGCAGTGATGTGGATTTTCAATGATCATTGACTTGATCTTAGTTGTTTGACTTTCCAGGTCTCTTCCACATCGACAGTTCAATTTCAAAGGGTTATTGTTCATCCATGTGAGGAGTTTTTGCGCTTTGTAAATTGTTTTCATTAATGGCATGGGTTTTTTAGTGGATCTTCTCTTGATTTCCTTGCGTGCGAGTGGTATCCTCCTAATAAATACAATGTTGGGTTGTACACCTGGAGTAATTTTGTGGTGGCAACATCAACCACTAATCGCTCGCATGATTGTATAAACATTTGGGCAATTAATTGTCCCTGCATCAATTTGCTCTATAAATGCCTATTGAATTACTCACTATTGTCATCACATTTTTGAGTTGATTTGTTTGCAAGTGGTGGATTCGTTTGTGTTTTTGAGCTATGAATTTTCAATGGATAAGTTTGTGGTGTGCCGAAGTTTTAGAGTGGATGTGAAGAATTCACTACGCGGGGAGCAACAACCTATTCCTAGTGATCTTGAAGTGAGTGCTCGAGGTGTGGGTAAGCGGTCTGGGCACTGCATTTCCCCTATCATGCTCTCTTCGAGCTTTGGCGGTGATGGGTCTGATACTGACTCGGAATATCGGTGTTTTCTTGTGGCCATGACTGAGCTCGTGGGTGTCGATGAAGAGGTCCTTGCAATTTCACAGATAACTGCAATGGCACGGTGTCTTGTTGTTGGGACCAGTGCTGGTGTGGATAGAAAAAAGAGGATGGTTTCACTTCAAATTGAAGCGAGAACTAGGAGTGGTCGCTTGTACCAGGACCACGTGTTGGCTAAATGATTGCTCATGGGTTGTGTTGTTCTGGTGGTTCATTTTTTGGATGTGGACGTGTGTGTGCGTGGCACGGTCTTTTGTTTTTTCTTCGATTGGTTATTGGGTGTAACCGTTTTGATTCCTCGAATCGTTTACTGTTATTTCTAATGATGAGGAATATTTTTTGGAATGTGAATTCGAATTTCATTTCATTTTGAATGAAATTCATTTTGAAATTAACAATGGAGCTCGATGCGTGTTACTCTCCTGTTCTATAAAGGAGATTTTACGGCTCATTGTTAGGGTCATATTTTTTGTATCCTGGTGCTTAGGGTATGTACAGTTGGTTTTATTGTAGGTTTTTGAAGATTATTTAGGAAATCATTTGAGGTCGGGAGTGGTATGAAATAAGTATGCTATACTTTTGTAATTACTGATGTAGACATCCAAATTTGATCACTTACATATGATCAAAATCGTCTATTATATTCATCTATTCCATTAACAATGATTAAATAATTTATTTAATCATTATTTCATTTTCTGCCTAAGGTTCCTAAAGTATGTAATTAAATAAATTAAATACTTTACCTTACACCATTTTCTTCTCTAAATTAAATAAATATGACAAACTATTTAATTTAGTCTTTTAACCCATTTGGATTAAAATCAATTTTTTATTCCCCTTTTTCTCTCTCCTTGTCACATTCTCCATAACCCTCTTCTAATCTAGATTAAATTAATTAATCTGTGATTAGGATGTGCACCACTTAATCTTGATTAAGTGTCACATCCTCCATAATCTCCCACTTGCCTCTAATCTCTCATTAATTATCCTAATCCTATATTTGCACAACCTTAATCAAAATCATTAGCCACATTTAGCTTACCTTTTCTGGTCAACCTTCCCACTTACCATTTTTAGCCTGGATTCTCTTCCCCGTGTGAATTTTTAATTCACATTTATTTTTCCAAGGTTCCTCTCTTCCCCATGTGAATTTTTAATTCACTTTTGTCTTCCCAAGGTCTTCCTCATCCCCCATGCAAATGTGACATGTCATTTTACATGTGCCCAAGGCTTCTAGAACCTTGGACTTGTCACATCACCCACATGTGACAAATCTCTAGCTTTTTGGAGACCTCCTTTTATCCAATAAACTCTCCAATGAAAGTAAATTTTTAATTTACATTTATTTTTCCCACACACTTCCCCTTTTCCCATGGAGATTTTTGAGGAATTCTAAAATCCCTCAAAAGTCTCTTTTATCCTCATTTGGGGACAAGAAGTTCCTTTTTGAGGAAATCTTCTCATCCCCCAAGGTACCTCAAAGGTACTTGTCCTTCATCCACCTCATGTACTTCTCTTCCACCCATTTTCCTTCTCCTCCACCTCATTTCCACATCACTCCACCCTAAGACATCTCACATTCCACATGTCAAGATGTGAGGGCTTGTGAGTCCTCAACTCACCATAGCCCTTCATCTTGATCTTGTTGGATCAATCCCACCGTTGAATTCTCTAGAGAATTCCAATTAGCCTATAAATACCCCTCATTTCTCTCATTTTAGAAAAAAGTCTTTTGCAACCAAACTCTTGTAAATTTACCAATTGAGCTCTCATCCATCATAACACTTAGCATTCTCATCCATCTTGCATCTTGCATCCATTTAGCTTCATTGCCATCCAAGGATCACACAAAACATCCAAAGATCAAGGGCCAACCAAGGAAAGAGCAGCATAGAAGGTATAACAAACAACATCCAATTTGTTTTATCTTACTTTCATGTTATCCATTTTCTTAGGCTAATCATTGAGGTGCCCTTTTATCTTGTTATTTCCTCTTGTTGCATAATTAGTTTTTATTTAGCATCTCACATTAGGACTTGACATTTTATTAGGATCACAACTGATATTGAAACAAATCTATAAAATTTGGTTAAGACAATTGCTCTCCTATTTATATGTCATGAATTATGGATGAGTTCACCAATGGTTTATTCATTCAGCTTCAATGGTATATTTGAATGTGTATTTCTTTTTCCTGCTTTAGCTTAATTAGGTAATCAAATTGCTTGAAAATGAGTTACAGGTTTGTGATGTTATGCTCAGGATTCACTAAGGAGTATTGTTTTAATAAATTGAAAATTCTCATGATGTGAAGCATTGTAAGGATAAGTTCATAATATCTGAGTTACATTTTATATGACTCCTGCCCAATGGATGAGGCACTGATAATGTTTGCAAGATTATTTTAGAGGTGTAGAATTGTAGTTCTAAGTATGGTGGTTCAAGATCCGAACAATCTAGAATATCAAACCTTATCTCTTCGGAGATGCAAATCTTATGTTAAGTTTCCAGTATCGTTTCTTAAAGATAATTGTTATTATTCTTTGGTTTTCCACAACCAGGGTAATTGCTATCTAATTGTGTTGATGGGGACTGTATCTATGAGAAGAAGTGTTCTTACCGAGTCATAAAACATTCTTATGAACACACTTAGGAAAACCCTCCTTGGTTTCACAGAGCCAAAAGTGTAGGAGATCTCAGTCTTTGATCGAATCTCATTAGTTGGCCACTAAATTTGTTAGTTCTTGAGTATAGAGGTTGGCTACCTCTTAGGGAATTACAAAGCCTTAGCTGGGAAATGTTTCAAACAAACAAAAACACTAACAGAATGGCGACTCTGCTGGGGAAATTCCGAATCTCCAGTTGCAACCGGTTATAGATTCATATCAAATGATTTGCCATTGTAAATTTAATAGTGAAAGTTTTTCAACCCTAGAAGGAAGAGGTTGTTGAAATGAACCTGAAAATCTTATGATCTGTGGTGTTCCACTGGAAAAGGACTCAGGATTTTTGGGTGCAGACAGTCCTATTATAAATTTCATTACAATAACTGACATATTACTTGTAACCATAAAGGTTAAACTCAATGGAGTAGGCTCTTTGCTTGAATCATTAGTTGAATGGTGGTTTTATTGGGGAGAACTTCTGAGAAATTTAAAAGAAAAAAGAGAAAAGAGAAACCGCAACAGTTGGAGGCGGCTATCCAGAATCATTTATTTAGTGGATCTGAATGTTAAGTTTGGATGGTGACAGGTTATGGATTTGGAAGAGATTGGTAGTGGTATGGTGTTAGAATATTTGAGGTATGACTCTGTTGTGGACAAAGTCCTAGAATGTGACAAGATTTGAAAAGGAATTTCATATTCTTTTGAAATTCAGTCCTCTATTTGAAGAACCAGTTGATATATGAATAAAAAGTCCCAGATCTATGATATTTACAATCAAGGAGAGAAGATTAACAACTACTGCCAAAATTACCAGGTATTTTTTATTAAATCTAAACAATTCACTATTCTAATTGTGAGGGGTGTTTGCAATTAAGGATGATAAATGGTTCAAAATTAGATGCTCTAGCATCAAGAAAGGAATAATGATTATATTTTCCATACTTCTAATGATACAATATATAAAAGAACTTGTGAAATGTGTTTATGTTGTATCATACTTCTGAAAGCAAGGAATAATTATTCTAGTCACTGATGGAATCTTGGTTGAAATGGTAAATGATATTTTTAATAAACATGTATTGTCTTTGACAATAATTAAATGGGTATAAGAGGTTTCCCATATGAGAAGTCAAACATAAATATGCAAAGGGAACAAGTTTCATTAAGCCATTCAGGGGGTTTTGTAACTCAAAGGTATATGCGTTTTATTTTCAATGATGTCAGTGGTTACCCTAATCTAATTCCTAAGAATATTAGGAAGTATTTGCCTAAATACACAGGGCAAAGTGCAAAATCCGCCTCTAAGCATCTACATGATTTTGTAGATGTAATGGGGGATTATGAAATTAGTCATGAAGATGTTGTTATGAAGTTGTTTGTGCAATCCTTCAGAGGTTATGCCAGGGATTGGTTTTCATATCTACTTGCCTATTCAGTTAACTCATGGAATCAGTTGGTGATAGTTTTTATTGAACAATTTGGGGAAAGAGTCAATCCCAACATATTAAGAAAAGGTTTTATGGGAATCCACATAGAAGAAGAGGAGCTAATCCTATATTTTAATCTTAGATTTTCAAGAGCTTTAAGAGAAATCCCTAAAGAAATAAGACCAAGTGAGGTTGAATTCTTGGTTGTATATCTTGGTGCTTTTGATAAAAGGATGGGTTACCTATTAAGGGATAAAGAACCTACAACCCTGCACCTGGCATATCAAATGGCTATGGAGATTGAGAACAACATGAAATACTCAATGATGAAAGGGTATCTGGCTGCAAGTATTGATTACCCTGGCTCAGCTCATACTAGTAAAATTTCAAAGCCGGTTGCACAGAACACTGATTATGATAAGATTGCTTTGAAAATTGTAATATCTCCACCATTACAGTGTGATGATGATGAGATCCAAGTTGAAAGCCACTCCAATTTGAATGGTGATGATCAAACTTCTTTTGTGCCAGAATTGTATGAGATGAAGAGACAAGAGGAAGAATCACCATATGAGTTTTTCTTGAGATTTTTAAATGCCTTAATACAAATTCCTAGAGTTCTTTGAACTAATGATTGTGAATGCATTGATTTGTTTTGTGAACTTTATGAACCGGGGCTGAGTGCTTTTCCAGAAGAATTGAAACCTGCTAACTTGGCCCAAGTCCTTAAATGGATAGAGATTGCAAAATCAGCCAAGAGTGTATTTACACAAAATGAAGATAATGCTTGCCCTTTTGAAGAAAGTTGGATAACTATACAAGACCTTGAGGGGCAAAGTGATGAAGAATTAAGTGAGACACCCATTGTTTTTCCTTATCCTGATTGTAATTCTCATGTCACTAAGATTCTATTACAGACTAGTGATTGTGATTTTAGAAGTAATGATTGCATTATCGAGGATGGAGTTGAGCCTCTCCTTTTACCAGAGTTGTATGGAAATGTGGAACCTAGTGATTTTACTTGTTTCCAAATGAAGGAGCAATTTTCATATGATGAATGTCTAGGGTATACTAGCAATGGAACAAGTTTTTTGTATAAATGTTGAGGAACTTGAGGACAATGAGGTGTGTGATCAAAAGAATAGTACTGAAGATAACCAACATAGTGGTGAAAATATTGGTACTATTGATTCTCCTAACTGTTTGTATGAAGCTGAGATAGATGTGTTGTTACCTTCTGAAATTGATACTACTACTGAAAAGTTTCCAACTTATAATGAAGGTGACATTGATACTATTGGTGAAAAGTTTCCAGCTTATAATGAAGGTGACATTGATATTGCTAGTGAAAAAATTTCAGCTTGTGCTGAAATTTTCACTTATAAATTCACACATACAATAGGTGATGTTGAACACAAGGAGGCCAGTGCATACTGTTGTTTCTCTATTTCCCATGTTGAGATTGATGTGTTTGACTCTATGTTTGATGTTTTTCATTTGGGAATGGATGAAGGAATGCACGAAGAGATGTATACTGAGGGGCCTGAGATGAATGTGTTTACACATTCCCTAGAGAAAGATGTAACTTATATTTCCCACCTCTGTGGTATCAAGATGTGTTCCAAAATGTCTGAACACGGGTGCTAGCAACCAAGGTTGTGTGGAAAGCACCAGGGTGAGGATTTCTCGAGTTATGTGTCCTCCTTTTTGTGCTATGAGGGTTTGTGTAACATTCACACAATTTTCTATTAAAGTTTTCAGTTCTATGTACAAGTTGATGATGATGCCAAGATGTGTGATGTTACAGACCAGATAAGTTATGAATGTTTATGCTTCTCAACTCAATTGATTAGGCATTCTATGAAGTATGACCAGGTATAGGGTAAGGTAAAATGTCATTATGGTCATATGTTACGGTTAATGTTTGGACATAGGGTGCTGACAGATCAAATACATAGGAGTATTAGTAAAAATTATGATAATTCCAGGTATATTAATTTCTCCAGTAACTTAGAGGCATCAAGAGGTGAAATTTGCAGACTTGGTTTACTCCAGGTAATGGAGAATTTTATTTTTGACAGGGGTAAAATTTGATTTCTCTTGTTTGGTGGCCTGGGGCCACCACATTGGATATACACAAGTTCCAATTGATAAGCATGGTAGAACATTCGTTAGGGCACTTGTGTGATTCAGTAGTTTGGTCTACGAAAATAGAGATTATGAATTCTTGCTATGCCCGCAGGGGGCATACATCCCAAGTCAAAGCCATTGATGGGACTTTTAAAATTTGTCAAAAGTCTGCCTAAATTGGGCATGACTGGTTACTTTTAAAAGACTGGAGGTCTGATATTTTGGGTTTAGGGTTTAGATTACCCATGGAAAATTGATTGGTATCTTTTAAAACCCTTGTGTTATATTTTAGCGTTGACTTGTTGAAGGTAATCGGTCACTTAAGTCATCTGACTGAGCCTTTCCTTCGTGCTCTTACCGGCACCTTTTCACCTGACCTATCAGTTTCCTATTTGCCACTTGGGCCTAAATGTTTATGTCACCGAGGGTTTTTTCGGTTGGCCCCAACGTTATTATATTTGTTTGTATGCAACATGGCGAACCGTCTGATCACGGGCAATCTGGATCGTTCCTCGCAGACCTCACAAGTTTTCTTGTTGATGTCCCTTAGGTGGTGTGAGGTGTGCAAGATTTCACCATCTGTCATTTACAGAGGAGTGGGGCCATTTCCCGATGCGCCAATAGTGACAAGTGGGCGTCGTTTCACCAGTGGGAATTAATGACAAGGATTAATGATGATCTACCCTTGTAGGCCTCGCACAATCAGATTAAATGTTCCAAAAGTACTGCAAGGTTTGTGAAATGGTGACACATGGCTTGGCTCTTGTACCAATGGGGGCTAGGTGGGGCCTGCTACCTGATCGCAACCTCTTGTTTCATGGGCTGTGATTGGTTGTGGTTTTTCCTAGGCAGTGATGTGGATTTTCAACGATCATTGACTCGATCTGAGTCGTATGACTTGCCAGGTCTGTTCCACATCAACGGTTCAATTTCAAAGGGTTACTGTTCATCCGTGTGAGGAGTTTTTGTGCTCTGCAAATTGTTTTCATTAATGGCGCGGGTTTTTCAGTGGATCTTCTCCTGATTTCCTTGCGTGTGAGCGGTATCCTCCTGATAAATACAATGATGGGTTGTACGCCTGGAATAATTTTGTGGTGGAAACATCAGCCACTAATCACTCACATGCTCGTACAAGCATTTGGGCAATTAATTGTCCCTGCATCAGTTTTCTCTATAAATGTCTATTGAATTACTTAGTATTGTCATCGCATTTTTGAGTTGATCTGTTTGCAAGTGGTGAATTCATTTGTGTTTTCGAGCTACGAATTTTCAATGGATGTCTATAGTGCACCGAAGTGCCAGAGTGGGCATGAGGAATTTTCCACATAGGGAGGAACAACTTGTTCCTAGTGCTCCTAAAGCGAGTGCCTGAGGTGTGGGTAAGTGGTATGGGCGTTGTATTTCCCCTGTCGTTCTCTCTTCGAGCTCTGGTGGCGATGGGTCTAATACTGACTTGAACTATCAATGTTTTCTTGTGGCCATAACCGAGCTCATGGGTGTCGACGAAGAGGTCCTTGCAGTTTCACCAATAACTGCAATGGCACTGTGTCATGTTGTTGGGACCAATGTTGGTGTGGATAGAAAAAAGAGGATGGTTTCGCTTCAAAATGAAGTGAAAACCAGGAGCAGTTGCTTGTACCAGGGTCATGTGTTGGCTAAATGATTTCTTGTGGGTGGTGTTGTTCTGGTGGTTCATTTTTTGGATGTGGACGTGCGCGTGCGTGGCACGGTCTTTTGTTTTTTCTCCGACTGGTTACTGGGTGTAACCGTTTTGATTCCTCATATCGTTTATTGTTATTTCTAATGATGAGGAATATTTTTTGGAATGTGAATTCGAATTTCATTTCATTTTGAATGAAATTCATTTTGAAATTAGCAATGGAGCCTGATGCTTGTTGCTCTCCTATTCTATAAAGGAGATTTTACAGCTCATTTTTAGGGTCAGATTTTTTGTATCCTGGTGCTTAGGGTATGTACAGTTGGTTTTACTGTAGGTTTTTGAAGATATTATTTAGGAAATCATTCGAGGTCAGGAGTGGTATGAAATAAGTATGCTATACTTTTGTAATTACTGATATTGAAACAAATCTATAAAAATTGGTTAAGACAATTGCTCTCTTGTTTATATGTCATGAATTGTGGATGAGTTCACCAATGGTTTATTCATTCAACTTCAATGGTATATTTGAATGTGTATTTTGTTTTCCTGCTTTAGCTTAATGAGTTAATCAAATTTCTTGAAAATGAGTTACAAGTTTGTGATGTTATGCTTAGGATTCACTGAGTATTGTTTTAATAAACTGAAAATTCTCATGATGTGAAGCATTGTAAGGATAAGTTCATAATATCTAAGTTACATTTTATATGACTCCTGCCCAATGGATGAGGCACTGATAATGTTTGCAAGATTCTTTTAGAGGTGCAGAACTGTAGTTCTAAGTATGGTGGTTCAAGATCTGAACAATCTAGAATATCAAACCTTATATCTTTGGAGATGCAAATCTTATGTTAAGTTTCCAGTCTCGTTGCTTTAAGATAATTGCTATTATTCTTTGGTTTGCCACAACCAGGGTAATTTCTATCTAATTGCGTTGATGGGGACTGTATCTATGAGAAGAATTGTTCTTACCGACTCATAAAACATTCTTATGAACACACTTAGGAAAATCCTCCTTGGTTTCACAAAGCCAAAAGTGTAGGATATCTCAGTCTTTGATTGAATCTCGTTAGTTGGCCACTAACTTTGTTAGTTCTTGAGTATAGAGGTTGGCTACCTCTTAGGGAATTACAAAGCCTTAGCTAGGAAATGTTTCAAACAAACAAAAACACCAACAAGTTGTTTATGATGGGTGATGGGGATAGGATGAGATGAGGTGTGGGATTTTGGGATATAAGTACCAAAAATGGATTTAGGAGATGGAGGATATGTAATGGAAAATTTGAGGACATATAGGTACAAAATAGATTTAGAGGATGAAGGAGAGTGATATTCATTTTTGGTTGGTATCATGGAGGAGGAGAGATGGTGATATATTTCTTAGAGGAAGTATGGGAGGAACCTAAAGATGATGAAATGGATAAAGGATAGAAACACAAAAGATAAATGCAAATGAAGAACAATTACCTTTCCTTTTACCTTTCTCACCTCATGGATTGAGTTGAATTAGATGCACCTATGTCTAATTGATGTGCTCCTTGATGATTTTGTAGTAGGTTGGAATGTGGTTGTTTATACTAGTAGCATGATGTTGGGATTGAGGATTGATAGAATAAAATAGCAACATAAGGATATGATAAAGGTAGATGTTCAAAATGAAAGAAAATGCCTCAATTTATAGATTTATTATTGGGGAAATCAATGGCCAAGATACATTGACTAAATTAAGGGTCAAGATTGAATGAGATGATGGAGGCTTAGCCTTGTGACAAGTTTCACAAGAGGAAAGTGTTAGCAGTGACAGTGTTTGTCATTGATGTCAAAGGTTCCAAAGATATGACAGTTTGCTTCAAGGCACGGCATGGTTGTTCAAGTTTGGTAAAGGTTGGTAAAGACATAGATGCCAGTGCATGGTAAAGGATGTGTTATTAATGCAAATTTCAAGGTTCTTGATTCTTGGTTACAAGTTCTTTATACAAAGATTGATACAAGGTCTTCATGCAAAACTTGAATAAGGTATTAGTATCACAAGGGCAATAAAGTGAGTTGCTTCAAGATGTCACTAGGGCTTTGATGGTGTAAGGTTCTCTTCATGTTTATATGGAAAAGGCATCACATCATGTTGCACAAGGTTATAAGGGTTTTCATTGTGTTGAAGGTGTTGATGGTACATAAGAATTTTTTAAAGGTTTTAAAAGGATGATTGATTTATGTTATATTTGTTAAGTGACATGTCAAGGGTATGCTATGCCAATTTATGTTGATGGTTTCATATGAAAAATAACTTGCTCATTCTTTGATGGTTTTTACAAAATTGTTGACTTGGTAAAAAATAGTGATATAGGAAAAATACCACAAAGTTAAACAATATATGGGAAATTTCCTTTGAGAATTTTGAATGGTGAAATTCCTATCTCATATCTCAAACCCTAAAGACTATTCTTTGTTCTAAATAACTTCCAAGAACTAGAGTTTATGAAATTAAAGATCTTGTTCAATGCTTATATTGCTATCATCAAGTTTTCAAAAAGAGAATGTTTATTCAAGTGTTGGAACAACTATCTGTTGAGTAACTATATTTGGATCAAAGGTCACTATGAAGCCAACAATTTTGGAGATCAAGGAACTATGTTTTTTGAGGTCAGTTTGAATTCCATTGTGTGTGGAAAAGGATTTTAGGTTGTCACGCATTATGGAAATGAGGATATGTTTTGAAGAAGTTAGTTGGTGATCCATGTGTGAGAGCATAGTATCTACAAGTCTGTGTATATAATATCAACCTTCTAATGGATATTAGTGTGAGAAGAAGTGAATAAAGAATATAAGCATGCAAACAGAGAAAAAGATTTGATTGTTGAGAAGTAAGAAACTTGCAGAGATTAGAATAATGCTTGCTGATGAATAATGACCACAAGATGTATACACAACATATGGCATAAGAATGATGATAAGAGAGCACTATAGTTACAAAAAAATAAGAATGGTTACAGTATTGTTTGCAGAGGTATGTTTGTGATGCAGAGATGAGGACATACAGAAGTTGAAGGATCTATTGCTGACACAGGGATCAAATGATTGTTGTAGAGGTAAAATAGTTCATTCTCACTGTCTGATAATGTCCTTTAATGATTACTTAGTTCTTGAATGCATTAATATGATCATACATGGTTGAGTAAATGGTAGTATGTAAAGTGGAATTGTTTTAGGGTTGAATATCTTTTGTATTCAAGAGCATGTGTATAGTGACATGATGTCAAAGTACTTGTGTGTATACAAGGAGGATAATATTTGTATAAGTGGTAATGTATTGAAGAGTTAACATTTTTGGTCCTGATAAGGGAGACATAAGATGTATTGTACTACAGAGAAACAGAGTAACCCTCTGTATAAACTTATTCATTCATATCTTTGATGTTTTTGTTAGTGAGACATATTGCTAGTGAGGCATTTTGTTACCAGTGAAGCTTGTGTTTCTAGTGAGGCATTTTGATTAAGCCAGTGAGGCTTTTTATCGAGTGGTTTTTCATCCCTATGAGGGTTTTCCACTGATGAAAAACAACTGTGTTATGGTGTGATTGGTTTCTTTTGATTATCTTTGAGTTTGCTCAAAGTATTTCATGTTTAATTGTTATGATGTTACATTCAATAAATGAATGTTTAAATCATTGAAATAACATGAGCATAAATTGATGTAAATTGATCAAGTCAAATTGAAGATCTATGTATATTCTTTGTGATGAGTCAAGTTTGAAAGCTTTACATACATGATGTTGCACTTGATAGTTAAATTGTTCTGATTTTTCAAAGTCTTAAAAGATTAATTCAAGGGTGGTTGAAATTTGTCATACCACTTATTCAGTCCCCCCCTCTTAGTGGTATCATACTCCTATAGAAAGGAGGTGTAAGATCAAGGTGTGCTCACACATGTGTGAGAACACATTGGGAAGAACATAAAAGAGAAATGTATATGCCATGTGTAAGAGGTGAAGTGGAATTTCTATGACATGTGTGAGAGATATGGGTAAGTGCAAGAATTTGGGTCCATATTCAAGGGAAGTGACATTTTTCAACATTAAAATAGGCATCCATTCACTTTTTAGAATAGTTACCCATTTTATCGTGGGTAATCATTCCAAAAAAAATTGAAACTCATAATACATTTTTTCACTTGGATTTCGGTTCAAAAAATTCATGGTAACCCAACACTTAGCCTTTGACCTGCAAGTACAAGGTCATGGCAATTTTAAGAGAAAAAAACTAATTTTGGCAATATATCTGATGAGTTTTTTTCAAAATTATTTTATGAAATTAAAACCCATTATATATGACAATTTCTAGTTTTCAAATATGTAATTTTCCTTATGATTAGATTAGTTTTTCTATTTTTTAATTAATTTATGAGGAAACTAGTCCATACTTGAAATGTCAGGGTTTCATATTTTTTAATAACTTTTAATTTTTTAATTTTCTTGTTAATAAAAATTACATGAAATCAATATATAAACAATTATTTAAACAATGAAAAAATAAAATTCAAAAAATGATAAGTTTAGGTCAAGTTATGGTGTCCATACACAAGGGTTTTAAAAACTAGTGATTAGGGCCAATAAAAAATTAATAATAAAAAAATATTACAAAAAATTATAAAAAAATATCCTCGTCAATATTCATTATAATACATATTTCCCTAAAAGGAATTAGAAAAATACTTTTATTTAGGTCAAATTATGGTGTCCGTACACATGCATGGTATGGTCCTAAAAATGTGACTTTTAAAAAGTGGTTTTTATAGATACATATTAAAAATTATTTTGTATCATCTGAGTATTAGAATAAATTACATATTTGAAAACTAGATGCAAAATCATAATTTTTTTATTACTGGGCTCTTTTAAGATTCAATGAGTAAGTGCTTCAAATTTTTAGTCCAACAATGATAAATTTTGAAAATCGGGAAAAACACTTCCACTTTTTAAACATTTTGTGGACCCAACTTCTTGCACTTACCATATGCTCACACATGTGTGAGCAAGGGGTAGGATAGGTAGGTTAGGAAACTTGTCACATGATGAAAATTTTAAATCTTGATCCATGTAGATGAATTCAAGGGCTAGGATTGAATGGACAAGAATGAAGGTTAATTAGCCTAAATAAATTAATTAACTAGGAATTTATTTATTTGGAAGGTTTGGGGGCTAAGACTAGATTTACTTAAATAAGGATGAATTAAATAAATAAATAATATTTAATTAATTAATAGATAGAATGGGGTAAATTCAAGTTTGGTCGAGTATGGACATATTTAGATGTCTAAATTTTGCCCCTCTTTGATATAGTGTGACGAATATACAGAGTGGCATTGTATCAAATAAGAATAAAATATAGTAGATAGAAAGGGATGAGGACTAGTGGCATGATGCCCCAGTCACTGGTGAGGATAAGGAAGGATGACAAGGAGCAATTGGTATGCCCCCTCGAGAGGACATGCTAGTTCAAAGAACACAAGTGTGCTCTCAAAATGGAGAGGAGGAATAAAGGATGATGGCTAGAAAGAGGATGGAATTGAGATAGATGGATAGAGATAAATGGTGGATAAGAATCATGCTATAGTGGTATAAGAAACCTAGATTTGATATTGTACTTGATGTTATGCACTAAATTATAAGGAACTAGGGTGACAATGTGCCAAGTACGTGATCAAAAAGATCAAGTGTAAACATATATACCTTATAACATCATGATATGGAAGATCATTATGCCCTTGTGGTAATAGAGTGCAAAGACCATGATAAATGCAAACAATGATAACACACACAAGCAACAAGAAATCATGCACAAAAAACCAAAATCAACTGGGATAATGCCCCTAGTCGAGCTGAAAACCAATTGATTGATTGATTGATCGATTAATGATGATAAGGATAGAAAAGTTAACAATAAGAAAAATGTAGACTCCGGGATTTTTTTTAACAAGAACAACACACAAATTCATTAGATTAATGGATCAATGGATTTTAGTTGATTTGGATCAAAATGACGGATTGATTTTAGGATAATGAGCTAGATTGAGAGATTGGATTTCATGTATTAGGATTGGTTGCATTTGGATGGATTGAATGAGTATGATAAATGGATTGGATTAGAAGGGTAAATGGAGGATAAATGGATTAGGTATGATAGATAGATGATAAATATATGGGATAGGATAGGATAGGTTGGGATTGAAGGAGGGTGAATGAATGGATAGGAACCAATTACAAGGGAAACCCCAAGGCATGTAAAATGATGAAAGGATAGGAGGATTGCTTGGATAGGAGATTAGGGGATCAAGTGGATGGATGAAAGGTGACAGGAGATAAGAATAAAGGAGGGTTTATCTTTAAGGACTATGTTGGAAAGGAACAAGATGCCCCACACTAGCGAAAGTGGAGTGGAGGATGGAAGATGATAAAATATACATGAGGTGGAAGGATAGTGTATAAGAGACATGGATGGAAATGAGAGTAAGGCTTGCCTTGTCCAAATCATGCATAGATACTTTTCCCCCAACATTCTATCAAGATCAAGTCTGAAAATAGAGGATGAAGTTGATAGGATGGGGGGGTGGAGACAAGGTAAGGGATATGAAGTGGTGGATATTGGATTATTATATAATATGTGGTAGGAAGGATGGTGTGGGGTATCCTTATTAAATCAAATATTGGAAAGGTGTATGGGTTTGGATAGGATGGGAGGAAGGATATAGGATGGGGGATAGGGGATGAAGGATTTTGAAGGATGTGGATAAGATGTGGTAGGTATGATACATGATGCTTGTGAAGATAATTAGCTTTGTCAAGGTCAAAGGAGGGAAAGATTGGGATGAACTTAAATAGGATGATAGACAGGGTAGTGGAATGTGTGGATAGAATATGATATGGATTAATCTTTCCCCCAAGTGTAAAGTGCAATTGGATGGGGGATTACACATGATGCATGTTTTCTAGGTTTTCATCATGGTACTTGCCCAAGGTTCCACAAGTAGTTTTTACCATTGGATGAATTATTTCAATTTACTTTTCTTTTTTCTTTTTCTTTTTTGCTTTTTTTTGGACTAGTATGGATGGATAAAGGTGAGGATAAGCATGTGGATAGGTGTATTTGGAAGATAGTGGATGCATGATAGGGACATGGAGGAAGGAATAAATCCTCTAGTTCCATTGATGGAATTCCTTATAAATTATGCTCCATTAGACCACGATAATTGGAGGTTTGTTCATAGATGTTGGTAGAATGATGGTAAGGGGGGAGAAATGGATTTATGCAAGGACTTGGATTAAAGGAGGATGATGGGGGATGAATTTTGGATAATATATGGAGGGTTGGAATAATTGTGGATGAGTGTATGGAAATTTTGAAAAGATCAACATTGGCACATACATTGAAGGGTGGTGGAGTTGTAGAGGAGAAGTGGAGTTTAAATTTAGAGATTTAGATGGAGTGAATGTGGATTTTGGGACATAAGGGCCCAAAATTTCTTTGGAAGGTGGAGGATTTTTAGATGGCGGGATTTTGGATTTGGGAGTGGATGAAGTTATTCAATTAGAAAGTTTGGATGCCAATTTTGATTGTTCTTCGATATGCATTACTTCTATGAGAAGTTTGGGAATCTACATAGTTTTTCATTTTTACTTCATGAGCCTTTGTGGCCTTTTGGATTTTTTCTTTTGGATCATATTTTGATTTATTTTTACATGTCTTTTTATGGGACATAGTGATCCTTAAATATATATGGACTTTTGGATTGATGATTTTTAGCTTTGGCATCCAAATTGCTTCCAAGAGAAATGTGATTAGTGGATAGAGAGGAATGATATGGAGAACTTATGGATGGGTTTATGTAGGTAGGATGTTGGAAAGGCTTCAAGGATGTGTGTCTTATTTGATCTTGATTCGGAATATGAGGTGATGGATAAATAGGATGAGGGGATTTTGAGGTAGGAGTGATAGGTGGTGGAATGTAAGGACACAAGATGGATGGGAGGCATGAATGGATTGGTTTAGGGACATAGGGACCCAAATTGGATGGAAGGGATGAAGGATATGATTTTGGGACATATGAACCAAAAAGAGATGGAAGGGATGAATGATTTTTCTTAGTAATATAAGGACCCAAGATGGATTTGGAGGATGGTGGATATAAATATTTGGACTTAAGTGGATGGATGTGAGATTTAGGAGATTTCCAACGTCTTGAGATTGATAGCCAAGGCCATAAAAATTAGGAGTTTCTTGGATTTGGATGGGTTATAATATTCCTTTCTCTTGGAGGCCTAGCCCTTTCCCTTGATAATGCATAGTTTGACAAATCTTTTTTTCCAATAGGATACTTGTTTTGGAAACAAGATGTGAGTCAATTTGAAGGGGGTGTGATATGGAAGGAATTATAGGTTCTTGGAGTAAAAAAATTGGATGGAAGTAGAGTAACCCATTTGATAGGTGTGGTGTTCATGGGTAGCTTGGGGAGGGGTGAAGGGATCTTGTGGAGGGTTAGGATGATGACATGGAGATGAAGGGATACTTTTATCTTCACTTGTGGTAGGATCATGGCATCGAGGAGGATTATAAGATGGTATGGAAAGGATGGGAAAATGAGATGGGAATGAAGGGACACTTTGATCTTGACCTGGAGAAGGATTGGAAGATGGTATGGAAGGGATAGGATTATGAGATGGAGCATTGCTTTGATCTTGAGATGGATTGAGATCATGACATGGAGAGGAAAGGACACTTTTATCTCGACTGTGGGAGGGATAATTTTGTGGAGTGGATGGTATAATTTTCTCTTGATTAGAAATGGGTCCATTAGGTGGAGTGAGATGGGTGCCTTTATCACGAGAGGGGACAGGATCATTATATGGGATAGAAGGTGTTTTTTAATCTTGATTTGGTCATGGGAGGGATACTTTAATATTGATATCTAGGGGAATCTATGTTGGCATGCTTTGGATGAATGGACTGGCATTGTTCATTTGGTATGGATGGTGTAAGAGGTGATGAAGGTTGGATAGACTCTTCAACTTGGGTAGATAGAGGGATAAGAGACTCATAAGGTTTAGGGGATTGGGGTTGATAAACAATTAAATTTATCAAAATTTGCAAAATATTATACCAAACACATTCGTTGAAATACAAAATACATCCATTGATTCTCTGATGAGTCCCTCGAATACCGAATTATGCACAAAAAACAAATAAGGCCAATAAACAAAGAATAAACCTACTAAAACAAGTGATAATGGTAAAATTGGCAACATATCTCTTTATAAAATTAGATCCTTATCAAAAATCAAGAGTAAATATTGCACAAAATGATGAAAAATGAGATTTAATAACAAGAAGGTATGAAATTAGTTCATAGATGTATCTGCCTCAACACAAAACACATCCATTGAAGCCCTAAATCTGCACAGAAAACAAATTTTGATTAGTGAAAAGAAGATAAATCCACTAAAATATGACTCTAATAACATGGAAAACATATCCCCTTGTAAAATTAAACCTTTGTCAAAAAATTGAAAGCAAACATTTCAAAAAATGATTAAAAAAAACAAGATTTTAGACCAAAAAAAACAAAAGTGACTCAATATTCCACATATCTGCTAAAGCTCCAAACAGATTCATTGAAGTACAAACACATCCACCAAATTGTTTCAAATTCACTAAAACATAACCTACAAATATCAAAATACTAAAAGCACCAAAAACTTTATTAGTAGCTTAGAGATGTGGGTCCCACCAAGTGTGCCAAAATGTTGATTTTTTTTAAAAATGAACAATTCCAATTCACATAAAAAATAAACCATCTAGATTAGATAAAAAGAATGTTCAAAACTAAATAAAATATGCACCCAATACCCTTGAACTCCTTTGATTTATCCATAATTTACATGAAATGTATAAGCACTCAATTTAGCAGCATATATTTGCATTCAGTTGATGGATGATTATGACATAAGATAGGCTAAATTTATAGGTTTTATGATTGGGGAATGAATGGTTCAGATTGCTTTGAAAGATCAAGGATTGATTTTTTTCCCTTAAACAAGAGGGAAAAAAAATGTTCATATGGTTGTAAGCAGGTTGAGAATTAATGACAAGTGGAAGCCTGAGGTTAGGACAAGTGGAAGGGACACTTGTCATGTGATTTGATTTTTACATAATTGATTTTTAAATTAAAAATCAAGTATCCATGTGCACATAATCAAAAACTAAATAAATGGAAAGGAGATTTATTTAGACAAATATTAATTTGTCTTGATATTATGGAAAACATTAATTAAATTTTAATCAATTAATATATTAATTATTTAATTAACTTTAGTGATGAGGGGGTATTAATTAAACAATAAAATATCATTTAGTTAATGAAAGTATAAAAAATGGAGGAATTTAATGAGGGATGGTAAGGAATTTAGAAGAAATTTTTGACAAAGTGTCAATTTTAGGTGTCTACACATATAGTCCTAAACCTTGCACACCTAATATAGGAGCATCCCAAGGTTTAAGAGCAATCTTGCATCACCAACAAAATATTTTTATTTTACTTTTTATTTTTTTGCAAGTTTTCAACAATATTCTAGTCATTCCAATCACTACAAATCCTATTGTGGTTATGTTTTCCACCTTGTAGTTGGAACATATGATCCTTAAAGAATTATAAATGTTATATCCAACCCTCAAGGTTTTAAAATTATTGAACGTAACAAAATTACAATAAAATCATTGTTTAAGGCTTGCAACATCTTTCCAAAGCGTGTGGCACCAAATGAACACATTTATGTACTAAGAGGACCTAAAATATCTTATGATATGCATTGCATCAAGATCTATTGACCCATCATCACCACATTCATTCTATAAGAATATTTCACATGTTTGGCCAACTAAACATCACACTTTCTATTGAGCTTTGCAACTCCTTGTGGTTGGTTGATATCATTTATAAGGCTATAATTTGATATATAAACATTCCTTAAGAACATTAGAAGTCAAGAAGTTAAAATATGGTTCAAGCATTGGCATCATATTATATCATTTGAATCAATTTGTTCACCCATATGTAATCAACAGTTGTGATGTAGCATGTTGGAAGTCCAATGCAACTGATTGTAATTCATTCTTGAATATAAATCAGTGACAAATCATATTATTTATGTTGTTTCATTGAGTTCCATTGTGTGATTTTTCATTATGATGCATGATTGGATAATCCTTCATTGGACCCTCTGACCATGACTACATCAAATGGTATCAAATCAAATTTGTAGGTCAAGTGTTAGTTGACCAAGCATAGGTTACATGAGTCGTAATATGAAGTTGGTAAATTAAGACATACCAAGAAAAAAAAGTGTGCACCTTAAATCTCCTAGCAAGAGAGTGTTGGGTAGAATATTTGTGTGACTTAAATTTCTTGTAAACAAATTGTCAATTTAAGGTAATCCACAAGAAGCTTGTATATAAAGCATTGATAATAAGGTAATTTGTAGGGGTGATTACGGACATACCGTAGCTCTGATGTTCTTTACAACATGTCCAAGATGTCTCTATAGAAATGACAATGTGTTGTTAATTTCACTAAAAAGATAGTAAGAAAATTTTGAGATGACAAAGGCAATGAAGATCTAAATGGATAATTTTGAAGAACATAGAAGAAACCTTCATCCCGAAGCTAATAAGAGTGATGAAGAACAAGAAGCTAGCCCTACCAAGAAAAACAAAAGTGAAGAAGACAAGAAAGAAAGGATGTTTAAAACTATATCAAGTAATTAAAAAAAATTGGAATAGATATTCCAAATTATTCTAGTAGTTTATATCCTAAGGAATTGATAGATTGGACGACTAATTTAGAAAAATATTTTCAGTATGAATATTGATAATTAAAATAAGGTAAAATTTGCTAAGACTAAATTGAAGGGTCGTGTTGTCATTTGGTGGAAATAAGTTCAATGAAAAAAAATAGAAAAGCTAAACCTAGTAAATTATGAAATGGGATTAATGGTGAAGAAACTAAAATTTAAGTTCATTCTTGCAAATTATCATTTATAATTGTTAAAGAAGCTACACAACCTAAGGCACAAGGATGAATATGAAAGACTATATTGAATAATGTTATAGGTCAACAATCCATTCAAGACATCATGATGGAGAAAAAAAAGTGACAAGGTGCATAAATGATTTGAAAGAATATATTCAAGAAGAGTTGAGTATGTTGAATATCCAAACCATGGAAGAAGAATATCAATTGACCCTAGTTGCAAATTGAACAAAAGATTTTAAGACAACCAAAAAAGAAGGGAAGGAAGATTCTGAGGGGATAGGTCTCAATGCAGTGATAGGAGACTATATGTGGATGATTCTAAGAGAAATAGCCCATACCACAAGGAAGGATGAAGCTATAATTCACACCACAACAACAAAGAAGGAAATAGTTCTTATAGCAAAAAAAGGGATGGCATAATTTCATATTGCAATGATCAAACTAATGGATATCAACAAGACAAAGGGAGATATGGTGGAGGCAATAGAAGACCTTTAAGAGGAACTTGTTTTAGGTGTGGAGAGGAAAGAAAAAAAGAATATAAATTTTACTAAGGTCAGGGAAGCCCTAGCAAGAATCTAGAAGGAAAAGAAATATTTGCATGTGCTAATGAGGACACTAAGAGATCTTATATTTTGGAGGATGAACCAAAGAAAGGTGAGTCACTTGTCATGAGAAGAGCTTTGTTGAACATAATTATGAAGAAGAACCAATGCAATGGAAGAATTTGTTTAGGATAGTATACAAATCATGAGGTAAGTGTTGTAAGGTGTTCATTGATAGTGGTAGTGTGGATAATCTTACAATGTCACAAAAAATGGTTGACAAACTAAAGTTGGAAAGTTGAAACATCATTATGAAGAAGAACCAATACAATGGAAGAATTTGTTTAGGATATTATGCAAATCATGAGGTAAGTGTTGTAAGGTGTTCATTGATAGTGGTAGCATGGATATTCTAGTGTCACAAAAAAAAAGTTAATAAATAAAAGTTGGAAAGGTTGGAACACCTTAGACCTTATAAGATTTTCTTGGTTGTAAAAAGAGCATGAGATGTTAATGAAATAATTATGTTTCGTCAAATTCAAAATAGGTGCATATCATTATGAATTTTTGCATGATATAATGCTAGTGGATGTGTGTCATTTTTTGTTGGGATACCATGGAAATTTGATAAAATTTCTATACATGATGGGAGAGAAAATACTTACATTATAATAAAGAATACTAGACATATTGGTTTCTCTAAAAGAGAAACAAAAAAAATTTTGCAATGCCAAAAAATTGTTTAGTGGATGGAAGAAAGTTTCTAGATGGTTTGATACATGAAAATATATGTGTTGCATTGATTCTGAAGGTATGAGGCACCGCAAGTATACCAGGTACCACCACAAATACAAAAGAGATATTGCAAAAGGAGATTTCAAAACTAATGAAAAAATAGAATGATATCATTTCAAACAACATTCAGATGGCTTATCACTAATAAGGAGCATCAACCATCACAAGGATCTAATTCCAAGGGCAAGATTACCAAATAAGGTGGAACATATGATCACATCAACAAAAAATAAAGAATTGTAAAATAAAGGTTTCTTCAGAGGGATTTTAAGCCTATGTTGTACCCATAATACTAGCACCAAAGAAGGATTGTCAATGGAGAATGTGTATAGAATCCAAAGCAATCAACAAGATCACTATAAAGTATAGAATCTCATTGCAAAAGATGGACTATATAATGGATTGTTTGAGTGGAGCAAAGTATTTTACCAAGATTGATTTGAAGAGCAATTGCCATCATATTAAAATCAAAGGAGATAAATAGAAGAAATCAAAGATTGTATGAATGGTTAACACAAGGGATTTTATCAAAGTTACACATTTGTGTTGAATCATAGAAGTGGGAAGTCAAACAAGGTTGTGGAGGTGTTGAGTAGGAGACCAGATTTGTTGATAAATAAGAAAGTGGATATAGTTGGATTCAATGAATTAAAGTGTTTATATGAAGCTAATCCTAATTTTGTGGAAACATACAAAATATGTAAAGAACTTGTAGGCATGGATAGAAGTACTTACTGTAATGATATAAAATGTTTTGCAAGATAAACAAATGATTAGTTGTACCTGCAAGTTAATAACATACCAAACAATAGAATGCAAAGGAATAATAAATAAATGGAGGAAAACTGAAAAGGTCTCACCCATTTAGTACTCCATGGCTGACTTCCATTGCACCTCCTCAAGCTTGCTACTGATGATGGATGCCCTCATATTTGTGAGAAATTCCTATGTGTCTAGTCCTAGCAAAGCTTTAGAAGGATTTATGAAAATAAAATAATGTGCAAACTAGAAACTCAATCCTATTATGAAAATAGTAATGAAGCCTAGAATAATGAGAATGCCTATAACAGTAGATTAAACAAAAATAATGATAATAATAAGAGATGGCCAAAAATGAGATCAAGATTGTCATTTTATAGAAAATGCAATCTTGAACAGACAGATGAGATGAGAGATTGAGAAAATACCCTAGAATCAATGGTCAAGATTCAATAAGGCAACTCTCAATTAGGGTTAGGGAAAAATGCCCACATGTGTGAATAAGATTTAGTTAAATAAATTAAATCAAGACTGAATGTGACAGTTGAGATGAAATTAGTAAAAATCAGAAGACAAGAGGATGAGCTTTTTAGAAAATCAGTAATTTTAGAAATTACTTGATTTGTAGAAGAATAATTCCATTTTGAATTAAATTAATTCAAAATATGGATTTTGTGAGATGATAAGTAATTGATTTTTGAAATTAATTACTAAATGAAGAATCAGTTAAGTATGTGAGATATTTTTAAATGATTTGTTTTATTTAAAAATATAGAAGTGTCACATACAACAATTAAATAATTACAAATAATTATTTAATTTAGAAGAAGTAGTTAATTAATTAAATAAATTAGTAAATCTATTTAATTAAGAGGATCTAGGAATTAGTGACATATTAAATAGATATATTAAAATATATTAATTTAATAATCAGGAGGACATTAATGATAAGGATTAATTAAATAAATAAGATTTTATTTAATTGCAAGAAGACTTTGATAATTAGTGACATATTAGATAAATAAATAAGATTTATTTATTTAATAATCATGAAGAATGAGAGATTATGAATTAATTAAATAATTATGAATTATTTAATTAATAGTTGAATGTGGGTTAGAAACATAATTAAAATGTTATAATCATGTTATGACAAAAGGTGGTAAAATAGTGGTCGCGGGCCTAAGTCATTTTTAGGTGTCTATATTTGCCCCTCTTTGTCATAATGCAGCTTGTCGCATTGTGGCAAAGAAAACAAGTCCAAAATATGCCCCAGTGAAGGTACGGAGTGAGGAAGAATGACGAGGAGGTAGCAGTATGCCCCCTCGAGAGGATAGTTGGGTTCCGAGAATATGAGTGGGCTCTCGAAATAGGGGAAAGGACTAGATGATGAAAGACAAAAGTATATATGAAAGATAGATAATGATGTAGATTAGAAGAAATGTTAGAGAGAAAAAAAGGAATGTTAAGATAGAAGACATGGATGTCGATATGGGGAAGGAGATACAAGTTAATGCAAAAGACGAAATGCATGTTAGAATCCTTCAATATTTTGCTATAGTCCTATCCTAGTTGTTTCTCTTTAATCATCATTGGGCGAAAATGTCATGATGGTCGACAAACACTATGATATGACATAGATCAATAGTGTGCAAGGTCAAACCATCACATAGGTCAACAGTCGCAGAAAAAGGATGATCATGACTGATTCAAGGAACACAGTTGCCCCTAGTCACTTTGTCATGACCAACCGCCAGAAAAACCAAGCCAATCATGAGACGTCGTTGCTTCTCTAAATCCTGATGATAGGACATCCTTGAGAAACTAGCCACATGATAGTAAAAAATAGACAGTAAAATCATCGTACTACGTCGTTGCTTCTCTAAATCTTGAATTCAGGACATCTTGGAGAAACTAATAGTAGAGTGATAAGAAGACAAGGATAATCATCATGATATGTCATGGTTCCTAGGACATAAGGAACTAATATCATGATAATCATCACAAGACAGAAAAAGTTTGCCACGTGCTTTCCAAGTGTTTGAATGTCAAGTTTTGCCAAATGTCGAGTGATATCAAATTCAGGAAGGACACATCCTAAATGACGTTGAGATCTAGGAGATTGATTCTCGGAGTTAGGAGAATCCATCAAAATGCCAGATGATGACAATGATGCTTAGGAAGGACACATCCAAAAGCATAAAGAAATGAAAAGAGCTGCTCTTCAGAAGGACACATCTTAAAGAAAAACTCAAATTTTTGCCATGATAAATTGTCTTGATATGATTTTGACTACATGTCATTGCTGACATGCTTGAATTGGCTGAAAGTGTTTGACGAAACAGATTTCTGATAGATTGATAATTCAAGATTGACATAAGATTTGACTGGTTTGAAAATAGTTTGACGTGTGTGAATGTGTAGTGTCATGAACCCTAATGGAATGACCTAGTGCGGCCTCGGGGGTCCATCGATTGATGGCCTTGTCTACGTCATGCACTCAGAGACCTCGTAGTTCGACACGACCAATGACGTTGTCCAAAGGACAAAAGACTGAATCATGATTTATTTTGCGACAAACCTAGAAGGACTGACCTAATGTCTCGGGGATTCAAAGATGAATCTTGCCTACGTAGCAAATGCGCAGAGACAACATAGTTTAGACGGTGACAAAAGATTGAATGACGTAATTAATGGGACTGACATGACAGACTGTGACTTTGACTCTGTTTTTGGGATTTTGAAACTAATTTGGATGTTTTTGTATTTTCTTAGGACATTTTCAAATTTTTAGGTCTTTTTTCGAGACTTTTTTAGATTTTTATGACTTTTTCAGGACTTTTATGATTTTTATGATTTTTTTCAGGACTTTTTAGATTTGCGAGATCATGTGCGGTACCCACTGCAGTTGCGTGATAAAAGTCTTGCCCCCAGACAGATCGGGGCATACCCGAGTTCAATGATATGGAGATAGGCAAACAAAAGGCAAGGATATGCAAGGGATGATGTCAACCAAATGCTAACCATGGCCGGAATCGACAGGACTTAGGACGGATGCCATGAATGTGTTAGGCTTTTGGACGAGTGGATAAAGGTCGATTTGAGTAACAATAGATGGTGAAGCAACAATCGACTACGCATGGCGCCTATTTGCCAAGTTTTCACCATGGTACTTATCCAAAGCGCCTATTTGCCAGGTTTTCACTATTGGATGAATTCATTTATTTTTACTATTTTTTGATTTTTTTGATGTCACCAAGACGCCTGTTTGCTAGGTTTTCATCAAGGGATGATTTTTTCTATTTTTCATTTTTTTTGTATTTTGTAGGTTTTAAGCCCAACTCTCTAATGCTATGTGTAGAAATTTCTCAGATATAAGTTGTTGATAGGTTCTGTCAACTGTTCTCCATCACGTGTGGCCAACTGATAGGCTCCAGAACCAAATGCGGCAGTAATGATATAAGGACCAAGCCAATTAGCCTCAAACTTTCCAGGCTTTTCACGGTCTGCCTAATTTCTGGGGTTCTACATGAGAACCAAGTCACCAATTTCAAACTTTCTCACCATTACTCTTTTGTTATAACTTCGGCAGAGATGGTTTTGATATGCCTGTAAATGGTTTAAGGAATTTTGTCGCCTTTCTTGTAGCATTTCTAGCTCATGTAGGCGAGTACATATGTGCTCTTCATCATCAATCATTCCTTTCAAAGAGACTCGGAGTGAAGGAATTTTGACCTCAATGGGTAATAAGGCCTTAGATCCATAGACCAAAGAAAATGGAGTGGCTCTAGTGGGGGTACGGATGCTGGTACGATAGGACCATAAAGCAGGATTAAGTTGTAGGTGCCAATCTCAGCTAGCGTCGTTGACAGTCTTCTTCAGAATGCGAAGAATTGTTTTGTTGGACGCCTCAGCTTGGTCGTTTCCTTGTGGGTAATATGGAGTGGAAAAATGGTGTTGGATGTGGAATCGCTCACAGAGTTCATGAACGTCTTGATTTTTTAATGGACTTCCGTTGTCTGTGATGATGGATTGTGGGACACCATACCGGCAAATGATGTAATTTAGGATAAACTTGGATATTTTCTTGTCAGTGATGTAGGTGAGAGGGACGGCTTCAATCCATTTACTAAAATACTTAGTGGTTGTGATTATGAATTTATGGCCATTAGAAGAGGATGGATGGATCTTACCCACGAGGTCGAGTCCCCATTGTGTGAAAGGCCATGGAGAAGTGATTGGTGTGAGCTCCTGTGCAGGTGCATGAATCAGGTCGCTATGCACCTGGCAATTTTGACATGTTCTAACAAACTGAAGAGAATCTTTTTCCAATGTCGGCCAGTAGTACCCAAGTCTGGTGACTTTCCTAGCTAAGGTTGGACCACTCGAATGAGATCCACATATACCCTCATGTACTTCTTGTAAAGTCATTTGGGCTTCATCAATGTCGAGACAACGAAGAAGGGTGTTTTCAAAGCCACGGAGGTATAAGGTGTCACTGACGATGGTATGTCTAGCCGCTTTTCGGATAAAGGATTTTCGTTGGTTGTTGGACAAGTTGGGTGGGAGGGTTTGGGTTTTAAGACAATCATATATGTCCTGATACCAAGGCGAACTAGGACCAACAATCTCACACACCATTTCTGACTCTAGAATATCATATGCAGGCATCAACAACTGTTCCACTAAGAATTCAAATTGTGACACATTCTTATGGATGTCTAAGAGAGATCCAATGGTAGCCATTACATCAACTGCTTTATTCTGTGTTCTTGGGATTTGTTCAAATCCAATCATTTTGAAATACGTTAGGAAACTATCCACCATTATTTTATAGGGAAGAAATTTCTCATCTTTTGTGTCATAGTCATCATTCACTTGATTGATGACTAACTGAGAGTCTCTGAATACGAGCAAAGTCTGAATTTTCTATTTAATTGTTATCTTGAGACCTGTGACCAATGCCTCATATTCTGCAATATTATTTGTAAAAGGGAAGGAAATCCAAAATGATTTAGGAGTTGAATCCCCTTGTGGTGTGATAAATAATATGCCAGCTCCTGAGTTGTGACTAGTGTGGGACCCATCAAAGTATAGTTTCCATGGTAGAGCTAGTTCTACGTGAAAGATGGACTCATCAGGAAAATTGGTTATCAATGGATGAGTAGCTTGGATTGGTGCATCTGCCAGTTGATATGTTATTACTTGACCTTTTATTGCTTTGCGCTCCACATATTGTATGTCATACTCGCTTAATATCATGACCCATTTCGCCAAACAGCCTGTCAATGCTGCTCGACTCAGGAGATATTTTAATGGGTCAATCTTTGCTACCAAATGTGTTTGATGGCTCAGCATATAGTGTCTTAGTTTCTATTCCATGAAGAAAACTGCAAGGCACGCCCGTTCAATGGTTGTGTAGTTGAGCTCATATCCAATTAATGTGCGGCTGATGTAGTATATGGATTTCTTTTTCTTCATGGTCATTTTGCACCAATAATGCCCCCAGTGAATTTGTCATTGTGGAGACATATAGGATCAATGGTTTTCCCTCAATAGGCGGCATTAACACTGGTGGTGTTAATAGATATTCTTTAATTTGGTCAAAGGCTATGTTGTATTTATATGTCCATACAAAAGGATTGCTTTTGCGTAGCAGATATTGGAATGGTTGAAACTTGTCTACCAACTGTGCGATGAAGTGGCAAATAGACTCCAATCTACCTTGAAGTGTGCGCAACTCACTGATTCCCTTTGGTGGAGGCATGTCCATAATTTGCTTTACTTTTGCAAGATCAACCTCAATGCCTCGTCTTGAAACTATGTATCCCAAAAACTTACCTGAAGTGACTCCAAAGACACATTTCTTTGGGTTCAATCTAACCTTGTAATCTTCAAGCCGTCTAAAAATTTTGTCCAAGACTTTGAGATGTTCTTTCCTTGTCAAATATTTTTTCAATAGGTCATCTACATAATCTTCCATTAGGATATGCATCATGTCATGGAATATTGTTGTCATAGCCCTCTGGTATGTGGCACCTACATTCTTTAGGCCAAAAGGCATGACATTCCAACAGTATGTTCCCTAAGGGCAAGTGAATGTCGTTTTATGTTGATCCTCCATTGCAATTCAGATTTGGTTATAGCCTGAGAAACCATCCATGAGAGATAGCATCTCATACCCTACTGTGAGGTCAACAATCATGTCTATGTTTGGTAAGGGGAAGTCATCCTTTGGGCAAGCCTTATTCAAATCTCTGAAATCCATGCAGATACGGATTTGTCCATTTGGCTTTGTAACTGGAACAATATTGGATATCCAATCAGCATAGTCTATTGACCTTATGAACTCAGCATCCAGTAACTTTTTTAGTTCAACCTTGACAAGTAATGCAATTTGTGGGTGCATTTTGCGCAACTTTTGTTTGACTGGATTGATTCTTGGGATTAAAGGAAGATGATGCAGAACCAATTCGGGATCCAGGCCTGGCATGTCAGCATATGACCATGCAAAGTTAACTTTCCTGTTTGTGAAGAATTGTTGAAATTCGAGCTTTTCTTCGGCTGACAATGATGCGGCCAAGAGAATCATTTTGGGATTCTCTAGTGTGGCTATGTTAACTTCCATTGTGTCCTCAATGAGCATAGCTGATTTTTCCTGTGTTATGGGGAGAAAGTTCAATCCTCCATCCTTAGGCGCCTCAAAGAGGTTTTCACCTTTGGATGCATCCTTTGTTTTTACTATTTTACTGTCAGAAGGTGTTTACTGTCAGAAGGTGCCTTGCGGTTTTTACCTAAAGACGTTTCTTTTTCTTTTTTATTTTTTGTATTTTTGCGACTGGAGGATTGCACAGTCTCCCCAAAGTAATCTGCACAATCTAGATCAATGGAGAACCCTGTCTTGTGATCACCCCATGGAATACCTTCTCGTAGCCCCATGAATTCTACAATTGCCTCATCATTCTGGAAAATGTCCATTACCAGTGAGTCTTGTTGGTCCCAGTCGATCAGTTGTGGGTAAACAAGATGGATCCCATCGTCAGTGTTGGTGAAGGATGGGGAGGAGGAAAGTGTGCAAATGGAAGCCTCAAGTGTAAAGGCAAAGTTGTCAATCTCCACTTTTGTGTTAGATGCAATAGATGGACTGTACTATGAGTCAGATGAGTCAAATTCAAAACCATAATATGGGATAAAATTATCAACATCATGACTAGTGGTTGGCATTTCAGAAGTATGGATACTGGGCTCAGATAAGTTAGGCTCATGGGTGGGCTCAAGAATGGGGTGGGATGATTCAGGTATTGCCAACGACACCTTGTGTTCTTCTGGGTTCCAAGGAATGCATACCCATTCCTTATTTTTAGAACATCGGTCAATAGGGTCAATGTTATATTCCAAGTGGAATCGTTCGTCAAAGGGAAGTTGACTAGTTTCCAGGAATAGTTCATCAATGTCATAGTCACTGATAGTTTTGTCAGATCCCCATTCCCATTCATTGGAGTCTATTTCGGTAAGGGATTCTTCGCATGTCTCAACACTTTTTGTAGCCGTTACAACCTTACTTGAAAGTTCAAGGGTATGTTGATTGTCAATTCCAAATTGGTCAAACCCTAGCCCTATATTCTTTGGTCTTGCAGTCATGATAATAGGTTCCCTTCTTCCATTACTTTTCTTTCCAAGGCCGCTTGTGTCGTCAAACCCTAGGGATTTGCATATATTATAACCTTTGCCATATAGATGTAATGGTAGTGGAGATAACTTTGTTGGGTCTTTGTAGATCCAGTTATCTATGTCAATAATGACTTCATTACCCATATCGCCCCACCGTGTAAAAGCACTTTTTGGTGGAACCTTGAAAGTTTTTTTGGGCTCTACTGCAAAACATGGTCTACAATAGACCTTAGGTGGCTTCGGTATTGTGGCTATACAGTAAGCCATATTCAATTTGAACTCTCCACAACCAAGGTCCTAGATCTGAAGTTCTTTATTTGGGATGGAGGTCTATGGGGATGGTGTGGTAGAAGGTGATGGAATGGATGATTTCATGAGTGTCGATGGGTCAATATATTTGGATGAGGTGGAAGATGAGGCTTCCTGATTGATGGGTACTTGGTGCTCAGTAGTGGCTCGCAGGTTGGTGCAATATTGGAATGGATCGGGATCTCCTGGGATAGTGATCTCAGTTCCATCAAAAGGGAATTTGAGGCATTGGTGGTATGTGGATGGAATGGCCTTTATAGCATGAATCTAGGGGTGACCAAGTAAGATATTATAGTGGATGTCACGATCCAGGATCTGGCATGTTGTGTCTATGATAGCTGGTCCTACCCGGAGTGGAATTGTAATAACGCCTTTAGAAGCACGTTCTTCATCATCATATGCCTTGATGACGATGCTTTTTCTAGCATCTACACATGCCTCAGAGAAACCAAGAGCTTTGACCAATTTTAGAGAGCATATGTTCAATCCTGCTCCGCCATCTACTAGGACTCGTCTAACCTTATGCTTATGGACAAAAACCTCAATGTGAAGGGCATCATTGTGCGATGGTTTGGGTGAGGAATAGTCGTTGTCTGAAAAGGTGATGTGGTGAGGTGAGTTTAGGTATCCGACCATAGTCTCAAAGTGGTTGACATCTATGTTGGTTGGGACAGATGATTCTTGCAAGAATTTATCCAGGATGGCCTTATGTGTGGGTGAAATACGGAGCAGTTCGAGAATAGATATTTGAGCAAGTGTTTTATTTAACTGCTCAACAATGTTGAACTCTAGTTTTGGGTTGGACTGTTTGGTGGATGGACCAGGTATGGTGATTTTTGGTTGACGAGCAGAAGGAACTAGGATAGTGACCTTGCCTTTACACGTGGTGACATTGCACTCTGGGACCTTTTTAATGGTGATGGTATTAACACACTCATCTTCATCAGCAACGCGAAGATTGTTAATAATAGTACCATTAGGATATTTGTATGTAGGATGAAAATTATCGTAGGCCGGATGAATGTGGTTGGCTTGATTGTTGGTATTCTTTATGCCAGATGAGGAAGCTTTACCATGATCCTGTAGTGGGTTTTTGTGGATAGTATGATCCGCATTAGATGTAAATGATTGACCACCCAACTCAATGGTGTGGTTCTCAATAAGGTCTTGCACCAGATTTTGCAATTGACGACAAGAGGAGGTTTTATGCCCTTTGGCACAGTGGTAATCACAAAATGTGTTGTCATCCCACCATGACGGCTTGAATTGACCAGGGTCATACGGTTTTGGCTCTTCCAGCATTATGACGTCATTTTGAAGAAGTTTCTTCAAGACAATTTCAATAGGCTCACCCAAAGGGGTGTATGTGCGCTTTTGGAATTGTCGGGGTTGACATAGTTGCCTTTGATTAGTTTGTGCATGATTGCTTTGGATAGCATTGGCAGTTGGTATTGGTGTAGTTACAGGTGCGTTTTGATTTTGTACTCCTTTGATTGTGAGTACATGACCTGTTGCATTTATGGTTTTTGCATCAATTACACCGTCATTTGTGATATGCTTGTTCTTAACCCAGTATTTGGTTTTGTCATTTGAGCTACTTGGGTTATTATTGGTGGTGGTGTTGATGGTTTTTCCACCATATTTCAATTTTCCTTTGGCGATCAAGGCTTTCTCAAGTTGAACCCCTTTTCAACAAGGTCAACAAAAGTGGTGCAACAATGGACTTGTAATCCATACCTTAGCGGTCCAAGGAGAGTTTGTACAAACATGGTTACTTTCTCCTTTTCAGGTATTTCTACCAGACATCTGCTTGCTAAGGTTCTCCATATTTGAAAGAATGGAATGAAAGTCTCTCCCGCATCCTCTTGGGTAAGTCTGCATAAGGAGGCAATGTCAATATTTGTGTCAATGTTGTAGGCATAGTTCTCAACAAACTTGTTTGCCAATTCATCCCGTGTTTTTATTCCCTTAGGCAAAAGTGAGAACCATTCTAGTGCATGACCTGTGAAACTTCTAGAAAAGAGTCTCATGAGATAAGTTTGCTCATATGCAATGTCCATATAACTAGTAGTGAATTCTCTTATGTGTTCAATGGGGTTTGTTTTGCCTTTGTATTTGGGAAAATGAGGTACCACATATCCATGAGGAAAGGGTGGCATATACAAGGTTGTGTCGAATGGATATGGACATGTCATGTGACATGTATGACTTTTTATTGGATTGTTGCAAGGTCTCCACTTGTGTTTGAAGAGCAGCGTGTTGGAGTGTGAGTGCTTCCACCATGGGATGGTTGGTAGCATTGCCCATATTGGTGATAGGGGCAGCTTGAGTGCCCACTTGTTGTGATGAGATGTGTTGATTTGGAATTGGTTGTTGATGAGAAAAACGAGTGTTCTGATGAGGTGGTTGCTAGAAATCAGTGTTTTGATGAGGGATGTGTTGATGTGTATGGATTTGAGAGGCATAAGTGGGGATGTGATATCCTGCCATGTTGGACTGAATTTGAGGACCTTGTTGGTTTTGAGTTTGTTGATGTCCAAATGGAGTGAAGGATTGAGGGCCTTGTTGATTTTCAACTTGTTGATGTCCAAATGGAGTGAAGGATTGAGCTCCTTGATTGCCTTGCCCAAATAAGAGATTGTGGCTTTGAGGAATGCTGGTGTTTTGGGTCACAGGAATGTTGGTATTAACCTATGAGGAGGTGGGTTGGGTGCCTTGTATGAAAACTCTTCTTTTATTTCTCCCAAAAGGGTTGGATGAGTTGGTTGCTATGGCACTTGAGGAACCTAATAATAGGTTTGTTGATGTACTCGTGGAACTAGATGTAGTTCCAAAGAGGTTTGAGGTGTTTGCCCCCATTGTTCGTGAGGGGATGGTGGATGTTTGTTGGGGGATGGATTGTGATGTGGTATTGGTTTGGGAAGATGATCCCCCAATGGATGTTGTGTTGGTTGCGGTGGTAGTGTGACCAAGGGAGGTAGCATTGATGGTGTTGATGACATTTTGTGAAGAGGCTCCCATGGAAGAGTTGTATGATGGTGGATTGGGAGAAATTGCTCTAAGAGTATTAAGATCAAATCCCTTTGGTAACTTAGCTCCTTGGTCAAGGAGCATAGCTATGAATCTAGAAGAGTCATTTAAGACTACTTCTAGAAAAGCAGCAACTTCTGGATGTTGGGCAGCAGCTAACAAGTCTTCTTCAAAGATTTCCCCATTTTGATCTCGTCGGATAAATGGTTCAAGAATATGCAATGGAGATGATGGGATGTTCATTTCACTGAAAGGATTGATGGTGGAATTTCCCATGTCAAAACAGGGATTGTTCGTGGCATTACGGAATGAATCCATGCCAGTTGTGAATTCGAGAAAGTTGGTGTCTTGTCTAAAAGAATTCATGAGTCTTTTCTTTTTTTGTAGTCTAGTTTCAACCATACAAGGTTTTGCTCAACTTGGGATGATGGAGAGAATGATCTAAGTATGAGACTATGTTTTTGGTTTCTTTTGGATTTTCAAAGAATGGTATGAAATGCAAGTAAGACTAAAGGCTTGTGAATGCAAGTGGTGTGACACTAAATGGAGATGCCAAATGATATGCAATAAATGATCCTAAGATGTACTTACTAGTGAGAGATCTAAAGAGGACAAACTTGGGCAAACAAAGTTTTTTGCAATGATTCAATTCTGGGAGATCAATGGACCGTAGAAGGACTATAAATAGGACAAAGTGAAGTTTTCACACTAGACTATTGAGTGGGAAATAATTCACAAAAAGATTGACAAAGTGACAAAGGTAATTGGGTCCAATGATAACCTACTATTTGAATGCAAAGTTTGGACAATGAATGGTAAGAGTCAACTCCTAAAATCTGCAAAAGTAAGTGTCTAAGGAGATGGTGAAGCTATCAATGCAATCTAATGAAAGGCCAAATGGAAACCTATTGTGAGCCTAAAATGGTACCTAAAATGCAATGTTTCGGGACAATTGAGGAATTCAAAGTCTGGTTTGGACTGTAACAGTGAAAGAAGACTAGATTAAATTGAAGACAAGTTTGTGGACTTTCTATTTTTGACAGTGAGGAATTGTTTTCAGTTTTTAGCAAATGCGGCTCACAAAATCGAATGCGGTTCAGAAAGTGTCGATTGCGACATAGTTTGGCGAATGCGGGTTGATATCTGTCAAATGCAGCTTGATGTTCTGACTGTGGTTTGATACAAGAAAATGTGGCATTGTGAATTTCAACTGCGGCTCATCAAAGCAAATGCGGCTTAGAATGACTCAGTTGCGGTCCATCAGAGCGAATGCGGCTCGATGTCTGGAAATTTTGGTTTATCAGAGCGATTGCGTCGCAACAGGAAAAATTTAAAAAAACCTGAACACAGTTTTGACAAGTTTTTTGGTTCAGATTTGTGATTTTCAATTTGTGGAAGTCTATTTAAAAACAGTTGGAAAACACATAAATTAAAATATTAAGTGTATGTTCAAACAAACTCGCTCTTATAGTCAAATGGGTCATCATAACAATCACAACCCACAGCTTAAAATCACGTCGATTCACATAGCCATGTCACCCCTAGAGGGTGCCCGTGTTTTTGTCTTTTCCAGGTGCGTACTCAAGGTGACAGAAGTGGATACCAAATCCCCTGAGCAAACAGTCTATGGTGATTATATGGTGAGTGTCTTAGAGGGATATTTTTCCCTCCCCTTGCATCGTGATTGAAACAATGTTTGGTTACTGACACGGCTGGCTTCTACACTATGGTTCTTAGTCAAGGTTTTTGTTCGGCATGACAATAGATAAACTCCCTCAGGAGACCTCCCAATCTTTAGAACAAAGATTTTGGGGATGGTTATCTTGTCTATTGCCATTGAATATGGGTTTCCCCAAAATTCACTTTTGATTAGAGTGGGTTGGAAAATTTGGCTTTGGTTGTTTCCACTTAGGTCGTTCCCGTAGGGTGAGTACTTTTTCCCACTACGGTAGGCCTTCTAAAGGATTTAATAAAGCATGAATGCATAAAGAAAATGGATAAGTCTGGTTTTTTGATCACCCAGTAAAGGGGCGAGCATATACCTATTACCGAACAAACACAACAAAAAGATGTTCAATTTTAAACCCAAATGAAAGTTTTTTATTCTAAGTGAAGATATTGCTTCACAAAAACAGGGGGTTTATTTTAACCAAACAAAAGTAAATGAAGTGACTATCCTAGATTGGTAAATTCCAATTAAGTTAAATGTCTATCCTAGGATTGGTTTGTTTTTAATCCCCTAAATTAATCAAATACTGGTCGCGGATGCATCGGATCCAGATTACAATTCAGAGATGGACTTTACCAGTCATTTGCATCGCGATATTTCGGATGTGGCTTGGAAAATGCGTCATGTCATATGCGGCTTTCTGGGTAGCGAATGCGGTGCAACAGATCACTTGTGTCACACTCGAAGGAAAATGCGGCGCAACAGAGCGTTTGCATTGCACGAGAGGGCAATTGCGGCGTTCCATACTGTCCCTGCAAAAAAATAATCCTAAGTCGTACGACACCTGCAAAAGTTCGTTAGAACGTCAGGTTCACCAATGTAATGATATAAAATGTTCTGCAAGATAAACAAATGATTAGTTGTACCTGCAAGTTAATAACATACCAAACAATAGAATGCAAAGGAATAATAAATAAATGGAGGAAAACTGAAAAGGTCTCACCCATTTAGTACTCCATGGATGACTACCATTGCACCTCCTCAAGCTTGTTGCTAATGATGGATGCCCTCAGATTTGTGAGCAATTCTTATGTGTCTAGTCCTAGCAAAGCTTTTGAAAGATTTATGAAAATAAACTAATGTGCAAACTAGAAACTCAATCCTATTATGCAAATACTAATGAAGCCTAGAATAATGAGAATGCCTATAACAGTAGATTAAACAAAAATAATTATAATTATAAGAGATGGCCAAAAATGAGATCAAGATTGTCATTTTATAGAAAATGCAATCTTGAACGGACAAATGAGATGAGAGATTGAGAAAATACCCTACAATCAATGGTCAAGATTCAAAGGCAACTCTCAATTAGAGTTAGGGCAAAATTCCCACATGTGTGAATAAGATTTAACTAAATAAATTAAATCAAGACTGAATGTGACAGTTGAGATGAAATTAGTCAAAATCAGAAAACAAAAGGATGAGCTTTTTAGAAAATCAGTAATTTTAGAAATTACTTGATTTGTAGAAGAATAATTCCATTTTGAATTAAATTAATTCAAAATATGGATTTTGTGAGATGATAAGTAATTGATTTTTGAAATTAATTACTAAATGAAGAATCAGTTAAGTATGTGAGATATTTTTAAATGATTTGTTTTATTTAAAAATATAGAAGTGTCACATACAACAATTAAATAATTACAAATAATTATTTAATTTAGAAGTAGTTAATTAATTAAATAAATTAGTAAATCTATTTAATTAAGAGGATCTAGGAATTAGTGACATATTAAATAGATATATTAAAATATATTAATTTAATAATTAGGAGGACATTAATGATAAGGATTAATTAAATAAATAAGATTTTATTTAATTGCAAGAAGACTTTGATAATTAGTGACATATTAGATAAATAAATAAGATTTATTTATTTAATAATCATGAAGAATGAGAGATTATGAATTAATTAAATAATTATGAATTATTTAATTAATAGTTGAATGTGAGTTAGAAACATAATCAAAATGTTATAATCATGTTATGACGAAAGGTGGTAAAATAGTGGTCGCGGGCCTAAGTCATTTTCAGGTGTCTACACTTACAGCTTGATTATTTTATTCAAAATGATATGTTGTTCAAAGGTAATATAGTTATGTATACCTAGAAGCTCGATTATGGAAAATTTAATCAAGGAAAACTAGTGGTGGATTAGGAAGTCATTTTGAAATTGATGAGATAGTGGCATTGGTGACAAAACTATTTTTTGTTGCAACTACACAAAGGTGTGGAGAAATTTGTTTGAAATTGAAGAATTTGTCAAATTGCAAAGGGAACTAGTCAAAATGTTGGGTTTCATTAGCTATTATCAATTCCAAAGAGACCTTGAGAAGACATCAATATGAATTTTGTATCAAGATTGCTTAGCAGAGAAAACATAATTCTATATCTGTGGCTATGGATAGATTTTTCAAGATGACGCATTTCATTCCATGAAAAAAATGTTGTACATGATCTATTTTTTCAAATAAGTGAGATTGCATGTGTTGCCAAGAATTTTTCTTTCAAACGGAGATATTAAGTTTGTTGCATAGTTTTGGAAAACATTATGGAAAAAGATGCAAATAAACCTAAAGTTCAATTCAATATATCACCCATAGATTGATGAATAAATAGAACTTGTGAATATAAGTTTAGGCAATTTGTGTTAAGAGTAATCACGCATTAGCTGATAATTGATTAATCTTTAATTGATTATTAGTCTAATTTATCCTCATGCACTTAAGCTAAACTTATGAGTAATTTTTTTTTTTGTTAACTAGAAATTTTTTATTAGATCATTATATCTCATCACATAGGGTGTTGACACTTGTCATGATCTAATCACTTTATCATTTAGGGCTGCTCTTATAAAACACTCACCCTCATTGTATTATCTCTTGATCTCCTTGAAGACTCTTGAGGTTCATTCTATAAGTTTTTCTTGTTGTTGATATAGTAGATTATAGTTTGCATCTCTCTTGCATGGAAGGTGTTTGTTTTCATTGTTTGATCATGCATCTCATGTTTATTCACAATTCTAACAAGGTATCAAAGTGTGGATTCAACAAACCCCTTCTCCATTTTTTATTTTTTTTCTCAACTAGGGTTACAGGAGCAAATCTAGAATCTTCATTACTTTTTTACAATTTTTGGAGTTGGGTGACTTTTTGGCACATTTTGATGTAAAAAGGACCTCATTGTTGCATTCAGGAGGTCGATGCAATGAATTTCGATATAAAATTTTCCCTATTTTAGTCTTAGGAGCTTCTAAGGGAAAAAATTGTAGGGGCCTTTGTACGACCCTTGTCAGGTCACCGTATGGGAGAAAATATAGCATAGTCCACCAACACTAAATATAGTGTTAAGCACTATATATAGCGTTATAGATAGCACTACACGTCGCTAGCCACTAAGCAGTAGTGGCTAACTAGTAATTACAGACGCTAGCGATAGCCACCCTCTCGGCTCCCATCAACCGCTTCATTGGCGACAATGGCAAAGGGGGGGGGAGGGGGGGCCTTTTTATTAATTTTTAAATGTGTCACCCCAAGAACATGGGAAACCAAAGCCCAATCCCTGGGGGGCTAAAAAAACTTGTTTTTTTGTAAAATAAGCAAAATTGATAAAATCGTGATAACTTTTCACTTGGGTATCAAAATCGAGCAAACAAGATATCGTCCAAAAGCTAGTTTTGAGCACTATCCAATGGTTCTAGTTTTTTCATCATTTTTTTTGTTGGTGCATTATATAGCCTGTTGAAGTCAGATGTGTTGTTTTCACTCCCAAGCTCATAACTTTTGACTCGTTTCTCTATTTTTTTCAATTCTAGCAACGTTGGGACAATATTTCAGAGCTCTTCACAACCATCCACATACTTTTTCCATATTTTTCTCTAGGTAAATTTTATTCAATTTTGTATGTTTTCACATTTTGGTGAATTACTTGGACATTTAGCTCTTGGAAACTCTCTATTTGCATGGGATGACTTGTTTTAGGCTATTCTACATGCACTTCCAACATTCTATCCTATTTGGAAATTTTGAGCACTTTTTGCATGTAATTTCTCTTTTGTAGATGCACTGAGATAAAGTGTCATTTTGGTGTATACTTTTTGGGGATTTCGGACATCCTGTTGTGCATTTTGTACTTGCACTATGATATAAAGTGTCATGGGTGGGTTGTGAGTGCCTTTTTTTTTCCATCACACCTTTGTCAAATGAGTGTTCCTTCCATGACAACATTGAATCATAATGATTCTTGCCTCATGTGTGTGTGTTTTGTTTGCACGACTTTTTATTTGCAGGTACTTTCATGTGCATGTTCAGATGTTTTTTATTCTCCTATATGCACTTCTTGGTGACACACATTTTTAGTGGACATGTCTTGGCTCTCCCTTTCTGCATTATGGGGGATTTTATTGTTGGTGCTAATGCTTCCTTGGTTCGTTTTTGGAGTGATCTATGTATCTAGTTTTTATTCCTATGTACTAGGCAGATGCAACAGTAGGTTACCCATGCATTTCAGTGAGATGGAGCATTTACCTTATGGACATTCTTGGATTTCTATTTCTAGAGGTGACCTATTTTCACTTGATCAATTTTCTTTAAACTATTGGTACTTGTGTCATTTGTATCTTTGAATTCGAGATGTTTTCCTTTGTCTGCCATCTAATTCAAGTAGTGTCATTGGAGGCACTCATGCAGATTATTGTCTTTTTGATCTTGATCATCGTTTATTTTAGAGAAGATTTTCCATTTCAATACTATAGCAATCATCATTTGACAGTTCTCTACAACTTCTTCGTGCTCATGCAATGTTCTTCATCTCCCTATTATTTTTGGGACATTGTTTTGGAGGCTTTTCAGTCCTTCATTTTCCTTTCTCTCTTTTGGAGAAAAGATTTTCCCATGAGGTTTTCTTCTTTTCTCCAATTGTGAGAGATTAGATTGTTTGTACATGGGTAAGTCATCGGGAATTTTTTGTTAGAACCCATCATGCATTCTTTGTTTTTTATGCATTGGCTTTTTAAGGTTTTTAGCTGCTCCCTAAGTTCATCTTAAGGGGGATGTTAGAGTAATCATGCATTAACTAATGCTTAATTAATATTTAATTGATTACTAGTCTAATTTATTCTCATGCACTTAAAATGTTGACACTTGTCATTATTTGATCCCTTTATCATTTAGGGTTATTCCTATAAAGCACTCACCCTAATTGTATTATCTCTCGATCTCCTAGAAGACTCTTGAGGTTCATTTTATAAGTTTTTCTTGTTGATGATATAGCAGATTATTGTTTGCATCTCTCTTGCATGTAAGGTAGTTTTGTTCGTTATTTGATCTTGTGCCATGTTTATTCACAATTCTAACAATTTGTTAAGGTGTTTGATTGTGGAAAAGATAGGAAATTGGGACATGGTTTTAATGCAAGAAAATTTTGCATATAACAACTCTAAACAAAAGCATAGGAAAAACACTATTTTCAATTGCATATGGTCGTAGTACAAGGAATGTCTTGGAGTTAAGAGATATTCGAAGAAAAGGGAAAAGGAGTGCAAAAAAAAAGAGTTTGCAAAACACATGAAAGAAGTACATACAAAAGTAAGAAGTCATTTGGAGAAGATGAAGGATAGATATAACAAAGATGATGAGAAAGGAAGACATAATGAATTTGTGATCAAAGATGAAGTGATTGTATACTCAAATTTAAGAGATTTTTTTAATTGGAACATGTAATAAATTGAAGATGAAATATGTTCCTTACATAATTGCTAAAAAGTTTGATTCAAGAAATGCATAAGAATTGGAGTTACCACAAAATTTAGGCTTATGATTGAATATTCAATGTTGTAGATTAATATTAGCATCATGAAAGAGTGTTAGAAGACAATAGCATAGAAGCATAATGGAAGAATCAAATACCACACTAGAAAAAATAGGAGATTGAGTAGGTTTTACACAATGGGATTGAAAGAATTACTATGAACCAACAATATAAAAAACATTTGGTGAAATGGAAAGGAAGGACTAAGAAAAATCATTTTAGATTCTTGAGGCTAAGATGGATTGTCTTGGTTTTCCTCTAGCGATTGGAAACTGAGGAGCTCAATTTTCAAACAATCTGGGGTGTTTGATACAAGAGCATCCCAAGGTGTAAGAGAAATCTTGCATCCCCCAAAAATTATTTTCCTTTTACTTTGTGTTTTTGTTCATAAGTTTGAGCAACATTCCAATCACTGCAAATCCTATTGCAATTGCATTTTCCGTCATGTGGTTGTGAACATATGATCCACAAAGAGTGAGTGTTATATCCAAAGCTCAACATATTCTAATTATCACAAGGGCATATTCTAGTTCTAAAGTTATTGTCGAGATAGTAGAATAACACCCAATTCACTATTTGAAGCTTCTGACACAAAAGGAACACATTTTTGGACTAAGAGGATGCAAGAGAGTTTATGGTATGAACTACATTGAGATCCACTGCCCCATCATCACTACATCCATTCCAAAAAATTCTCGTATGGCCAACTACAAGTCACACTTGGCATCGAGCTTTGCACCTCCTTGCAATTGACGAGGATCATTCTTAAGGCTAGAAGTTGATATATAAATATTCCTCAAGATCATTAGAAGTCAAGTTAGAAGATAGCTCGAGCATTGGCATTGTATTATAATATCATTCAAATTCTATAGTTCACTCATATGTAATCAAACAATTGTTGCCTAACAGGTTGGAAGTCGATTACAACAAATTATAATTCATTCTTAACTATGAATTAATAAAAAATTATGTTGTTTCATTGAGTTTTGTTGAATGATAGTTCATTAGGTTGCATGGTTGTATAATCTTTCATTGGACCCTCCAACCATGAATGTATCAACACCATTACAACAAGGCTTGTATTTTAGCAAGGAAAAATTTAACTTGAACAATCCTTGAAAAGATGAATTTCTATGAACTAATTCATTCTTAACACTCCATAGAGTGATTGTTAGATGAAGAGAAAAGAATCACCTTAACAAAATATTTTCCATCAACATGAATAACTCTAAATAAGGATTTATCAAAGAAAAATCTATCCAATCTACAAAATATTCTCGTAATATATTTGTGTATAGTAGACTAAGAGAACTAAATAGTTTTACTATTACTTTTACCGCCATTCAAAGGGTCACGCAATTTAAATCTTCTCTTAAAGTTGGACAAGAAAAAACAAATCATTACCTTTGCAAACAAACCTTGTTCCCCTAGCTTGTCCTTTTTGTTTTCAATCATATTAAAATCATTTCAAAAGATACAAGAGATCTTAGGAAAACTAGAACACGACCGCATCCAAAGGTCTAATCTATCCTTGCAATCATTAGAAGCATACATGGAGCATAAACCAACCTCCTCCCCACTATTAACCATTTTAATTCAAACAATCCTTGAGCAAGGTAACGCTTAGCTAGCTTCTTATTTACCATAATGACAAACCCTCCTTTCCCCTTTGCATGTTCAAAGGAAACAAACTTATATTCAAGCCAAGTAAATTTTAGTGCATTTTCCAATGAAAACCCCATAGATTTAACTTCTTGAAGAAATAAAAAATCCAAGTCATTTCTTGATTTACAAAATACCTAACAACGCATATAATTTCATATGCTTTCCATCCTTCTAAGATTCCAAATGGGAACCTTCATGGAAGAAAATAATGAGGGAGCAACAATCTACATAGGGGGAACCCTTACCTCTACACAGGTTTTCAAGAGCGGGGATTAATTTTACCCCCATTTTGCATTCATTTAGTCTTGTAAGAGACAAAGAATCAACTTGATTTTTCTCTTCACAACCCACAAGACTAGGTCATTTATCCACCTAAAGCTCAATACTAAACTTATGCCCCTTAACAACCATACAAGTGGACCTTTGGCCAAGGCCAGTCAACAAAGGTTTGAGACAAGCTTTTCATGTAAGGGGTTCATTAGTATCCATGATCTTAGTATCTTCACCTAGATTAGTAGTCATTAGCATGTCATCATGAATATTTGTCATTAGGGTGCCATCAAGATTAGGTTTTAGCTCATATGGAACAACTCTTATCAGCTCACACTCAACATTGTCTCCATCAACAACTTTGTTATTGAAAAGGACAATATCAATATGAGAGATCATCATCTTCACATCTAACATCATTATTTATATTACTCTCTTCTTTAGAACCTCTTTTTAAACTTTTAAGACAAGGATAGTGTAGTGACCCTCCAAATGACATTGTTATTTCAGTTGTTTTGAGTTGTTGATAGTCGTTAGTTGTTTTTGAGACTATGTTACTTTGATGCACTATGTCATAGATTATATGTTCAATTGTGAAACTCGATTGATGATACACTTGATTTTATGATCCTCTTTACTTTTGTGAGATATTATTATGATGGTATATATTGTTCTTTAATGTTAATGATGGTACTATGAAGTAATGTTTTGTGTCAGTTTGGGTGGAGGAGACAGTGTAGCAATACTCATCCGTGAGTGCCCTGCTACGTTGTGATTTTTCTTCACGGTGTGTCTTCTGTTATATATGTTGTTTTGGTTGACCGTGAAGTTTGATGCAGCTTTCAGGCACAAGCATCGACTCCACCTGCTTCGTCAGGTCTGAGTGTGCTAAGGCCCAATGAAATTCGTTGAAGGGAGATAGTTCTAGTCCTCTGTCATGAGCCATCGTTCTAGAAAAAACGAGTATCGTTTTGTTACCTATTTGTCATGTTGATGTTCATTTTGTCATGGTATTCGTTGTTCGTCATGTCATGATATGTTGTCATGTTTTATATTGTTTTGCTTAGATTAATTAAATGATTTAAATAGAAGGTATTGAAATGATCAGTGATTAATTGCCTTGTTTAATTTAAGGTTATGAATGATTATGTTTAATTTGAAAGGTTATTTTAGAATATTGAGGAATTAATTGAGGATTATTAAAATATATTATTAGTGGAAGAATAATTATGTGTAATTGATTTGTTTGTACAATTTCAATGTTTTCGAAAACTGATAAATTGTAACAATTAGTTGTGATTTAAAGTTGCAAAATATCTTGTTTTGATCATGATGTTGTAAAAGTTGAACCAGATGATTAAATTGATTGTGATCTAAATTTTATGATATAGCATAGAAAAAGATTAATTTTGGGGACGGCAATTGGTTTTCGAAAAGAAATTGTTGTTTTCAGGGGAAGAAGGTTGCCTCTGTATTTTCTGGGGTTTTAGTTGAAAAGTTGGAAAATTGTAATCGGAAGGAATTATTCAAGTTGATTGTGATATCGTGGTTGGAATCATGTGTTTGATTTCGTTGCTTGTTGCAGATCAAAGGAGGAAACCAGGTTCTTTCCAAAATTAATTATTTAAATAATTAGATCAAAAACTTTGTATGACACAACGAAACTGTTCCTTGATTTCATGTTCCTTTTTGCTGAAATGTTTGATCAAACCTACACAATATAGGAAACGAGAATTGATTAAACAATTTGATAAAAAAATATATGGAAAAAAAATAAAAATTTAGGAAAACCTTGACAACGATTTGGTGTTATTGTCTAGAAAACTATCATATACTCTGCATGCATGTTCTATTCATTTTATTCTGAACACGGATTGTAGATCATGTTATTGTTGATATTCTTTGTTTGGTTTTCAACTGTCTCCTGTTGGTCGCGCAATCATTCTTTCTAGATTTTTATTGAATGTGCTATTCCTCATATATGCAATCTGTCTTTCCCTGAACCGTGTGTAATTGTCGCCTTGTTGAGTTTCGATCTGCTATGTAATGAATTATTAACCGCGGGATTTTGGCTAGACTAATCTTAGATATAGTTTCTTGGCATATAGCCACTTTTGGGCGAGTAATATTATTTCTTCACCATTTGATTCTCTTTTCATTCTTATCTATTCATGGTGTTATGTGAATCCAAACGAGAGTTGTTAAATTATTCTATAACATGGAAGGTTCGCGATCTGACATTTCTCGCCATCTGTTGTAGTATGTTCGTCCATATTGCTTTCCTCTACCCGCACTTGAGTCAATAGATAATCTTACTCTATCGTTTAACCTGTTCTTATGAATGCTTAGTCGGCTGCTATAAGTTTCTTATTTTGTTAAGTTTTAGACTTCCCTAGAATTCCTTAAGGCTGCGATTTTGGTCGAGTCAATTACTATTCTTTCTCTGTGTGCATCCACCTCACACTTTGGGTGTCGGCTGCGTCGCTAGAATATGATATTTCCCTATGTGGTCGACTACTCCGTTGTTGCATGCATCAATCTATTCCTCCTCAATCGCGACCTGAAGACAGAACTAACAGGCTTGTTAGTTTATGCTTGGTTAATATTAGAAGTGATTTCTCTCATCGTTTGAGATACTTGTATTGTAGCGGCAGAGCTAAATCTTCCCATGCGTATCTTAGTTTTGACTATCGACCTGTTAAGAAACTTGTATTTTTTTTTTTAGTTTGTATTGTCTAAAATCTGTCCACTGGTATGTGTGGTCGGCTGTGATATAAGGCGAAGTATATTTCTATGTTCATGTTATTGCATGCGAGTAGAATGCATGCGGGATCTGTCTGACCGACTTGAGCTATACTGTGGAGTAATTGTGTATTGGTTGTCTTAATTCGCAGTCCACTTGGGTATAACTACCTCTTAATACGAGTATAGGATGCGCGGAGATACTTATGAAATGTATAAGTTTTGTTTTATATTTATGTAACGTGTGTTACTATTACTTTCTTTTGATAATAAAGCTATTAGAATCATATCGAATTCGTAGTTCTATTGTTAGGACTTCTTGTGGTTATTTAGAAATAAAAGTCTTTACATGGGAAAAGAATGAAAGACTCTTTGTAATGTTACTACTTTCGAATATAAAGCGTATATTACCTAAATTTTAAATATAGATTGTATTAACCATAAACAAATATGTTTACTTTGTTAATGTTTATACTTAGCTAACCTTCAAACGATGACATTAGCGCTTAGATGTTAATATGCTATATCTTAAGCCTTCTTATATCTTTTTAAAAATAGCTTATAAGGTAATATATGAATTTTGAAATAAATGTTTGTAAATTATGATGAAAGAATGATTATATGATATACATTTAATTTTTTCATAAGAATAGTTTATAATTTAAATTGTTTATGAGAAGCAAATAGATTAGACCTTGTGAATAGGTCAACTGATATATCTTTTGGAGTCTATTCTTGTTTGTGCATTGAAATATGTTAGGTTATTGTCTTCCAGAGGCTTTAAACTGTAGTTTTGTTTTGAAATCATGACTAGAGTTAATTGGATGTTCTTTGTATTATTTCAAATGTAGAAACGTGAGCCATGCACGTTATGTCTTTATGTGATATTATTTTGGATATTTTGAATTCTGTGGCTTGGAATTGCGTTTGTTCGTGAAAGACTTGCCATGCATGTTTAGTGGTTTTATTGAGTTGTATAAATGTCATGGTATGATTCCAACTATTTTGGGTCTATGAAGATGAAGTTCTCTCTTGCATACATGTTGGCTTAATTGTCTTGTCAATTTGAGAATTTGTACTTAGGAGGAGTGGCTTCCGTTAGAGGCCAGACCCGGAAGTGGTTGCATGGGTAACCTCTCGAAAGTGTTTTAACCAATGATAACTAAACTAAGTTTTTAGGGGGTTGGGTAGTTAATATTTAACCACTCAAATAATGTTTTGTCTCGCCTTGTACTTTAACGCTTTTTTAGGTTAAAGTAGGTCGAGATGACCTGGAATGGCTACTCGAACACTTTGTCTTCTCGAGAAGTGATTCGATGACACATAAGTTCGTATAGGGGTCGAAAGTCGTTAGAGGTTGCCAGGGTAACTCTGGTAGAGGGTCGGTAACCTAGGAAGACTATCCAAGGTAACCTATTACGTTTATGTGATGACACTCTTGTCCTTTTACATTTGTTGGGTCTCTTGTGTAGAGTCGCATGTGATTGTATCGTTGCCTCTGGGAGTATGTCAGTTGTCATGTAGATCCTTTGTCATTGTGTTGTCATGTATGTCAACCATGTGTTGTATGTTCTCTTCTTGATGTCTATTTTGACTTGAGGACCTGTTCTATCTCCTAGCACAGGGGGTAGGCTTTCGAGTTCCACACGATTGGGAGGAATGCGCCATTTCTTCCATTGGGCACCCTGCAGGTGATATTGTTCAAGATGAGTTTGTTCTTGGCAAAATCTTGGATACACATCGTTCACGGAGTTGTTCGTTGGACGAACTCGTGGACTTGGTCGCCAACCATTCTTGTTCATATTCTTTATTGTACTCACTCATGATGTTGCATGAGGTTTCATTGTACTACTACTTGTGATGTATCGAGATTTGTCACAATCTCGTTTGTTGTAAATGAACAAGAAATGTAATTCTTATTGTAATGTAATCTTGTTATGATTATTCACATGATTTGATATATAGTCCATGATGTGTTATATTGGTTGAATTACTTTAGTAGTGTAGTTGTGGAACCCGAGAACATTCATGTTAGGTTGTTGATTACATGATGTTATTAAATGTTTTAAAAAAAAAATTATTCAGTTGTTTAGCGTTAGTGACGTGTCGTTCCTTGGGTTCCACGACAAGGCGTTACAGATAGTCTCCTCTCATATGGCCATCTTTTTTGGAAAGAAAAAAGCCAAGCCCACCTAAACCATTGATTCTTCAAGACACCATGGTACCATGCAATGGAAATAAAATCTTATCAAGGCAAGCCTATGCCAAGTCTAAAGATATTAGAATTTTGGCTTTCGTATAAGGTAAAGAGGACTTGGTGTCCTCAATTTTTATAACTTCCTCCATGGGCTTAAGCAATCGTGGAAAAAACCAAATATTACAAGGCAAATCACATATTTCTATCCATCTAGAAGATTAATATAAAACATCTTCTAGTTGAACTAGATCCCATGGCAAAACCATAAAAATAAATTTGCCAACATTCCTAAAACTCTTTGTAACCACTCTCTTTGCAACCCATTATTTTTTAAACAAATAATCAAGATCATCCTACAAATACTCACATATTTCCCTAAATTGACATGACCCAATCATCCAAAAACTTCTAGGAAGGCATGAAATCTTTTACTAAAAAAAAAAAAAAATATTCCCACATAGTTAAGCCTACGCTCTTCTTTCTAAATAGCCTTCAACATGTCATCATTAGGGAAAACTTTCAAAGTGAAAATAGGGGGTTACCTTGTTCAACATCCCCTTGCTTTGAACCTCCCTCAAGAAACATTGCTCCTTTATGAACTGCAACACTGTCACCAAAAACTGAGGTGGATTTATGACTTACCACCACTATCAACAATTTTTTGGGCAATAGCACCTTCCACAACACCACATGCAGGATAAGACATCTTTGCACCACCAAACCCTGAGAATGTACCTCACCTCTTCTTACAAGGAAATGACCCCAAGGCGACCACAAACACCGAGGCTCAAAAGGCAATTTTGGGAGAAAAGAAGCTAAACTCAAAACCCTTGACTAAATCCACTTCCAACATAAAAGAAACAAAAAAAATAAAAACACAGAAATAACCAAGGATGCGAAGGAAGCCAACAAAGGAAGAAGCAAGGATATGGAGTGTGACTTTTTGTCTCCCCTAGGATAAACCTTCATCCTCCTTTCAAATCTTCTCTAATGTTGATCAAAATGTGATAATAGAAATTGCAAACTCTGTCTTTGATCATTTAGAAAATGAAATTGTTCACTTCCATTATTTGGGCTTTTGTTGTTTAATGTTAATATTACAAGTCTTCATAATCTTTGTAGAGATTGTAGTAAATTTGAACTTCTGTCATTTTCATTACAAGCTGGTTGCTCTTTAAAAGGAGAATCAATTAGAGGCCACAGCTTATAAAATTTTCATTATGCAGCTCCAAATGTATTTAGACAAAATTAATCTCCTTTTTATTCCATTTTAGTGCTTTGGAAAATCCTCTTCTTCAAGCAATTTAATTTCAAGTAGATTTAGTTCAGTATTCCAAAACCACTAGGTAACACATACCAAGGTTTCTGTTATCCCTTTCTGTTGCCTCCAATTTTGCTCAGTCAGCAAATTTATGCCTCCAGCTTCATGAGACAACCTTCTCGACCTAAGGGTCAACTATGTGACAATTCTGACATGTGTCTGTCAATGGTTAGTTAAGCATTTTTTTCAATTGTTCTGACTCATTGGCATCTCCTATTTCAAAAAGCCTTCTGTTTTCCCTAAAACTTTTCAATGCCTAGGGCACCCAAAATCAATCAATTAGTAGGCTGGACAAGTAATTACTTTTCAAAGGAAGTGGAACTTTGTCCCCCTCCCTGCTTGCTCAGCCTTCCTCCCATTTCTCAATAGAAAAATTGACCAACTTAAATAAAAGGAAAGGAAGTTTGCCAATGAACATGAGAGGATTAATTCAGAACTTGTTATTAAATCCAAGATACTGATTACACAAATTCATATTGTCTATGAAAATGAATTTATTTACACTTAATGCATATTTGATTGACAAAATCCAAAAGCGAATATTAATAAGAAGCTGCAATGCAAAATAGCAGTCAGCATGTTGACAAGGGGTTATTTCATGGTCAATATTAGGTGAACATAGAAAAATGGCAGCTTCAAAGGAGCCTACAGGTGATGGACAAAGTGGAAGCATTCATCAAAATATTGACAGTAAGTTTATCCCATAGGAAGATATACCCACATTGGTTATAATATGGATAGACTTCCACACTCGCCTCTAGAATTTTGGCAGAATTTCCTGTGTTCTTTCCTTATGCTTTGTCAAGTTACAACTATGGATATCAAATCTGAACACAAAGAATATAGGTATAACTTGACTCATAGAAAGCATTGCCAGATTCAATCAAACTCCAGTTGTTGGAATTCATCCAGGAGCACCACCCAACCATGAGAGGACACTTTTGAATGTAGAAATGTTTCAAACACAGGCACTTGATACATTCATATCCTAAACACCAAAGAATTGATTAACGACAGAACTGAAGCTAGCACATCACCAAGGAGCAAAGACAAAACATCAAGACTACAGAATGATGACTCCAAATCTAAGTGTCAAAATTGGAAATCTATTACCAGGATAAGGAATGACAAGAGACCTACTAAGAATAGAACTACCTAGTTTCTACTTAATCAATTCCAAACTTTGGAAGACAGATCAGAAGGACAATCCTGATGTAAATTGGCCTATCAATTTGAAGATCAACATCCAAAACCAGCCAAAATGCAATTGGATGGAGTAGTTCTGATAAATAACAGAAAGCAGTGACTGGAAGAATCGATAAAAAGATGCTGGCATGATGAACACAAAGCCCTATTATGTAAAATTAGCCTTGGTTGTAAGCAAAACACATAAAAGGAGACTCAGCAGCCAAAACCTCCACCCAAAAAAAGGTGGAAAACCAAAATTGGTTAGCCATCAAGAACTTCCAAAATATTCAACTGATTCTATTAAATCAAACACAGATTAATGAGATCTTAAAAAGTGGCTAGTTTCAATATTATTTTTCCTCCCTTGCGGCTTCTACTCTCATGCCTGCATAAAGTTTGAATCTCTGTAGCTGTACGTACTCTACCTAGCTTGCTTTCCATTGTTCGCAAGTTTATCCATGTTCTATTTTTTTGAAATATAATAGAAAATTGACTTTACCTCTCTTAAGAGATCACCACCATGTGACGATTAACAGAGAATTGTTTTGACAGGATAAAAACAAAAAGTAAAATGAATCAAAAGATATTCATTACTTTAAGATCTCACTCCAAGTGCATAGGCCACCTGGGAGAAAGTACTGAGAATTTATACGGAAAGAAAAGGAGAATGATTACTCATCCTAGACTGTAAAGCATTCTAGGGTTTAGAACAGGAAGCTGTAGAGGTCACAAAACCATTAAATATCATGTAAATCATGTAAATTGTGATGTTGTGGATAGTTCGGAAAGCCAAGGAATGTAGGCTGGCCTCAAAGAGAAGTCATCTTGGTAGCATGCTATGATAATAGGTCCCAGATTTGAGAAAGATACTAGTATAGACATCGGTTTATTATTGTTAACAAGAAGTTTGCTTATATATATCAATGTTGTAAGCACAGAAAAAAACAGAATTCAATCACTCAAATAAGATTACTTTTTATTCTATGGTTCAAAATCTGGATTTTATAGAGACGTTGTTAATTTGGCAAATCATGTTTGTTTGGTTCTCAAATTCTCTCCATTATTGTTCCTTTGGTAAACCAGGTTCCACCAAAATATTGTGTGCTAGGAGGATAAGCAGAACCCCTTTTCCTGTCAAAAGTTGATGTTATTCAAATTGATATTCCATTTTTAAGGGTAAAGAGTGGTTCTTCGTATCTCTTTACGAAGTTGATACAAAACTTCTGTTGTCCAGAGAAAAAATATTCAAAACTTAAGGAAATCAATGCCATTAACCAGAACCATGATCACCTGTCCAAGGGCATTAAAATAACATTATCTTTTAGAAATAATTTTTGCCTGAATCAAAAAAAAAAAAAACATTTGAAACAAAAGCACGTGGTCATTTAAAAACATATAAAAAAATGATTACCTTCTGCAGCGAAGAAAATTCATATGCTTCAATTTTCAGTTGCATTACTGTTATAACCAAATGCAAAAGCAGAGCATACATTGAGATGCTGCAAACAACCTGCACATTTTTAGTCGTGCGCAGGCCAGAAGAATCAGAATACTTTTACTTTCATAATATAATCTAAAAGTAAAAGTCCTACAATTTAGGTTACTCAACAAATCATGACACAAAAACATCTCACATTGTGGGAACATAGCATGAATGCATGGATTTGAAAACCATTTAAAGTAAACCTGGATTCTAACTAATTCTGAAGTTTCAACTGGCAATATACTAATCTGGTCATCCCCTGTAGATTACTATATGCAATTACGGACATATTATTGTTTACATATGCTACCAATCCAATGATACAAATTATGTTCTGAAACAATAATTAGCAGGCATCATGATAAATGAATTGGCATTAGAAACAGATTAATTTGCATTAGAGTTCAGTGTAAATCAACATTTTATATGTGAGTTCGTGTGTGCTGTCTTGTTTTATAAATGATATGCTTTGTTAGTAGAAATTCCTTTCACTACCGTATCTTGTATGGATGCTAATTCTCTATTTTCATTCACCTACTCATGATTGTGTTTACATTTGACGGTTGTGTTAGAATGGATTACATCAAACCAGGAAAGATTTGAGGGGCAAGAAAGATTATTCTCAAACCAAAAATTGTTTTCTGGATCATTTATCAAACTAATTTCACCTTTGGCTATCTATATATGGATGATTGATGGTTGTCTCTAAACAACAGCGCTATTCCAGTTGTTAATCAATTCTAACTGGCCTTAGGCTATCAATTTCTATGCATAATAGTTAAGTGATCCATGACAACAGTAGCATGTTAGTACATGAAACCATGAAAAGTTATACCCTTGCAGTGAGATATTCATAATTCTGAGGATATATATATATAGATATCACACCTTGAAAACCCTTGCATACCTTACACATTTATGCATCTAGATACTGCACTGTTAGGACTAAGTGTGTTCTACACTTTGCAGCTCCTAGTTACAATGTTAGGATGTTATTGTAATATTAGGCTTCTAGATTACAATCTTGAGATCATAGGTTAATATTGCAATTATATAATGTTATACATGTAAATGGTCCAGTTAAGGATCCGTAGGATTCTTAAAGACACTTGCATGAGATGGAGAATTGAAAGGATGAGTTATGAGTTGACTAATTCAATTAGAAAATGGTGCTCCATTTTGGGAAGGGGAGGGGTCACAATTTCTCATAGAGAATCTTTGAATGCATGGTGTCCTTGGAGAGGTGGATTCCTTTTCCATGTAACTTCTTCATGCATGTTGAGCATTGTGATATGTCTCTTGGGCTCTTCTATGGTTTCGAATATCAATTGATGGTTGTACTCAAGCCTAAATTCTATAAATGGTTGATTAGTTTTGCTATCACAGGTTGAAGGATAGACCATTTCTCCTTTGGCACATAAACAAACTCCTTACAGCCAAATACTCTTAAGTGTATTACAACAAACTTTTTACCTGTCCATATCTCATATGGTGTCTTCTCCTCAAACATAGAAGTAGGAGACTTAGTTTTCAAGTAACAAGTAGTACTAACTATATCAACCCAAAACTCTTGTTCTAGAACACCATTGCTTAACAAGCTTCTAGCTCATTCCAATAAGATTATATTTAACCTTTCAAACACTTTATTCAATTGAGTTGTGGAGGGCATTGTCCTTTGCCTAATAATACCAATGTGCTTGCAAAATTACCTAACCTTAATACTTTGATCTTCTTACCAATCTATTTTTTGACAATTCCTTCAAGATCTGTAAACTTCTGAAAAATCTCAGACTTTTTCCCTAGTTCCAAGGGGATGCATCCACCCCCCCAAATCCACATGTTTCTAAGACGGGGACATTTCAAGGACATGAGGACTTGGGGGAAATGTCCCTCCGCTATCCCACCACTAGCGTCATGCACCCAAGGACATTTCTAAGATGTCCCCCTCAAAGAGGGGATGTTTTCGAGACATCCCCCTAATTTGGGGACTCCTTCAGGGCTTTAGGATGTCCCCAGGACATCCAAGGGACTCCCAAGAGTCTTCCAACTACACCCAAGACTCCCAAGCACCCCCCATAGCAAGAAAACTAAAGAAAGTAAAAAAAAAATCAAAAAGTGTTTTTGATCTTCATGCCACCAACCCTAACCCTAGAACTCACAAAAAACTTATAAATAGGGATTTAACCCTCATTCCAAATCACTCCCAAGTTTCAATGAGGGAAAAAGTTGCAACAACAAGCTACAAAAGTGAGAAAGATTGCAAGTGAGGGCATTGGATATAGTAAGAATAAGAGCAAGAGGAAGAGCAAGTGTGAAAACTTCATCGAATCATCAATCCACCATTGAAACAATGCATTCTTCAAGCCTCAAGATAAGTTTGACCCTTCAAAACAGTTTTTTTTTCAATTTAGTAATTAATTCACACCCTAGAGGTTTGCATTGTTACAATTTAAATTTTAGTTTTATAAATGGTTTTAAATTTTATAATTTTATAATAGCAATATTTAAGTGTTTAATTTATTTGTTAAATTATTTATTTAAAAGAAATGCAAATTTGCATAAATATTTGATTAGAAATATGAAAATTAAATTTACAAGTCACATTAGGATTTTGTCTTTTGTGTATCCTCTAATTCTACGCTTCAGATGACCTAAAGTGAGAAAAATAAAGGTGGAATCCTTGTTTGATGAAGGTTGAAGAATAAGGATTCATATTTTTGTGTATCCTCTACTTTTGTTCTTCGTGCAACCTAAAGTAAATAAAACAAAAAGAAAATCCTTGTGTTTTGAGCCGATGCATAATTTATTATCTAATGACATTATAACATATACACTAACCATAAATTTTGTTTCTTGCAGTGTCACTATGAGTTCTACTCATAGCATGAGTGATGAAGAGAACCAAGAAAAGCCAATGGAGGTTCAATTAGAGACTCCAAGTGTAGATGTGGAAGGAGGGGAGGTGGGGGTGAGGCAACTAGTTCTATTGGCAATGCACACTTTAATTGCCCTTCCAAATTATTCTAGAGGATTTTGCCAATAGTCCCTTTGATAAGAAGTTGCCCTTAAAGCAATTTGCAACTAGATTGCAAGCAAAACTTGGGTCAACAAGGGGCACTGGGCTATGGAGATGTCATTTTTGTCAACTTGAATTTCAAGGCAACATAAAAAGAGTTAATGCACACCTTCTTTATGTCATAGGCAAAGGTGTAGGAGTATGTAAGGGATTGTCACTTGAAAAAATAATTGAAATAAATAAATTGTGGGGTTACTCGACAAGGGGCACTAGGCTATGGAGATGTCATTTTTGTTAACTTGAATTTCAAGGCAACATAACAAGAGTTAATGCACACCTTCTTTATGTCATAGGCAAAGGTGTAGGAGTATGTAAGGGATTGTCACTTGAAAAAAGAATTGAAATAAATAAATTGTGGGGTTACGCTATTGACCAAAGTCTTGTACCTATCGCTTTGCCATTGAGGACTCCTACTCTTCTTAATAATAAGACTACCTTAGATCCACAAGTTTCAGCTCATTCTACTTCTACTTTTCCATCTAGTTTAGAGGCAATTGTAGCAGAGCCTAAGGAGATACGTATAATAACCAATAGTGATGCTACAAACATGGTGGCAGAGTTATTCAATGTGCAAAACAAAGATGAGGAAGATGATGCCATTGGAAAGTTCTTTGCCAATGGCATTCCATTCCATGTGGCCCGTTCTCCTTAATATAAGGTGGTTGTGGGAAAAATAATCAAAGCAAAACCATCATATGTGCCACTAGGTGAGACAAATTTGAGGACAAAAATCTTGGTTAAGAACTATTCCAAAATTAATATTCTAATAGAAAAAAAGAACGTAGGAGAGAAATTGACATCCTTATTCATGGTTTTATTTTTATTCAATGAAGCCATACTAGAGGAGAAGGAAATCAAGTTGCAATTTTTTTGGCTAAATCTACTTCTAATTGGAATGATATCAAGATTGATACTGGAAGTGATCAAGATTGTCCTATATGGGATTCAGCTTCAGGCAAATTCATCACCAACAATTCACCGCCAACAAATTCACCTCCAACAATTCATCGCCATGACAAATTCATCTCGTGGAAAATTCACCACCACCAATATGATATGAATTGTTGGTGGTGAATTTTCCACGAGATGAATTTGTCATGGTGATGAATTGTTGACGATGAATTGTTGGAGGTGAATTTGTTAGCGGTGAATTGTTGGCGGTGAATTTTCCTAGAGCCATGGGATTCAAATAGAGCTTTCAAAGATTTTGTGAATATTGACTACAATGCCTTTCTGGATTCTTAATTTTTGCAAGGATGTCTCTTGTTGGAGTTCTGGTTCTTGGGGTGTCTTTCCCGTAATCATTGTTTTTCCATTTGTTTATTGGTTTTTCTTTTAGTTCACCTTTTTTAACATAAAGGCAAATATTACTTACGATACTCACAAAATGAATAATCTTTATGGTCACAAGGACTTATACCTTGGCTATGGAGATTGGAGATCTTAAACTAATTGTCTATCTTCAATCCATTTGGATTTTCAGGATTTTTGGAATTGGTGTTCCAAGAATCTTTTTAAGAACGGAAAACCCACTTTGTAATATGTTTTTATTTTAATATATTTTTTGCCTTTATGTTAAAAACAAACTTCCAAACATAGCATCTTCACATTGAGTGGGCGGTTAGTCTCGATTTCCCAAGGTGGCAGATGGTCCACGAGATCAATTCCCAGAGGTATAGTAATTAGTCCAACAAGTTGAATCATGGAACCAACAATTCCTACAACACATTGTCAAAGACATAAACATATGGTTATGCATACAAGTCTCCTACGTGTCACCAAAACTCCTACAAACCTCGAGGAACTTGTTGCTTTGATGCCAGTTCATCTATAATTAGCTACAAAATCATGCTTGTATAGCCGTCAGATAATTTTTAATCCGTACCATGCTATTAAATTTCCATTTAAATAATAGTAGGATTTTTTATATTCCAAAATTAAAGCATGCATAAAAAATGGAAAGATTAACAAAAAAAATCAAACCATAGAGACAAAATTTATCCTAGAAATGTCAAGAGAAAAATAGTGGAAGTGGAAATTGCACATCTTTCGAACTTCCTGAGATGAAAACAATTACAAGTGTGAGAAACTCACTCCATGTGTTTCCTATCTTCCTAGTGCTCTTTGGTTTTGAATATTTCAACCACAAGTTGTGTAATTTGCCTAGCATTCCTCCTTTCTGTGTTGAACTCTCACTGTGTGTATTGTGCTTTGCAGCTTGGCAGATTGTTATTCCCAATCCTCCAATTGAAGTTGCAGTCACTATGGACTACCTTCCCCCTCCAATACAACCCCATGTCTTAAATGGGTGTTGGAGAGCCTTCCTCGAGTTCTAAAGTGGGGATTGGAAGAGTAAATAACAAATTGTTTGCTTCACATTCTCATTTTTGTCATGACAAAACTCCTACTTTATGAAAACTGATGGTTTTGTAAACACCCCCTTATGGAACCAACAGTTTTGTATTGTTGGTTCCTTGGGTGCATTTTTGCACCTAAAAAGATTTAGAAGTGACACCATCTATTGATGTATCACCCTCTCCCAAATTCTTATGGATTAACTTTCCTTTTACTCATTTATATCACAATCAATAAGACCTATGGCACTATTTATGGAAACGAGTTTCTCAACCCTCCTAAAAGTAAACCTTTCCCTCTTAACATGGTGCATAAAGCTATGTGTAGACCAATTCCTCACAACAACAAAACTAGAAACTTAATGAGAGGAGGTGAATGGGAAGAATTCATAAAATTATGCAAATCCACATACCTCTCACTAGCTTACTGTATTTTCCTACACAATAATCTGTCTTAATTGAGCTCTTGTAGCCTTCGAGTTCAATAAATTTGGTTCATTGAGCCTTGATTACTGAAACATCCTCTTGTAAAGTTGAAAATTGCCTACTCTACAATAATCCACTTATGTTTTTGCACTCAATTTAGTGCTCATACCATTGATATGCTTAGGACTCATTTGTCCTTATTTCCTAGCCTAAACTTGTCACTACTATATGATTTTCGGGCACTAATAGCCCATCCCAAACTTGAACAATCTTCCCCAAAATTTCAAATGATGAATCTCAAAAGACACCTAGACAATAGAGTCGAACCTAAAATGTTAAATTTTCTAGTTTGGCGAATGGATACAACCCTAAACATAAAGATTTTACAAGCTTTCTTATGGATATTTGCCCTAGAGCATCATATAAAAGTGTTTTCTTTCTCATTTTGAATCTATCTCCAAGCTGTCTCTAGGCCCTCTTAGCCCTATCTCACATTCAACACTCCTAAAGCTCGTACTAAGTTTTCATGGTGGCTCCTCACTCCTTCACGGCTGCAAGTCAGAAAGATCTCCATGACTGAAGCTTTCCTAGATCTTCACCTCTCATCCTTTCATTGAATCCTCAAAACCCTTGCAATCTCCCACACTCACAAGGACTTCTCATTTCAAATCTCCCACATAAAAACCTCAATTGTTACAGAAATCTCTTTGCTCCAAAACACTTGTTGTAGATCCAGCCTCTTTTGATCAGCTCCCCAGCATATCAGTGACATTTAGATCACTTATATCATCCTCCATTGCACAAGGACACACCCCTCTAGCATTAGACTAGAGTTACTGATAGTTGCAAAATCTTGCACAAACTACAAACACCCCACATAAGAAGCATACAGTCAAAATTTTCCAAGGAGGCTGATGCTATTAAAGAGGACTAACTAAGGCAGTCTCCTAATAGCCAAACGGAAACCCCCACTTTTTCTCCATTGAACTTCAAATTGTGGTAACGAGGTACAGAGGGCACTTTTTAGGATTTTAGAAGCATAATAGCGCTCCAGAAATTAAAGCAAGCAATCCACAAAATTTGCAGAACCTCAAGATCAAAAGTTAGGAGTGCCCATCATTATCTCTAGTGTCTAAAGGGTCACCAACGTCCCTTTGCAAGATAGGAGTGTCCTACTCTTAAACTCTAGTGCCAGACTATAAGAAACCTATGCAGGACACTAGCACTTGTCACCAATTCTTGTGTCCTAGCACTTCAGAATCATCTAAACTTTCCAAGGACCATTCTGTTGTCTTTTAGAGTTCATTTCCAATCTTTGATTTTACATCAAACATTTTCTTCTAACCTTATTCTGAGTTTATTTTCAATAGCTCAGATTAATTATAATTTCCATTCCTAGCTCTTGTGTTTTATTAAATTTAGCATAGGTTTGATTGTTATGTGTTTTACTAAATATATTCTGAATTCTGATATGCTTTATGCAGTAAACACAGAGAGATAATTTACACACTAAAACACATCTAGGGTATCATAATTCCATTTTTCATTTGGTGAGCCTGTCATTCCTATATTTCCACTTCTGATAATCTGCAACAAATCAGCAACCTGATACATTCTCTTATCACATCATACTATCTCGACACCTAGCAAAACCCTAACAACACTTTCCTAGATAGTTTTTGTCAACCCAACAACTATTTTCTTCTTCACAACGCTTCTTTACCTCCTTCCAACACATAGTTTACTGTCCTAATGCCCTTTTATTCACTTTCTATCTTCCCAAGACCCCTTCAAGCTTTCACAAGACTCCTTTTCCTATTCCCAACACCTATTATCACCTTCCTTGCACACTTCCTTCTCTTCCTTTCACCTTTTCATCCCTCCCACCCTTGGCTTTCCTTGTTCTTTTCCCATTATTTTTCTCACTTCCTTTGCCTCCCTCCATGCATCCTTTCTTGATTCCCACTTCTACTATCATTTTTTTCTCCCCCCCCTTTGTCTTTGATGATATTCTAGATTTTTTAAACCTAGGCTCTTCTCCTCTTTCCCTTAATCATATCTTGGCTAGTCTCTCTCACTATCCCACTTTTATTTGTTTCTTTAACACATCTCCTTACAATTTAGAAACCCCCATGTCCTTTCATGCCACTTTCTCTACCAATAGCTCCTCCCTCTATTACACCTACATCTCCTCTTGCTCTAGATGTTGATACTTGCCTTGCTGTTCCTTCCCCACCCTCTCCTACTCCTAAGTGCATTGCCTGACCTATAGCCCATGATGATGATACATGTTACCCTACTTCCCCTTCTTCTCTTACCTCATACAGCCTAGAAGCATCACGGGATGGTGAGTGTTGCTTTTTTCTTCCTTGCTACACCCTTAACCTATTGACCGTATTGGGATATGTGTAGCATACTTATGGCTAACATAAACCCTAATTAAGTTATACAATCATTTATATAGTCTTATATAGGTAGTTAAGTAGGCTTGGGTGGCATCCAAGACATTAGTATATATAAGAGCTAGTGATTAGTTTCTGATCATTATATTGCAAATTGTGTTCTCAATGGATAGTTTTGGAGGTTTGCCCCCTCGAAGTGGCTGATTATTCTCAAGCATTACAAGTATTTGCAGCATATTTCCTAATATATTCTTCTTTTGTGCAAATTATATCATTACATCCCTCCTAAAATCGGTGTTCCTCCTACTACCATCTCAAATGCTTCTTCACCAAAAGGCTCATATTCCTCTCTAGATGATCTCTCTTTTGATGTTTTCTTTAAGTTTTCCCTATGTGATGGTTTGGCTCATATCCCTTTCGATGTTTTTTTTCTACTCGTGAGCCTCCTACCACTCCTACCTCCTACCATGTTGTACCTTTTTTAATGTTTCCCAAGCTTCTCTTCCTTCTATGGATGCATTAGTCTTGAGGACCTTGTGGCATGCGATCATCTTAGTGTTCCCAAATATTACATTAGATGAGTTACATTTTGACATTGACATTGCTACTTCTCCTTTTGCTTCTTTTTCCACTCTCTACCCTATTTCCAAGTTGTCCCCTCTAGATATGGATCCACTTCACTATGTTTCTATTAGAATATTCTCTACAGCCTATGGATAGCCTTCACTATGTTTCTATTAGGTAGATAGAGTATTAATTAATGCTATAATATTCTCTGAAAGTTTGAGGGTTTTTCTGGGCGGATGTATTCTACATTTGTTTAATGGTCAACAGTAGTAGGTAGTTAGAAATAGGTCATTTCTTAAATGACTACAGTGCTGCTACAGTACTTTGTAACTACTATATAATGTACTCTTTTTCAATTTAATGTAAGAGAATGCTTTTACCATTTACATGGTATCAGAGCTAATGGGGTTTTTCAGAATTTGGAGAGTTTTTTAAAATAAAAAATTCTAGCCTCTTTTTGTCTGGTTTTTTTTCCAAAAATTTGTTTTTTGTTTTTTTATAAATTAAAAAAAATCGTTGGAGGCTTTCTGAAATCGTTAAAGCTTTCTCTGAAAGCTTGAGGGTTTTTCTAGGTGGATGTATTCCCTGTGTTTTCAAGACAAGCTCGAGGGTTTGAAGGTCGCGTATTGGAGGCAAAGCTGCGACTTATATTGAATTGTGTTTTTCTTTGTGCAACCTGGTCTCTTTCATCACGACTGAAGCACGCGCCCTCTGCTACAGCCCGTGCGACCTTGATTTTTGGCCGCGTGAACTCTGTTACAGCCGCCCGATGTACCTTTTGTTGGCCGTTTTTTTTGGACGCGCGTCTGTTTGTTCACGGGCCGCGTTCTCTTTGAGCTCCATTTTCTTCAATCCCACGCGACGTCATTCTTGGCGCCTGGTTCCTACGACGGGATTCTCTGTCGGCTCTTGCTTTGTGTTTTGTGCACCACGCGACAGCTGCATTTTCTTTGGTGGGATTTTCTAGCGAACTTGTGTTTGGAGCCCGACAGGAGAGAGAGTCTTTGACTCTTGCGGCTAGGGTTTGTGGTTTTTTTTTAACCTCTGTTTCAAGCCGCTAGGGTTTCGAAAGTCAAATATATTTTTATACATTTTTCTTGCTACAGTTTTCAAACTCTCAGACTTGTGGCTAGGGTTTTTTAAATTATTTTTTCCCTTATAAAAAATATAAAAAAAAATTGGCTTTTAGGGTTTTAAAGTTTTTCCCTTAAAAATCTGTAATCTAGGTGGGTTTATAATTTTGTCCTTCTTAAAAAATTATTTTGGGTTTTCATAATTTTTTCCCTTAAAAATTCCAGGAGGGTTAATAATTTTTTCCTCAAAAATTAAGAGTTTTTTCCTGTATACCCTAGTCAGGGTTTCTGTTGTTTGGGAGGGCTCTCTGGTATTCGGTTTTTACCGTTTTTTTTCCGAAAAAATGATGATTTGTAATTTTGGGGTTCGCGATTTTTGCTAAAAAATCGCGGTTTGTTGCAGTTTGTTTTTGTCGCACTTGGAGTTGCTAAGGTGCGCATCTGCACAACTAGCTTCTTGCAGTCCGTTCTCGGGCGTCATGCTCATTTGCAAAAGTTTTGACGGTTTGCCAATTTATCCTCAAAATCGTGGCCGTTGTTCTCGATGTGTCTCTGGTTTCAGGGAGGGACAGCTTTTGTAAATGTAATCAAATCTTTTATCAAATTGTATTCTAAGGTGACCTACGGAAATTCTAAGACTAAAATTTTGTGTATGAATTCTTAAGTCAGATTTTATTCTTCTATTTTAAATCTTCTGATTGCAAAACATTTATTAATTTTGATGATTGCAAATAGAAGATGGAGTCGCCATTTATATTGTTGAGGGAGACATGCCTCAAGAAGAGACGCGTCTCATGAGAGGACTTGTCTCCACAAAGTGGAGACACGTCCGCTCATGAGACGTGTCCCTTGAGCGCGTGGGCTCCCTTAACCAAACTGAAAATATTCGGTATTATATATAAACTAATTTGCATGCTATACCAAGCAGCGATCTTCTAATATGAAGTTCGATTTTATTTCTTTATGAATTATGATCATCATCAGAATTTGAATAACTTATTTGTATATTTTAAGAGCAGTTCGATTAAATATAAATGATGATGTGCATGAATGCAATCATCATTCATATCTGACCGAAGCTATCTCAAATCAACACTCCCTCTTAGCTAGGGAAGATAACTCAAACAAATAAGTAGAGATATCACCTTACACGTGATATCGAAGATATGATTAATTTTTGTCAAGTCACATGACATTCTTCATAACACATCTTCATTATGGTATGTGCACTGACATCAAGTCTCAAGATGTCTACCATAATAATTCATGGCATATCCACGGATATATATTTATCCACCATGATTATCTCATAAGGATCACAATGATCTTCAAATGACATCAAGTCCCATGATATCCATCAAAGTGTCCAAGAGATACTATCATGACATGTCCACAGATATCAAGTCACATGATATCTATCATGATAGTTCAACTCATCATTGTAGAGTCGTCACTTTACAATGTCACATACAAGTGTTCATTATTAGAAAGATCGTCACCTTTCAATAATGTACACAGGGGGAGAGGGCCCATAAAGTCATGGAGTCACACACATGACAAAAGAGTTTACACATTAAACATCTTTAAATATATTAGTACAACTTTTAAACAATTTGAATTTCAAACATAATATCAAATTACATTTCAACCATACCAAGCTTCTTCCTGAAGTGTTCAACCTTGACTCTGGAGAGAGGTTTGGTGAGAATGTTTGTTGTTTGATCATTTGTACTAATATACTCCAACTGGATCACATTCCTTTCTACCATGTCTCTTACATAATGGTAGGGGATCTCAATATGCTTAGATCTATCATGGAATATTGGATTTACAGAGAGTTTGATGCAACTCTGATTATCACAATGAATGATAGTAGTATTCAAGGGTTCACCAAAGAGTCCCACAAGCAATTTCCGGAGCCATACTGCTTCTCTTGCCCCCATAGAGGCTGCAATGTATTCAGCTTTTGTCGAGCTTTGAGCTACTGAAGACTGTTTTCTGTTGATCCAAGAGATCATAGCCGATCCTAAACTGAAGCAACATCCTGATGTGCTTTTTTGATAGGTTACACTTCCAGCCCAATCTGAATCAGAGTATCCATGTAGATCTAGTTGGTCATTCTTGTAAAGAAGACCATATCCAATAGTGCCTTGAAGATATCTCAATATATGTTTCACAGCCATAAGGTGAATTTCCTTTGGCTCACACATGAACTGGCTTAAAACATTCACTACATAGCAAATATCAGGTCTGGTGTTAACCAGGTACATCAATGATCCAATCATTTGTCTATATAGAATGGAATCTGCACACTTAGATTCTGTTGCTGCTTCTTTTAGTTTGTGAAGGTTGGTTTCCATAGGTGTAGATATGGGTTTACAATCCAACATTCCAAATCTCTTCAGAATATCAATAGTATATTTTCCTTGATTTAGTATGATGCCATCTGATTTCTGCTAGACTTCTAAACCCAGGAAGTAATGTAAAATGCCCAAGTCTTTCATGTCAAATTCTAAAGTCAAATCCTTCTTTCCTTGAGCAATGAGGTGATCCTCTCCTGTTATCAGTAGGTCATCAACATATAAAATAATTATTAGCATATCACCTTTAATTACCTTAAAGTAAAGATTTGGGTCTGCATCATTCTTGGAAAATCCTAGTCCCAAGAGATAGTTGTCAATTATTTCATACTAGGCCCTAGGAGCCTGTTTAAGTCCATACAGTGCTTTCTTTAGTCTGCATACATGTGAGTCAAATTTGTGTATCACAAAACCTTCAGGCTGTTCTAGATAGACTTCCTCTTCAATGGTCCCATTTAGGAAGGCAGTTTTCACATCCATTTGATGGATCTTCCAGCCTTTAGCTACTGCAGTGGCTACCACTGCTCTCACAGATGTGTAACAGGCAACAGGTGCAAATGTTTCTTCATAATCAATTCCTTCTTTCTATGAAAAACCTCTAGCCACAAAATGTGCCTTATGTTTTTCTATACTTCCATCAGCAGCATGTTTGATTTTGAAGAGCCATTTAGAAGAGACAACAGATTTCTCTTTTGGTCTAGGCACTATATCCCATACATCATTCTTTAGAATGGACTGATACTCTTCTGTCATTCGATCCTTCCATACTTGATGTCTAAAGGCTTCTGTAACACTGTTGGGTTCCGAATTTATGATGTCATTCCTTAGAGCAACATAGCTTGAGAACCGTTTGGGTCTTTTACTTTCCCTAAACGTTCCTTTGGGTGTTGCATGATTCTCGGCTTCTTTGATCATCTTCCTAGCCCAAAGTGGCCTCTTTCTGCCGTTGTCATTTGGATTCTCATCTGAAGTAGATTGAAGTTCATTTGGCATTTCCTCAAGATACTCCCTCTGAATCTCAGGAGTAGGTTCCACTTCTAATACTCTAGGGGAATAAGTTTTTATCTCGCTAGAACTTCTTGCCCTTTTGAATGCAATGTCTTCTTCAAAGATGACATCTCTGCTCAATTCAATTTGTTTTTGCTCAGGTATGAATATCCTATACGCCTTGGAGGTTTCACTATATCCCACAAATACCCCTTTCTTTCCAGAAGGTTCTAGTTTGAATCTCTTCTCTTTGGGCACATGAATATAGACTAAGCAACCAAAAATCCTAAAATGACTAATATCAGGTTTTATGCCAATAAAAGCTTCTTCAGGAGTTTTTTATCTAAATGAGAATGTGGACATCTATTTTGGATGTAGACAACAGTTCTAGAGGCTTCTGCCCAGAAGGAGGTTTCTATGTTCTGGTCAAGTAACATTGTTTTTGCAGCTTCTACAATGGTTCTATTTTTCCATTCAGCAACACCATTTTGTTGAGGGTTGTAAGTTATTGTAAACTCCCTCTTAATCCCAGCATTCATGCAGAATTCCTTAAAGATTTCAGAGGTGTATTCTTTTCCATTGTCTGTCCTTAGGATTTTTATTTTCTTCCCAGAGAAGTTTTCAGTAAGAGCTTTGAACTCCTTTAACCTTTTAAGGATTTCTATTGACTCTTTACACTTAAGAAAATAAATCCAAGTCTTCCTAGAGAAGTCATCTATAAATATAACATAGTATAGGAAGCCTGCCATGGAGGGTACAGACATGGGTCCACATAAATCAGAGTGAACCAGTTCTAACACATTTTTGGTTTTACTCAAGCTATTGTGAAAGGATCCCTTTGTATTCTTTCCTAGGGCACACCCTTTACAAGCTCCTTCATGAGTTGGTTTTAACTTAGGCAATCCTGTTACTAGTTTTTCCACAGAGGATAAGGCACGGAAATGGAGGTGTCCTAATTTTCTATGCCAAATTTCATTTGAATCAAAAGTATTAAGGGTAAGGGCTTGACTGACTTCAGTGCACAGTTTATAAAGATAACCTTGTCTTATACCTATGGTTTGAGCTTTCTTTATAGTTGAGTTCTTAGGCCATGCCAGAATTTTTCCATCCATAAAGGTAACCCTATATCCATTGTCTTCAAGAGCATAGATGGATATTAGATTCCTCTTTATTCCAGGTACGAATAAAACTCCAGTGAGTTGAAGGGAGAGACCAGATTTCAATTTGATGGAGCAAGTTCCAACCCCTTTTACTGGATGTGCAGAATCATCCCCAATAGTTACTTCTTCATCAGACTCTTCAGTCATAGTGTCTAAGTGTTCTCTGAACCCTGTGATGTGCCTCGAAGAACCACTATCAATTACCCAGTTGTTGATATTGTTAGATACTTGACTTGATAAGGCTGAATAGAATACAAATTTCTCATAATCATGGTCTGAATTTGACTTTCCTACTTTAGCAAAGGATGCTTGTTGTTTTGATCTATCAAGGCACTTCATTGCATAGTGTCCATATTGATCACATCTAGAACATTGTACTTGAGAGATGTCTTTCCTCTTCTTGAATGATCCTTTTCCATAGGAATTTCTCTTTCTCTTAAATGATCCTTTCCCGTAAGAGTTTTTCTTACCCCTTTTATTAGATGTTGTGTTGAGCACATGAATGTCCTCATCTATGGATTTATGTTTGTTTTCTTTTGTTGAGAGTCTTGTTTCCTCTTGTAAGCAGTCTGTTCTTAGCCTATCAAACCTGGGGAGTTTAGATCTCGCACTTATTCCTTGAACAAATGACTCCCATGAGTTTGGTAGGCCTCCTAGTGCAATTAGTGTTGACTCTTTGCTATCAATCTGATATCCAATTGTTGATAATTGATCCCTTAGTTCGGTGATCCTCATGAAGAAGGCATTAATAGTTTCTCCTTTGTTTATTTGGATATTGTCAAGTTGCCTCTTTAATGCAAGAGTCCTACTGGTGTTATTTATTTCAAAGGTGCTCTCAAGGGATTTGAACATTAGATATGCAATTTCATGTTTTGCTAGAATGGGTACTATATGGTCCCTAACTGCATCTACTAGGATTTTCATGGCTTTTTCATTGTTCTCAATCCATTGAGTTTTCTCAGGATCATCCTCTGGTTCCCTCTTGTTTTCTCTCACAAATGAGTAACTTATTTTCTTTGAGAATCATCATGATTTTGAATTTCCATGAGGTGAAGTTGTTTGCTCCCTCAAGACGATCTTCGAATCTGATCACACTTGACATTATGAAGAATGTGATGTGAATTCGATTTTTCAAAAACTACGAATTTTTCTAAGTAATCTGATATCTAGATTTGATTTTGATTCACTCAACTTGGCTCTGATACCATATAAATGTAATCAAATCTTTTGTCAAATTGTATTCTAAGGTGACCTATGGAAATTCTAAGACTAAAATTATGTGTATGAATTCTTAAGTCAGATTTTATTCTTCTATTTTAAATCTTTTGATTGCAGAACATTTATTAATTTCGATGATTGCAAATAGAAGATGGAGTCGCCATTTATATTGTTGAGGGAGACACGCCTCAAGAAGAGATGTGTCTCATGAGAGGACGTGTCTCCACACTCATGGGATGTGTCCCTTGAGCGTGCGGGCTCCCTTAACCAAACCGAAAATATTCGGTATTATATATAAACTAATTTGCATGCTATACCAAGCAGCGATCTTCTAATATGAAGTTCGATTTTATTTCTTTATGAATTATGATCATCATCAGAATTTGAATAACTTATTTGTATATGTTAAGAGCAGTTCGATTAAATATAAATGATGATGATGCATGAATGCAATCATCATTTATATCTGACCGAAGCTATCTCAAATCAACAGCTTTGTTATCCAACATCAGGTTGGACATTTTGTGATGACTTCTAGTCAACAGTTCTACAGATTTTGGGAGGGTTCGTGGCAGACTCATCTCGGTAGCAAGGTCTGTGGCAGGCTCTTGTCTCTTGTTGCAGAGCATTCTAAAGAAGGGGGCAGCCTTCTCTGTTTTTTCTAGACGGTATTTGGTTCTCTTGGTCATTCACATTCTGCAGATCCAGGGAGGGTCTCCATAGCAGCAGAGTGTTCTGAAGAATTTGTGACCAAACAACCTACAGATTGTTGTCTGTAGGCTAGTTAGTAGATTGACCATTAAGGGAGGGTGTTAGAATATTATATTCTACATTTGTTTAATGGTCAACAGTAATAGGTAGTTAGAAGTAGGTCATTTCTTAAATGACTACAGTGCTGCTACAGTACTTTGTAACTACTATATAATGTACTCTTTGCTTGAGTAATAACATCACATTTTAACCAATTCACTTTCTAAACAGTTTCTAGACATTCTCTCCTTTCTAAACTTTTATTTGTTTTCCCTCCTAAACCTTCTTGTCCACATGAGACATCGTTGCTTCCATATGAATTACCTCCTCCCTCTTCCCTTCCTAATGTTATGCCTCCTTACCCATATGTTGCTCATTCTCCTCCTAATTAGACTCATGTATCAACACCTTAAGCGGTTAGATGTGCAATTGGATACCCTTCCTCATTCTAACACTTTCCATTCCACACCTCCTTGGTTACTTTCTCCCCTTTCTTCTATGATTCTCACATATCCTTCTCCTAATTGCATGGGGAATATATGCTTTGATAAATATATTGGCCAAGGAGATCCTATTCTTCATATGAGAAAATTCTGTACTTTTTGCTTAACTAATACATGTGTGATGATCCTATCTTGGCTAAATTGTTTCATGCACCTTAATGGATTATGCTTTGAATTTGTTCTACAGATTACCTCCTGGTTCCTTACACTCTTTTTGATCCTGTGCATACATTCACACTCCATTTCTAACATAACATGGATCCTAAAGTAACTCTTACACAATTTGTACAATGCAAGCAAGATTCCAATTAAAGTGTTAAAGATTATACCTCCCATTTTTTACTCTGCTTGTTCACATGGGATTCTAACCTCCTAAGTAATTCTCTACTCCAAACTCTTTACCTAGAGTGTTTATCATCTAATATCCAAGGGAAAATTCATATTTCCCTTCAAGCTTCTATTTTTTATTTATCTCTAGTGGTAATCCAAGTTGAACAAAAGTTGCTTGCAGATGTTGATAGCCCTTCTCCTTTCACTCCTCTAATGGATTCCCCTATTTCTCAAAACAAACAAAAAGAAAGAATTTTCACACACCTTGTTGATTCTCCCAAACATGTCTTACGACTCCTCCTAGAATATTGGTTAATTACTCTTAACTCTCCTACATTTAGGAAATTGCCTAAACATGATCAACCATCATTTCTTCCATGTGCATTTCCTACTCTACCTGCATATCTATATTTTTTAAGAATGACTACATTGCTCAACTAACACTTTAAATATTTGTGAGTTCCAATTCCTTTATTTGTCTATCCTCTTTCATGTGATATCTACATTATGTTGTTATCTTTATTTATATCTTCCTCTTCATGAGATTTTTAATTTTTTTGGGACGATGCAAAGTACTAAGGCATCTCTTACCTTTTTCAAGTTGACCACTCATGTCATGCTTGGTTCCAACCTATTTATTGCACCTCACCTTTTTAAGTCTATTGCTTCCCTTGTTTTGTTGTTCTATGCCTATTGGGGATGATGACATATTATTCATAATCAGTAAGTTGTTGGTCTTAGTACAAGAATGGATACGAGTTCGGGTACACTGGTATGATTTTTGTTTCTCAAGGTATGGGTAGGGGTTCATGTATATATTTAAACACCGAAAAAAATAGGTTGGCTCACAATGGGGTATTGATGCACCTATCTTTCTTGTTTCATTAGGAAAAAGAGATCCCCAAAGGTAAGATTGACTTTCAACCCTTAGGTGAGTCAACCCTATTGGAGATCTTGGCTATTTTCCTTATGATAAGACGAGGTAAATATGGCTGAAATGCATTTTTGGGAGAACAACTAAAAATGCTTAATGAACTTAATTATGCAATGTGAAATTTGAATCATCAATATAAAGCATAACACAATCAGAAACAATAGACTTTCGGCAGATCTGAAAAGGGTAAGCTGATGTGTATCAATCACCAAAAGTTGTTGTTGAGTGTCCTCTTGGGACAGATTTGCCCTAGGGCGAATGGGTCTTGCTACAGGGATCCAAAATCTGATTTCACAGTCCTCTGCTTTTGGATCTGCACCCCTGATTTCTCCAGATCTCACTGTCAGAAAGTCGGAAAATAAATTTTGTAAGTAAGATTCTATGGCTTGATAACTTTGACAACTTTGCAAAATTGCACTTTTGATCAATCTTCAATCCTTCTTCACCTGCAAACACACAAAGAGGAGAAAAAATTGTTTGTTCTTGGTGAATAGGGGTTTGCCTTGGTCAAACCCTGTTTTGGTAATTAAACCTTGAAATGAAGTAATAATGAAAGGAAGGAATGATGAATAAACACTAGCTTGTTGCAACTCACCAAACCCTTTAATGGCTGCCCTTGGAAGACTGAAATCTAACACATCTCTCCAAGGACTAGATCTTGGATGAAATGGCTTGATTGGATGTTGATTTTGATGCTTGAATGCTTGAAACCTGCATCACAATCTCCAAAAACATGCATGAATGCAAATAACTTTGACTTGATGATCTTGATCTTAATAGCTGATGTAGAAGACTAATAAATCTGCTCTTGAATGCTCTTGACAATAATCTTTGCTCTTGTGAAAGTTGTCTCTTAATTCTTAAATTTGAATTGATAAAAAGACCTTGTATTTATAGGTAATTCTCTAATTTCCCGACAATTAAACATCAAAGGCTGGCAATTGCAATTTGAATTTGAATCATAAAAATACTACTAAAATCATATTAAAAAATGGGGTCCTAAGTCTAAGGAGGACAGGCGAATGAGTCCTAGGCCCTAAACCTAGGACACATTTTCCAAGATGTGTAATTTGATGTTTGCAATTGTTTAATATAGGTTCCCTTTTCGGAAAACGGGATTAATTAGGCTTTTAAATACATAATTGGGTCAATTAGAGGTTTAATTAAGTCCTGTTAATTAAGGGGATGCAAACATAGTGAGAAAATGTAAAAGAGTGCATTTTATGTCACTACATATATCTACATGTATATATTCATAATAAGTATATAAATTAAAAATTACTAAATATAATACATATATTTTACTTTATACATAAATATCGGTTCTTATAACATTTTTCTTAGCTACATATAGTAGCAATGGTTTGGGATAGGCTAGGAGTGTGTGCAAATCATAACATTTTTCCTACACTTGAACACTAATGTCCAAACACTTCAACACTAGTGTCCAACATTAAAAAATTGAATTTTCTAATTGCCAAATGGATAAAATGCTAAACCTAATGATGCCCTACTAAGGTTTCGAGTGGATATTTGCCTTGGAGAATCATATAGAAGTGTTTTCTTCCTCACTTTGAATATCTCTCCAAGCTCTCTCTAGGCCCTCCTAGCCTTCTCTCACATTCAACACTCCTAAAGCTCATACTAAGTTTTCATGTTGGCTCGTTACTTCTCCATGATTGCAAGTCAGAAAACCCTCCACAATTGAAGCTTTCCTAGATCCTTGTATCTCTTCCTTTCCATACAATCCTTCACAACCCTCCTTGCAATCTTCCACTTGCTAGGGTATCTCATTTCAAATCTTCCACACAAAACCCTCCTTTGTTGCAAAAATCTCCGTCCCTCAAAACCCTTGTTGTAGATCAGCTCCCTAGAATCTAAACGGAATTTCCATAACCTATCCCATCCTCCATTGCACAAGCACACACCACTTTAGCAATTGAGATCCTCCAAGGGTTATAGGTGGTTGCAAATCCTTGCACACACCAAAAACACCCACCATAGGATGCACACACTCAACTTTCCAAGGCCATCTTGAGGCTAGAAATGTCTAAGGGTACTAACTAAAACAGTCTTCTAAATAGCCAAACCCCCAATTTTTCTCCCACTAAACTTTAGATTGCAATAGCAAGGTGTAGAGGACACTTTTCAAGATTTTGCAAGCAAAATAGGGCTCAAGAAATTAAGGCAAGCAATCCCTAAAATTTTCAAAACCTTAGGATCAAAAGACAAGAGTGCCCATCACTGACTCTAGGATCCAAAGGGTTGTATGGGACAAGAGCATCCCGTTGTCAAACACATGCAAGGCACTAGCACCCAATGAAAGGAAGCAAGGTATATGGAAATGATTCCTATACCAATCTACAAAGGGGAGATAGTGCAAATTTTAAAAAAATTGACAATTACAATGAAAAGATACACAACATAGAACATAAACATTCAAATCAGCAATATACCACAACACAACTTTATGTGGGGAAAACCCTTACAAGAGAAACACCCCACACTCCAAAGCACAACCTAGTGTATTATTCTATAAACAATGAAAGTTACAATACACTTCCAAAGCCAAGCTATTACAAGAGTCCACCACAACAAGATTTTTGGAGCAATTCTAGAAACATAACTGTACTTGCAAATCAACCTATTACAAATTACTCCACAAGCCTCTTATTTTAAGAGTTTACAATGCAAATAAGGATGCTTCTAGAAGTGGAGGCCTAAGAAGGCCACATGGCATAATCTCAACGTTTGCATGCATGCAAAACTCCACCTTTGCATGCATAACACCTCCTTGCATGCAAAGCACCCCCTTGACATGCAAAGCGCCTACATGACATGGGTCCCACCTATCATGGCTTTTTCTATTTCTGACCCTTATATTGTCATAATTTGTCATAAGGACTCAAACACCTCGACACATGTCACAAACTATCTTCCACAATTGGGCCCACAAAATGGGACGCTTACCTCCTTAAAATGAGGACACATCATCCCGATAACCTTACATGTAGGATGACACCTCACCATGCCAAATCCCACAAAATGACATAATCGGATGAACATAAATAATTACAAGCATAGGCTAATAAATAATTAATTAAATAAACCAATGTTAGGAAATTGCAAAGATTGAGACACCTCAATTCCCAAAACCTGGCACATCAAAAATTAGCTAGAACTTTCCAAGAACCATTTTGTTGTTCCCCAAAGTTTATGTCTTAAAATGAGGACACATCATCCCGATAACCTCACATGTAGGATGACACCTCACCATGCCAAATCCCACAAAATGACATAATCAGATGAACATAAATAATTACAAGCATAGGCTAATAAATAATTAATTAAATAAACCAATGTTAGGAAATTGCAAAGATTGAGACACCTCAATTCCCAAAACCCAGCACATCAAAAATTAGCTAGAACTTTCCAAGAACCATTTTGTTGTTCCCCAAAGTTTATGTCCAGTCTCAAATTTTACATCAGATATAAGCTTCTAACCTTATTCTCATCTTCTTTTCAATAGCTTAGATCAATTGTATTTTCATTCCCAACTCTTGTGTTTCATTACATTTAGCACAGATCTGATTGTTATATGTTTATTGAATATATTCTGATATGCTTTATGTATAACTATAAACACATAGTAAGATAATTTACACCTTGAAAAGCATTTCGGGTATCCTAGATTTATCTTTCACCTCTACATTATATATTTTCTTATGGGCCTTCATAAATCCCTTTTTCATGTCATCATTATCAATGGCAACAACCTTCCCGAACCTCTCTAAACAATGTCATTTAGTGTCTTGTTAATTGTATGCATCCAGCGAGGGGTCAAATACACATGCTAATAAGTAGCTTCAACCAACTTCCCTATTATCCTGCATACAATGTTGCATCTATAGCCATCTGCACTACATTGGGAGGTTTAACCTCCTCAACAACATCCCCTGAAATTTGGATTTGAAATTTCACATCATTGCATTTTCCAAAACAATCAACATCCATAAGGAAATAAGAATCTTCTTTACATTTGATCATAACATGAATGAATGGGTGGCATCTAATGTCCATCCACCCATCCATGATGATAAAGCACCCATGTGTTACCCATGCAACTTTCATCTCTTACACCAACAAATTAACTTTGAAATAATTGATTTCCAAGATGGTGGTTCTAAATTTGGTTTCTCCATAAGCAACGAAAGATGGATCTGTTTTATATGCCTTGGCAAATGCCTCCTTCCAATAAGAAGATGCAACAATATGAAATGGAGTACATTGGAAAACATAAATTGTCAATGGCATCATCTGCCTCCTCTCAATTATGTGCATTGTACACTTATGTAACCAGTTTTGAAGTTGAACATTGTGGCCTTTCTTTTTGCCAATAGAATATGGTGCAGAAATCTGCCCATTGAAAAATCTCAACATTTCAGCCCTACCTTCAAGTAGAAGTTTATTACAAAGACAAACCCCTTTAGTAGCGCTATGTGCAAGGTGTACAATAACCTTAATAATGTTTCCCTTGTAATCAAGGTTGTAAATTTTACATTTCCAATGCTGACTCCCCTTTGATTAACTTGGCTTGTTTGTACCCAAAGTCGTTGCAAACTGTCACAATGGATTTTTTTGTTGAATGGCTCTATTTTTTATTGGCCCAACATTTTTTATGAGCACTAAAAACCAAAGGACTCCCAACTGAATTTTTCATTTAGTGCCCTCAAATCTTTCCACTCCCTCACTTCCACTATTGATTTCTTCTATGTTGTCATCCTCATCATTTACGTGATTGTCTTGCCCTGGGAAAAAACACAACCCTAAAATAATTTTAAAATGCTAATTGATATTTAACTACTAGTCTCATGCAATTTTGAACATAGAAACAGAAAAAACAACAAATTTTCAGCCATTGCAAGTGAAAAAAAGTAGATGTGATAAATGAAAATATGATCTAACAAATTTAACCAATAAACGATGAAGAATTTCATTATTTCTAATTGTCGATTGGTTCAACATGTTCAATAAAACAGATTTATGATCATTGAATCATTTGTACAATTAAAAACAAACATTGATTTGTCATGGAAATGGATATTACCTAATAACCAAAAAATAGTCAAAGACGTACCTGGCAAATATGGCGACCTCCTTGCTACAAATCCCTCTTCCTCTTCATACTCTTCCTCTTCAGCCTCTTCCTCTTCAGCATCTTCTTCTTCCTCTCTTTTCTCTTTGATTTTGTCTTTGCAAAATGGAATAACTAGGGTTTGGATTGGTTGCCTCGGCACCCTTTTAGGTTTAGGTTTATTTTTCTAAAGCTTCAGTGATTATTTTATTTTTATTTTTAAAACATGACAGCGACCAGGGACATTTGCACGTCCTCGAGACTGTCAAGTGATGTCAACAGGTCCTGCAGAAAGCAAGATGCTGGGATTAGGCAGTAAACAGAGTGGGGTGTCTCCTTTTTTAAGCAGAAAAAGATGATGGGAAGGGATGGTTCTTCTCTGTCCCCAATCTTCAACCATCTTGGGTACGTTGCCTTTTCATCTTTCTATTAAAACTATCCTTTGACAGCTGTGTCCGCATTGTTATACCTGATATGTACACAGGCAAGGTCTGGGATAATATAAGCATTCAAGACATGCCCAGTGATACCCAGACTTGTATCAGTGCTAAAACTGTATAGGTACGGGTAGGGGGGCCTTAAGAGCAGTCTCAATAATGTAAGCTCGTAGTAAAGTATTTGGTTGATCAACTGATTCCAGGGTATTATATTTTAATGATTTTACCACTGTAAGTTGCAGGAGAAAGATATCTAATGTTTATTCATACAGTGCGTAATTAAGCAAGGAGATAAATCTCAATAAAGGTAAAGATTCACCTCCAAGCAAGACACAAAATTAGTGTACGAGAACCCCTTGTGGAAGCCCAGAAGGGGATTGTTTTTCAAAACTAGCTCAAAGCAAATAGGATTGCAGCTGAAAATAAAAAGTTTGCAGCAGGATATTAATAGAAAGAAGACACAAACAATAACAAAAAAGAGAAAAGAGTACTCAATCAAATTCAATTTTCAAAACTAGGACTGAGTGACCAGTGAAATATCTAAAAGGCATTTCTTGCGAGACATATCAACAAGAAAAGAAGACACAAAACACTCTGTTGAAACTCAAGATACAGTTATTTCACTCAAAGGCCATCAGTAACAAAGAGCTTGGCAGTCAAAAATTTCATGTGTTTAAGCTACAGCCTCTCATGTTATAAGAAGGATTATAATGACCGCATGGATATGCCATCTCAAAGCAGACACAATCACGATTCACAACTTTGACAGTAAAATATATGATGAACATAAAAGCCCCAGTTCACTCATCATCACATATGCAATGCAATATCTGGCAGTTAATACATTGGGACTATTGACTCAAGAAAAGAATGGCACTATCAGTTTCTCTCTGAAGCCAGACTGTGCAAAGACTGAAAAAAACGTGGCTTTAGGACCTTCACATAATTAAAATTTGCATAGAAAGATATCACTGTAGTCTACAGGTGGTCATTGGTCTATGATAAGCAATTTGTGGAACTTTTACGCCTTAACAATCTATAATCTAACTGAAACTACTCACAATGCACATGATAATCTTGAATATTCGATGAATGTTGCACACTGAGAAATTGAGAATCTCATGTGAGTTGTCTTCCCAGAGAGCTCCTTTACCATTGAGATGTGAGTATCATCATTCGAAGAAACCTTTTACCATTTCTTTCATGAATTTTGCTGCCTCTTCTCCATATCTTTTCCTGCAAAATTCATGGAGGAGTACATTATAAGTAAGAATAGCAAGATTAATATCTATCCTTGAATTTTTTTCCTGCACCCTAAAGCCTCTTGTATATTACCTTTCTTGTTGTATCCTCTAATAAGTGTATTATATGTAAAAAGATCGGGTTCTAGCCCCCTTCTGAGCATTTCTTTGAGAATTTGTTGTGCTGCCTCTGCTTTTCCATTTTGGCAAAGACCACAAATAAGTGTATTATACGTAACATTGTCAGCAGGAACATTTTTCTGGTCCATCTCATGCTTTAGCTCTAAGGCCCGTTGAATGCTCCCTATATTACAGTGTCCATCAATCAAAGTATTGTAAGTAATTTTCTCAGGGACCAAACCCCATTCAGTAATCTTTTGGAACAACCAGTCTGCATCCAACAACTTACCTCCCTTGCAGAGTCCGTAGATGAGAGAGGTGTAAGTGACAATAGAAGGAAGTATACCTTTATCCCACATTTCCGCATGGAGCTTAAATGCTTCCTCTAGTTTCCCTTCTTTGCAATAACCATTGATCACAGTATTGTAGGTGATTTCGTTAGGAGCCAAATACATCTCCAGCATTTCATTCAGTAGGTTTTTGGCTTCTTCAACTTTTCCCTCAGTAAAAAGTCCACGAATAAGAGGATTATAAGTGCAAACACTGGGTCTTATTCCTCTTTGAAGCATTTCATCTCGAAGTTCAAAAGCCTTTTTAGAATCCCCTTTGTCACAGTAACCATTTATGAGTGTATTATAGATGGCATTGTTTGGTGCTAAACCCTTCTCCATCATTTGAGACAAATACCCACTTGCCTCTTCAACTCTCCCTTCCTTACACAGTCCTTTGATGATCGAATTATAAGTATAAACATCAGGAAAAATGTCCTTAGCAGACATTAAAAGCAGTAACTTAAGGCCTTCGTCCGCCTTACCTTTTTGGCAAAAGCTCTGAATAACAGTGTTATATGATACAACTGTAGGCTTGCATCCCATGATTTCCATATGGTTCAAAAACTCTCTTGCTTTCTTTAGTTTTCCTTCCTTGCACAGAGCATTAATCATTATGTTAAATGTATATGTATTGGAAATGATATTGAACCCAAGCATTTCTGCATAGATTATCCAAAGAGTTTCCCCGTGGTTTTCCTTCAACAGAGCACTAAGGAGACTATTGCAGGTCTCAATTGCAGGCAGGAGCCCATATTTTTTCATCAATCTAAAGATCTCAACTGCACTTCCAACCAGTTCAGACTGTACTAATGTCTTGATCAACAAATCAAAGACAAATGGAGTGGAATTACAAACCCTATAAGTGGCAACAAGGCTATCAAATATTAACTGGGTAGTCCCTAAATCTGCATGTAGGACTTGCTGCAGAAGCTCTTGTGCATATGTGGACATTCCGGCCTTTGTCAGGATATGTATGGCAATACAAAATAACTGAAGATCAGGCTTCAATTTCAGATGAATTTCTATAGAATTTAAAATTTTCAGGGCTAATTCAGGGTATGTTTGAAGTCTTATCAGGACTTGAACAACATGAGAAAGCCTTACTTCTGGACCCATTTCAAGATCATCATTTTCTGTAAGGGTCGTGTAGATTTTATTGATAATTTCCTCATCTTCTAAGCTAAGAGATCTTAGAGTGGGTAAGGCCTCGGAATCAGGTGCGGAAATGGTTTTGCTTTTGTTGAGAGCAAAAACCTTTGATAATCTGCAGGAATTCTGAGGTGGGTATAACTGACCAGTGTTTTGTGCTGCCGCTTCGGTGTATTGCATTGCTCTGGTGTGACTGAACAAATGTTTGTGCCAGTGCTGATGATTCTGAAGTAGTCCTCGTGATGAAACAGACACACCCAAGTCTCTTTTGCCACGAATATGTGAAGATAGTCCCCATGCGAGCGACCTCTGAGGTTTCATTTTGCTTCCTAGATCTCTTTTTTTCGCTGCCGCGCTTTAATTTGCTTCATCTGGGATTTATGATGGGGCTTCCTACCCTCCTTCAAGCTTTGAAGGGGCTTCTCTCTTTTTGAATGAAAGGAATTTATTTATTTTTTAAAGTATGAATTAGATTATAAAATAAAATTATGGTAATTTTTTATTTATTTTTAAATAGTGGGTGGTATGGAAGATACAATTTCAAAGGCAATAGTCACAAAATTTATGAACTTTTCAAAAATAGTAATTTAACTAATATTTTCACAATAAAGGCATTAATAAAGAATAAATTAAGTAGCAAATACAATTAAATAAGTAGTGGAGTGGATTGATGTGCAAGTCTTAATTATCTAGATTATCCCACTTTTTGTTAGGCAAGTTTTTGTTTTCTTCCATAGACTCCTAATCAATAAGAGAAATGTCGTCTCCTTCTTTGGGGCCCTCCCACTATTGTAAGTCTTACACACTTGATTGTATCTAAGTACTCCTCTAAGGGGGAATGGCAAGCGTTAGGCAATAAAATTTGTTTTGATCATTAGGGGGGCCACCCACACCTATGAGAGGATTATGAGGATCAGTAAACAAATGGTGACCATCTACTTTAGTGAATATCTAGAGTATAACTAAAAGGATGCCCAACTAACAACATAGTAAAGCCTCCATTTCGACAATGAGAGGAGTGTTGGGAGGAATCTAAGTGACCATGTCTTTGTCTTCAATTGGAGATTTGTCATAAGAAGGCAAAGAAAGAAGAACCCTAGCAACAATGCAAAGACCATTCCCCTAGAGTGTAACTTCAATACTATGTCACATTTTTATAAAAGAAATGGACAACATAAGTCTAGTTTTTTAGCTTTAAGTAAATGAAAGTGACATAAATTTTTTAAATTTTAAAATAATATAAACTAATGAAATGTAGAATTTTTGGTGTAGTTTATGTTTTAATGTTTTAATAAGATTAACACTATAATTTAATTGTTGGAAAAAGTCTAAAAAATCAAGTTGGCATACCTCCACTTTAAAAAAAAAAAAAATTTAAATTTTGTGTTCCATTTATCTTGAAACTTTACTATATAAAAGAAAATAAAAAATAAAAACTTATAAATGTTTTAAATTTAGTGTATTGAAAATGTGACACTTTTGACATTATTTCTCAACTCTTAATCTTAAATAATAATAAATTATACTATTTTAACAATGATTCTCTCTAATCCATCATTATTTTCTTTTAAAAAATAAATAAGTTTTAGTATACTTTTTTTAATTTCCAGTTAGCCCTATGTTTTATTTTGATGACTTACTTTTGGTAATTTTTTTAGAAGTATAAAAAGTATATATTTTCAAAATCTAAGTTATGCGATCAACCAAAGAGTATTTAGATATTTCAAAAAAAGTGTAATCAAAGAAAAGGTGACTCAAAGTAAGGGTTTCTATTTTTTATAAAAAAATAAAGAATAAAAATGTCACATTTGTTGATAGTAAGATAATTTTGGGTGAAACTATTTCACCTTAAATTTATTCATCCAAAAATTATGTTTAAGTGTCGTAATGTAAGTTAAGGCTTGTGGCCTATTGTTTTGGGTGAAAAATATGTTGAAAACTTGATAGCCACATAGGTAATGGCGGTTTTGGGTAAAACTATTTTGCTCATTTTTCAATAACAATTCAATTGCACTAAAGTAGGAAATAACTATGAACTTTCACCCCCCATTGATCCAATAATATTTAAAAATATTACACTTCGAGGCCACTTTATTGGCATGAACTAGTATCTACTGTTAGGAATAAGGTGTCTCAACCTTGGATAATTCCTATTCTTATTATTTGTTTTGTAAAATGTATTTCTTGCAAATAATGTAATTAAGTGTGAGTGTACATGTCTAGTTTGCATGTTGATGTGTCACTCCACTTAATGTGTCGGCATCTTGAATTGTGTGTAAGGAGATCATGGCTGAAACGGTTATGACGGATTCCTATGACACGTAAGAGCTATGTCTGGAAGATTCAATGACAGGTGAAGACATGTGGCAATTGATAAAGTTGAGTACTGTACACTCTTCCACGATAGTGGGGTTCGGGATCGCCCAAAAATTTTCGGTTCCTATTTTCTCGGAGAATGGTAAAACCCTAATACAGTTATCTTCGGAAGTTGCCCTAAAAAGGGAAGCGCATGATATAAGCATTTTTAGGGTTGCGAAGATTTGTGATGTGAGTGTATTGTTGGAACGTTTTTTCATGCTGCCGCATTTTGTCTTCAAGGGTTGGAAATCTCCTGAAAGAACTTGCATTGCAAGTGTGTTGTAACCGTTGTGTTGAAGATAATACATTGTGCAGGTTTTGGAGTGCTGGGGTTTTACCGAAAGGTTTTCCCCAGGGTAAATCATTGTGTCGTTCTTCATTTTCTGTATGTATGGTATATTGCTGCAATATCTTTGTTAAGTAGATTAACGAATCTGAAATTGTAAGGGTTTAAAACGAATTTGCACCATACTTTCCTTAAGAGATTAGTGTAGGAAGCTGTTTCCGCACCTGAGTTTCCTTACATCTACATTAATATTACAATCTACTTTGAATTAGTCAATATAGTAGAATTTGTATCTTTTCATATGAAAAAAATTACCAATATAAAAGAATGCCATAGCTAGAAGAATTCAATTGGGAATTTGACCCCATCATCAAATAGAATATTATGTCATGTGAAGGCTCAAGTCAAAATGACTAGAAGAACTCATGAATCCATTGTCAAGCCTTATGCACATGAGCATAAAACCACAAAATAAGCATTTTAGATTGAAAAATCCTAGATGTATTACATGATTACCTATAGGAAGGCCCTAGTATAATAAACACCACATTAAATGAGCAATGTTGGGTTCCTCCATTGCTTTCTAGATTGTTTCAAAGCATTTATCTCGTATGAAAGAAGGAGATTAAAAAACTACCTAAAATCAAGTTTTTGAATCATAAGAGGATGTAGTGACAAGGTTCTATCTATATCTTTTTCTAGTTGTATAATTGCATAATGGAGTATCATACCACTTTTGATTATTTAATTGTGGTTTAGTAGAATGCAGACAAAAAAATGCAAGAGTTGTGATGGAATAACTTCAATTATTGTTTAAAATTTTCCTTGGTCTGCATAACATAAGTTGAACTTAGTCATGATCTGTGACCAAAAAAATGAAGTGAAATTAACCTTGAAGTACAAATATTACAATAAATGCCTAACTCCTCTTCTATAAAATTTAAGGGATTGCATCCAAAGAATTGCCACTAAGGGTTTATCTTGAAACATAATGGTGGTAGACCACCATATGGATTGGCAACTAATGGAAAAACAAGTTTGAAATCTATTTCCATTCCAAATGAATTATTGTTTAATATCTTCTCATGCCTTCCAAGTACTTTTAGCAATAAAAGTGTCATTTATTTTTATGGGAACCAAAGAGAACACCAAATAATGAAAGTTAAGGTTGTTCCAACCAATTCTTTCATATGGAGATTCAAATGCAATACAATTATGCAACAAAAATTCCCCACCTTCATAATCATCTCAAGCGTTGACAATCCCACAAAGCATAACACTTTTTTCTAGTAACATCAATAAAGCCTAATCCTCCAAATTCCCTAGAAAGGCAACATAGATCCCAAGAAAATATATGAAAACTTTTGTTATGGTTTGAATTGGCCTATAAAAAATCTCATAGAAAGGTGAAAACCCCTAATTGTATCAATTTTTTATAAAGGAAACAACCAAAATAAATCTATATTTTTTACTTAAAGTACCTAAAAGTGGCATATATTTTTTAAATGTTAAAATGGTATAAACTAATAAAATGTGTAGTTTTAGTATGGTTTATGTTTGTAATTGTTATTAATTTTTTAAAATTATTTAGATATAGTTTTTAAATAAAATTGATAGCTTAATTGAATTGTTGAATTTTTTTAGAAAATGATGTCAACAAGCCTCCAATTTTAATATAGTGATTTTTTAAATTTTTTATCGCATAGCTAACTAGAATATCTAGTGAATGAAAAATATAATTAGATTTTTTTTTATTAATAAGTAAATAAATAAATGTCTTAAGATAAGTTTATTAAGAATGTAACAATTTTGATGGACCTATATTTTATGTCTTAATTATTTGTCATAAATAAAAATAAAATATACCCTTTTAGAGAGGATTGTCTCCTCTGAAGCATCAAATTTTATTATTTTTTTTAAAATGGTATATTTTTAAATTTATAATCAGCTCTTTAATGATGTATTTTTAAGAAACTTGAAAAATATATTACTAACAATAATTAAATATAAAAAAATGTATATATTCTAAATTGATGTAGGAGCATCCATGGCTGACAGGTTATCCTGCATCAACGAAAAGGAATTTGAATTTGAATTTGCAATTGAATTTTGGTGAGGTTGTGAGATGAATTTGAATTTTATGTGAGGGATGTTAAATTTCATTTCATCTTGGTTAATTTCATGTATATTCAAGCTCATTTTAAAATGGTCAAAATTGGCATAGTGCAAATAATACAAAATTATAATTTTAATGCAATTTTAATTCAAAAATGCCAAGAAAAGCATGATAGGCATTGGGATATTAAATAAAGGTGTTTTAAAATAATTATTTAGAAACCCTAAAAAACAAGAGTTGTAGAGGTGGGTGTCTTTGGGATTTGCTTTTTCAAGAGCTAGTGGAGGAGCGGTCAAATGTAACTCCCAACTTTTGTGGAATGGAGAAATCAATTGGATTTAATTAACATTATTTTATGTTTTTTGTGTAGATACATGATAGGGGTCATTCCAATTTGGGGAAAGGGGAATTTGAAAGTTATGAAGGCATTTTTCTTCCTATAGCTTTTAGTTTTCGGGAGGAGAAGTTGAAAGGAAGTTGGAGAGAGGTTGTAGCATCCCATGGAGGTTGCTTTTTGCTATATGTTTCAGGTATGAGGAGCTATTTGCAGCAGAAAATAGATTGGAAGTTCATGGTTATAACTTGTTGAGTGTTGTGAGTGTTTGTTGCAGGTTGCATAACTAAAGATTGTGAGACATAAGCCTACTTGTAGAAGGGAGAAAATACATGAGTTTATTTTTCAATTTTGGAGGTTTGAAATGTTGTTTATTGCAGGTTTGGAGTGATTGATAATAGCAAATAGAGCACCAAGTCTTTTAGTGATAAGTTACAGGAGTTACAGGTGGAATAGAGGTGTTGGAGAGTGCATAGATTTGTGGGAGCTTACATAGTTTGAGCATGAGAATATTGTTCAATGTATTTCATTAGATTATGTGATATTTGTATGGGGTTTTATTGTTGTTTATCAGTCCTCTGTGATTGAAAATAATTTGTAATAAGATTTTTCTTTGAAGCATAGCAATGGTTGCAAGTTACAAACCAAGATTGTGTTGGATTGTTTGCAATTTCTATGTTGTTTGAAGAATTGATTGTGAGAGGGTTTTAAGAGGGTTGTTGTAGGTATTAAATGGACATATGTTGCTGTCCATAAATCCTTTGTTGACTATAAATGTTTTGTAATCCTTTGTTTTTACATTCCAATATCAAGTTTACAAGTGCAAACCAAGTTTTCTTGTTTTATGAGCAATACTTCCAACTGTTTGATGTAATGCCTATGTGGATTTTAAAGAGGGATTGAAGTGGTTTTTGAAGGGTGTTGCAACATTTCTTATTCCATCAATGGTATCAAAGTTGGTTGTTCCTAAGTGTGCAAGTAGAAGCGTCGATGTGAGGCAGTTTGCACCAGGACCTGCAGGTAGAGAGTGAAGCAGTTGCAAATAGAGTGTGGAAAAGCATTTGAAAAAATGTCCTGGAAGCCAAGAGAATTTTTTGTGATGAAGAAAGAATTTATAGAGCCACAAACAAATAATCAAGAGCCCATCCAAAGGAGTAATTTATTTCGAACGAGGTGTAAAGTGAGTGGGAAATGTTGCAAAGTCATTGTGGACAACAGTAGCACCAATAATATTGTATTTGAAGAGATGGTAAACAAGTTGAAATTGAAAAGAATCAAGCATACTAGCCCATACTACATTTCTTGGTTGTAAGGAGATTTCCAGATATGGGTAAGTGAGCAATGCGTGGTTGATTTTCAAATTTGTAGATATAAGGATGTGATTGTATGTGATACAGTACCTATGGATATATGCCATGTTTTGTTGGGTAGACCATTTTTGTATGATCAAAGAGCTCTACATGATGGTAGGAAGAATACATATATAGCATCATAAAGGATGGGGAAGAAAATGTTTTGAATCCTTTGCAGGATAGGCAAGAGGAAGTGGCAAAAGAAGTTGTAGCAAATAATAAGGATAGAAAGGAAAATAAAATGGGAAGGATTGAATCTTATTTTTCTTTTGGTACTGATATGTTTGCAAGAGAAACTTTGTGTGTGTCATAACCCAATTTTATTACATATTTATTTAAATATGGAAAAATTGAATTATTGATGAAATTCAATTAAATATTAAATGGAGATTATGGAATATTTGAATGTTGAATATGAAGAGTTGACTACTATTGACTTTATGAAAATTCTGAAAAGAAAACTATTTATTTTTTATTTATTATGTCATCAAGAATTGAACGTTATGTTGGAACATCATGCCCTTTGGGTTGAAAAACGTAGGGGCCACATACCAGAGATCTATGAAAATCATCTTCCATGACATGATGCATACTTTCATGGAAGACTATGTGGATGATTTTTGGAAAAATCCCACACTAGAGAAGGACATCTAGATATACTAGACAAACTATTCACTCACATAGAGAAGTTCAATGTTTGTCTCAATCCAAAGAAATGTGTATTTGGGGTAACGTCAGAAAAGCTACTAGGGTATATAGTGTCAGAGTAAGGTATTGAGGTAGACCCTGCAAAGTTGAAAGCTATAATGGAGATTCCTCCCCCGAAAAAAATCAGTCAATTAAGGTCCCTCCAATGAAGATTCCAATCGATTAGAAGATTCATATCACAATTGGCTGATAAGACCCATCCTTTCACCCATTTGTTGCACAAGAATGTTTCCTTTCGATGGGATGAAAAGTGTGAAGCAACTTTCAACCAACTAAAATAATACCCGACAAGTCCACCTGTTCTAGCACCTCCTACAGAAGGAAAGCCTCTTTTATTATATATCGCCATAACTGATAGATCATTGGGAGCTTTATTGGAACAAGAAGATTCAATAGGAAAGGAGAGAGCAATCTATTACATCAGTAGAACCATAAATTGTTATGAAATCAAATATACATCCATCGAGAAAGCCTGTCTAGTTGTAGTGTTTGCTACTCAACAATTGCAACACTATATGTTGACTCATATAGTCAAGCTCATAGCCAAGATAGATCCACTGAAATATCTCCTAAGGAAAGCAAATTTGACAAGAAGGTTGGCCAAGTGGGTAATGGTAAGTGAATTTGACATCCAATATGTCGACAAAAAAGAAATTAAAGGGCAAGCCATCAATGATCAACTAGTTGAGGCACCAATTCATGACGATCATCCCCTACATATTGAATTTCTAGATGCAGATGTCCTAACAATAACACCAAAACAATGGGTGTTATATTTTGATGGTTCCTATACTCAATATGGATCAAGATTAGGAATCATATTCATCACTCCCCTAGGGAACCATTCCAAATTCATATCGTCTAATGTTTCCTTGCACCAACAACACAACCGAGTATGAAGCACTTATCATCAGAATCAAGATAGCTATGGAATGGAAAATTATAGAGCTGCAAGTCTATAGAGATTCACAACTAGTCATCAATCAGGTCAACAATGATTATCAAACTAAAGATGAAAAATAGATGCCCTATAAGAGAATGATTGATGACTTCAAGAAATATTTTGTTGACATCAAATTTGGTCAAATTCCAAGGTTTGACAACAAATTTGTTGATGCTATGGCTACTATTGCTTCTTTGTTGCAGATTTCAGAAAAATGTGGCCGTTATGAATTCATGGTGGAACAAATCGTTACCCCTGCTTATGATGACTCTGAGTCCCAACTCATTTGCCACATTGATGATGTTGATACCTCCATTTACGAGAAGATCTACACTTACCTATAAGATAATACCCTACCTCCTGATCTCTCCCACAATCAAAAATGAAACTTCCTCCACCAAGCTTCCTGTCATACCCTTATAGCAGGTGTACTTTACCATCGAGGTCTTGATGGAACTCTTTTGCGATGTCTAGAAAGAAATGAGTCTGAAATGGCTTTACGAGAAGTCCATGAGGGTATTTTCATAACTCATTCAAGTGGTCCAACCCTTGCTAAGAAAGTCCTTCATTTGGGATATTACTGGCCGACCATGGAGAGAGAAGCCTTCCAATTTGTCAAGACATGTCAAAAATTCTAGATTCACGGTAATCTCATTCATGCACCAGCACAAGCGTTGCAACCCTTTGCATCAACATGGCCATTTTGTCAGTGGGGGTTGGATCTTGTGGGTAAAATTCACCCATCTTCATCTAATGGACACAAGTTCATTATCACATCCACATAGTACTTCATGAAGTGGGTTGAAGCCATGCCTCTAATCGCCATCATGGGGAAGCAGATCTCATCATTCATCCTAAATTACATCATCTGTAGATATGGTATCCCTTAATCCATTGTCACTGACAATGGTAGACCTTTTAGGAATTAGGACGTTAAAGAACTCTGTGAAAATTTTCATATCCAACATTGGTTTTCTACACCTTACTACCCTCAAGGGAATGGCCAAGTTGAGCCCTCAAAACAAGACCATCCTAAAAATCTTAAAGGAAACTGTCAATGATGTTGAACATGACTGGCATGTTCAACTAAACCCTTCTTTGTGGGCCTATTGTACAAGCATCCAAACACCCATGGGAGCCACACCATATGCACTTGTCTATGAATCTGAAGTAGTATTGCCTATTGAGGTTGAGATACCATCACTTCGAGTATCCTTGAAAGGTCTCATTTTAGATGAAGATTACTGTGTGGCTAGACTACAGGAGCTAGAATTGTTGGATGAACGTCATTAGTTAGTAGTGGATCATCTTAAAGTATATCAACAAAGAGTTTCCAGGAGCTACAATCACAAAGTCAAACCTTGGACATTTCAAGTAGGTGATCTAGTATTGAAATAAAATCCTTGTAATCAGTAGGATCGAGAAAAGAAAGGAAAATTTGATCCCAATTGGTTAGGTCCTTTTGTTGTGGTTTCAGTCTTTGGATCGGGGGCATATCAACTGTCTACGCCGGAAGGGGATCTATTTGAAGAACCATTGAACAACCTTCATTTGAAAAAATTCTATACATAATGCATCTAGTGCATGTTTAAAAGTCCTAAAAAAATCCTAAAAAGTAGAAAAAGTCCTGAAAAAATCATAAAAAGTAGAAAAAGTCAAAAAAATCATAAAAAGCAGAAAAAGTCATGAAAAAATCATAAAAAGCAAAAAAAGTACTAAAAAATGGCCGCCCTAATGAAAACTTGGTAAATAGGCATCTTGGTGACACCATAAAAATCAAAAAGAGGGGAAAAATCCAAAAAAATAAAAAAGATCAAAAAGAGCAAAAAAATCATAAAATCTGAAAAAGTGCAATAAAAACAAATGGTGAAAACTTGATAAATAGGCGCTATTTGTGATAAGTCAGCTTCTCCATCTATTCAAGTGTGTGTTGACCGTTCGCTTTTTCCATCACTGTGCCTTCACGCCTATCTTGCAACGAGCTTCATGGCCATATTCGAGTACTGCGGTCGTGTCCCACCTTCGCTTGGTTATCATTGTACATATCCATAATAAATTTGGTTTCTTCTCACAGGGGGAAAATCAATGTTGAACATAAACATCAACATGCAAGCAAAGAACAAATGCAACCTTGGCAAAAACAACAATCACGACAACCATCAAAAGCTGAACATCGAATATCAATCAATCCAATCAATCGTGCAAATCAAATCAAACATCAAACCAAATCAAATCAATTATCACTGACAAATCATCTTTTGAATTATGGTTGAATTAATTTAATACAAATGTTCAATTAATGCATCTTGATTGTTGTTATCATTTCTCGGGAGTACCTCAATGATGTCACAAAACTAGAGGGGCTATGATCGAGAATGATATTTTTCTTTATCTGTTGTTTGTGAGTCAATCATTACTATTGTGCAAATTGTCACGAGACATGCTCTACAAGGTATCATTGATGACATTCTGAATTTGCATAGGAACATGATTAACTATTTATTTTTTATACAAGTGATACTCATGTCATCTTGGTCTAAATTATACATAGATGCTTGTGATATCTTGCACTTTCAAATCTCAACAGAAGTTGTATGGAAGTTGTACTCAGGTCATCATGGTCTAATCATACCATCGATGTTTGTACTAAATTTAAACATAATAAAATGCTCAATGATGATAATAAACACAATGAATTAAATGGAAACATTGCAGAGATAGGCTTACATTCATTTTAGTTCTACATTTCCATTATAGATTTTCCAAGCTGGTAACTCTCAACATGATGTCATTTCTCACTACAAGATTGAGTATACTCGACATAAGAAAAAAAATCATCCATTTGCATTGACATTTCTATTCCATATCATTAGAAAGCACTATCATACACCCACTATCACAAATCATTCATGCATTCATTCATTATAATATTCGCATCATGAAAAATTCCAAAAAAATAAAGCATTTTTCAAAATACCATCATCATCCATATCATATATCGAGGTCATAATAAATTCATTCTTTCTTTCATCCATAATAAATCCATATATACTCATCATCAATAATAGCATCATAATCCATTCATGATCATAATCCATTTGCATTCATGCATTTATGTCACATATTTGCATAGAAAATACCAAAAAAATATAGAAAAGTGCATTACATTTCATTACACATAAGAGCATAATCAACATCACATAGTGGCATAAAATAAATAAAGTCATAAATGCATTTACATTCATCATCCATTCATATATGCATTCATCATAGCAATCATAATAACATCGCATCATCATCATAATCCATTTGCAATTCATACATCTGCATTATCATAAATCCATACGTCTGCATGTATCATATTCATCCATAAACCATACATCCATACATCGAATTATCATACATTTGCATTCCATATTAAAAATATTTTTTGCATCCATTCATCCATACATCGACATATACATGTGAAAAATTATAAAAATACAATGCATAACATCTCATTTGCATATACATCCCATTCATCATCATAAATGCACCACTCATAAACATATAAACACATAACATCAATATTTCATTAGTGCATCCATCCATAGCAATCATATAGAACATAAATTAAATGCGTCCATCCATAATAAAAATCATCAACACATAAATCACATAGAACGACATTGCATATCATATAAACTCAAAATAATAACCTGTAAAGTATACAATGATATCAATGAACTATGAAATGGTACATCAAAAATGTGGCAAAAAGCCGAGTTTTTGATACAATATATCAAACATGACCATGTGATCCTGTAGTGCTACCGCCTGAAGTCGCATGCCTCTGCCCAACACTGCCCACCCTTGATGGTCATGTCCCTAATGGTCCTACTCCTAGGGGAGGTCCGCCTGGTGGTCCCCCTGGGAGTGGTTGTGTCACGCCTCTACTGGTAGTATGGGACTGAGAGTGACCGGATCTGGATAGCTATGTGCTCCCAGACCCAGAGTTGCAATAAAGTACATCCTGCTGCGAGACTACTTGCTCTAAGATAAACCACCTGGTGCAAATCATGATACAGATGGGCCAACATGCACAAACCCTAAGCATATCTCGTACCGTGGGCGATCATTCTATCCAAAATCCGACCCCAACCCACTGGAAATTCCTTCGACCTATAGTTAGGGAAAAGAAATTCTCCAATAAATCTTGCTAGCATGCATGGCAGGGCCCGCCTGGATGCAATCAACTCCTGCCACAAAATCTCATACCCAATGAACTAATCATCATGAAAAAACTAACAAATGGTGTATGTCCCCCCTACTACTCATGATCATATACCACTAACTCCCCCACGACCGATATCCTCAAAATGTGATAAACATCCTCTGGGGCAACTGTCATCTCTTTGATCGGTAAATGAAAGGTGTCGTGGTCACTATGCCACTGCTCTGCAAGTGCCATCAATAGCCCCCGATTAATTCGATAATGGGGCATATCTATCAGTGAAGTAAGTCTACACTAGTCAATAATGGCAAGATATGCCTGAGTTAGCTATGGGATCAAGTCCCATGTCCTCAGAAAGCGCTCTCAAACCTATAGGTTCCCTAAGCCACCCTCCTAGAATCAAATTAAAGCATCAAGTCAGCAAATCAATCAAATCAGCCTATCAATCAACATATCATTTAATCAAATCAGCTCATGTGAGATTTTGATCAAATCTCGAGGAGAACCTATCCTATCACTCGACTCTCATTTTTCATGAGATTGATCAACATCAATCAACCTATCATCGTTCCTCGCCTATCATGAGGACGATCAATCAATCGATGCTCTAAAAACCCTATGCACTAATCTAACGCCCTAATGCGCTGAAGTGAGTTCCAGATACACTAACCTAATTTTGGGTCCTAACTTAACCCTATGTGCTAATACAATGACCTAATGCCCTGTATCGAGTTTTGGATGCGCTAAAAATCTAACCTAATATGCTAAAACGTGTAAAAATTCAAAATTTTAAAAGCAAAAAGGCGAGAAAATTTTGAATTTCAAATTTGAAAAAGAGGTTCTCAGGGTACGTACCGGAGGTCCATACGTGGTTGGACGTTGGTGGCGGCGAACTCTCTTGAATCTGAGTGTGGCATGAAATCCTATCCATCTTTACTCTTCAGACTCTCAGTTTTCAAAACGCACAAGTTACAAATGAACTCTATTTTACCCTTTTTGACCTTTTAAAGGTTAATTACGGGGTAATTATGGTGGAATTTATTTAATTTTTCAAAAGGGTGTTTTTAATAAACTAATCAACAAGGTGGCTGAGCTATTATCATTATCGAGAAATAAATCAAGTCATCCTCATCAAATCTGGTGATCATTAGCATATCATCAAAAAACATTTAACTTATCAATATTTTTTCAAAAATCATCAAAAATTCAAAAATCCCTGATTTATCTCCCGAGGGGGCATCCTTTCATCATCACTAAAAATTCAGCGTCTCGGGCATGTCAAATTTTTTATCATCGTAGTCAGAAAAATTATTATTTGAAGCAATGCGATTGTGCACATCACTTCAAAGAGGGGCAAAATGTATGCACTTAAAAATGACCTGAGCATGAATTAATTAAATACTTGCTATTTAATTAATAAATATTATTACCTCTACTTATAGATAAATTGCCAAATTTATTTATATAGTTCACTTCTTAATATTCTACTTATCTAAAATCATATTCTTCTTAGATTAATTAAATGCACAAATTAAAAAATTTGTCTTTTAGTTAGTTTTCCCTCTTCTATTTATATTTGAATTTTAAATCAAATTGGCCTCCAAAATCATTTTCCTCTCGAATTGGTTAAATGCACAAATAAACTAATTTATCATTTTTGCTAATTTCCCATCTTCATTTAAATTGATTTTTTAATTCAATTTGGCACATTTCTACATATTCTCCTTACTACCTTCCACCTCACCTGCCACCTCACCACGTGTCACATGAAATTGAATTTTCTAAATTCTAAAATGTGGATTTTCCATCAACAAATATGTAACAAATTTGAAACCTCCTTGACACATGACTTTTTCTTTCCTCTAATTCCCTTCAACACTTGGCAAATTGCTCTCTTGCAAGGAACCGCCTCCATGATTCTCTCTAACCTCTTCATGCTCAACTGTTGATGTCTTAGGCTCATCATCTCAACTGTTCATCGTTGCCACATCATTCCCAACTTGGAAAATTATATAAATAAAACACATTTCTATAGCTTTTCGACAAGTAGATTTGACAAGTTTATGTTGCAAAAATCTCATTTTAGTTTGAAGAGCATTGCAGTTGCATTTGTTAGTGTTTTTAGTTTGTTTTAGCATTATCATGGAATTTCAATTCTAGCATTTAGTTTCTTGCATCTTTTATAGAGCATTCCTTTAGATTTGCATCACTAGCTTTAGCATCATTTCAACAGTAATCTCTCATCATAGATCATTCAACAATTTATTTTCAAAAGCACAAAAATATAAGCATGTAGGCATTTTAGTTTTCATTGCATCATAGTTGCTCATTTCTTAGGTTTCCATTCCATACATTCATGTGCAACAAATAATTCTGAGAGCATGAGTTGAGGAATCACTAAGAATAAAGGATGATGGGATGAGTTTGAATGCAGGGTTGTAATAGTTTATTTTATTACTTTTCCTTCATTAGATGTAATACATTTCATTGCTTATGTGTTGTTTAGTTATGATTATTACTCTCACCGATGCATTTAAATCACACATAGTAAGCATAATTATTAAAACTCAGATTAAGGAGAACATTGAGGCAAGAAGATACAACTTCTCCAAAGCTTGGCCTAACTACAAAGAGATGAGGATAAAGAAGAATTGGGGTATAAGGAAGGAACTCACTAAGCTCAATTGCTCAATGATGTTTACCAAAATGACTACGGTGTGGTGTCCTCCTCAGATGGATTGGATAAAATGTAATTTTGATGGGTGATCAAAAGGCAACCCAGGTTTAGCTAGGGTCTGGGGTCTTCTAAGAAACCACATAGGAGATTGCATTGTGAGTTTTGGGTTGAATATAGGTGTTTGTTCTAATAATAAAGATGAAGCTATGACTGCTTTAGGAGGTTTCAACACTCTAATGGAACTCGGGTTTAAAAATGTCATATTAGAAGGAGACTCAAAACTCATTATGGATATTTTAAACAATGTTGCCACACCACCTTGGGAGGTAAAAAATATAATGGATAAATGCAGAACCTTGAAGATTCACTTCACCAATTGTAGGGTGCAACATGTCTACAAAGAGGGCAACAAAGTTATTGATTACGCTACCAACGTGGCTCTGGGTTGTACGGGGTGGACTTGCTGGACTAATAATGATATGTCGAGGGCTTTAAAAGACATGATATTAAATGAGAAATATGAAAATGATTACAACTTGCAAATATAAATTGTTGAAGTTACGCGAACAACAGGGGAAATTTGAGATGTTTAAAGGCTTAAAGAGAAATGATGATTTTGGGGGTATAGTGAGGTATCAAATGATCTCATTAGGTACCAAATTAAATCTTTCTTCCCTTCTCGAGATGCTCAATGATCACATGGAGATTTTCAAATTGTTAAAGTTTGTCATTTTGAATCGTGTTAACTTGCCTAATATCAACCACCCCATAATTTGTAAAGTGTGGTAAATTATGGGATTAAATGTGAATTTTAATACTTGAAATTTTAATTATGAGCTATTGGTTCTAGGAATTGTGCTATTGGACCTTCCTAAAAGAAACTTCTCAACCCCACATTTCTCAAGGGATCATTTAGTTATTTGGAGAATTTATGTCTTTTGCAACAAGAATAGAAAGTCAAAGAACTGGGGGATTATGACTTGCATAGTATAAATAATCCAAAGAACTTGAAAAAACTGAAAAATGGGAGGCCCTAGGAAGCGCACCGAGCTGCCGAACTATCAGACCCTCAAGTAGAATGTGGACCTCTAGAGGCTCTTTGAAAATGTTGGTATGGTTCCATTTTTTGAATCCTTGAAAGGCTATAATCAAAATTTAACTGTTGAGTTTACAAACTCCTAGAGGAAAGGTAGTGTGTCTATTGGGGCAATAAAGTTTGAGGTTACGACACAGCTCATTGTGGAAGCTACTAGTCTGCAAAACCAAGGGATTAAGGTTTCTGAGAAGAGGAGTGGATTATCAGAAGTCTGTGGACAAATTTATGCATGAAGGGGAGAACCTCAAAATATTTCAAAATGGGTATGCTAGACTGGAACTTCCTCCTCCCTTTGCTTTGGTTAGCCTTTTTGTTATGTAGTATTTTACCTTAGAGGGTAGATATATGTTGGTGCATTCTTACCATTTCCCTTTTCTTAACCATATTAGGCATGGTAAGATTATCAAATTACTCTTTTATCTCTTGTCATCCCTGCAACTCAATATAGAAAAGGGTACTAGTCCTCCCCTTCACCAAGGTATGATGTTAACTCTATATAAATATGCTCTGGCTAAAAATCCTCATGGAAACCCTTTGGTTGTTCGAATTGACAATCCTAAACCGAATTGGATTATTGAGGAACCTCCTGTTGAAGATATCCCTGCTATGGCTCCTAATCCATCTCCTCCTCCCTCTGTTCCTGCCAAGAGGGTACTAATTCTTGCTATGAGCCCATCCCCTGTGACCAATGTCTCCAATCCCTCTACTCCTGTGGTACAAAAAATTGAGGAAAAAGGTGTGCATGAGATACAAATCTTCAAAGCTATACTTGAGAAAATAAAACACTCGCCTTTACTGGCGGACCTTCTTAAGATGAAGAAAATAAAAAATATATATTAGCCCAAATGATATCATTAAATTTTTGAAGAAGGTGGGCATAATGAGGAGTTGAAGGTGACTTTGCAAGGGAAGGGGAGTGGTGGTAGTGGTGGTAGAAGGTCTGATTGACTGGAAAAATCTTCCTCTATGGAAAAGAAAGACAAACAGAAAAAATTTGGTTGTGTTGAGGAAGACCTGAAATTTGAAGAGTTTGAAGCCTAGGAGGAAGATGATTCAAAGGATATGGATTTTGAGGAATTTTCCTATGATATGGGAGAAGAGGACACTGACGTTGAAAAGGATGAGGAAGAGGACCAAATTGATAAAGTTGAGGAACTCAAGAATGATAGTGAGAATGTGCAGGATGTTGGGAATACATGAATGGAGACTAATGTTGATGACTCTAGCATTGACTTTCTGAAGAGTAGATTGACCTTTTTGCAGGTTCAATTTGATGACATGGAGAAAGCTCTTGTTACTCTTATGAAGGTTACTAACAGACTAATGAGGAGGGTGATGTTGGGAGTTATTTCTAGAGAAACTAGAATTGCCAGGAACCTAAAAAAATAGGAGAAGCTGGATGTGTTAAAGATGCTAGATGAGATTGAGGAACCTGAATGGATGGAATGCATCTCCCTCATTGGAGAATATGGTTATTTGTTGAAGAAATCCAATTAATGGCTTCTTTTTTCTTCTTTAAAGACTGCTTTCTATTTTTTGTCCTTTTGGTTCCATATCTCAGACTACTATTTTATTATAGCTATGTTGTGATTTAATATAACCTGGGACACTGCTGATCTGATTAATGGTTTATGTAGTTTTAAAATTGCTAGTAGAAATTGTTTTTTTTTATTAATAGTGGATGGACTATGGTTACTATGTTAAATGATGGTATGTGAGCCACTTTGAATGTTGTTTCTTGGTTGGTTTTGTTGGTGTTGTCTCCTACCTTCGTTTGGTTCCTTTTTGTATTTTGGATGTAACCATGGGATTTGGGGCCTTCCCTACTAAACTAATCAAAAACATCTAGAGCCATTATTAAATCAACTCAACTTTTATTAGAAAATATTGATATGATCAAATCAGATCCTTGATCAAACTACAAAGTATTAGATGAGGACACTTGTTAGGGGTTCATCTCTACCAATCGTGGAGTTAGTGTGTCTTTCTGGCCCTATAAAAGGAGGTTTTAGTGGCTTGTTAAGCGTGATCATCAATACAAATTTTTTTTGTCTATTAGAAGAATTAGAATAGGGAAGGAATATGAAATATTTTTACAGAGCTTTGGGTTTTCTCTATGGCATATTAAGATATTATCAAGACAATTTTCTCAAATTGGTATTTGACCTTTGCATTTGTGTTATTTTTGTAAGAACAAGTAATAGTAGAGAGAAATATATGATATTGTGCATCTTTAGCCTTTGTCACATGCTTTCTTTGTCTATTTCATGTATGCCAAATGCTCTTTGTTAACTAACTCAAGTATAGTCTTGGTAATTTATTTCTATGCCATTAGCTTCTATGATTGAATAACACTATCTTTCATAAATTGAATCATTTTTTTATAATCTTTCAAAAAAATAGTGTGTATTTATAACTTGAAAGTTTAGTGCATGGATATATTTTTTCCAATTTTGATAAATAAATATTCAAATGTGTGTGAATCAAAAAACAATTGTTTCCATCAGACGTCAACTTTCATATTAAATATTTATCTAAAATGGAAAAAAAATTATACCATCTTGAAATAGATTCTTTTATCTAGTGCATCATATTTTTTTCAATTTTTTTAATAAGTTTTAGTATTTTTCCTTAGCATGGTAATCAACCTAATATTTTTTGCTGATAACCTACTTTTAGTATAAATAAAATATAAAATATAAATAATAATTAAACTATTAAAATAAATATATTTTTGAAAACTAAAATTATGGATCTACAAAAGGGTGCTTTTTATATTTAAAAAAAAAAGTTATTTACATTAGCAAGAGTTATTGAAACTTCAAGTTTTTCAAATAATTCTATTTTTTTGGTAAATTGGACTCAAAGTGGTGCTCCATATATTTTTAGCCAACAATTTTAGTTGAGAAATTTGTGGAAGTATCTAACTTAGCTAGAATGAATCTTACTAGATCATATGTTTGACCAAAATTGATTTTTAGTTAGAAATACTTAAATTCAGTTGTGCTGATATGTTGGCTGAAAGTGTGACACAAATTTGTGCTTTTACCTTGTCTATTTCATTTATGCAAAATTATCTTTGTTAACTAATTCAAGTATAGTCTTGGTAAATGCTTTCTATGCCATTAGCTTTTATGATTGAATAACACTATCTTTCAAATATTGAATCATGTTTGCTATACTCTTTCATTTTTCTACAAAGATTATACTAACTTTCATATTATGTTGTGAGAGAAAGATGGTCCTATAATGATCCAAAGTATTTATTTTAGTATTGGGCTTCTTCTTTTTTTTGGACCTTAATGGGTGCTTCCCACAGGGAGATTTGAATGACTACTCTATGCTCCTGTGGGCCTTAGTTGTTCATTATCTTTCCAACAATGGAGGGTTTTTGGCATTTTGTGTCCATTTCATTAGAAATAAGAGCCTTCTAAGGTTTGAAATGTTCTTAAAACTTTGTGGCACATCACCTTAGTTTCTTTTCTGCATTTCTCTTACCCTTTTCCCTAAAACATAAAGAAGAGTCATCTTTTGTAAAAATATGGAAGTTCATTCAGTGAGGCGCAAGCAAGTCCCCCTCTCACTGAATTTCCCATAAGGCTCTTTGGGAGAAGCACAAGCTTTCATGATCAATAGTTCTTTTTTGGCATGCCCAATGGGACTAAGATCTATCACATAATCTGATAGTTAGCCTAGAAGAGGCATTTAAATCAGATCAAAAGGAGAGGTTGGTAATTTCATGCCCAGAATCCAAACTATATCATCCTCTATAGGAAATTTCCAGTATTCTCAATTACCCTCTTCGAACCCTAGGAGAAGACGAGTCACAGGTTTCGTATCACCTATTAGAAGCAATAGGGTAAGAAGTGCTAGCCTGAAGTCTAGAGCCTTATATACCCCTCCAGACGGTTGAACCTTTCAAATTAGAATACCTATGTACACAATCCATAGGGGTTTATTTTTGATGGCTCTCTAAGGTGCTCTTGCTCCTAGAAAATTTGTGACTTGGGATAGTGGCAATCCACTAGTTCCACCTACACCTCCAAATGTGTGGCCTGCCATACCCACCAATGCCCTTAAAGCAATTCCAAAGTTCATTGTGGAGGATTTTAAAACTCCTTCTGAGCACCTCCAAGATATAGTGGAGGTTTGCAAGTTCCACAACATAGCAGAGAAAAATTTCGCCCTCAGATTGTTAGCTGCATCTTTTAAAGGGAAGGCTCAAGACTACTATAGATCCCTCGCTCTAAATACTATCTGATTTTGGGATGACCTCGAAGACAAGATTTTTTAGTACTTTTTGTAGAAAGGAGACTGCTCGTCTTTATTGGAACAATTGATCACAATCAAGAGATCCCCGCAAGAGGCCATGACTGACTTCAACACTAGTTTCCATAAAACCTGCCAAAGGATTCCTATGACAACCAAGCCTCCAACGACTATAGAATTCATGTTCTATTTAAAGGCTTTCAATTTGGATATCGCAGTCATGGTACAATCACTTAGAGGTGATACCTTGCCCTACATATATGATCTGGTTGTGCAGGTAGAGAATAGTCTAATAGATATAAGGAAGCTTCCACCATGGCCATCGATGCCAATGTTCACAGAGATCTTTGATGAAATCCAAGAGGAGGTAACTCCCAAAACCTCTATTTTACTCCCTAACACATTGACTACATCACCACCTTCAATGTATGTGTACCCAAATGCACAACCAAGCACATCAGACTCCTCTTCATTAGCAATGGATCTCAATAACAATGAAGAATCTAATGAGGACCTTCACAAACGAGGTGGTCATTATTCAACATCAACAGGAAGTGCCTCCAAATCCCCCTGTGCAAAATTATCATGGTGGGAGGCCACCTTACCAACATAACACGTATCAAGGAGCTCCAAGAGGAGGAAATCAACAATAGACATCTATAAGACAGATGGTCCCAATCACTACACCACTCCAGACTACCAAGAATAGCCCGAACAAAGACTTGGTCCCAGGATAGAAAAATTTGGAAGAAGATGCAAACACCTAGTGTTTTCTATGCAACGATGCCCACATGCCCTGAAATTGTCCAAGGGGAAATCTTTAGCAGAAGGTAGCAGAATAGAGGAGCCAAAGCACATTTTCAGATGTGAAGGACTATCAGTCTCTTAGAATTAACAATGCCCATTTCAGTGCACGAACACAAGGTATGACAAAAAAATAATTGGACATCTCCCCTGACCAAACACTTTTTTCTTAGATGGAAGAGGAAGATTCAATATTTTTGAATGATGTTATGAAAACTAGCATCCATTAGGTATAGTCAGATTACAATACCCAATAAAAAAGATGACTTACCGGGGAATATGTGCAACAAACTCCCAATGGCCGTAACCACAACGATCACAACCATAGGTACAACAAGCTCCACAAATACAACAAACTCAACTATCACAAGTGCGACTGGTTCCACCAAAAGAAATGGACAAGGGCCCGAGCTTGCCAACGACAGACCAAACTTTCCCAAAGGAAAGAGAAGTGCCCCCATTGAAGCCAAAGGCCCCGCTAACTGGAATGCTCAATGTGGTGGAGAAATTAATGAAGGCTCCCACCAACGTATCCTTGTGGGACATCCTATCCATTTTAGAGAAAAACAATTTTCTTCAAGAGACATTGAATAATGAAGGGAAGTTGTCACGAGTGGATACAACCCTGCCGCACAATCAAGATAAGGGCAAAAGGCATGTGTCGAACCCCCAATCCTCAAGAGCTACAACATATATGAATATGACAGACAAGGCAAACGTGAAAGAGGTAAATAAGAAAAATCCCACTCCCTTCTTCTTGGTACTCATCGTAGGAGATAAGTTACTACACAATAATATGATAGATTCAAGGGCCAGTACTATAGTCATGCCCAAGCTAGTGGTTGATGCTCTAAACTTGAAATATGAGCCCCTTGACAAGGGTATTATGTAATTAGATGGAAAGAAGGTCCTGACCATTGGTCGCATTAAAGACTTCTCTTTGACCTTGTTTTCTTGTTTGAGCCAAACCATTACAGAGGAAGTGGTCATAATTTACATTCCCCCATCTTTGGAATGTACCTATCAAGGGGTTTCACAACAAATCTTGGTGGATACCTAGTGCTTGACTGGTCCCACTTAATATTACGAACCAAGCACAAAGCAAAGATGAAGATCTTGTCTGAACCTTTGCACCCTGAACACATCACAAAGGATGCAGTGCTGAGTTTTGAAGTGATGCATACATCCTTTTCCAAAAAAGATATGTATTGCATGGAAATGTTGAAAGAAGAGGAGGCCACAAGTTATTGGACCCTCAAAGAAGAGGTCTTGCTCAATCAATTCATTGATTATGACCCTTTTGGCAATTTTCATGCTACAGGCCTGTGCACTTATGTAATTTTTGATGAGAACTAGACCATCTCAAATTTGATCAAGGAGAAAGAAAAACCAAGTGAACCAGATGATAAAAACTTATGGAAATTGTATTTTGATAGTGCCCAATGTAAGGCTAGTTCTAGAGCCGACATTCAACTTATATCTCCAACCAGGTCAAAGACCCTTAGAGCTTTTTGCTTTCAATTCTTGTGTTCAAACAATGATTCAAAATATGAAGGAATGGTTTACAGTCTAACCTTGGCAGAGCGAATGGGCATAAAAATGATAATGGTATTTAGAGATTTTGAGCTGGTTGTAAGCCAACTTCGAGGATAGGCGATGGCCAAAAATGTGAGAATGTAGTTCTACAGAGGCATAGGATATTAATCAAAGGGTTCAAATATTTTAATAGCTAGGTTATCCCATGATATTAAAACTCTACCACAAATAGAATAGCTTTGATCAACTCACAATTTGAGCCAATCCCTAGATTAGTCAAGGACCAACACGTAGTGTGCACCATTATCCGACCGACTATCCCCGACAATGATCGAAACTGGTAGGTCTTTGAGGATGATGCTCATATCACTACCTTCTTACAATAGTTGGGGGATTTTGATGATCAACCATAGCCTAGATCTGAAGGGGTTGCTAAGCAACAAGTGATCCAAATAAAAGGCAATAAGTTGTTGCGAGGCTTAATCAATCTCAAGAATCTCTTTGACTGTGAGGATGCAAGAAACAATAAGCGAAGATTCACGACTAATGATGATGACTATGGGGACATCGACACTAGAGATGGCAGGAAGTTGAAGGTTGGGAGGAATCTTCCACAGGAAGGTAAAGAAAGGTTGATAGAATTGTGTGTTAAGTACAAGGGGATCATGGCCTAGACCTACAATGATCTCAAAGGATATGATCCTAACATAATCTAGCATACTATTGAATTTGTCGAGGGATCCAAGCCCATACAAAAAAGTAATGGATGGTCAACCCGAAGATGGAAGCCCTAATGGCATAGGAGCTTACAAAGTTGACCGAGTTAAAGATTATATACTTGATTAAGAACTTCGCTTGGGTGTCCAATCTGGTCCTAATCCGAAAAAAGAATGGTGATATATGGCTTTGTGTGGATTTTTGGGACTTGAATAAATATTCATTAAAGGACCAAGTTATCCTTTTCCCTCAATGGAACAAATCTTATAGACCGTGGTTGGGTCAAAAATGTTTTCATTGCTTGATGGTTTTTCAAGCTACAACAAAGTTTACGTGAAGGAGGAGGATCAATATAAAATTATGTTCACCATTAAGTGGGGACATTCACGTATGCAAAAATTCCCTTCGGCCTCTCAAACACCAATGCCACCTTTCAACGTGTGATGGACATTTCTTTTAAGGGACTGATTAACAAGATCATCTTGATATATTTGGATGACCTAACCATATTTTTGAAATCAAAAGATGATCATTTTGATTATCTGGAAATAGTTTTCTAGAAGTTCCAATAGTTTGGGATTTCTTTAAATCCCAAGAAATGTGTATTCAGAGTACCACAAGGCAAGTTGTTTGGCTCTGTGGTATCTAAAGAAGGAACATCCATAGACCCCGAAAGGGTAAAGACTATAATGGAACTATCGCTACATGTTAATCAAAAGGGGTTACAATCTTTCTTGGGGAAGACTAACTCTGCTAGCTGATTCATTTCAGATTCCATAGGTATTGTGAGATCGATCATGTTGATGCTAAATAAAGTCTTAGGATTCAAATGGACCTAGGAAGGAAAATTCATATTTGAAAGGATTAAGTTTGCCATGTCCACGACTCTAGTGTTAGCAAACCTAGAATTTTTGAAAGAATTCCTACTATATGTTTACAACGGCCAACACAACATAGCCTTTGTGCTCACGCAAAAGGACAAGGAAGGAAGTAGGGAGCATCCCATCACTTTTAACTCTCAAACCCTAAAAGGGTACAAAATCAGATATAATTTCATAGAAAAGTAGGCCTTTTCTATTGTCAAAAGCCTCAAAAAAAATTTACATTTGGTTTTGGCTAGTAAGGTTACAGTCCTCATTGCCAATCCCAGTGTTAGAGAATACATCATAGAAGGTGAAATAACCAAGAAAAGGGCAAACTGGATCACTAAGATCTTGGAGTATGATGTGGACATCTAGCTGACAAAGTTGGTCCAAGGAAAAGGTTTATGTGAATATCTCGCACAAGAGTTTGACCCAAAGAAAAAAAGGAGGTCAACTAGGTCTATGCAAATCAATTCAAGTCAAATGAGTCTTAGGTGGCTGATCGAACTATATTCATGTAGACTGTCTGATACCCACTCAATGTCCTACCACACAAGAGAAGATACTACAAGTTTCAAGGCACCAAATATGTACTAGTCAAAGGTGCTCTATTTAAAAGAAATTATGACAAAGTGCTCCTCCACTATGTGGAAAAGCCATAGGCTGAGAGAATTCTAAATGAATTCCACAACAACCTAGAAGGTGGAAATTTCTCTGCCAAGACCAACACCTTAAAAATAATGTGGGAAGGTTACTAATGGCCCATGTTATTCTTTGAAGCTCACCATCTAGTGGGAAAATGCTCTCGGTGCCAATATTTTTTTTGACAAGTAGAACTTCGTCATGTTGTTGAGCCCGATCGTGATCAAAGAACCCTTCACACAACAAGGGTTAGATTTTATTGGGATGATCAATCCCATATCTAGCTCGAGACATAAATGGGTTCTCATGGCTATTGATTATTTTACAATATGGACAGAGGAAGTTCCTCTGAAGAATCAAGAACTGCAAAAACAAAAATCAACAACTTTCTTGAGGAATTAGTGGCAAGGTTCGGTTCTCCATAAAATATCATCTCAGATAATGCACGAGCCTTTGTAGGTTATGTGGTGACAAAATTATCCCTCAACCACGGGGTATACCTCAAGACTCCATCAAACTATTACCCACAAGGGAATGGATTGACCGAATCCACCAATAAGAACTTGATCAGGCTAATTGAGCATATCAGGTCAAAGCATCAAAGGGAATGGTATAGACATCTATGAGCAACCTTATGGGAAAAATTTATTACTCCTATACAAATTATAAAAGCCTCTCCCTATGAGTTGGTATACAAAAAGGAAGTAGTCCTACCTGTTTCAATGGAGATCTTGGTGCTACAATTGCTAAAATCCTTAGAGGTCGAGGAAGACATCGAGATGGAAGTAAGGCTTGCTAAGTTATTAAACCTCAAAAAAAAAGAGAAAAGGTATTTAAGACCATGATTAAATGCTAGCAGGTAGTCAAACGATGGTTTGACAAGAAGGTTTCCAACCCAAGTTTCAAGGAGGGGAGTCTTGTGCTAAAATTTGATGAACGAGATGCAAAACTAGAGTAACATGCCAAATTTTATTCTCTATGGAAGGGTCCCTTCTGCATTTACAAGTGAAAAGCTAGTAACACACATGAACTACAAGATATGAATGAAAAAATTTTGGGAATACTTGTAAATGGTATTCATTTGAAACTTTTTAATTAAATATGCAAAGTTCATTAAAAATCTACACTTTATGTACCATATGTAAAAAATTTGTAAATAAGCATTTTTGTGAATAAAACAAGAGTTGAAACACAAAAGTATATTATATTCATGAGGAAACATTTGCATATAGTATAGAGTGTTTGAGCTTAGAGCTCAGAGTGAAGTTTGAAAATATTCTCCCTTAAAAAGCCAAAAAGAGATTCATCATTACAAGCCAAAATTGGAGGCAGTACAGAAAAGCATGGAAATTCGACCTCCAAAATAGCAATAGTAAAAAACATAACATTTTTTTTGAAATTCTCGGGTAGATGGCAATAGGGTTTTCATCACACAGGCACACAAACATTGCACAAGCATCAATCCTCCACACTAGGGTTGTAGACCAGGTTCTTGAAAGAGGTGATCCATTCAAAACCATAAATCAACTCTAAATTATTTATCTTTAGGAGAAAGGAAGCAGCAGGCTTGGATCACTGGCAATGGCGCTCAAGGTCCATGGTCCAGAAATAAAAAAGGAAGGGCAATCATGGCACCACATCTATGTTCTTGACGTGTCTACTCAGGTCCATTGCAGATGAAATACCAATGTTGAGGACAACCACCTAAAAAAATTCATCTAGCTCGTCCAGATACACTAGATTGAACATGGCCCAGTAGAGTTCATTTATCCACAATTTGGAAATATCCAAGTCCAACAGAGAGGCCATGAACCAAGAGATAATATTAGTGTTGTAGCGTGGCTAGTTTAGGTCCTTCATGTAATCCCTCACCAAGATCCATTTGAATGCCATGATAGTTAGGTGGCTCTTCGTCTGCAGAAGAAATTTGAGCCTATCATTGCTAACGTCCCTGAAAAAGGAGCCTTGTAGTTTTTAGCTCCAAAGCCTAATCAAAGTGCCTAGACTACTCATGATGCAACAATTTTTTTACCAAACTCAAAAAGCATAGCGGAAGATATTTTCCAATTTAACGCAAACTTAATAACTATTATTGCAAGACGAGCATACTATTTATAGAAAAATATGAACTCGAAAATCTTGTGAACGAAAATTCTTTCCCATCAAACAATGATGGAAAATGTAAGTTGGTGGTAAGGATTGAAAGGGAAAATTGTACGAAAAGATTTTGTGAAGCCTTGGAGAATTAATTCAGGCACTAGAAATTAATGCTCATATATATGACTTGTCACCATGTGTTCATCACCTTCATCAATGCCAGCCAACTCGCTCATGTGAAAAGGCATATTTTAAAAGCCACCTCTTGCTTAATTAATACAAATGTATTTTCTAAACATGCTTCCCATTGCTCTAGGCTAAACACGCTTCTCGCTGCTCTAGTCTAGATTTTTCTCCAAGGTTGACATAAGGAGTGTACTAAATTCATTCCTATAGTGAAGTTGGTATTCTAAGAAGTACGAGCCCCCATTCCACATGTATTGCCTTGTTGCCAGTGCTTAAAGAGCTATCAATAATGGCAACGCATTTATTGCATGTGTATTTCAAAATTGAATGAGCCAAAAATAATTTGTTTTTCTAAGTGTAAACCTTTGAGTAAAAGCTTCTCTGAGAGTTAAGTCTACAAAATTATTTCAAGAACAAAAAAATGGTTGAGGTGTCATCTTCCGGCTGAAACACTAAAGTCTCTTTTTCTAAACCAGACTATGTTAACATATTTGGATATATCTCTTATTCCAATGCTACAATGCCACGAGAACAAAGTTTCCCTCACACAAAAATCATAAAGCTAGGAAACCACATAAAAAATGAGGTGGTCAAGGATTTCACATATAATATCTTTGACCCCAAGCTGCACATGAGAGCTTGTTTGGAAAGCCCTATGTTGAGTCATATGTTTCCAAGAAGCTGCATCATGAAAGGGGAGAGTATGTCACATGCAAGTCAACTTAAGACATGTCATCCACATCCCAAGCTTGCTCTTATATGTTCATGAAAGGTTAACGAGTAGCCAAAAGAGACAACAACAAGTGACATACGAGAGAGAAGGCTAACTAACCCATTGTCCCTACTTAGTGCAAGACAAGAGTGAGACGAAAGGATTGAGGAAATGTAAGGTCAAGAGTGAAAATCAGTATCGATTAGAGGAATTAGGTGCCCCAACATAAGGAAGAATACCAAACTCCTTAAGATGTTGTATTTTACAACTCAAGGCCTTACACTCTTTAGTGTGATGACCATGAACTCAATGGTAGGCACAAAAGGAATGTTTGTTGGAAAATTTCTTTCGAGTTCGGGGAGGAAGGGAGATCAAGTGATCTTGGAGGAGTCTCAACAAGATGGCCCCTTGATCGAGGGAAGAAGGTGATCCATTGGTGTGTAACAAAGAGGAGTCTTGATTAGTATAGGATGTCATACTTACACAAGGCTCTATAGATTGTGATATTATATACACTCTTTTGGAGGAGTGTGTAAAATATAAATTTGCAGTGGGTTGCGAGATGACATGGGCATTAAGCGAAGAGTCCTTTGTTGGTGTCAAAGGATCACTTTGAAGGTAGGGTTAGAAGAGTGAGTTGAGATAGGGTTGGTGTGAGGGGAAGGCTTTATGATGATGATTAAAGGACAATAACCAAGACTATGATTAGTTGTTTGTGTGTTAGGCTCAATAGGGTTGGGATAGCTTGTTCGTTAGCACCACAACCTTTTCCACTATAGCGAAGTTACTTCATGAGCTCATAACCTTTTCCATAAAGATTTTTCAGCATTTTTGGGTCAAGTGAGGGTTTTTTGTTAGCTTCATTGGTTAAGGTAGTCGAGGTGGAAGCTTGTGAAGGATCTACTGAGTCTTGTGTAGACAAGATGATGTTTCCCTTTTTAGAGTCTATGTTGGTGATCTTGGATTATCCTAGTAAAGGAGGTGTGAAGTCTAAGGAACCCCAATCATCATCTAGGGATTCTTGTTGTACGAGTTCCAATTTTTTGGTTGGTGTTGAAGTGGTGAAGGGTTTGGATTTGTTTTGCTCAAGTTGCAAGACATTGTAAGGTTCAGGATCAACGTCGAGTGTGTACACTTTGTTGTTGTAGATTTACTTCATCTTTTGATGAAGAGTGGAAGGCACTCCATTCATTGCATGAATCCATGGCCTACCTAAGATGAGGTTAGATGAAACATCATTAGGCATAACATGGATCAATGTGTCTAATATGGCCACGCCAACTATAAGAGGAAAATTGATCACACCAAGCGACTTTTGTCCTACACTGTAAAATCCACTAAGAGATAAGGAGGTAGGTTGAATGGTTGATTTATAAATATGGAGCCTATCCAAGAGGTCGACACTACACACATTAACTACAGAGCCATTATCAACAAGGGTTCATTTTATCCCTATGTGTTTGTATTGAGATATGATCATGAAGACTTCAACTTGTTTTTGCACTTCCAAAGGAGGGAGCTCACTTTGGTGGAAAATAATGTTAGCATTCAAGCCTTGAATCATAGTTGTTATGTCATTTGTTGGCACATTAGAAGGGATGGGAATTTTTTGTAAGGCTTCTTGTTCATGTTGTGATAGTGAGGGGAGGCTTGAATGAGATCCCATAATGATATTTTTGTGGGAGTATTCCTTAGTTGGTCAACAAGGTCATACTCCTCAAGGATGGAATTCAAGCGAGGGGTAACAGGTAAGATGGGAGGGGATGAAGGTAATGAAGTGGAGGTTGGTTGTTGGGATCACAGATTGTTTCTTATGTAATATGTATGAGCAATGGTATTATGACTCAAATGTTGCAACACATTGTTCTTAGGTGGGTAGAGAGTGGATTCGGGTTTAGGTTTGATGAAGGGGGGTAAAGGATGAGTTGAGGTTGAATAATATTATCATCCTTGAGCATGGGAGAGGCCAAGGGTGTCTCTTTATTTGCTTCTAAGGATGTAATATTATTATTTTTATGGTTATCCTTATCGGTTATCATGATATCCTCCCTAAGAGGAGGAGTTTTAGGAGAACTACAAAATGATTGTGCTTGACAATCAAAGGTTGGTTCTTCTACAATAGCCTCATCACTAATAGGGGAAGGATCAATGATGGAATGATTATTCTCAATAAGGATGTGTTTAGGGGAAGGAGGAAAACTAAGATGTTCACGACCTTCACTAATTATGTTTTCTAACAACAATGTATCTTCTTTACAACTAGGAGAAATACTAGGAGAAATTTGTTTTTACAGTCATGATTATCTATGTTTGTGTTGTATTGTTCATTAAGGTCTTGTCCACTAAGAGAGGTAAGAGGAGAGAAACAACTTGGATTCTCATAACTCTCATTGATTGGTTCTTCGAACAAAATATCTTCATCGCCAAGGGGAGAGATATTAGGAGAAGAACTAATATGATCGTTAGGAATGTCCAAGGTTGTGTCTTCGTCCACTACAACATTCTCATAGGGAGGGGATATTAAAGTTTTCCTAGCATGTCTAGTTATGTAAGCTACTAAAATTGTTTGAATAAAAATGAAAAGTACATGTAACCATTGTATGCAATGTTTCAACAAGATAAACAATGAATATGCAATAATACAATTTTTTTTTATCCAATATATGCTAAGCTTTAAGAATGTATATAATGTACATGCTAAAATGAAAAGTACTTTTAACAAACTAATGCAAAGTTTTATGAATATAAACATTCTATATGCAAAAGTGAAAAGTAATTTTATTAATGAGATGGAAAATTGTAGAAATGGAAACATTTTCAGATCTAAGGATGAAATGATTTTTAGAATGACCATCCTAAAATGATGATTTTGAGCTAGAAGGATAAAACCTATGTTCCCAAAACTTTCCAAACTTATAGTATATGATACTAGGAGCCTAAGAAAGCACAAAAATGAGGTTTTTGGTGTTGTAACAAATAGTGAAAAATCTGGAAAGGGACTAGGTCACCCAAAATGGCAAATTAGTCCCAGTTAGGGTTTGTTTTTCAAAATTTCCAAAAATTTGTAACTATTTAGAATGGGTATGATGTTGGATGACCAGAAGAAGAAAGGTAGGTGAAATTTTTGGATGAATGACAATGATTTGATATGAAAGAATGAAAATTATATACACTTTCATGCATGCAAAAATATGAAACCCTAGGATGCAGATTAAACAATGCAAAATGCAATGCAATGCAAACCTAGGGGGAAGAAGGACTCTAAATCAGAAAAGAAGGGTGCAAGAACTTTGGGTTCACCAAAATGAACCACCAAAAAGAATGTATAAGCTAAAAGGGAAAGAGGATTCCCCAATGAGCTTCTAGGGTTTTTCACCTAGAAGCTAAGGTTAGGAAATGTGACTCTCTTTCACTTAATGATATGCTTTTGGTGAGTTTGGTGAGTTAATTCAAAGGATTAAGGGTTTTGAGGTATGTGTGAATGTGTCTAAATGCAATAAACTAAAAATAGAATGATTTATTAAATTCTAAACTATTGAAATGCAAGGTACTAGAAAACACATAATGATATGCAAACATGAACTAAATGACCTATGAAACATACATAAACTATTACAAAAATGAATGAGATAGAATGTGTGCACCTAGAATTTGAAGAAGGATCTGACGGAGGTCTAGAATGCTGATGGAAATGTTGTAGAAGCTGAAAGGGACACTTATGCCAATCTGGGCAACCTAGTCCCAAATTTGAGAAAACTAGTTTGGAGCCCATTTCAACCAAAAGGGTATCAGATCTCTAAAAATCTTTGAGAAACATCCTCAGTGGGACTAGGTCGCCATTGTTGGTGACTTAGTCCTCTTCTAAATTTCTAAAAACCAGAGAATGGAAATGGAAGCCCTAGGTTTGTATTTTCTGCTCCTTCAGGTGTCTGGTCCTGAAAGTGAAGATTTTGATATGTAGATGTCCTCCAAGATTCAACTAGGGTTTCTCCAACCTTGAAGAGCTTAAGAAAGTTTTTGAAGGCTTTTCCACCTTGGTTCTTTACCAAATCTTCCTACAAGACTTGCAAATCACACAAAGAAGGAAAACTTGTTGATTCTTAGGGATAAGGGGTTTTACTTAGTCAAACCCCTTTTGAGTAATCAAACCAAAATGATAAAGTAATGTAAAAAAGCATGAAACAAAGGAGTGATGGAGTTTTACCTTGCCTTGATGATAGATCTTGAGTTGCAACAATGGAGAATTCAACCCTTGAATGCTTCTCGAGAGAGGTGTCTTGGTGACTTAGACTACTCAAACCCTAGCTTGCTTGAGAAGAAGGAGAGATGAGAGAAGAAAAATAAAGCTTAGGAGAGGCAAAATGAGGGGAAAAACCCTTATTTGTAGAAGCTATGCCCTGATTTTCTTGAAATAACACCATATAGGCCGACCTTAGGGTTTTAGAGACAAAATATTGAAAGAAATTTAGGTTAAAATTCAATTTTATGTCACATGGGATTAGGCCGCCCAAGTTGTCAACCTAGTCAACCTGGGCATTTTTTATTGGTTTTTGTGGATTAAGATGTGATTATTATTGTTTTTCAAGAAATTGTCTCACAAAACACACTAAAGTAAGGTATGTATGTGCATTAAGGGGTCATTTTAGCATATATAGGAAAAGGTTGATTTAGTAAAGAAAAGCCTAGGAAAGTGTGAAAATGTTTTACAACACATTGGCACAAGGCTTGGAAAGGGGTAAAAAGAGGCTGAAAAGGGTCCAAAATCCATAGGCAAGGGTCCAAACAAGTGAAAAAATTTAAAGGCTACACTTCTTGGTGACACACCCCAAAACACAAGGAAGAGTTGGCTTCTATAAAAATCTTAGAGGTCATTCTATGAGGCGCAAGTAGGTCCCCCTCTCACTGAATTTCCCATAAGGCTATTTGAGAGAAGTACAAGCATTCATGATCAACAATGACATCAATAGAGGAATTATCAAGCTTCTCCTTAAAGAAGGGGACATAAAATTAATTAAGAAATGGATATCTATTACCCTTCTTAATGTCTCATATAAAATATTGGCCCTTAGAATAGAGGATATCCTTCCCAAGGTTTTTAGCCCTATGTAAATATGATTTATTAAGGGTAGATACATTTTAGATAATCTCATTTCTAGTTGGAAGTAGTGGAGTGGGCTAGAAAATTCAATCAAAATATTGGCATTCTCTTATTGGAATTTGAAAAGGCATATGATAGGGTTGAGTTTCTGATGATGTCACTTAAAGCATTTGGTTTCCCAAGTGGAGTTTTCCAAATGGTGAAAACCCTATTAAATGATGTTGTAGCTCAAGTAGAAGTTAATGGATCTCTATTAGATCAATTCTTTCTACAAAGATCAATTAGGCAAGGTTGTTCTCTTGTCCCTAACCTATTTTTAATAGCATCATATGCTATCTTTTACCTTCTAAGGGGCACTAAATTGTCACCTAAAGTAAAAGGCATATCTCTCCCCAATGGACATGACCTCCTAAACATCCAATTTGCAAATGACACTATAATTTTTGTTATCCTTGAAGAAAGAAATGTGGACTATATTATGCACAAGATTAATTTATTTTGTAAATATTCTAGTGCTAAAATTTCAAAGGAAAAATCTATAATGCTTAGTTGGGAAAATTACCCCCTTGACTGGATTAGGAAGTTTAAAGTTCAATGGGAAGAACCTAATAAATAAGTTAGGTACCTTAGCATTCATTTTGGTCTTTTCCCCTATTTGAAAGACATATGGGATTGCTTAAGAGAAAAATAGAAAAAAAATTGACAATGGAATAAACAATATCTATTCTTGGGTGGTAGGTTTTAGGCATGTCAAAAAATACTATCATCTTACAGCTTGTATTATTCCCCAGTTTGATTATTCAATAGTTACTAGATTAATGAAATTTTAAAAAATATTAGACAATTCCTATGGTCAGACAAGTAAGGTAATAATAAAAACATGTTAAATGAGAGTATTCCTTCTTAGATAAATTGGAAGGAGGGCTTGGTTTGAGAGACTTAAACAAATATAACATCTCCTTAGCTAGCAAGTGGATCCTTAAATCCTTAAATGCAAAAAAACCTTGGAAGGCTTTAGTAATGAATAACATCCAGTTAGTTGTTCCAAAACAAGCAAAAAAATGTCCAAACAATTCCTCATAAACGACATTCTTTTTTACAACTATCTAGTAGCCCTTGTGGGACCAAATGTGCTCAAAGTATATGAAAGTTTGGGAGGTCATTAGAAGTAATATTAAAAATTATGGTTTCTTGAATCAAAATAGGGGTAGTTTGAGCCCTTATAGGTCAATCTGGTGGAACCTTGATAAAAAGATGAACCCCTTTCTTTATTGCAAAGTTACTTAGCTAAAGCTTGACATTTAAAAGGTATTAGATGCTTTAATTATATACTATGTAATAGCCAACTAAATTCATGGACTAATATAAGTTTTGAATTTAATCTCCCTCAATCTCATTGGAGGACATATTATGTTCTTAGGGAAGCTTGCAAGATCATTCAATTTCCTGTTTGCAAAATAAAAGGCAAGGTTTTTTGTGAGAATCTCACTTGGGATGAAGGCTCCAAGATTATGTTTAAAACCTAAAATGATTTATAAAACATTAATACTCCCAGGACCTCCCCAATCATCTAAACAAATATTGGAATCTTGCTCTCCTTGGGGCACAATGGTAAAAAAAATCAAGATCTTATGGTCTAATACTTTAGAGCCAAAGATTGCTTGCTTTAAGTGGTTGTTCATGTTGTAGAAACTTTGCTTCACATTGTCTTCTTTTGTAATGAATATTTGTACTATTTGTAAGTAGCCTGAAAGTATTCAACACATATTCTTTGATTATTTGCTTGCAAAAGAGATTTGGAATATGATTTTGTCTGATCTTGTGGGATGGGGGGATAAAGGCAAAATTAAATAGCAGGAGATGAACTATTTGGTTATGTGGAAGGCTTAAGTCATTCTTATAATTTTTTTGGCTTATTTTGTCATCTAATATTTTATGGGCAATTTAGAAGGCTAAAACTGAGGATATTTTTCTGGGGTACTAAGAGAGTACTTATGGAGTCTTTGAGAAGGGTCACGTTTTACAATATTTATGTGTAGGTGAAAATAACAATGGATATTTCAAAAGAAATATTTTTGAAGCTGTTAAAGGAAGGAATTATGGATATAAAAAATACAAATGTTGAATATTGAAGGCATTGGCCTTTCAATGAAGTAGACAATATTCCTTATATGAAAATCTACTTGGAACTTCTTAAAAATTACAACAAGAAGTACCTAGTTGAGACATTGGAGAAAGACTTTAATTACCAAAAAGGACTAAGATTTCATATAAATCATGGGGAGGACTTCACTATAGAGGTGGTTAGATCCAATGAGTACATCTCATAGGTTGAACCAATATGGAGTGAAAATGACTCATGTGGTGAAAGAAAGAACTTTTGAACATTGTTTGGCTGAATGTGCACATTTTAGTAATATATCATTGCCTTGGTTTTAGGACCGTTTCTACTCATATCTTAGATATGTTCATAGATCAATGCAAAATACAACATAGTATATATTTATATGCACGAAATTGGTTAATTAGTATAATGCAAAATGTATTGATCCATAAACATATTTTTTGATAAGACCCTGTGTGGTCTGCTAATAGTTAGGTCTACAACTTCTAATGATTTTTTGTAACTCCTCTTGATATATGATCTTTAATAAAAAAAATATAATATCATTGCTATATTAAATTTTATTATATAATATATTTAAAACAAACTAAATTATTAAAAAGCTAGTACATACTATTATTAAATTAATATAAAATTATTTAAAAAATTAATATATTATTAAAATATAGTATTATTATATTATAGTTTATTACATAATATATTTAGAATATATTAAAGCATTAAAAAATAAAATAAAATATTATTTTTTATTAAGAGGGGTAACGCTTTTGATCTAGAGCTATGAACCTATGAAATCACAAGTGGGGATCTCATCCCCAATATAAATTTTCAACAATTACACCCCAATGAGATTTGAACCTTGATGGCAAGAATAACAACACAACAACTTGACCATCACACCATGCCATTATTGACAAAAATAAAATATTATTATTAATTTTATTTTATATGTATTTATATAAAAATATTACTTTATTTATAATATTATACATAAAATATGAAAACACTATTTAAAATAGATATTTATTTTTTAAATATAAAGAAATCTAAAAAGAACTTAAAAATTTGTCATTCCTAAAGATCCTTTCATAACACTTAGATTAATTATATTCAAGATAAATGCTTTTGAAAAATGTATACATATTTCTTAAATAGAAAATAATAATAATTTTTTATTTGATATCAAAATTATTTAATAGTGACTAATTAAACAAAACCAATTATAATAAAATTGACCAAGAAAGCTTTTTAAAACCTCAAAATAAAAAGTGAATTAAAAGCAAATAACTATTTCGATAAAAATGTTTGTGGAATAGACTTATAATTTTTTCTTACAACACAAGAATACAAATCGAATTCAAACTTTCGCTGATACAAGTTAATATGAATGAGTGCCGTCGTCGGTCGACCAATTATTTGAGCAATTCATCCTTGGACCTCTTCCATCTGTCAGTGTTGTATGACCTGCTAAATATTATGGAGCTTATGAGACTGCCCCTTGTCCTCTGACTCCACTAAAAGTAGAATTCTGGCTCGACCTTCATATATCCAACTGGATTACCCACCAGGCAAATACCCAATTGGTTTAATGCAATTTCTTTTGAACATAAGACAGGAGGAAATATAACATGAATAAACATAAGAACAATTTCACTAATCCGTGCAGTATGCAAATGGAGTGCAATCATTATGGAAAAAGAAAGAGAATCAAATTTCAGCAAAAGCGGCTATTTAATATGAATTTATATTGTATGGGTTAGCATTTTCACTTGAAACAAACATCTGAATTATAAAAAATTTGAATAGCTCTGTCCATTAAAACGCAATACTTGCCTCATGATTTGAATTGCGAAAATAATGGTCATCTTTTGTTCAATAAAAAGAAGCCAAATTGAAGATAACATACATGACAGAATGGAGATTCTTGCCAAGTGTACAGGACGAAGTATTGTGAATAAGTTTATCTCCATCTTTTGACTTTTGGCCTCCAGTCAGGGATAGTGCAGAATGTGCAGAGCGCACTAAGAATATATTATGACAAGCGCAAGTAATGCTAGCCCAAATTGGAGTAAGTGGCCTCACGACCTGGCTCAAATCCCAAGGCCTGCAATGCGCAGTCGGTACTGATTTTTGTCTGGGTGATTTGCAGAGCCCTGCTTGTAACTCCGATTCTCCAATTTGAGGTCCCTAGAAGTACACATGGCACCTCATCACCACTAGTCACTGCCTGTGCTTAAAATACTCGCTGACCTCATGAAGCTTCTTTAAAGCTGGCAGAACGCACTAAAACAGTTCTCACATCATTGAGAGAAGATTCAGCCATATTGTCTAAGCAAATTTAGTACTCAATGTACTTACTGAGAGTTCTAAAATTCATTGAATATAAGACAAGGATGTGCTGAAGAAGATTGTGACTGGAATAAAATGCGCGGAATGTTTCTTTTTGTGGGGACAGTGCGCCTCCCTAGAGCTTTTTATTGGAAACCAGCCGGGAAAGATTGGGACGGGTGCCATGGAAATGTGTATAAATACCTGACGCCTCAACTCATTCTGCATGACAAGTTCATACATTTGGTTCTGTATTCAAAGTATATCATCGTCCATAGAAGTTTTCTGTAAGAGATGGCGATCAGAGCTTGTATAATGAGCTCAGTTTTGCTTGCGCTTATGTTTGCATTGAGCCTTCGTAATCTGAATGGCGTGGAAGGTAGGGGAAGCAAGTTTATGAGTAAAGAGATGGGATATGAGTCTGGTGGTGGTGCGGGGAAGGGTCAAACACCCAGGCTGGGCAGTGGCTACGGTGCCGGTTCCGGGTCCGGGTCAGGCTATGGTGTTGGCAGTGGCGTTGGGCCCGGCTCTGGCTATGGTGCTGGGTCAGGTGCCGGTTCTGGGTATGGTGCTGGCAGTGGTGTTGGGCCCGGGTCTGGTTATGGAGCTGGGTCAGGTTCTGGTTCTGGATATGGTGCTGGTAGTGGTGTTGGACCTGGGTCTGGTTATGGAGCCGGGTCAGGTTCTGGTTCTGGCTATGGTGCTGGGTCTGGATTGGGTAATGGTTATGGTGGAGGTCAAGGTGCTGGAAGTGGGTATGGAGCAGGCAGTGGTTCTGGTTATGGAGCTGGCTCTGGTTCTGGCAGTGGCTATGGAGCTGGTTCGGGCAGTGGGTCTGGTTATGGGTCAGGGTCAGGCAGTGGCAATGGTGCTGGATCCGGCAGCGGATCAGGTTATGGGGCCGGTTCCGGTTCTGGGTCGGGCTACGGTGCTGGTTCCGGCAGTGGATCAGGTTATGGGGCTGGTTCTGGCAGCGGCTCTGGATATGGTGCTGGCTCTGGTTCAGGGTCTGGATATGGTGCTGGCTCTGGTTCGGGGTCTGGTTATGGTGCTGGCTCTGGTTCGGGTTCGGGTTATGGTGCTGGCTCCGGTTCAGGCTATGGTGCGGGCTCTGGAGCTGGCTCTGGCTATGGAGGTGGCTCAGGATATGTACCTGGCAAAGGGTATTAGACAGGAAGCAATCTCTATTGTTTGTCATATTTTCTGTTGTGGTAAATAAGGTCTTGGTTCATAGGGGATGAAGAAGATTTACGATAATTCTTAAGAAATAGCAGTACCTTCTTTTAGAGAATAAAGTCCATTAGGAATGTAGATGACTACGTAGTTCTCGTCCATGCAATTTAATGTACTTTGGAGATAAATTATCTTTGAATAAATCTTATGATTAATGGCAAATAATGTAGCAGGAAAGGAGGTGCAAGTATATGGTTCTCGCCCATGCAATTTAATGTACTTTGGAGATCAATTACCTGGGAATAATACTTATGATTAATATTGACTAAATTGGAGCCTTCACGCATTCTAAATTTCGTTTTGATTTAATGTTTCCTTTGTCTGCGTAAATAACACAGATTGAATTGTACAAAGGAGCCACCGGCACGGATGACTTGATATTGTGTCAGGAGATCATGTCAAGCACTCTCTTATAATTTTGAGTCGTTCATTTTACGTTAAAGGTCGTTTCTAAAGCAAATACAAAGAGCAGCGTCGACTATGTGTGCATGCTAAAAACGACGTCCCAGTAAGACACATACAATCTCAATAAGAGAATATACAATAAATAAGTAATAATAAGAAGCACTGATCCTGGCGTGCGAATCATGAAACAAAAGCTGATTCTGCAGGCCATTACAGGACAAAATAATAGCCACTTAACCATTTAAGAAATATTAGCCATTTACTTTTATTCTATAATTAATAGAACATTTTGTCAGTTAAAGAAATAATAATGATACAAACATTTCATCTCATTAGTGCTGGATATAAGAGTCCAAATCCCCTCTTAAGCCATTGCACAATGAAAACAAATCAAACAATTTTAGTAATCCTTAGTAGTCACTTAAATAGTTAGTGGGGTTTAAATTATACACAAAAATTATTCTAGAGGAGATGTCCAAGTTATCGTCATGGCTATGTTTGCGTAATCATAGATATCAAACCGTATGTTGGATTGATTAAATTTTTTATGGGTTTTATTTGCTCACGAGTTAATAGCTTATAGCTATTGTTTTGGCATGTGGGCAATTTGGTCGAATGTAGGAGTGTTCGATATGCGCGCAAGGGTAAAAAAGTCACCATTTAGAGGTGCTGCCCACTCATGGCCACCAAACATCTTGATTACCGCCCGCTATAACCACCAAATAATATTTTAAAAAAGTCCTAATTGTGCCACTATTAGGGTGCAATTATAACAATTTTATCATTCAAATATGTTCAAAAGTGAATGGGTTTAATTCACAAGTTAACGTTGGAGGTTTATGTTAGCGACCATAATAGTTCACACCTACACATTAAATGCCATACCTTAACATTGGACACCACCACACATTCACTCCATTTCATAAGCATGTCAGGTCCAATGATGGATTATTTCCCACGGTTTTTGGGGTAAAATGATCATTTCCATCATTTCACCACATGCTCACGGGCTGGAAGCTTCTCGATGGTGGGCGATGGTGTCTACTCTCCACGGTTTGAGGTGACGGCGAACATCATTCTCCTTTCAAAATGCAAACAGTGGTACTCATGAATCTTTTTATTTAGCATTTTTGTGGACCTGTGAAGGGTTTCTTTGCTCATGTTTGAATAATGATTACTAGTTGTTTTTACCTAAAAAATCATTCCTTTTCATGCCCTTTTCACCATGTGATGTTTGACATTGTCAAGTCTGGTGGTGGATGTAGACACCGAAAATTGGTCTAGGCCTGCAAGTACCACTTTTCACATAATTTTCTAATGTCCATGGTCATGATTAAATAATGTTTATTATTTAATTACTTTCTAAACACATATTTCCTCTATTAATTAAATAACTTTTTAATTATTTAATTAATTCATTATGACCCTTTATTCAACTTTGATTAATTAAATAAATCATATTTATTTAATTATGTCGCTAACTAATTAATTATCCTTCTTAATTAAATAAAATTATTTAATTACCCCTTTGTCATATTTCAACTATAATTAAATATTTATTATTTAATTATTCAATTTAATCCTTTTCAACAGTCAATTAAATAAATTACATTATTTATTTAATTAAATCTTTCAATTTTCTAATGTTGAATTAAATTAACATTGAATTCATAATTAAGTGTTTCTATCACATTCTTTTGTCATCCAGTTATCTAATTATTCACTCACCTTCTCACTTGAGATCTATTTTAAATCTGCTAGTTATCTCCGGATTCGATATCTGATCGTCTCGGCGAAAGGACTCTCTATCACAACCAGTCAATTAACTAGTTCTAACTTATATGCATGAACATATTTAATAATTAAATATCTTTATTTAATTAATTAATTCATGTGTGCATTCGAACGGATTATTCTTCGAGTTCTAACTTTGACTTTTTCATTCAAAGTCTATTTCCTCTATTTTCGAAGACTCTCAACTGAATATTAAATTGATTATTTAATCTTGAACTCGTGTTCTTTCTATTTTCGAATAGTCTTGACACAAGATTAAGTTATTGTTCTAATTTAATCTCTATCCTGCAAAATTTCCCAACTCATGTTCTAATTGACATAGAAGTCACATCGCATGACATTCAACAATCTCGATCGTTGATCTCTCTTTCGAATCTAAGCCGATCGTTCGAAAACCCAAAATCTATAAATTGACCTATCATTGTCATTATTCCTCCTCCCGAAAGCAATACTTTTGAGAAGAACCTATTATATTCGATATTTTGCTTAAACAATACATCCAGGTTATGCTTGCATCAATACTAAAAATTTAAGGGCAAGAATACTAAGACAACAAAATGGAGAAGGACAATCAACATAATTCGAATAAGTGGACGCATATTTGGTGAGACTATTCTAGTTATAGTTTTAATTGTTTTGTTCATTTTTACTCATTCTTAGTTGTTTGATTTAGATTAATATTTGTTAGATTAGATTTAACCATCTATCTGTGCAGATCCCCATTTATTCTACGTTACATTTGGTGAACCCGATGTGAATCACGCTTCAAAATTCGCAACTCATTTTTTTCGTCTTTTCATTTTTTTGTTTTGTTTTGCAAGAATTGTACGACAAACCACAATTGATTAAAGAAATGACGCATAAGATCTCGCGAGCCAAATCTGATACATTCCACAACGCATCTGACAACATGAATTGCATCTGCGACATTCTGCACCGCATCCGACTATCAACGTTGCACCGCATCTGGCTATCAATGCCGCACCGCATCTGACTTTCATAATCGCACCGCATTTGTAAGTTTAAAAGTTGCATCTGCCTGGTAAAAATTATTTTTGTTTTTTATTAATTTTCATATTTTCGCGATTTGATTTTTAGTTTTTGTCTTGTTTTTTTTTTCGTTAATGTTTTTTTTGCAGCTGTGTTAAGGGGGATAACTTAGTTTTTGTAGGACGAAGCGTAGAAGACCAAAAAAAAAGCCAAAAAAAAACATCTTCTTTTCTACAGGACGAAAGCCGAAGACACAGATAAATTATTAATCAGTTGCATGCAGGACCTTATGAAGACATTGATTTGTTTATTTTATTTTAAAGGCTTTTGTGTTTGGTAGTTAAAAAATTGTCATTTGGGTTTATAAATTAACTACTGTTTTTCATGTATGTTCATGTTAGTTTAACCCCACGATTTGGTATATCGAAGTATCCTCTCCCCTTGCGCATTCATGCGATCCTAGGTGTAAGAGAAACAATTACTAACTCTAGAACTTGGACCTATCTTGGTGGGAAAAAGTACTCACCCCAAGACAACTCAGACGATAACACGCTTTAGCCAGCGACTTCCACCCGGTATATAAAAGTGGATTTTTGGGGGAAACCCTAGAAATCACGCTCACTGTTTCGATGAGAAGGGAAGAAATGGTTTCTCGCCATACTCGATGGTGCCCCACGAATGGAATTCCCTTACTAAAAGCCATGTTGTAGTTTTTCCAAAATCCTTTCTATTTCTTGGTGCAACAGGTTCAGACCTGTGAAGCCGTCTTACATATTTATGGTTCATGTGTGGAGATGAGATGTATGCCATGGGAGTTTCATGGGTACAGTAGCTTGGTTGCCCCATATAATTGAGTGTCGTGGAGGGGAGCCAGTGGGGTCAAGCTACTAGTCATCTGCCTTGAATATGCGTAGCTATATTTATCCAAGTAAGAACTCAATAAATATTGTCCAACACAGCCTAGGGTGTAATTGTTCTATGATTTTAATAGATCCATCACTACCAACTAAAAACACATTGTATTATGTGCTTGCTTTTGCTGTATTCGTAAAAAAAAAAAACTTGATCATCAAACGGAGTCAGTCGAAACATCATCTTCAAAAAACTGCAACAGTCAAACAGAGTCGCAATTGTTGTTTTTAGAACCGCATCTGTCTTAGAGAGTCACAACTGTTAAGCTAAACGTCGCATGTGTCTGTCAACAGTTTATAATTTTCATAGAGTCTAGTTTTTGAGCCGCAACTATAATTTTTTGAGTCGCATGTGTATCCGCAAACCGCAATTGTCAAATGAAAAGATGCAAGTGTCTGTCAATAGTTTTAGTTTCACAAAGTCCATATTCTTAGGTGCATCTGATCAACTGAGTCACATCTGCCATAAAGTAAACCACATCTGTCTGAAAACTGCAATTGCATGTCAACATTTGAAACTCGGTTTAGTCAAATCACTGCATCTGCAACTTAAACCGCATCTGTCAAAAAAATTCAATGCATCTCCTAGGTGAACCGCAATTGACTGTCAACAGAAAACTTCGAAAACTACAAATTGAGTCTGAAAGAATAACTGTCTTTTTTGCTTTTGTTTCTAAAGATCAACCTTGGACAGAAACTGGAAAAAAATTGCTCAAAAACCATGCATTATTAGGTGTCATATACATCATGTTCATAGTCATCCTAGGTTACAAGTATTTAGACACTTCCTAGGAAATTGCATATCGTAGAATAGAATAACTTTCCTCGTCATTGGATACATTCATGCTTCGATTTGTCACTATCATTGAACCTAGTCACTATTATCCTATTTGTGAATCTTTCCAACTCAACAGTCTAGTTTGGGAAATTCACCTTGTCAACTATCTTTGTCCTACAATCAAGTTCCTTGGTCAACTCAAATCATTTCTTGGATTTATTCCATAGGTGGTAGGTTATACCCATCTTAGAATCATTTACTATCATAGTCTACTCAAAACTTTGTATATTGTTCGCCCTACCATACGTCATCTTAGTATACATCATTTTAGAAATCTTTAGCAATATCCTTTATATTCAAAAAATCCAAAAAACATAGAAATAGGACATACTAGTTTTTAGACATAGTTTGCATTACCCCATTTTGAGCAACTTTTCATGGTTGAAACAAGGTCTAAAAAGAAACAAAAAGCAATGTCAGACCCTAACGAATTTGTCAATCCTTTTGAAAATCAACCATAAGGAAAAGAGAGACCACACAAACCTTTGCTTGAAAAACACGTCACTAGAGACACACATGGAAAAATTTATGTTGAAGACATAGATGCTATCGTACAAGATCCTGAATTTGCATCCTTTATGGATGAGTTTTTGGCAAATGATCCCCAACGATATCTAGCAAAGTTGCTAGTAGAAGGTGCCACACTACCACCAATATTTGATATTCATACTTTGAAAACACTGTCTACTCAACCAACGCAAACCATAACGTCAAGTGTTTCTATTCTTGAAATAACCGCAGCGATACCAACTGGCATACCTACTCAAAAATCATCAATTTTAAGCACAATCCCTTTCAACGTAACACAAGGTTTACAATTTACTGCGGGAGCAACTTCAACAAACCCCTTTGGCACAAACACTACTAGTAAGAGATCCAAAGTTGGCATGAATATTCCTATACCAAATCAGAACATTCAGAAAGGAAAAATTCCTATACCAAATCAAAACATTCAGATAGGAAATATTCCTACACCAAATCAAAACATTCAAACAAGATATATACCCCTGCCAAATCACAATCAGTCACATAAGACGACATTTCAGAACACCTACATTGATCCAAACAACGCAAACAACATGTCCTTGACACAAGTAGATGTTCTCCAAAACCAAATGTAAATGCTTCAACAACAGATGGACAACATGTCTATGTCAGGCAAATGAACTATCTCAACGCAAGATCTATGTCCATGTCCTATTGACAAAGCGCTATACATGACACCCTTCCCACACGGATACATTATACCAAATTTTCCTAAGTATAATGGGAGGAAGAATCCTTTAGAACACATTAGATAATTCTTGACAACATGCATGGACATATCATATGACCCCACATACTTGATGAGACTATTTTCGCGAACCCTTGTCGAGATAGCACTGGAATGGTTCTCTAAATTACCATATGGCATACGATCCTGGGGTGAATTAGCTGAGAATTTTGTCGAACACTTTTCCTTTAACATAGACAATGAAGTAACAATAGCTACCTTGTGTCACACAACACAAGAAGAAGGCAAAACTTTCACCACTTTCTTCTAGAGATGGAGAAGTCTAGCTAGCAGATGTCCAATTGAAATACTAGAAAAGCAAAAAGTCACGATATTCCTTGAAAATATTAATCCAAAACTAAGAGGTGACTTAAGGGTGCATTGTTGTACTTCATTCCTAGACTTGGTATAAAAGGGCATCATCCTTGAAAAAGGCCTTATTGACAAAGGATAAATTAAAGTACCAGGTAGAAACCTAATGGTTCAACATCAAAATGCACTCAACGATTGAAACAAGTTCTTGTCTAGAAACAAAAATGTTACAAATGACGACATTGTTGATGCTAAGACCATACATGTGGGACCAATCATCAAACTTAGAGGTTACAAACCCAATCAAGACATGACGAGTAATCCAAATCAAACAACAAACTTTGTCCAAAATTCACAGCAATAACGACCACAAAGGAGATTTCCTAAACGTGAATTTACCCCTTTGGGGCAGCCAATCGAGACAATTTTCAAAGAGTTGATTAAACATGATCTCATAAAACCATTAGAACCAAGAGAATATGATCCTTGACAGTTTAAACCATCATGGTGGGATGATAATGCCTATTGTGAATACTATCGAACAAAAGGGCATAACCTACAACAATGTTGACAACTGAAGAATATCATACAAGACTTTGTTGAAGATGGAACCATAGAGGTCAATGGACAGAAACACACCAAGAATAGTGATCATAAGGTCTTCACAGACCCATTACATGACCACACGAAAGGAAAATCCTCCAGTTTGGGAATCAAGAATACTCCATCAGCCAATTATGCAAATACTAAGTATGACTATGGAAAAGGTACGATCATAAACCACCTCTGAGCTACAAATGAAAATGTCCATACCATCACCACTAAGAAGTGTCCTGAATGTGTTGTAAACACACGCAGAACTAAGATAACTCTTCCAGGTCCTTCTTCTGAGCCACCTACACAGTCTTCCAAGTCTAAGTACAATCTGCTTAATCAACTGAGCAAGACCCCAGCATAGATATCCATTTTGGAACTATTGACTTTATCACCTGAGCATCGAGGCATTCTTGACAAAGCCTTATAGAGCAGGACTATCCCTACCAACTTAGATGTCAATCGTTTCAAAGAAATGGTAGGATACTTAACTAACTCCCATCATGCCACATTTTCTCAACAAGATTATTCAACAAAAAAGACTGATCATAATGACCCATTACATCTTGAAGTCCTAGTACATCAAACCAAAGTCAGACGAGTCTTGGTAGACGGAGGAGTATGTTTGAACCTTTGTACCCTAAAATTGGTTAAGGCATTAGGATTCTCAGAAGCATGCGTAGACACCTCTAAGAGTATAGTCATCAAGGCTTACGATGACGAGGAAAGATCATCAAAAGGAGTTGTCACTCTCCCTATCAGAATTGGCCTGGAAGTTATGAACACCAACTTCCAAGTCTTGGATCTCACCCTTCCATATAACTTGTTGTTAGGTAGACCATGGATACATGCAATGAAAGCCGTACCTTCCACACATCAACAGTGTCTTAAATTCCCATATAATGGCACCAAGATCATGATTGATGGTGATCCAGATCCTTTTCAATATTGTACAAGCCTAATGGAAATTCCACAATGACAGGTACCAGTTAATCAAGAAGCTTCATCATCCACTTTATCCCTATACGTTGATCCATTACATCTTACCAAGTCCATTTCATTCAAACCACCATCATCCACTCCTAAGGTTGAGATCCAAGACAAGGGTTGTGGAGAATATCACATGAAGGCATCCTATTGTGTCAGTCAGTTGGTTCCACCTAAGACATATGGCTTACCCATGGTAGATAGAAGACAATCTATGGTCACATTTCATGTTCCCCCTACAATGACATTGACCAAATGGGGAGAATTAGGTGAAGAAGTTGTGGACCAATGTGATATTACCTCTTGGTTGTACCAAGAAGACAATGAATACCCCTCACCATCTATTCAGATAGCTACGAATCAATATGGAAAAGGCTTTAAGATAATGCAAAGCAAAGGCTACGATGGACATAGTGGGTTAGGACTACGTGAAAATGGAAGGACTAAACCAATCATTGTCTCACCACGACTGAAAGGCCTAAGGCTAGGGTTTCAACCGCTTAGAATTGGGTTTCCTAGTACTTCGTCACAATTTCAAGAGGAAGAAAGTGCTTATGAAGACATTGAGATATATCATGAACCACTTCCCCCAGTTTACGATGAATCCCCTAACTCAAGCGACTATGAATGGGATTCCCTTTCCTCTACCAACACCATGAACCTAAATAATCTATTTGGAGAACTCGACGAAATGATAAAACCCGTACCAAATCCATCTAGCCCCCGTAATAAGAAGCCCTTGTCCAAAGAAGAATGGCTTAAGCACTATTATTGGGAAACCCTTGATCCTGCATCTTGGGCACTTGACGAACCATTTTCTAATGACCTAGCCATTACAATAGTCCCACATTAGAGTTTACCTACCCATAGGAAAAAGAACAAGAAAGAGTTATTCCAAAACTTCTGTGACCATGTCAACCACTCTATATTCACCTTTTCGGCTTCCACATTTGATAACTCTGATGATGACATGCCTCTCATATATCCCCAACTTATCGACTGGGATCAACAAGGTACACCCATCGTAGATACATTCAAGAATGACAAAGCAATAATTGAGTTCATGGGACTTCGAGAAGGCATACCAAGAGGGGATCATAAAGTTGGTTTTACCATAGACTTGGATGACAAAGCATATTTTGGGGAGTCTATTTACACCTCTAGTCGAAAAAATGAGAATAAAAAGAAAAATAGTGAGGATGAGAAAAATGACAAGTCCCTAGGTGAGAACCGAAAGGCGCCTTTGGATGAAGAAATAGTAAAAATAAAGGACGTATCTAAGGGAAAAAACCTCTATGAGGCACCCAAGGATGGAGGTTTGAATATTATGCCTGTTGCTCAGGAAAGGTCACCAATGTTAGTAGAGGAGTCTATTGAAGTCAATATAAACACAGAATAAAACCATCGGGTAATATACTTTGCAGCCTCTTTGACAGAGACAAAAAAATAAGAGTTTTTGGACTTCTTCATAAAGAGATAGATAAACTTTGCATGGTCATATGCTGACATGCCTGGACTGGATCCAGACCTAATATTACACCATCTACCATTATAGCTAGGTATTAAGCCCGTCAAACAAAAGTTAAGGAAAATGCATCCATAGATTGTCCTACTGGTCAAAGCAAAACTTAAGAGACTCTTGGATGTCAGAAATTCATAAGAACCATAGACTATGCAGACTGGATTTCAAATCTTGTACCAATGACTAAACCAACTGGGGGCATCTGCATTTGTACAGACTTTAGAGACATCAACAAGGCATGTCCTAAGGATGACTTCCCTTTGATGAACATTGACATGATAGTAGATCTTACAGCAGGGTACGGGATTCTATCCCTCATGGATGGTTTCTCTGGATATAACCAAATCAAAATCGCAGCTGAAGACCAACACAAGATAGATTTCATGTGTCCATGGGGAACATACTATTGGAATGTTTTGCCTTTTGGGCTTAAGAATGCAGGAGCTACCTATCAACGAGCAATGACTACTATTTTCCATGACTTTGTACATACTCTCATGGAAGATTATGTCGATGACATTATAGATTAATCAGTAACAAGGGCTGATCATTTGAAATTTCTAGACAAGATATTCTAAAGGCTAGAGAATTACAACGTCAGACTAAATCCAAAGAAATGTGTCTTTGGGATGAAATCAAGGAAACTTCTAGGATATATCATTTCCAGAAAATCCATTGAAGTAGATCCAGAGAAGGTAAAATCTATTATAGAAATACCTCCTCCAATCAGCATTGGTCAACTAAGAACACTACAAGGAAGATTACAGTCTATGAGGTGTTTCATTGTATAACTGGCAGACAAAATACACCCATTTCAACATTTACTCGAGAAATGAGTACCATTATCAATGTCAGGAAGATTTTCAACAAATCAAGGATTATCTGCTCACTCCACCTATCTTAATGCCACATATAGATGGAAAACCGTTGATACTATACATTTCAGCAACTCAGTCAGCATTAGGAGCTCTTCTCGCACAAAATGATGATCAAGGTCATGAAAGAGCAATGTACTACATCAATCGTACCTTGGTGGGATATGAATTAAATTACAGCAACACAGAACATGCCTATCTTGCGATAGTCTTTGATACTCAAAAACTTTGGCACTATATGCTAAATCACCAAACAATGTTGGTCGCAAAGATTGATCCCCTCAAATATCTCCTAAGTAAAGCAACATTGACAGGCCGATTGGCTAAATGGGTTATGATACTTAGTGAATATGACATCCAATATGTAGAGAGGAAAGCTATAAAAGGACAAGTGATTGCAGATCAGTCAACGGATGCACCCATGAAGGCAGACAATCCTTTAGCGGCGGATTTTCCTGATGAATTTATCTTCATAGTTGACACTAGAACCGAGTGGAAATTATACTTTGACGGTCACATACAAATTGTGGTTCAGGAGCAAGTATCCTATTTGCTACACCTCAGGGCGATCCTATTCCTAAATCATTCAGAATTTCTTTCCCTTTCACCAACAACATAGCAGAGTATGAAGCCTTAGTGATAGGACTACAAATGGCAGCCCAGTGGAAGATTAAGAGTCTACATGTTTTTGATGATTCTCAACTAGTAGTCCGGCAAGTAAATGATGATTATGAAACTAAGGATGAGAAACTTACCCTCTACAAGCGCATGGCCGATAGTTTCAAGAAATACTTTGATGAAATCACTTTTCAACAAATACCACATATTCAGAATAGGCTAGTAGATGCTATGGCAACCGTGTGTTCCTTATTGGATATTTTGAGCAACATGCCTAAGTTTGAGTTTTTGGTTAAACAGTTGTTGGTCCTTGCCTATGATGTCCCCGATTCTACGATGGTGTGTACGATTGTTGGTCCTACTTCCCCTTGGTACAAAGACGTATTTGACTATCTAAATGACCAAACCTTACCATTATACCTATCAAACAACCAATGTAGAACCTTTATCCGTAAGTCAGCTAAATACACCATCATCGGAGATACCCTGTATAGACATACCTTAGATAACACCCTAATGAGATGTCTCGATGTTGAAGAAGCACAAAGAACCTTGCGAGCGGTACATGAGGGTATATGTGGATCCCATTCCAGTGGTCCTACTTTAGCCCATAAGATTATGAGATTAGGTTATTATTAGCCTATAATGGAAAAAGACTCATATATCTTTGTAAAGAAATGTGGATAGTGTGAGATACATGGAGATGTGATACGAGCACCAGCACGGGAGATTCATTTGATTACATCACCATGGCCCTTTGCCCAATGGGGACTTGACCTCATATATAAGATACACCCTCCATCATCCAATGGCCATAATTTCATCATAACCGCCATCGAATACTTCACCAAATGGATCAAAGTTGTTCCCATGACCTACATCACCGGCACACAAATATCCAAGTTTATCCTAAACTATATCATTTGTTAGTATGGTGTACCCCAATCCATTATCACAGACAATGGCCACCCATTCAAAAACCAAGAAGTATGCCATCTATGTGAAGAATTCCATGTCAAACATCATTTTTCCACTTCGTATTACCCACAAGGTAATGGCCAAGCCAAGGCATCTAATAAAACCATTGTCAAAATCCTAAAAAAGACTGTCAATGATGTTGGACGTGACTGGCACCTATAGCTAAATCCTACCTTATGGGCATACCGAACAAGCATTCATACTCCCACTAACACCACTCCATACTCCCTAGTATTCAGATCTAAAGCTATCTTACCTATTGAGGTTGAAATTCCTTCCCTGAGAGTATCCTTGAAAGGTCACATTGATGATGAAGAATATCATGTATCCAGATTGCAAGAGTTAGAATTACTGGATGAAAAAAGACATAAAGCAGTAGACCATTTGCAAGCATATCAGAACCGTCTTCGTCGTAGCTATAATAGGAAATTTCTAAATCGACACTTTGACATTGGTGACTTGGTTTTAATGGAGAATCCCAAGAGTCAAGCTGAATGAGAAAAGCCAGGTAAGTTTGAACCTAACTGGTTAGGGCCCTATATAGTCACATAAGCTTTTGGATTAGGACTGTATCAACTCTCTACCCCTGAAGGAGAACCACTTTTGTCACCAATCAACAACCTTCATCTGAAGAGGTTCTATGCATAGCTTCTGAGAGTCTTGGTCTTAATCGAGAAAATACAAAAAAATGGAAAAAACAAAAAAATGGTTACCTTGATGAAAACTTCGAAAACAGGCGTCTTGGTAACACCAAAAAAATTGGAAAATCAACAAAATAGTAAAGAGAAATAATTCATCCAATAGCGAAAACCACTTCGGTGGTGCTATGGATAAGTACCATGATGAAAACCTGGCAAACAGGCACCATGTGTAGTCAAACTCGCTCCTTTGTCTACCATCATTCCAATTAGACTTTTTCACCATCCCTCATAATAAATGGTTGCCTTATCCATTGCTTGGAATGATTGACATCAAGTCCACTCGATCTTCCCATTCCATCCTGTATGTCTTATTCCCGACTGGGGGCAAATCCTTGTTCTATGCCATGTGGAACTTGTACATAACATTATACCATCATAAAATGTCTTGAAAAAATCCAAAAACATCGAAAAACATCAAAAAGACAAAAAAATCAATACATGTCAGAAAATCCCAAAAACAAAGTCAAGTCAGTTCTGTTAAGTCAATCATAGACATAGTCGAACTACATTGCCTCTACGACTGGACGTTGGCAAGGCCATCAATCGATGTGCCCTCGAGGCATTAGGTCTGTCTGTCTAGGTTTCTCATGTCTCACACACATTAAAATCATGACTCTTTGTACATTCAAAGTCATTGGTCATGTCGAACTACGAGGTCTCTATGTGTACAACGTAGGAAAGGCTATCAATCGATGAGCCCCCGAGACTGCACTAGGTCAGTCCAATAGGGTTTATCGCATTCACTATCACATATGTTGCATATCATCAACTTAAGTATACATTTTCGGTCAGATATGTCAGTTAAAGTTTGGTCGAACTACGAGGTCTCTATGTGTACAATGTAGGCAAGGCTATCAATCGATGAGCCCCTGAGGCCGCATTAGGTCAGTCCTTTAGGGTGCATCATCTCAAGTCATACACTATCAACACACACACACTCATATTAGTCAAGGAATCAAAACAAGTCGTGCATCAACAAGGCAAACATCTCAAAACTATGATCAAGTCAAAATCAAACACACTGTCAGGGTGATCAACTTATGTCTTAAGCAAGATATGTCTTTCTTGTCAACATACACCGTCAAATTGTCATAGCCTCATGTAGCTTGTCACATCAACGTCATCAGGCTCCAACGTCTTATACGACACATGTCTTTCTGAAACCAGGCTTTGTCATGGCTTACACAGATAGTCACTAGGTCAAAACCAGACACAACGTCTTATGCAGTATGTGTCATCCCTTACATTATGCTATGTCAAACATCAAACATCAAACAATCCCACAAGATCAAGTTTTGGTGAATACTTTTATTTGGATTTTTGACTTTATATCTTATTTTGTCTTATCTTTCTATCGATTTACGCATAAGTCCGGTTACTAGCTTTCTCAAGGATGTCTCAGGACTCTTTTTCTTTGACTGTTATATGTCAACTGTCTTTTTACCTTTGGATTTTGAGTCATGTTACTAGTTTCCTCAAGGATGTCCTATCAAGGATTTAGAGGAGCAATGACATCTCATGACTCGTCTTTTTTTTTTTTTATGTCTGTGGTTTGTCTAGTCAAAATGACTGGGGCAATCATGCCCTTAGTATGAGTTAAGACATTCCTTGTCTACGATTGTCTGTTTTTCGCAGGTGGATGACTTTGTACACTATGGTCTATCTCATATCATGGTGTGTACTATCCATTTGTGTCAGTCCCGCCCAATGATGATAAAATGCAAAGCTTAGTATATATATGGAAAAATATTGAAGATCATATGTCTTTCAAATAACCATTCTTTTTCAATACTAGCTTTTTGAAATATCCGAGCTAAAATTTCTTCTTTTCAACATCTTCATTATCCTTATCTATTTTCCCCTAGTCTCTTGTCCTTCATATTCCAGTCCTCTCATTGATTTCAAGAGTACACTCATGTTCTTTGCACCCGTCTATCCTCTCGAGGGGGCATACCAATACCTCCTCGTCATCCTTCCTCACCCTACTTTCACTGGGGCACAATCGAGACATATTTTCTTTGACACAATGCCGAAACAACATTGTATCAAAGAGGGGCAAACTGTAGACACCGAAAATTGGTCTAGGCCTACGAGTACCACTTTCGACATAATTTTCTAATGTCCATGGTCATGATTAAATAATGTTTATTATTTAATTACTTTCTAAACATATATTTCCTCTATTAATTAAATAACCTTTTAATTATTTAATTAATTCATTATGACCCTTTATTCAACTTTGATTAATTAAATAAATCATATTTATTTAATTATGTCGCTAACTAATTAATTCTCCTTCTTAATTAAATAATTTATTATTTAATTACCCCTTTGTCATATTTAAACTATAATTAAATATTTATTATTTAATTATTCAATTTAATCCTTTTCAACAGTCAATTAAATAAATTGCATTATTTATTTAATCAAATCTTGCAATTTTCGAATGTTGAATTAAATTAATATTTAATTCATAATTAAGTGTTTCTGTCACATTCTTTTGTCGTTCAGTTATCTAATTATTCACTCACCTTCTGACTCGAGATCTATTTTAAATCCGCCAGTTATCTCTGGATTTGATATCTGATCGTCTCTGCGGAAGGACTCTCTGTCACAACCAGTCAGTTAACTAGTTCTAACTCATATGCATGAACATATTTCTTAATTAAATATCTTTATTTAATTAATTAATTCACGTGTCCATTCAAACGGATTATTCTTCGAGTTCTAACTTTGTCTTTTTCATTCAAAGTCTATTTCCTCTATTTTCGAAGACTCTCAACTGAAGATTAAATTGATTATTTAATCTTGAACTCATGTTCTTTCTATTTTCGAACAGGACCTTGACACAAGATTAAGTTATTGTTCTAATTTAATCTCTATCCTGCAGAATTTCCCAACTCATGTTCTAATTGACATAGAACTCACATCGCATGGCATTCAACAATCTTGATCGTTGGTCTCTCTTTCGAATTTGAGCCGATCATTCAAAAACCCAAAATCTATAAATTGACCTATCATTATCATTATTCCTCCTCTTGAAATCAATACTTTTGAGAAAAACCTATTATCTTCGATATTTTGCTTAGACAATACATCCAGGTTATGCTTGCATCAATACTAAAAATATGAGGGAAAGAATACCGAGACAACAAAATGGAGAAGGACAATCAAGATAATTCGAAGAAGTGGACGCATATTCGGTGAGATTGTTCTAGTTATAGTTTTAATTGTTTTGTTCATTTTTACTTGTTCTTAGTTGTTTGATTTAGATTAATATTTGTTAGATTAGATTTAACCGTCTATCTGGGCAGATCCCCCTTTATTCTACGTTACAATGGATTATTTCCCATAATTTTTTGGGGTAAAATAATTATTTCCTACTCTTAATTTTACCACACGCTCATGGTTTGGTAAACCCTCAACGGTTTCATGATTTTGTATGATAAAATGATGAGGAATCTCACGGGTTTGACCACATATTTGCATAAAATAATGTATTTTCCTGCTTCGACCTTTTTCTTAATAACCCGTGTGAATTTGGGCATAAATCGGTAAACCCATGTGTGTTTCGGCATATGTATGCAAACCCATGTGTTTTTTGCCATATATTTGAAAAACCTTGCTTGGTTTTTTTCAGAATATGTGTGGTTAAGGAATTAATCTCATGAAACCCTTGCATGGTTTTTTTTGACATATATCTTAAAACCCATTTATGTATTCATGTGACTAAGGAATTATTATGATGAAACCCTTGCTTACTTTTTTGGGCATATATATCTAAAAACCCAAGTTTGTAATCATTTTACCTCTATTGAAATTTCTATCCTATGGTTGTCGAATACAACACAGTATCATTCACTTAGTGTAAAATTTGTTAGTAAAATTTTATTGTTAAATATCTTACCTATTGAAATCTCAATTTACTTTGTATCATATATTCTTTACTTCATAGCTTACGTTTTCATGAACTGTGCATTCTACATTCTACTTATAGTTTTTTTCATGAACTGTGCATTTAACAACTATATTTATGCAGTGTCTTTTTATTTGTTATAAGTAAATGAGGATTTTTTTTGGTAATGGGTTATTCGTTACAGACCCCATTTAAAAATTCAATAATCTGTGTGTTCATTTACTATTTTTGGTTAATTCTCAAGGTTTATAGTTGTCATTTATTTCATAAAAGGCTCCTATATATTTTTTCTCTTGTTCATTTAGCAAATCGGTATAAGCATGTTGAATCATCCATTAGACTCCTTTATATTCAAAATAAGTGTACACATTACCTTGAATTTTCATTATATATATACGTGTATATATGAGTGTGTCTATATATATATATGTGTGTGTGTGTGTGTGTGTGTGTGTGTGTGTGTGTGTGTGTGTGTGTGTGTGTGTGTGTGTGTACACATTCATTTAAAAATTCAATAAATTGTGTGTTCATTTACTAGCTGAATACAATAGAATAAATCTTAATTATGGAGCTACTGTTGATATCTATCTATCTATCTATCTATCTATCTATATATATATATGCATCTATACATTTAAAAATATATATATTGTGTATGATTGTGTTTATATATGCCAACTGAACATAATAGAAAACATCTTTATTTTTGGTTATTTCTCAGAGTTTATATTTAATTTTGTAGTGTAGAAAAATGTATCTCTTTACATTTTCATACTTATTTGGGACCTCCCTACTTAAATTAGGCTTCTTTATGCATTATTTGGTTCTATTTTGCTTCCACAAGCCTAATTTAATATATTTTTTTGAAGATAATCCTAAAATTTATAAATCATGATTCAATGTTTAAGGTTATGTGTTCTAGATCTAGTGATCTGGGACTCATATGCCACCTTGGGCATATGGGTCCCACCTACATTTTGAGGCTTGATTTTAAACATTGCATTAAACAAGGCATTTCTTGGAGCTTATGTCCCATGTTTAAGACATTAGGACTCATATGCCCAAGGTGGTGTATGAGTCTCGCTTTAACCAGGACCTATAGTAAATCAAATTCTTGGCGAGATTTTATTATCCTAAATCTAATGTCAGCTTGTAGTGTTGTAATTTCAAAAAAATTGACATAAACAAGTATAAATACAAGGTTATATTTGACATATTTTCTCCTAGCAATCTTCAAGAGCAAGTATGATCTAGAAATTCAAGTATTCAAGAACATTCAAGAGTTGATTATCAAGCATTTGGAGTAGCATTCAAGAAATTCAACCATCATGTCAAAGTCGTCATGAATCATGTGTATTTTTTAGCTAACATTTGTGATGTAGGTTTTCATGATTCAAGCAAGCATTCAATCAAGAGTCAAGATCTACATCCATTGGAGCCATTTCACATAATATTGCAGCCTTTTATCTCAAGGGTTTGGTGAGTTGTAACTTTACATTTGTTCATTCATTATCCCTTCATTCTATTTCGCTCCATTTCAAGGTTAATTACCCAAATGAGGTTTGACCAAGGTAAACCCCTATTCCCTAACACAACAACATTTTCCCCTCTTCATGTGTGATTGCAGATTTAGGTGATTTGGAGCTTGAAGATCCTTTGAAGACAAAGTTGCAAGATTGAAGAAAGTTTTCAAGAAGTTTTCATCTTCACGAAAACTCACTTACAGACCAAAATTTAGAATTTCGGACTTGGAGATCGCACAAGAAGAAAGCTACCAAAGATCTCTTGAGGCTATAGAAGTTTCATTCAAACCATAATACAAGGACTAAATCACCCCTCTAGGTGTATGAGTCCCAGTATGCCTCTTTTTTCTAATTTTTTGTAGATCTTGATTTATCAGCAGAAGATTCCAGATTTTTCCCAGATTCCTGTAGCAGGACTAAATTGGCTAGCCTGCCGTATGAGTCCCAGTGCACTTTACAAAACAAAATTTTAGAGTTGTAGATCTTATTTGGAATCCATCAATTAAACTAGATTTACATGGAAAACCCAAGAAGGGAAAATAAATGGTGAGGATTAGCTCACACACAAATGAATTTTAACACTGAATACAATTAGGCTCACCGCCCACAAAAATGAAGAAATGCTCATTGCCAAAAGGACTCACTATCCAAAAGAGACAAGAATAGAAGAAAGGGGTATCTCATTTCCAAATATGAACTGCTAATAGTGCATCTCACTTATGTTGAAGGTACAAATGCATTGAAGCACATACAACTCATTTAACATACTAAAATGTAGACTCCTTTTGCTCACTGCATTTGAAAGTCATAGAAATTTAAGCTCACACTCATATCACCACACTTGATCACATTCACATCTTTTTCACCTCACAAAATCACTACATGATCCACACAACATTCATCTTGCATTTATACCATCCATGACCTAAACAATCTCAATTGGTCCAACCTTAAGGAAACATATGCACTTCAAACGTGCATCACCAAATAGGTCGACATCAAACACTTCTATGGTGGAAAGAAGTGAACACAGATCATGCCACAGATTAACTAGGACCCAAATCTACACCGAAAAACTTCTCAATACTTCCACAAATAACAATCACCCTTCATAATTAGCGCTAGCACGCTAGGTCGACCAAACTTATACTAACACTAACAAGTGATTGCAAACACACCTCTAGGTCCAAAAACATCTCATGAACCACACATAAACACTCCATAACATCCAAGAATATTCCACATTATTAGAATATTCAAAACTACTACTGTAACCAACCGAAACTTTCATTTTGTACAACCAGACACATTGGCAAAGACATCCAACTCACTAACCAACCTTGCAAAACACCTCAACACTTGAAACCTCAAGGGAAAGTAGATAAATATGATATAAGCACGTTCCTAGATCCACAAGACAAGATCCTTCACTACAGAGATATGCAAAGCAATCTCATTTCTCCTAGACACCATGTTCCACAGATGGACATATTGTCAAACATAACTTTCACTTTCACACAATCCAGAACTTGAAACTCTAGATATAACACCTCTGAAAACCTTTAATATTTTTTTCCAAACTACACTTGAGCATATCTTCAACCATGCATAAATACGGAGCAAAATAATAAACACACCTATCACATTGAATTCTCTTTTATTCAAATTTTCTCAAAAGTACTTGGAAACCAAATGAACCAATTGCGTCAGCAACACTACTAACACCTCTACAACATATCTACAACATATACTACACTTCTCATCAACTACAACACATCTGTACTACCAACAATCTCATCAACATCAGTAGGCTCCAAAAATCTTTGCAACTATACTAAAGTGTGACATCAATGACAACACCAACAACATTGTGTTGACATCAACGACAATACTTAAAAAACTCAAGCTTCCAATAGACTCTCCTTGTTTGAAGGGTATCAAATCTCCTTCTCTACAAAAGGTATTTTTATATTTTTAACCTTCGAATTAAGCTTCATTTTTACTCAACAATTTTTTGACTCACCTTCAAATGAAGACACCTTTGTTTAAATAAATAACTTTTAGCTAAATGTGTTTCCTACTTTTTACACCAATCTAAATTTCAAATAACTAATTTCCCAAATTTGGAACTCACTATTGTGAGTTTACCCTCATCCTTTAATTTTATTATTTTATTATTGGTATGGAGCATCAAACTTCTAGGGGGATTACACATTCTACATATTTCCTCTCCTTGGGAGAGATTTTTTCCTATAGGTTATCTTTTTCTTCTCTTGAGGTTACACTCTCTTTGTAACTTGGGGTCTTTCAAATTGTACATATGTAACTCATATGGAATTTTTTGTTAGGAGCCATTTCCTTTTTCCTAAGTTGCACAAAAGGGGGGATGTTGGTGTAATAGCATAATTGTACCTTATAATTTAGTTAAATTGGAAAATAAAAGCACATGTCAACGAAAGTGGAAGGTTTTGAGTCATTAACAATTTTGCTAATATTTTTTCTTAAGTAGGTATAAATTTTTGGTTTAAATTATCCTAATACAATTCTTATGGTCAAAGAGGCTCCTCTTTATTTTAAGACACATGAATTTAATTAAATTTTTAATAATGGGAGCCTAAAAATTATCCATGGTAATTGAAGGATTTAACCCAGGGTTATGTTAAGTGGGAATATGAGACATAAGAAGATGCTTTGGAATGCAACCTATCATACAATTTATCAAGAAATAAAAATACAATGAAGGCATGTACACTTTTCAAAAATGATAAAAAAGATGAATATAATTATAAAGATTTAGATGGGAACATGAATAAAATAAAACCTAGTTTTAAAAAATATAAGTTTCCAAGATTGAGAGTTCATCAAAATATAGGGGATAAAACACATACTACACATATATTTAAGCCTAAAAATAATAATTAATCAATAATAAAATTTGAATCAAAGTGTATATAAGTAAAGAATAATAAAAAAAGGTTAGAATGTTACTTAGCTCTTTGACGATTCACGAATGTCGATGGTGAATGCATGAATGATAAATGCACTCTAGAATTAATTTAGAGGTCAAAAACTTATTTCTATCAAATTAAGATGGTTCTATTTTGTAACTTTTGAAACTATTTCTAGAACCAATTCACACTAGTAGTTTAGTTTGTAGATTCTCCCCCCTACAATTTTTTTTCCTCCACTGAAATATGCTTTAGGATATTCTATTTTCACTTATGTTTACATTGTTGAGACACAGATGGTTCTCATGAGCACCTTTATGATTTGTTATGAGTGGAAATAAGTATGTAATTTTTTAGTTATGAGCCAAACTTCTTTCTCAATCTCAAGTTTAAACATATGAGAAGTAAATTATGTAGGATTCCTATCATAGTATTTGAGAATATTGTAGTATAAATGTAAGTATTACTTTTAGATATGTTCTAGTATAATTAGTTGATACAATGACATAACTATCTAATGATAACTAATGTTCTAGGGCTTGTCTTTAAACATACAATCTTAGGTTTGAAATTTCTAAAAGGACTAGTTTGGGAATGTTGGAAGAGATATTTGAATTAGGAGAAGATGGACATTGGTGCGGATCTATAAAAAAGGTAAATCAACTTATATAATCTTATTCAAAATACAAGAATGAATATACTGAAATTTAGAGTTAAACCATTGAAAATTAAGATAGATTGATAAATAATTAATTTTTAAAATTCTTTGAATTTACACAAAATAAATTAATACTACAAAAATTTATTTAAAACAAAACCAAATCATCACTAATTACCAAATCACTTATAAAACAAAATAGTACTTAAACTCAAAATAAATGAAGATTTGATCTGCCTCAGTTCAAAATAAAGATATATATTTATTTAATGGATTACATCTGAGAAAACCATACAAAGGCTCCTTTTTATTTATTCTTATAATTTGACATTAATAAAACAGACAATCAGACACAAGATCTGACCCCGTCAACAATAATTATAAGTGCAAAGATGGGCCTTCACTGAGGACCACCCTGCAAATTATAACAACATAATATTGAAGTCGTTCAGTCTTACTGACAATAACCAGCAATCCTATGTTGTTCAGTCTTATTGACAATAACTAGCAATCCTTTTTCACGCCTAGGAAATATTGTTTTATTAAGCAATAGTTCAAACCAGTATGCTGGCTCTAACACACGGCTGGGCTGTTTATGGGAGATGCTCTAATTAACAGGAGAAGGAGCATAAGCAGGGCCGGTAGGGGAGGCAGAACCCATTACGGAACCGGAACCGGAACCGGATCCAGATTCGGAACCGGATCCCAAACCAGAAGACCGACCACCTCCACAGCTGCCTGAACCGGACCCACTTCCGCTACCTGACCCTCTCGCGATACCACCTCCTACGCTCGAGCCCGAGCCCGAGCCAGAGCCAGAACCGCTTCCAGAGGCTCTACATACTGACCCTCCACCAGAACCGCTACCCGTCCCTCTCCCAGACCCGGAACCACTTCCACTCACTGGGTTTGAAGGAGCTGGTCGACGAGTGCGTGTTGTTGAAGCTGGGTCGCCTCCTTTCTGGTTGGCGCTGCTCTCTCCAGGAGAAGGGGCGGGGGCGTGGGCGTGGACGTGCCGGGCTCTCACCTCCAAAATCTGTTCAGTCAATACACCCAATAGAACAAAAGCGCACATTAATACAGGCAATACAACTCTCCTAAGATGTGCCATTTCCAAATGTATTTTAGAGAGCAGGAGTATAAGCGACTATTTAAAAACACTTGCAAACCGAATCTGATAAGATGAATACCAAGAATGCTTGTGATGCTAAGAAGGGCGGAGTAGGTATATATAAGAACGTTTCAGCTCTGGGTTTTGTCTTCTTTCGGCGCATCATCAGCACGCAGGCGGACGCTTTTTCCGCGCGTCTGAAGCCGCGTCCTTGAATCCTTGCGGGTTCTTGTAAAGCTCATGATAGCGGTGTAACTGTACTATTGTAGCTGCCATGCTTGTTAATTCTTGTGAAGAATGCAGAAAGAGTATTTATTACCCGAGTTTTCAGATTAAAGATTTGTTGTTACGTTACAAAACGTTCCAGCTTCTCATATTAGTTTGCTGAATTTACAAGATACAAATCCCTGATCATCTGTTACTTGAAAGCTATGTAAAAGTATTTGACTTGGCTGATTTATTACAGCTTTCATTCTATTTTTACGTGATTTAAATGTTATCATGTTTGGCTACTAATATAAAATTTGAATTCATTTACGTTAAATTTATTCTCTTGGTTTCATTCAGAAAACATTTTAAATAAGATAAACTAAACATTGTTCTGTAGTCCAGTTAATTTTGAGCCCCAACCAGGGTATTACAATTATATTTGTTGTATGTTAGTAGGATTGACTCTATCGTTAGCATTGCTGGAGTTGTTGCTACTTAATATCCATACTTTGTGTATCATATAGGTTGTGATTGAATACTAGTAATCATAACCTTGATTACACCTTGAATAATATAGAGTTATTTATAGGTGGGGGTGTGAATTGTTGCCTTAAATGTATTATTTAAAAATGGTAGGATAATTATATACACACATATGGTATGAATTATTGTTCGTGTCTTTAATTATGTATTAATTTAAGATCATTTTTATTTTTTTACTAGGAGGGTCTTTGGGTTTTGGTCAAATTAGTTTAAAAGTTTACAAGTATTGATTTTTAAATTTTTATTGAAGGGGTTCAACTTGAGTCTTTTGTCACAAATATGTCATGTATCAATGAAGTATTGTTGCACAATAGGGATTTGATTAAAACATCTTTATTTAAACATGCATAGATTACATTTTGCAAGCATCATAAAAAAATACCGCACCTATGTGAAAGTACAACACTACATTAATATAATTGCACCTATAGATTTAATATTTATCTAAGATCCATCATTTCAAAAACCCTCTTTAAGAGTTTCTACCTTAATAATAACTTCAAACAAAAAATATATGCATAAGGGAACAAAATCACACCTACATGTACCTAAATGTACAACCCTAGGTAAAGAGTTGAGGTATATTATGCATATGTGATTACATTTAAAAATTGAATTAAACAAAAAACTTAAAAGTGTACTTTAATGCTAATGAATAGGAGATAGATTTGAGCATGAAAAATGATTACTATATGAAATTATACACTAGATATACAATGATTAGAACAAGATAATCATGTTCTATGACTTCTAGAACTATTTCTAATCTTGAATTGAATCTATTCTAAGAAAAATGGCCATTACACTTGTGGATCTAATCTCTACTGTGCGAAAATAAACTTTGACTGTGTATTTGACATATTGTGAAATTGAGTAAGATTTTACAATAACACACCCTAAGTAATTCACTTGCTAAATGAATGGAATAGCATGTGCAATAATAGGGTACTAATAATACCCCTAATTTCATTTGTATCCCTCAAATTTATGTTTCTGATACCCCTCTGCATACACTATTATAATTAAAATACCTCCCTATTTTCAACAGGTATCCTATGTACCTATATTTTTATATATTTGTGTATCCTCTTACTATTTTTACCCTATAAACCAAGAGAACTTCCCACACTTACATCTATCTCAAAATTAATTTTAATTGCCATTCCATTAAAGTCTCAACACATAAAGCCTAGTTCTGTTATGAAAAATATGTCATCCTATAGAAAGATTTGATTGAAAATCATTTTTGGATCTCAATCCTTATAACCTTGTTATACCAACTCTAACAATGAATCCCCCTAATAATAGATATCTCAAGTATAATATGTATTTATATAAATTATTATTGTAGGGTTTTAGAGAAACCTAGTGATTCTTCTAGGTGCAATCACATGATATTACCAAAAGGTATCCAATAACTAGTTTAATATACCTTGGAGAGGATTGTATTAAACATTGGTGTCAACATTATTTTATTAATTAATTATATTAGAGTTGGGATTAAGTAAGCACCCCTCTAAGTATTTGACATAATACAACACTGTGGTGTAGAAAAATATAATTTCATGACCTAACAAGATAAAAATAGTGAATTCCATTTCCTCTAATTAACTTGTGCAAAGTGATTTACTGAGGATTTGGAATGAAAATTATAAAAAAATATACCTCTTTTTGTACATGCTTCCTAACCCCCAACACCTACCCTATCACATTAATTAAATTTTCCCTTTTTCATAATACCAAAGAAATATATTTGGTCACAATTTTGTTATTCAAAAAACCTTGATATGTAGTGAAAAAATTATTTTAGTGATCAAATATGATTTAATATAATATAATAAATAAATAATTAGAAATAGATGAGAAAAATAAATGGTATATAAAATCTACAAGATCATCCAAAAAATAAAGAACATTAATATATGTGAGAAAACCCCCTTGAGTAAAATTTCCACCAAAAAAAAGAGCTACAAATTTGTATTAATCCAAAATAAATAAGTATATAATACACTCATCTTCTCTGTTTCATCCTTGTCTATTTAAAATAGCAATCAATCTAATAGTAATTTGGCAAAGAAAACTCACTTAAAACCTTCCATTGTAGATATCATATATTTCTTCCTGATTCATGCCAAGCATCCAAGGATGACTTACCAATGTAATCCCTTATTCAATGTCCCTTACAATCAATATTCCTATGAATACAAAGAAATATTCCACTTCACATCACCTCCAACTCCCACATAGGCATCATATCTAGATCATTCCATTATCTTTGGAGATAAATATATGAAACAATATTCACAAAAAAATAATTCTAGATAAAAATTTGATTATGACAATATTTGCAAGGACTTGCAAGGTGAATATTACCACTAGTCACAACTTGACTTTGTGACCTATATACCTTATGATCCTATAAATATAGATTATACTGGGTTTCTTATCTATAATAAAAGAATAGATTTTTTTATGAACACCTCTCATAACTTACTAAGTGGGTATATTCTCCTTGTTAAAGCCTTGATGATAAATATAATAATTTTGGAAAGAGTTGAAAAATAATTAAAAATTTGTGTAATTTATTTTTAAGAGGCTATAATAATTTCAAGTGATTGAGGCTTGTGACTTAAGATGTAAATGTAATGTAATATACAATGGATGTCAAAAGTGACCCAGTGTAAGGACTAGGATTTCACCATGTTCTATGTAATACTTGACATGTGAAAAGTTTAATAATGACCTATAAGTTCCCATTTGTGATAGAAAGATGTGGTAGGCGATTCCTAATGATAGATGGATTAATATTCATTTCCTTTTGATAAAAATAAATGCATATTACCTAGGGGATTATGTCCTTTTATACTTTACATAGATGCACAATTGGGATGTTTTTGCATGTAAATTAGCACATAACAATTACTATGCTACCTTATTCCAAGTAAAAATTAAAATTGGAAAGTTGAAGGTAAAATTTATTTCCATAGAATAGCCTATGTTGGCACCAAAATAGAACAATTTATATTTTCAGTATATTTTGTATCTACCTATAAATAGGAATGCATAGATTCATGAGAATGTGAGTGAAAAGTTAGAGACATCCATTAACAATATATATTTGGGATGGAATGCAAATTCGTATTCTATGTATCTCTACTTGACTTACTTTGTTTAAGAATTATACATGACATTATATAGTCTAGGCAAGGCTAGGGTGTTAGGAAATGTGTCTCAATTTTGCAACCATATGTTTAATATATATTTATCATGAAAAATGGGTCTAAAGGGACCTACCATGTGGATCCAAAGGCCCCCCCATAAATGCATGGGGTTAGGGAATAGTTCCCTTCAATATTTTGGTCTTTTTTCATCATTTTTTAGTGTCTTTGATAATATTTTCTTAACCCATGGGTTTTATGTCCATGATATTGTGCATCTACCTTTTTGACATGCCTATTAATATTCTCATATATTTAATATTCATAAATTAATTACAATTTGAAATGGTGATTTTTATAAGTATTATATTATGTTTCCAAAATTGCTCAAGATTTGTTTTATGTGATACTCCTATAAAGGCTTTAATTCTATAAGTATATTCTTACCATTGATTAATAAAATTAATCATTAAGTTAATTTGGAGTGTGATTTTTTTCTCCTCAAAGGTTTTTCCCATATAAATCACTGTGTTATGGTAAATTACCTTTTGTGTTTATTTCCTAAAAAATGCGTGATTATTATTATTTTGCATATAGAACATCTCATAGATTAGTGTAGGAAGGATATTCCATAATTATAATTCATTCCATTTGGTATCAAAGCTTGATCAACTCAAGTACTAGTTGTTAGGAACATTGTTTTTTTTTTATAATTTTGGTTTGAGTGGGAACTTACAAATAAAAAGATCTTATTTTAGGAAATTGAAAAGCATGTCAAGGATAGATATGGAGATATTCACTGGAACAAATTTTGATCTTTAGAAGATCAAGATATAGTGTATACTTATTGAAAAATATTATTAGATACTATATCTAGATCTAAGGCCCACTACAATATCACAAGTTGAATGTGATATATTATATAGAAAGGTAAAAGGACTCATTAGGTTTTTATTGGTGGATTTTTTAAAATTAAATTTACATTAAAAATTCACTAAAAAATCTCTTTGGAAGAGTTTAGGAGAATTGTACTGGGTTAAATCCCTAGCTAACATTTTTTTATGGGAAATAAGTGTTGCACCTTAAGAATGTAAGATGGTGGTTTTGTGGCCAAGAATTTTAACATGTTCAATATGATTGTGACCTAGTCGGTCTCTATTAGAGTGACAATTGAGGAGGAGATCTATGTATGACACTTCTATATTATTTTCCAAACTCATGGGATCACTTGGTGATGGTAATTGGGAGCACAAACTCAAAACTCAAAATAGATGATGTAGTGGATGCTTTACACTCAAAGAAGATGAATAGAAAGTATTATAAATCTACAAAGGATGTCTTAGCTATTTGTGAAATATAGGGAATTTTAATAATAATCCATGTTAAATGACCTAGAAATAACAAGCAATCAAAGGGTATATTATAATTTGGTATATTACAACATCATAAATTTACATAAATCACATTGAATAAAATATGTATATAAATAAATTTAATCAAGATAAATAAAATATATATACATATAAATAAGATTGACAATATCTTTCAATCTAAAATTGTAAATTATAATTCTTAGATGCTCCAATATAAAAAGCACATGTAATACAACAATACAAATATTTATGAAAAAAATAAAAGATGATTCCAACTATGCATGCATGAAATATAAAAAACATTAATCTAAACTTGTTCAAGAACATATATATTTTACTAAAAACCTCCTACCACAATTTGAAATATAAAATAAATTAGAACCATGATAGATCATGTGAATTGTTTTTAAATTCTAAGAACTATTTAAAGTAAAATTACATGTAAGTTATTGATGAACAAATTAAAACAATTTTTGATTTAAATCTAGTAAAGGTCTTTAAGGTACACCTAAAAGACCTATTCTAACAATTAGTTCGTCTAATAAATGGGCCTATAAGACACCTAAGTTTTTTATTAGATAAGCAGGGAAGGGCCCTAATCTTATACAAAGTGAAAAATAGAGCAAAACAACTTAACCAAAAAAATTGGCCGAACAAAGCTAACCAGTCATAAATAACATGAAAAAAACCATAATAAAAAATAGACCAGTAGCAAGGAAGGAGCTACTAGCAAAAGACAGAGCAAAAACAATAACCAAAGAGAATGCATTCAAATAATAGGGCTAGAACCTAGCAATAAAACCTTTGAGGGCATATTAAACGAAACCGTGACCTTCTTAGAAATACGTTTCTTTTTACTATGCACGGTTGTCCAAAAAGAATTTGAAACTAGAATTGAAATTTTTTTATCGGAAGGGGGATACTCCCCTTTGAAATAAATGACAAGAGGAAGAATAGATACCTAAGATTAACCAAGCCTACAATAGCAAAATTTGAAGTTACAATAGCTTTTTACAGAAAGGGGGCAGCAAGGGCCTCAGGGAAGGTAGCACACACAACATTAGGACCAGCGTTTTCTAGAGATAGCACAATAGAATCCATAAGAGAAGAAGCATACACCATAGAAATATTATTTGTCCTCATAGAATGAGGATTCCTTGATCCTTTGTCAGAAGAAGCAAAGTCTATAGTAGGGGGCATTGTTAAGTGTTCACGGTGATAATTGTTCCACCAAGTAGAGGAGGAAACAAGGCCAGAGCCTCAAGAATGTTGCAAGTATGATGGTGTTTTCATTTATGTCAATAGTAATTCTACATGCTAGTGTTTTAATTGATGTAAACTATGTATTGATGAAGGTTTTTGCACAATGAAGATGTCGACGATATTAAGAAAATTGTGAAAAAGAGGAAAACATGTTGTTGTAGGTTATGCATGTGCAGTTGAGATATTGAGGAAGTGTTGTGAGTACATGGATCTATATTTTTTTTGTAGTGATTGAATATGAGTTGGAGTGAAGTAATGAGCCGAGATGATGTCTCTAGTACTTGGTTTCCAAGTGCTTTTGAGAAAATTTGATAAACAGAGTAAACAGTGTTGTGCAAGTGTTCAGAATATGCTCTGAGATGTGCTTCATGTTTCTTCTGTGTTGATGTTATTCCTATTAGATTTTGTGGTTGTTTTTCTGATATGTGGTTGTCATTTATGTCAACACTATTAGCATTAATGTCTTTAAGACTGTATATGTCGAGGATATTGAGAAAATTGTAATAAAATAAGTTGCAGGTTGTCTGTGAAGCAGTGAAGATCAGTATGATGGAAACTTCAATATGTTGATGGTGAGAAGTTTCAAATTAAAGAGTTTGTTTTCAATTCTATCAAGTTTATCCATTGAAATTTTCAGAGGTGTACATGAATATTTAAGCAATTTATGAGTTTTTGTGTTATGACAGTTATTTTGTTACTGTAGTTGGTGTTCTTGGAAGAAGATAATGTGATTCTGGTAATCTGAGTTGTTGTGTGTTCTCCTGTGGTGTTTGTGGATGTTTCTAGATCATGCTCTATCTGTGTTGCACATCCACATTGATTGTTGTGCTTGTGGTCGATGATTTTCTCTTGTGTATTCATGTTTTTCATGTTCATGGTCGACAGGGTGATTATAGTGTGTTGTGGATCTTCGAGGAAAAATATTTGAAGGTGTTTTGTTTTTGAGGATATTTTTTTGGGTCTCTAATATTTTGTGTCCAACCTTGGTAGATTCGCATTAATAATATTTATTGGGGTTATCCCACAATAGTAGTTTACAATTTTTGGCCAAAATGGACACTAAAATTATTATTTTTAACTAAATCTTCACATTCGGGCACTTATAGCAACTAAACCGTGAGGAATTTGAAGATTATGCAAATAAGAGTCTCGTCACATTTTGTCTTTAGATTCTAGAAATATTTTTTTCAAAACTTTTGGAGTCAGATTGCACTTCTTTTTCCATCTCCCATCAAAACTGGTTTTTTTCAGAAAACATTATTTTAAAAAAGTGGCACACACTGTATAAAGCATAATTTTTTTTTCCATGAAGGATAAAATTCTAATTCTTTTGAATTTAGATTTGTAACTCCGATATCTAGTGCTTCCACTTTTATTTTTTTTAATAAAAAGGGGTAAAAACTTTATTGAAAATCAGAACAAAACCTTACAAAACATCAAAGGGCCAAACCCCCGAAACCAACAGAGAAAAAGACAAAAATCAACCGACCCCAATACCAATCCCATCCTCAACAAGAATCCTCTCCAAATCATGACGATAATCCTGGGAAACCTATTCCCACCCCTCAATCTTCCAACCATCCACATTCTCTTAAGCCCATTTAGCTAGACAATCTCCTGCCCTATTCCATTCCCTTGGGATATGGACAAAAGACACCAACTCCATCATAGAAGTAACTTGAAGAATCTACTGCACCACCTCTACCAAATGCCAACTAACATCAACAATCTTATGTTCCTTAAGCAAGTTGATCAAAACCTGAGAGTCAGATTCACAAATAACCTTGCACCACCCTCGAGCATAACCCTGTTTCAAAGCGTAAAGGATAGCCAGACCTTCCATATTGTTTATATTCTGAAGACCTTCATGAATAGAAAAGAGAAAACCCATTGATCCTAAAGAATCTCTACCAACCCCTCCAATCCCAACGGGACTAGGATTACCTCTAGAAGAACAATCCACGTTAATTTTCAAAATGCCAATCAAAGGGGGAACCCACCTCCCCACCCTTTGAACTCTTTGCTTCACACGCCTTCCCCTTTTGACATAAGCAGAGACCAGAGATAACCCATGAATACCCAACCGATCAACCATCTCAGCATCCCCTCCCTCCAAAGGCAACACAACTTCACATTTGGTCTCCACCGTCTCCTGGATCATACCCATAATTCTAAACCAAACCTATTGGAACCAAAAGTTTTCACCGCGAAAAATTCTCCCATTCCTTTCCAACCAGACCTGCCAAAACAAAAAGATGGGCCCAAAATACCAAACGTTCTGCAAAAAATAGCCGAGGAGGGGGGCCTCCCCAAGCTTCCCCAAAAGTCCACCAAGGAAGAAGCATGAACACAAGGGCTTTTCCAAACACCCCACCAGAGATGCCAGAGCCGTAAAGTGAAGGAATAGTGGAAGAACAAGTGCTCAAAGTCCTCGGCATCCCCACAAAGTGCACACCTAGAAGGACTCAAAAAACCTCTCTTCTGAATATTATCCCAAGTCAAGCACCTATTCCAAGACAAAATCCAAATAATGCAGTTACATTTCGGCCAAGAAATTTTATTCCAAACTTTCTTCCACCACTGAACCTCCCCCCCTTCCAACCGTTGAGAGAGCAACACCTGATATCCAGAAGTAATAGAGTAAGCCCCTTTAGGGTTAGGAGACCAGGAGAGCACATCCTTATCCACCAGGGAACTACAACTCCGACGGGAAAGAATGTTCTGAAGCTCAACACACTCCTCCACCATACCGTTAATCGGCCATTCATCCAGAGTCTTCCATTTTTCCACCACTAGTTGCCCCTGATAAGAGAGGGATTTAAAGTCACTCACCTTGGACCAACCCCCTTCACAAAACCTCTAGCTCAAGGTCATCAAATGTGGATACTGAGTGATAATGGGGAAGTATCCATCCCAAGAATCATGCCAGAAATGTGCCTCAATCCCACTTTTACAAATCCATAATAAGTTGTCTTTAACGAGCACAACCCCTTTCCTAAGAGTATTCCAAATCGCCGATCCCTTCTCCATCAAAGAGTACCAAGGGATATCACACTGAGGGGACGCCGGAAAGTATTTTTGTGTCAGAATCCTGGCCCACACATGATCCTATTCCACACACCACCGCTAATACAATTTAGCAGCCAGAGCCGTACCAGACAATAGTGACTGCCTTACCCCCAGACCACCAAACTACACTGGACTACACACAATATCCCATCTAACAAGGCTCCATTTAGAAGAAAATAAGCTACCAACCCATAAAAAATTTCTTGCCAAGGAATCTAGTTCCCTGACAAAGCTCATAGGTGCCACAAGAACCATACACCAATAGACAGGGAGAGCTTGAACCACAGACTTAATCAACTACACATAGCCTGCAAAGGACAACCAACGATGGGTCCAATGAGTGACTTTAACCCAAAATTTATCCAAGATAGCCTACCAGGAATCCCAAGACTGTCTACCAATCAAAATGGGGATCCCTAGGTAGGTCAATGAAAGAGTCCCAATTTGAAATCTTAAAATGTGAGCAATCCTCCTTTGAATGGAGACAGGAGTATTGAAGAAGAGGATGGAATATTTTCCCTCATTGATTAATTGGCCAGAAGCAACAAGGTAAGCATCTATCACCCTGCGCACGTTCATAGCCTCCCTAATGGTCGTCGTGCCCATCAAAGCAGTGTCATCCACAAACTGGAAATGAGATTGTGAGGGTAATCCACCTCCCCATTGCCATCCCTAAATGAGACTCATCTCAACATTCCTTTTTATCAATCAACCTAAACCTTCATCCAAAAGAAGAAACAAGTAGGGGGAGAGGGGTCGCCCTATCGTAAACCTCGAGAAGCACCAAAAATCTCAGAATGCTCCCCATTAATTAAAACAAAAAATGAAACTGAAGTCACACAGCTCATAACCCATCAAATCCACTCCTCCTCAAAGCCAAAAGTAGCCAAAACCTTTTGGAGGAAAGACCACTGAACCTTGTCATAAGCCTTAGCCATATCCAGCTTAATGAACATAGCCTTTTCTTTAGAATTAGCCATAGAATGAATGGTCTCCATAGCAATAAATACTCCATCCAAAATCTGACGCCCCACCACAAAACCGCTTTGTTCCTCAGATATCAGCATCAGAAGCCACTTCTTCAATCTATCAGCAATCAACTTAGAGATAATTTTATAAATAACGTTACAAAGAGAGATGGGGCAGAAGAGGCTTAACCTATCTGCATCATCACATTTGGGAATAAGAGTAAGAAAGGTGGAATTTAAGGCTCGTAACATCTGCTTATTCTTCTGAGACTCCTAGACAACAGCTAATAGATCTAGCTTGATAATCTCCCAAAAATCCTGAAAGAACTCAATTGGGAAACCATCCGGACCCGGAGCTTTCCCCTTCTTCATCTGAAAAATAGTCCTCTCCAATTCCTCCAACATAATATCCCTCATTATATGCTCCTTCATCTCCTCAGAGACCAAAGAAGGAATACAAGAAATAACCTGGGCTTCCTCATCAGAGTTCCCCCGCGATTCCTCCTTGAATAAGGAAGAAAAATACTGCACAACTTCATTTGTGATATCTTGAGAAGAAGAAAGAGTCTCTCCCCTGCCATTAACCAAAGTAGAGATAGAATTTCCATGAAGTCTAGCCTTCACCGAATTAAATAAAAAGGCAGTGTTCTTATCTCCCGCTTGAATCCAATCAATCTGAGCTTTTTGTTTCCAGAAGACTTCTTCCCTCAGCTCCCACTCTTCCAGAGCTTTCAAGGCTCTAGCCTCTTCCTGCAATGAATTTTTAGACACCCCATTCTCCTGGATCAGCCTAGTAATACCATCCAGCTCCGCTTGAGAAGCATTCTTCTCAAATAAAATGTTACCAAAACAATGATGATTCCAACATTTGAGCTGATACTTGACATATTGAAGAATCTTAGCAAAAGTATACATTGCGGTACCATAGGCAGGTCTACCATACTTCCACCATTCAACAACATAGCCATTGAGGTCAGGGTCATGCAACCACATTAATTGAAACTTGAAGGACGGATTCTGAGGCACCCTAGTAGATGAAACCACAAGCTATATAGGCCAATGATCTAAATCCCTCCAATCTAAAATCTTTGAGCTAGAAGACCACATGTGCCCAACCTAGTAACAAGACACCAAGAATCGGTCCAATTGTTCTACAATGCAGTTGTCTCCAACCCTTATGTTGTTCCAAGTAAATTGACCATTTCTAGGCTTGATGTCAACAAGATTAAGAGCCGATATACTATCCTAGAACAACAACGTAGAAGGCTCCAATCTTGCAATACCCCCCCGCTTCTTAGCTAACTCAATAATAGCATTAAAGTCTCTCGCTATAATACAAGGCTGGTAAGGAGCCAAGCTACGAACCAGACGAATATTGGACCATAAACTTTGTTTACCTTGGATCTCAACTGGTGCATAAACATTAGAGAGTAAAATAGACTCCCCTATTTTAGACCACACAACCACCATGGAGAGAGGAGATTTAAAGGAGAGCCACCACAAAGGCTGAATCTTTCGAGGGTTCCATAAACAAGCCATGCCCCTCGAGGATCCCTGGGCCCTAATACATTGGAAATCACTAGTCCTCCACAAATTAGGCACTAAACCCAACATACATTCAATGGATAGCTTAGTCTCCTGTAGGAAGAGAACATCAGGAGAATGACGACTAACCAACTCACAAACAACTTTTTGTCGAGGGCCACTGTTTAGGCCCCTTACATTCCATGAAATAAAAATCATTTCAAAGGAGTCAAAAAATGAGAATCCAATGTCTTTACCAACCCCGACTCCACCAAAGTCTCCCTGTCATTTTAATCTTTTCCAAATATTTCTTTCGACCAAGTTTAGAGGATTTTTCCAAACCCCCCTTCTTGCCATCCTTTTGCATAATGCCCAGGTGAGGGGAGGGATTGATGCCCTTAACCCCTTTTGAGCCCGCCCTTCGAGCAAGAAAAGTTAGATCTCCAACCGCCTTCCCACACTCAACATTTGGACCTGACAAATCCTGAGCCCCCACCTACAAATTAGTGTCCATATACAAAGAAGAATCAACCTGAGGAACAAAAGGGGTACCATGAATGTGATCCTCCATGCCAGAACCCACCACTCCCTGATCCACATTCAATAACCCTAGATTAACCTCTTGCTGACCAAGATCATCCAAGATTTTGAACCTATTAAAAGTATCCTCATCTTGTCTCTCGTTCAAAGTCCTCTTTTGACCTCTATTCTGATTGCGAGCCTTAACAGGAAGAAAACCCTTGGACCCAACCACCTCATCTGAAGCAAGATTCCTCCCCTTATCAACACCAGGATGATTGCGAGGGGGCAGTGGAGGTTGAGGCTCTGCAGGCTTGGCCCTCAGACATCTATGCTGCAAGTGACCATATTCATGACAAAGGTGGCAATGAAAACAAAGGGTCTCATAATCTAGTTGTTGCACCTAAGAATGAGAACCCACACACATATCCAAAGCATCTGGCAACGGCTTACTCAAATCAATTTCTACACAAATTGAAGAAAAATTCATCACTTTCTTACCCAGGGTTTGTGTCAAAGACCCCACCAGTTTCTCGAGCATCGAGGCAAGCAGGTGCAAAACATCCTCTCGACAACATTCAACTGGGAACCTAAGCAGCTGAACCCACACCGAAACATGATTCGGGACCTCCTTAGAAGGGTTAAAGCCTGCATGCCAAGGCTTGATGAACAACCCCACTTGATTATGAAAATAGGGCCCTTCGTCAAAGACCCTATTGCGATCAGCTAAGTAGTTGAATCTAACCATGAAGTAGTTATTTGCAAGTAGCGTAACATCCATTTCACCTTTCGGCTCCCAAGTCCTTCGGGCCCAAGATTCCAAGAATTGCAAAGAATCTCTCATTCCCAAAAATTTCTAATAAAGAGAGTGTCGAGAATAATATTCAATATCATTAGCAATCATTTCAATCGGAATCACCAATTTGGGTCTCTCCTTGCAGTGTTTGAGGCATCCGTTAATCTTTGAAATACAAGATCCCCCTGTCAAGTTAGTTATCACAAACCCCATATTTGGGGAAAAAAGAGTGTTATCAAAAAAAATTCCTTGGGTTGGTGATTTCGAGCCAACCGTAGCATGAAAATCCATATCGGGCGAAGCCCGTGACGTCTCCCCATAAGGCATAGCCGCCACACTGCCCAAGACGGGCATGCAAGGGGAACCAATGGTTTACCCAACCACCAGACCCACTCCCCACCAGAACCCATGCGCAACCCCACGCCAAAAGGAGACAAAGCCCCATGAAGGCAAAGGAAAGTAAACTCTGCCACCCCTCAGCACAATACAACAGACCCAAACCACCGTGCCAGTCCACAGAACCAATCATAGTGGTCAAAGAAAGGGTGCCAAACAACCCCAAGCGTAGCAAGAAAATGGCCCAAACGAGCCAGGCCGCAGCAACCAGAAACACCATCAGGAAAAGGAGCCTCCCCCTCAAAGCGATTCAACACCCCACCCAACTCACGCAACAAGCAGAAAGGAGGACGGTTCACAAGCTAGGGCTCAAATTCCCTAGCTCGGTACAGAGCAAATGTGACCAGAGCCATCTTAATCATCTAGTGCTTCCACTTGGTTAGATAGTTTTTTATGGAATATTTTTTCTTTAATCAAGTTTCGAATTCAAACCAGTTACAATTCAGACATAGTGCGATCGTATAACGCGTAAATTTTTTTGTATATATCGAAATTCAATTTATTTTTTGTTGGATCAAGGACTTCAATATCAGGTGCACTCATATTTTTCAAAATTTTGTTTTGAAAATCTACTATTTTTCCACATGTGCAGAACAAAGAGCTTGATTTTTCGATGAAAAACCTATGTTTAATAAAAATAAAAAAACAAATACATAATAAAATGAAAACATATTAAAATTATAGTCGTTGGATAGCTCGCTCTGAGGACTACCTAATTCTAGTTGGGTTTGTGAATTCTCCTCCATTTTCATCCTCAACCAGAGCTTCAAAGCATAAAAATATGGACTTTCAAAGTGCTTGTGGGGGAGAATGAGGGAAAAGGGGGGTTCAAACAAACCAATAGGGGTTCACTTGAACCCCTAGGGGTTCACTTGAACCAAGGTTTGCTTGAACCCAAGTTCAAGCAAACCCCCTATCCTTTTGCATTTTATTTTATTTTGGGCGGGAAATATGGGCCCAATATTTAATGGGTTCGCTTGAACCTACAAGTTCATTCGAACCCCTAAAACTATTTTGTTTTGCATGGGGTCATTTTTTTCTTGTTTTCCTTCCTCCATCAAATTGTAAACCACTATTGTGGCTTCACCCATTATTTTGGGCCGACATTTTGCATTCATCTTATAATTTTATTGAAGCCGATATGAAGGGATGTAATTACTTGTTGTGGATATATATGAGCGATTGTTTATCTCATTTTGATATATGTATGATGTGAAGTGTGAAATTTCTATGCATGAATAAAGATCAGATCATTCAAAGGTAGAGCAGAGCATGAAGAAGAGTGAATAAGTGTTCATGTGCTTAACCGAAACTGTAATCAGGCATTAGCAGATGCTACTTTCTCAGTTCAAGATCTTCAGATGGATTTAATCTAAATGTTTACGTAAGACAGTGATTCTTCCCTTGTATTTGAGTAGTGAGCTCTAGGCAATGTGTCTGAATGCATCAACATTCCCCATTTATTCTTCTTATACTTCTAATAGAGTATAAACTTGTGGATTAACCTCCACCGTAGTTTTTTCCCTAACAGGGTTTCCACGCAAAATCCTTGGCGTCATGTGTATTTATGATATGTTATTGATTTATGTTTTCACATGGTTATTAATCAAATCTGAGAATAGGGGTTAATAAAGTAAATAAGTTTGAAATTATGTGACAATTGATTCACCCCCCCTCAGTTGTCTACCCTTGTGTTTCCAACAATTCCTGTGTGGATATAATATGTTGTTTGAGGTTATTAGAGGTTTCTATATTCAAAATTTTAGTTTTTGGATTGTTGGTCCAAGGAAGTTGTGTTCACCAACTTATGTGAATTGGTTTTGCAGTGTTGTACAAAGGTGTTGAGGAGAAATGTATTTGATCCACATTTCTCCATAGTTTATTTTCAGGACTTTCGAATTTGAAGGAGATTTAATGGTGTTATTCTCTTGTTTATGTTAAGAGGATTTGTGGCCACGTGTATTAGAAATTTCAAATTATTCTAAGGAAGCATGTACTTAATGTTTAATGTGTTTTCATTGGTGACGCTCAAACTGGTTTCTACACTACATTCGAAAATGTTCAAGTATTACCGAAAGTAGAGTGTGGGATGTCAGATTTAATTTGGGTCTCAATTAAGTTTTTTTTGGTCCCCTGTCATTTTTATCCATTGTGGGAATGTTTAGGTGCCGGCCTAATTTGAATTTGTAAGTATAACAAAGAGATTTCCAACCTTGGAGAAGGTGTTTGGGGTTGAGGTTGATATAAATAAGAGTGGATTTGTTGTGAGATGCAAGAAAGAGGTAAGATAGATGCAAGATCAATGTGAGTGATGTGAATTTGAGCAGAGCAGTGCAAACTTCAAAGTGTTGGACTTATAGATGTAGTGAGCTAAAGGTGTCTACAATCTTTCAAACAAGGTTGTGAAACTGTTGGAGCATTTGTGTTGGATTCCCTTTTGCATTGATAATTTGTTCTTTGTATAACATTTCTCTTCTATCTTCTTGTGTTCTTTCTCTGGCAGTGAACGCTGGCTATGAGCCTTTTTGGACAGTGTATCCTATTATGGTAGTGAGCCCTTGTATCAGTTTTACAGTTACTTATATTGTGAGTTAATCCTCACCATGATTTTCCCTCATTGGGTTTTCCATATAAATATTTTGTTCTCTTGTGTATGGTGTTGCTATTTCATTTTTTGTTATATGAATTTTGTAGAAGTTGAGCAAATACAACTTCATAGGAGCCCAGTGATCTCTGCAAGCTAAGAAAAAATGTTACAGGGAGAAGCAAAGAGAAGCAACACAGACAAATGCTCAAAGATATGAAGCTTTGTATTATCCAAAACTGTGTAATAGCATAATGATACAAAAGAAAAGATTCAACCACATATAGGTCAAAGAAACCCTAAAAAGGAAAACCCTAGGCTTGCACATTAATAATTAATAAAATAATTAATTATTATGCACCTAATGTTAGCTTAAGCGTAAAAGAGATAAAAAGGAACTTTAATTAATTAAACAAATATTGTTTAATTAATCAAGTAAATAACCAATTACTCTAACACCCCCCCTTAAGCTAGACTTAGGGGGAAGCTAAAACCTAGAAGAAGCTACTGAAAGAAAACAACAATGGGTCTCGGCAACAAGGCCTGATCAGGTACCCAAGTACAAGGAAATCTCTATGAAATGGAGAAAAAGAGAAAACCCAGTGGGAAAAAATTCCTCCAAAAAGAGATAGAAGAACATGCTGAAAGAAACATGAAGGAACGAAGGCCTCATAAAGACCCCCCAAGGACAACTTCCTTTACCCCAAGCATAGAGCGCAACTGAAGATAGTGCGGCGATGCAAAAGGCTTCGTGAAGATGTATGCAACCTGCTCGGCAGTGGGAATATACTCCAAGATGAGAGAACCATCCTGAATCAACTATCTGATGAAATGCATATGAAGCTCAATGTGCTTCATCCGCTAATGCTCCACCGGGTTGCAAGAAATTTGTATAGCACTCTGATTGTCACACCAAAGAATAGTGGGACTATCAAGAGGAAAACCAAACTCAGTCATCAACAGTCGAAGCCATAAAATCTACTGACTAGCGAGCACAACAATGCAGTACTTAGCCTATGTAGATGATAATGCATGAGCAGTTTGCTTCTTGGAAGACCATGTGATAGGACTAGAGCCAAGACAAAAAACAAAGCCATAAGTAGACTTCTGATCATTGACGTCACCAGCCCAATCTGAGTTAGTGTAGCCAACAATGTGAGGGTCCCCTAATGTGTAGTGAATGCCATAAGAAATGGTGCCCTGAATGTACCTCAAAATATGTTTTCCAACTTTCCAATGAATCTCATGAGGATCATGGGAGAATAAAGAGACAAGGCCAACTGCAAAGTAAAGATCAGGACGAGTGTGAGTTAGGTACAACAAGTTGCCAACCAACTTCCTGTAAAGTGTAGAATATACTGAAGGAGTGGGGCAAGGAGTAGTCAAAACAACCCCTGACTGAAAAGGTGTGGGGGTAGGCTTGCAATCAAGAGTGCCAAAGCGTTGAAGCATATCTAGAGCATACTTCTGTTGGTAAGTGGAGATCCCATCATAAGACTAAACCACTTGAAGTCCAAAAAAATAGTGCAGAAGACAGAGATTTATCATCAAAAACTACTCCATCAAAGCTTGCTGAGCATGCTGAATCATAGAGGATGAGCTACCTGTGATGAGGAGATCATCAACATATAGCACAAGAATCAGGATCTGACCCTCAAGATTCTGAATATAGACGTTGGGATCAGAATGACAGTGTGAGAAACCAGTGGAGAGAAAAAAAGAGTTCATCTTCTCATACCAAGCCCGAGGGGCCTGTTTGAGACCATATAATGAATTTCGAAGTCTGCAAACCAAAGAAGCATCCTGCACAAATCCCTGAGGCTGCTCCATATAGATATCCTCCTATAGGTCACCATGCAAGAAAGCATTCTTTACATCCATTTGAAAATGGGCTATCCCCTAGAAGTTGCAAGTGATAGTACAAAGCGAATAGAATTCATCTTGGCGACAGGGGAAAATGTCTCGGAGTAATCAATACCCTCAACCTGGGAGAAATCCTTTGCAACAAGATGTGCTTTGTACTTATCAATAGAACCATCAACAACATACTTGGTGTGATACAACCATCTGCACCGAACCATCTTTCTGCCCTTAGGAAGAGGAAAAAGGCTCCAAGTACTATTCCTCATCAAAGAAGAATACTCCTCCTCCATAGCACTATCCCACTTAGGGTGACCTGTTGCCTCAGAAAACTTCTGAGGATCCTCTGAAAGAGCATGACTCAAAAGACTAGAACCCGCAGTATGAGAATGGGTGCGGCGAGTGTTTGAAGGATCATCTGCCATAGATCTTGCTGCCTCAACAGTAAAGCGAGCCCATTTGGGCATCTAAGGTGGAGCAAGTGAAGGTGGAGATGGGGGATCATCAACATCCTCATCAGAATCATCCTCAAAATAATCCTGAAGAGTAGAAGTGGGAGGAGTAGGTAATGAAGTAGACACTGGAGACAGGGTATCCATTGTGGGAAGGCGCTCATCAAACTGGACATCCCATCGAAATAGGACCTCTCTGGAATCAAGATCAAATAACCTATATGCCTTAACATCCTCATAGTAGTCGACAAAAATGAGGGGTCGACTCTTCCGCTCCATGGCTCTCCTCTGAGCATCAGGAATAAATGCCCATGCCTCACAACCAAATACTCTAAATGATGAAACATCAGGCTTGTCATGAGACCAAGCCTCCTTAGGAGTCATATGTCGAATCGTCTTATGAGGCATCCGATTCTGAATATAGTTGGCACAATTAACTGCCTCAGCCCAAAAGGATGAATCCATGGACCTGGACTGAATCATACAATTTTCCATCTCCCATAAAGTCTTGTTCTTTCTCTCAGTGACACCATTCTGCTGAGGGGTGTAGGGAATAGTAAACTGATGTTGCAAACCATGATCAGTGCAAAAAAATTTGAAATCCTTATTCACATACTCCCCCCCATTATCTGTACGTATCCACTGAATAGACAGGCCATACTGCTTCTCTACAAATTTCTTGAAGATTCGAAAGGAATCAAATACATCAGACTTGTACTTAAGAAAGTACACCCATGTGCATCTGGAGAAGTCATCAACGAATGTGAGTACATACTTGGCCCCAAAAAAAGGAGTGGGAAATGAAATGAGGTCATTATGAATCAACTCCAAGGGTGCCAAAGCACGAGTGGCTCTTCCCTTCAGAAAGGGATCCCTGTGATGCTTGCCAAGCACACAACCATGACAAACACTGTCTGTGCAGGAAATTTGTGGAAGACCAATAAGAAGTGCCTGTGTAATCATCTGTTGAAGATATTTGTAATTGATATGGCCCAAATGCTCATGCCAAAGCTTACTCATTGAATTTTCATGTGCTATAAGAGATGAACCTGTACCCTCAAAAGGATCAAATCCATCAAATCTGTAAAGACGAGATGCAGTATCAACAATCCCTGTAGCCACAACCAGATCAGAGTCATGGAGGTCCTGAATAACCACATCATGTGATGAGAACTCAACTGTCCTACCAGAGCCAGTATGGAAAATCAAATAAATGGACAGGAGGTTCATCGAGATGTCAAGAACAACGAAAACATCCTGTAGAGTGCCTCCATCCAAAGAGACAAAACCTGAACCCAAGACTGAAAGTTGTGTAGAGTCACCCACTACAATCTGTGAAGTACCACAAGAGGCAAGAGAAGTGACCAACTGCTGAGTGTGAGTCATATGGTGAGAAGCACCAGAATCTAAAATCTAAGTGGACCCATAGGTCGATGCTCGAGTAGTGAGAGCATGGCCTTTCTTTGTGGAAGGAGAAGATGACTGAGGTGAGGAGATCTGATGCTGCTGCATGGCTTCCTCTAAAGCCTCTAATCATTTCCAACACCTGGAAACAAGATGTCCTTCCTTGCCATAGAAGTTGCAAGTGTCTCCTAATTTCTACTTAGTCTTGGAGGAAGACTCACCAGACTTCGAAGATTTCCCCTGTTTGGGATGAGGAGATGGTTTAGAATCAGACTTAGGAGGTGGTTTGGAGGAATGTTCACTGCCTGTAAAATCTTTCTTGGGCTTTGATTTATGCTTTTTTTTCTCTTTAGATGATTGGGCAACTAATGCTTTTTTCTTTGATCCTGAGAGCATATCCATCTGAGAAAGGTGTGACTGCTCATGAAACAAATTCTCACAAAACACATCAAAGGTAGGCATGGTAAAACGAGTACCCAGGCCATCCATGGTGGAATAGAAGGAAGAAGCAAATATCTGAAATGGACCATGAAGCTTCGAAAGGATCAAGTAAATGCACTATGTGTCTGACTTATTCTTGCCACAACCCTGTAAAATAGTGCGGATAGTTTTGAACTTGTTCAAAAAATCTTCAATAGTGGGAACTGATTTAGGTAACAGTGAAGTCAGCTCTGCCTCAATTTGTAATGCTCAGAACTCATTAATGGCCCCAAAAAATGTCTCAAACTTGAACCACATGGCTCGAGGAGTGAGAAAAGAATCAAGGTGAAATAAAAGACTGTCGGAAACGTGCATGGATAGCAAACCCATAGCTTCATCCATCTTGTTCCTGTGCTACATAATCTCAAAAGGATGCTACAACTGAGGCTAAACCTCATCTAAACAAGACCACAACCCTCGTGACCTGAGTAGCCTCATCATGTGAGACTTCCAGGTGTGATAGTTGTGTGATATGAGTAACTCAACTGATGATTCTACCATGAAACCCTGCACCTGTACTTGCTTGTGTTTTTTATTATTATGTGATCTTTCAGAATAGAAAGAAGATGCAGAAGGGTTTGATTTTTTTGAGAGTTTTGGTGTTCTAGTTTTCTGATATAAATGATAGAAAGCAAGAAAAAAAAACCCCCCACAAGAGATAAACCCAAACCCTAGTACAAACTGAGAAAGAGGAAGTAATGCAGAAGCAAAAAATACTTCAAAAAAAATTCTTGTGTAACTAATAAAAATTATGAGAAAAAAGATCACATATTTGAATAGAGCATGCTGAGAGCTTTCCAACACCTATTTGTGTTTGAAAAACGGAGTTCGTTTGCAGCTTCTATGGCCCCGAAAGTGCAGAAAAAAGACCTCACTTTGACTGAAAAAAAAAAAACCAGACTGGTAAAATGTTGAAAAAAATCCTACACCATCATATTGATGTCGGAACTAGCTTTCCAATGCTTATTTTCATTCGAAAATCTGAGCTAAAACGCCCGAGATATGCCCGTTTGAGTGAAAGGGGGCAAAAAACAAATGATTGAGGGCCCTAGTGGCTCTCTGGTGGTGCTCCAGAGACAGGCGGTGGACGGGATGAGCGTGGGTGGCACGTGGGCTATGTAGCGGTGGTGATCCGGTGGTGGGTCGGTTGCTAGCTGGTGGAGGTGGGCGTCGGCGGTGGCTGGGCGACCGACAGGTGGAGGTGGCGGTCCGGTGGCATTTGTTGGCGGTCGCCGCCTCTTCTAGTGGCCACTTGGCTGCGTAGTGGCGGCGGTTAGATTTTACATTGGCCTCGGGTTTTAAAAAACCCAAAAATTGATTTTTTATTTTTTCGTTTTGACGTTGGAAAATGTGCCCTGGGGTTGTAAGGCTCCTGGGTAAAAAAAATTTGCCTCCCTAGTTGACAGTGGCCAAATCTGACAAAATTTATATGAAAATAGGGGTTTTGGGGCCTTCTAGACTCAACTGTGAGAAGCAACATAGATAAATGCTCAAAGATATGAAGCTTTGTATTATCCAAAAATGTGTAACAACATAATGATACAAAAGAGAAGATTCAACCACATATAGGTCAAAGAAACCCTAAAAAGGAAAACCCTAGGCTTGCACATTAATAATTAATAAAATATTTAATTATTATGCACCTAATGTTAGCTTAAGCGTAAAAGAGATAAAGGGAACTTTAATTAATTAAACAAATATTGTTTAATTAATCAAGTAAATAACTAATTACTATAACAAATTTCATGATTGATCACATTAATAGGATAAGGGTTTAGTGAATGCATGTGGATCTGATTATTGTTGAGGTTTTTTATGTTTTAATTTTATACAACTGATTCACCCCCCCCTCCCCCCTCTCAGTTGTCTTTTTCATTCAACAATTGATTTCAAAGCAAGGTTCCTTGGTGAAGAGCTTAACCGCTTAAGGTAGATTTAGGATGGTGAAGCAAATTGATTTCCCTAGTTTGATGGAACAGACAATGCATTTTGGAAGACAAAGATGGAAGGATATTTGTCAGCTCATGGATTTGAAATTTAAAAGGAAATAAAGAATTGGTATGTTCCTCTTGCAAATGGTCCAAGAATAAGTGATTTGATCAAGGCACATGAGGTAAATACTAAAGAAAATTTTATTTTGATAGTCTTTCAAATTTTGAATTGGTTAAATTTATGAATCTTAAGACTACTTAAAAAGTTTTGGACAATATTGAAATTATTTATGAAGGAGATGACAAGGTCAAAAAAGATAAGTTCTAGAATTTGAAGGCATAATTTGAGATTATGCAAATGTCTGAAGATGAAATAATTGCAACCTACATGTAGAGGGTTGATGAACTGGTAAGTGCTATGAGGGGTCTTGGTGCACAAGTTAAAGAACCTAGGGTGGTAAAGAAAATTCTCAGAACTCTTCTTGATTCATATAGTGAAAAGGTATCTATTATTGAGAAAGTTGTAAATTTAATACTTATTTTAGAGATCAATTGATTGGTATACTAACTTCTTTTGAGATGAGAAAGCTTGGTTTGAAAAAAGTTACAAAATTGGAGACTGCTTTTAAGGCTAGAAAATAAAAAATTACTGAAGATTCGGATGAAGATGATCTTGATGATGTGGAAGCTAACTTTGTAAGAAGGATAAAAAGGAAAATGGTAAGTACAAAGGTAAACTACCTTTCAAATGTTTCAGTTGTGGAAATGTAGGTCATTATGCTTCTAGATGTCTAAATAGAGATATGAACAATAAGAATAAGGAGAATAAAGGAAAGATGATTAAAAGGGCTTATTATGTCAAAGAAGATGCTAGTATTTTTTATGATGAATCTGATTATGGGGATTTTGATGATAATGAATGCTTGTTCTTGGCTATAAAATAATAATCTAGTTCTGTAAACTCTAAAAGATGTGTGAAGGAAAGTATTTTTGAAAAGAAGGAGAAGGTTGAAGGTACTTTGGTATCTTCTTTTCATGTAAAATAGGACAAGAATTACTAGGTTATCGATAGTGGTTGCTCTAATCACATTACTAGAGACAAAATTAAGTTTGTTAAACTTGAAACTTATGATGGCGTATTAGTTAAATTTGGAGATGATTCAGGAGCTAAGATTTTTGGAATAGGTTCGATCAATTTTGATGGCAACCATAATATTGGTAATGGTTATTATGTTAAGGATTTAAGGAATAATATCTTGAGTGTTGGACAAATGTGTAGCAAAGGATATAATCTTGTGTTTAAGGATGAAAGTTGTGATTAGAAAAGGGTTTGGAACAGTGATTACCACTAGTAAAAGGACAAATGGAAACATCTATCAACTTAAAGGTGTTGATGGTCACTACTTTATGTCTCAGATTAGTGACAGTTGGTTATGGCATTGGAGAATGTGTCATATGAATTTTTATAATTTGGTGAGAAGAAGTTCAATTCATGTAGTAAGAGACCTACCAAGAATCATAAAGCCTATCAATTCTATTTGTAGGGATTGTCAGTTTGGAAAACAAGCAATGAGTATTTTTAAACGAAAAGAACAATTTACTACTAGACTATTAGAATTAATTCATATAGATCTATGTGGTCCTACAAGGGTGAGAATTCTATAAGGTGTCTGGTATTTTATGTTTTTGATTGATGATTACTCTAGAATGGTGTGGGTTACTTTTCTTAGAGAGAAATATGATGCATTAGATAAATTCAAGTAATTTAAAGCTATGGTTGAGAATGAAATGAATTTGAAAATAAAATGTTTGAGGTCTGATAGAGGTGGAGAATTCACCTCCAATGAGTTTAACATATTTTGTAAAGTTCATGGAATAAAGAGACACTTGTCTGCACCTCTCTCTTCAACAAAATGGAGTGGTTGAAAGGAAAAACCAGATGATTCAAGAAGCTGCTAGGACTATGATGAAAGAGGAAAATCTATCGGAAGTCTACTTTGATAGAAGAAATTCATAATACTATTTACATACTTAACAAAGTTCAAGCTAAATCTAATAACGCAAAGACTCCCTATGAGTTATGGTATAGAAGGATTCCCATTGTGAAGTATTTTAGAGCATTTCGAAGAAAATGTTATATCAAGAGAGATAAAAAATTAGGAAAGTTTGATACAAGTCTGATGAAGGTATCTTCCTTGGATATTCTACTAAAATCAAAGATTACAGATATTACAACAAAAGGCTGACAAAGATTGTTGAAAGTTAAAATGTTAAGGTTGATGAAAATTTGCAGAATTCAATTATTGTAGATGGATATGTGTCAGATGAACATAATTGCAAAGAAGTAGAAGAAGAAAAATTTGATGAAAAAGAATTGCAAAATGAAGAGGAAGAATCTCTAGAGAAGACCCTTAAGACCCTTAGGTAAGTGCAAAATAATCATTCTGAAGATAAAATCATTGGGGAAAAGAGGAAAGGAGTATTAACAAGAAGAAAAGCTACTAAAGTTGAGGTAAATTTGTGTTTACTTTTCAAAATTGAACCTAAAAAAGTGAGTGAGGCATGCAAAGATGAATATTGGATGAAGGCAAAGGAAGAAGAACTTATGCATATAGAGAAAAATAGAACTTGGGAATTGGTTCCTAGACTGGCACACTAGAATACAATTGGAACTAAGTGGGTACTCAAAAACAACTTGAATGAGAATGGAGAAGTGGTTAGAAACAAAGAAAGACTTGTGTGTAAGGGTTAATCACAAGCGGAAGGAATAGAATTTGAGGAGACATTTTCTCTTGAGGCTAGGATGGAATCTATCAAAATGTTTTTGGTATCTACAACATATAAGGACTTTAAAATTTATCAAATGGATGTCAAGTCTATTTTTATGAATGATGAATTGGAAGAAGAGGTTTACTTGGAACAACTAGAAGGATTTTAGTTGTCAGATCAATCGGATATGTTGTAAAAATTGAAGAAGGAATTATATGGAATAAAGCAAGCTCTCAGATCTTTCTATGCAAGATTGGATAGATATTTGATACAACAAGGATTTATCAAAGGCACCACAAATAGTAATGTTTACTTTAAAATTGAGGAAGACAAAATCTTGATAGTGGTTGTATATGCGGATGATAGTATCTTTGGTGGAAATGAAGCTATGCATGAGAAATTTACTGAAGAGATGTAGAAAGAGTTTAAAATGTCAATGTTTAGGGAGATGAATTTCATCCTTGGGATACAAATCAATCAAACAGAAAAAGGGATTTTCATTTCATAGTCAAAGTATGTCAAAGAGATGTTGAATAAGTTTGAAAAGGATGATTCTAAACCAGTATGCGCTCTTATGGTGATTGGTTCTAAATTGAGTAAAGATGATTCAACTAAGGCTGATCAAAGGAAATTTATAGATCTATGATTGGTGGACTACTATATCTAACTACTATTAGATTGGATATCATTCATGTGGTTTGTCTTGTGGCTAGATTTCAAGAACCTAAAGAAACACATGTTGCAATAGTGAAGAGGATATTTAGATATTTGGGTATGTGTAGGATCATGAGGGGCCAAAAAGTGGCAATGGGAAAAAAATGACGTTTTGGATCGACTCAAAAACGCGGAAATGCCCAGTTGACTTTTTTTAGGTTCGGGTGTCAATACATTGCTCCAAAGCAATGCCAAAACCTACTTTTGCAAATTGGATATCCGATCCAAATCGAATATTCAATTTGAAAAGCCTGTATAAATTAAAAAACTCAACTGTTAAAAGTCATTTCATAATTTGGACGCGTGCGCATAGGGAGAAGAAGAAATTCGATTTCCGATTTCAAGAAAAATCCGATTTGAAAGGTATGTTATTGGTTTTTTTATGTTTTAATCAATTTTTCAATTAGATTCTTATAATTTTAAGTAGTTTTTACGATATTTTTTTTCAAAAATAGGGTTTTTTATTGATTTTTATTAAAAAATAGAGTTTACAATGAATTTTGATTAAAAACTAGTGTTGTTGATGTATTTTTATCAAAAACTAGAGTTTGTTATGGATTTTTGTGAAAAAGTAGGGTTTTTTGGGGATTTTTATTAAAAACTAGGGATTTTTTACAATAATTTCATTTATATTGTGTAATTTTAATTAGATTAATTGGTTTTTAACTTTAATCAGGTATTATGGCTGAGAATTAAAATGCACAAATGCCAAATGCTCCACCACCTCCGCAGCCACGAATTGAAGACTTAATTGGTGAAAATTTGGGGCAATTGAGGGGTATTTGTGAAGTTTATGAGGCAATCGCTCGATTGAGAGATATGACAAACACATTGAAGGAAATAATTAATAATATAGAAACCCTCTCAACCCAACATAATGCCTTTCACTCATGGTGAGAAGACATGAGGGAATATTATGCATGTGGATTGTCTTACGATGATGTGAAAGATCTCCAAATAACAAAATCCCAAATAGCCTCTTTATTCATTAACCCCCTCATCAGTTTGCCAGTGAATGTTAATAAAACAAAAATTTCTATAAAATGGTGCATGAATAGGGACATTGTCGATAAATTTTGGGATCGTTGGTGTATGGTTTTTGATAAACCACCGAACAACAATTCTAATATACCATTTTACTTTATTAAAAAATTATATGTTGAGTTTTTGTTAAGGCATCATGTCAATTACTTTGACATTAAACCCTTCCAGGGCGTTGGTGGAGGTATGCCCCAGGATAGACCAGGGGCAGTTAGAGTAGTCTCATGCCCAAATTTTCCCCTTCCTCCCCTTTGTCCACCACCTCCAATATATCATCTAGAGATTATCCAGGATGCAACCACACAGACTATTCAAGCTATTCACTCTTGGAGTGGTCATTTGGTTTTGCATGCTTCTACAATAGCTCAACCACATTTTGGTGATGTTGGCGAAGGCTCGAGTGTTGCTGCATCATCCTCCTCATTTCCACATATTTTTGTGCCGCATACTGCACTATGTGTCACCAGATATGCTTGAGTCATCTTGTATAGCACGCTGAGCATCCCTTGGACACTTATGATTATGACCTCCATTATGTGGATATTATAGATCAGTTGTAGGAGAGTGGAGCCCACCCTATAGAGTCCTCTCCTGCTAGAGAGGGGGATGTTGGAATAGTGACACAGGTAAGATTTACGTTGTAAATTCATAACTTGCATTTTTTTTTAAATGAATATTAATAAGAGATAGTATCAAATACTAATATTTATTTACATGGTGTATTTAACAGTTGGTGTCTGAGGAGGAGCTCACACGAGTGACTGATAGCACCCTTAGGGCCATTTCATTTGGCTTGGGCACACACAGTATATATTTTCGCACTCACTCGTTTACATTTTTTTATTATATACTTCTTTGTCATTTGAATTGTCATTAATGAAATTATATAATAACTTATATGTTTATCTTATTTTCCTCTCATAGGAAATACCTAGTGCGAGTGAGGTGCAGCCTCGTCCAGACTATGGAGGCGCAAAATTAGATAAGGGGAAGGTAATTGAACTCAAATTCGATTTAATTAAGATTTTTAAGATCTTATATTGATTATACATACATCAACATATATTGGTAGTTTCATATGTACTTGTCATTTTTATGTACAAGAAATTATGAGCTATACAAAGATGTTGATAAGTGGCACACTGCCTAAAGGATTAGGTATCGGAACACCTCAAGGAGTAGGTGTTGAAACACCTCAAGGAGGAGGTGTCAAAACACCTGAAGGAGATAAAGAAAAAGATCAACCTAAAGAGGTATGTGTTTATTTTATTTTGTGTTTGGTAAATATGTTCCTATTACCAATAATCATATGCTAACTTTGATCAATTTTATGTTAGTGTTCACATATATAGATTGGTATTTCAAAAGTTGGTTTGGTATATTCTAGGACTCCCGACCCTTTGAAGAGATGTATATTTCAGGTAATCAAGATTTCAATTTTAGAGTTCAATTAAAAATCAATGTATATTGATTTTGATGTTAATTATTCGATTTTAAATTATATAGTATAACTAATCTCAATTGTGTTTGAATTTTTCTTATGCAGCTACCTTCAAAGCCAACGAGTGCTTCAAAAAGGCTCCATTTTGATAATCCACCAGGTAGTTTAGGATGAGATAGACATTTTGGCATGTAAATTTTGAATACATATTGAGATGGCATATGCCACATTTTGTAAAAATTTGTTTGAGTTGGCATCGATGCTATTTTTGTATATGGACATACACTTGATTATTGGATAGTTTGATATATAGAATTTGACAATCAAAATTTAATTTGTTCTTCATGTGCATGATTAAACTCTTTTGAAAATTTTATCTTGAGCAATGGTTAAATATCAATGTACAATAGCATAAAAAAGAATGGTTATATTATGTAGTTTGTATTTATATTGTTGATTACATTTCATTACACAATCTTTCAAACTCAAATCATTACTTCACATTGCATAACTAACAACTAGATGCTCATAGATGAAAAAATTTCAATTACAATATAGTTTTTACAAAGTCAACCTAAGAAGTTATACAATTACTTCACATTGCATTACTAAAAACTATGAGCAGCTGTCAATTGCATTTGCTTGTCATGGAATTCTATGAGACCACATTTCTTTGAAGTTTTTTTAAAAATAGTCCACTGCCTTGTCTATGCTACCACATTTTTCATACATGTCTACCAAAGCTTTTTATCAAATAGTTCATTTTTCATACATTTTTCATAGTGATCACATTAAGTTGTAATAAATTAAATGATAGCCTATGGCTATTTAATTTATACTCATTTGATTTAAATGGATGAGGCTGACCTTCCTTGATATTATTTTGTAATTTATTATTTTCAAGAGTCACCTTATTTTCTATAAATACAAGGTGATGTTTGTCCATTTCCTCAATCAAGTTCATTCAACATAATTTGCATTCCAAGTAGAAATTCGCACTTGAGCAACAATGCTTCATCTTGCAGTAGCTCAATTGTATCTTTGCATCTAGGAGATGTGTTATTATTCATTATATCAAATTCAGCCATGAGCTAGGCTTGAGTTGTAAGTAGATTTATGCTCTTATTCCATATTGTTCCTATCATCTCTAAGTTGAAGACAGCGTTCCTATCATCTCTAAGTTGAAGACAGCGAGAGAAATGCTTAAGACTTTGGAGGAGATGTATGAGATCAAAAACACAAGTCATACTCTATCCTTGAAGAAAAAACTTCATCATGTTAAGATGGTAGAAGGAGAATTTGTCATCACCTACTTCATGAATATTTTTGAATTGAGAGATCAACTCTCTACCATTGGTCATATTGTTGATGACAAGGATTTGACCATGTTGGCTCTTAATGGTCTTCCTTCATCTTGGGAGTCTTGCATTCAAGGAATCAGCGCGAGATCGAAACTTCCCAAGTTTGATCGGTTGAGGGTTGAATATATTCAAGAGGAGTCAAGGTTGGCTACGAGGGGTATTGGAGGAAGCCCTAGAAATGAAGACATTCATGTTCTTTCCACTCAATCCTCGAAGAAGGAAGGAAAAGGAGGAAATAAAAGATTCTTCAAGAGGAATAGAGATAAAGGGTCAGATGGTGCTCCTGCATTCAAGAAGAAATGGGACCTCTCTCATGTTCAATGCCTTAGATGTGACAAGTTTGGTCACTATGCGAAGGATTTCCCTACCAGGCCTAATGGTGCAACTTTCATTCTCCAACTCGTACAACCAAAAAAAATATTCCAACACATCCAGATGGGTACTTTGACACTATGTATGGTCCTCTTTTTCACCCAAATATGCCGAATCACTCTGAGCTACATTGGACCAACGATTTCCCTTAAGAGTCCAAAGTGCTAAAAGGCAGCCATCTTTGATGGACTGTTACTCAGAAACTGGGATTCTTACAGACTCTCTGTCTAAGGATATGGGATTGTGTTGGGACCATCTACAATAACCTCTCAATTTTTTCTATCTCGGAGGCATTTTCCCGTGGTGATGAGTTTTCAGTTGAGGGAAAAGTTGCCAAATGCAAGCAGTGTAAAGTTGCAAAGTGGTAAAAATTTCATTCTCCAAATCGTACTACCAAATGGACTATTCCAACATGTCCAGATGGTACGTTTATGCTAGGTATGGTCATCTTTTTCACCCAAATATGCCGAATCACTCTGAGCTACATTGGACCGACGATTTCCCTTATGAGTCGAAAGTGCTAAAAGTTAGCAATCTTTGACGGACTGTTACTCAAAAACCATGATGCTTACAGACTCTCTGTATGAGGATATGGGATCGTGTTGCTACCATATACAATAACCTTTCTCAGTTTTTTCTATCTTGGAGGTGTTTTCTCATGGTGATGAGTTTTCAGTTGAGGGAAAAGTTGCCAAATGCAAGCAGTGTAAAGTTGCAAAGTGAAGAAACTTTCATTCTCCAACTCGTACAACCAAACAGACTGTTCCAACACATTTGGATGGGTACGTTCATGTTAGGTATGGTCCTCTTTTGCACCAAAATATGTTGAATCACTCCGAGCTACATTGGACCGGCGATTTCGCTTAAGAGTCCAAAGTGCTAGAATTCAACAATCTTTTATGAACTATTACTCATAAACCATGATGCTTAAAGACTCTCCATTTGAGGATATAGGATTGTGTTGGGACCATCTACAATAACCTCGCTCAGTTTTTTCTATCTCAGAGGCATTTTCCCGTGGTGATGAGTTTTAAGTTGAGGGAAAAGTTGCAAAATGGAAGCAGTGTAAAGTTGCAAAGTGGTACAACTTTCATTCTCCAATTCGTACGACCAAATGGACTGTTCCAAAACATCTGAATGGGTACATTTATGCTAGGTATGGTCCTCTTTTGCACCCAAGGACGTCGAATCACTCTACATGCATTTTACTCAACCAATAAACATATGAGCATTCTTGAATTGACCTGTGCAATCATCTGACCAAATGAGATGTCGGCCCAGTGCTATATCATGCTCCTGCAAGAACTCAAAAAAATTCTCAAAACAATGTTGGACATACTTGGATGAGTGAGATCTATCATCACTCATATAAAAATGATACTCTTTGATTATCTTTCGATCCTCCTCTGTAATATCAGGTGCATGTCTAAACGTTATGTGGAAAAAAATAACAATCTGAATGGAATTGTAATACTAAGATTGAACCTCATTTTATGGTTTCAATGTGTAGTTTTTTGCAAAATCAACCACTGATATAATAGTGCCAATCAAAAAAAAGTCCTTACATATCCTGAATTTTTGATCCAACCACTGAGACCTATGACTATGCCTTGCATACTTGTAGAAAAGATTGTCCTTAAAATCTGAAATAAAATCAGTAACACTGTATTCTTTTGTAACCAATTCGCATCTAGAACCTTCACCTCCACTCTGCAAAGTATATTTAAATGTCTCATATGTCTTTTTCTCAACAAGATTCTTTCCAAATTCATGTTCGGAACCCTCATGAAAGCATTGAACAAAAATTGACAAGCCACCACATTGTGAGCACTTCGCATTTAAACAATCATTTCTATAGAAAAAGGAACCATCATCTCTAGAACATAAAAATATATCTAGCAAGTCCCTTGATGATTTTAGAAGAAGCATTGAACCACACTCCTGCAACATTTCATTAGTATGCAAAGTAGAACGGATATAGCATAATAGTTCATGGTACATTGAAAACTCCACATGGTATTTGCAACAACAAGTATTACGAATCTTAAGAGGCACACAATAAAATGGCTTCAAACCTTCAAAATTCCTTTGCGATATTTCCATATTTGGATGTGTTTCAATAAAAATTTCGAACAACATTGTTTGTCTTAATTCCAAGAAATGTTTAGGATACGGTGTATGGTCTTGATTGCCAATTCTTAACTTCAAAACATCCTTTGCATTGGGTGATACTCTAGAGTTATCATGCCAAAATTGTTGAATTGCCTACTTTACATTATTGGTTAGCTTCTTATCAACACGTGGAAGCCTCCCGACAAAAGCCCATGTATAATTTTGAAGAGGATCATCTATTCTTTCTCTTCTTGAAGTTCTCCATCCAAAATTTTATGATTTACTTCAAAATCAATACAAGTTTGTCTCATAAAGTGAGCCTTTTTCAATTGATGGCTTACTAGGGTAATTGTAATGACTCTCCGAGAAGCTCTCTTATATTTTTCCTTGTTATTTTTTCCAATATACTTGAGAGCATTAAAAATATTTTTGACAATAATAGAATTTTTTTTGCTCTTCTTGTTCACATGAATCTTCAATTTGGCTAGTAAAGGTCTCATCTTTTGCATCTTTAGCAATTTTAAAAAAATTTGGCATTTCTCGGTCAATGTCTTATCGCTAAAATATTGGTTGAAAAGTCTTCTAGCCCACAACCGAATAGTTTGTGTTGACCTCTTTCCTTCAATTTTTTTTATAATGTTATCATCAAATTGAACTAACCATTTAGGGGTCCTTGAAGGTCTTGAATTTGGAATGTCTTTCTTCCACACAAGGTTCTTCATTTCTCATGTAATTTGGTTAAACATAATTTACACTTGCTTCAATATTATGTTCAACATTTTCACCTTAAACATTTTCAATATCAATTTGAATAATTTCATTCCCAATTTCAATATCATGTTCAACATCTTCAATTCCAACATTTTCACCTTGAACATTTTCATTATCAATTTCAATATTTTCATTCCCAATTTGAATATCATGTTCAACATCTTCAATTCCAACATTTTCACCTTGAACATTTTCATTCCCAATTTCAATATCATGTTCTGCATTTTCACCTTGAACATATTCAATTTCCTCTTCACTTGAAAGACCATAGGGCTCAGGTTCACCAATATTTAACATACCTTGTCTTTTCTTCCTATGACCTTCTCTATCTCTTTGTCTATATTCTGATATTTGTTCTTTTGTAAGCTTTCTCTTATGCTTTTTCTTCTAACGACTGTTGCTCCCCATTATACCTCATAAAAGATGCTAAAAAATCATTCCTTATGACAAATTTGAGTACAAGATGCTCCAAAAAATTGATCTTTGTCTCTTCCTATCTGAAATCGTGCGTTTTTTACCTGCACAGTGTTGCAAATAGAATGTAGGGTCTATTGGAATGCACAAAAATGGCCCACATGGGGTTTTTCTATGGCCCACAAATCTAATATCTGATCAAATCGGATATCTGATATAGAAATTTTTTAAAAATGTTTTGCAATGGTAAGATTCTAGCTACACATCAGAGTTTCACAAATCGGATATCTGATTTGTGCCCATATAGACCTAAGGGTTAATGGTAGAGAGAGAGAGAGGAAAGGACAGGGAGGGAGAGGGAGAGGGAGAGAGG